>JAAFCE010001036.1:34804971-35145405 GCA_013389805.1 Trigoniulus corallinus | reverse complement strand
CCCTTCCCCCAACACCAAAACCACTGACGTCTTCTTGCCTTACTTCCTTCTTGCTCTGGGCTTTCTTGGACTCTACTAACGATTAGTGTCGCCCCCACACGTCGAAGACTAACAGCAGCGTTCAATACGTATATGGTTAGCTGTCATTTGGTAGGGCCGATCCATTTTTACAGAGGGTGGGAAGGAAGTTAGCCAAATGTCATGTTGAAGGAGCGGAGGTTGAGCGGGAGACTCGGTCGCGTTCCGATAGAAGATGGGTATGGTGATGATACGTCTGTCGCTGCTGCTGCCTTTAGTAGCGCTCCGTATCAACTTTGGCGGGATGATGGCCGGTTGGCTGCGCATTCCATTTTGAGTTTTTAGTTTTTGGATGTGCTTGGAAGATGGGTACTGTTTTATTCCTCTCATTCTTTGTATATCTGCCTCGCCGTTGTCAATTTTTTAAATTATTTTCTTATCAAGTATCAGTATTTTTACTAAATAACTTCATCTTTTAAGTTCAGTAATCTATCCACGAAGAGATAGACTGCTGCAGCTTTCGGGAAATTCGTTATTTTTTATTTCGAAAGAAAAAAAAAGAGGAAATCTCAGTTCATCGTTCTTTAAAGAATCATGGTCCTCGGCTTTCGTTGTCGTTTTTGAATGTTTGTGTTCTCGAATAGCGAAGGTTTTTTTTAATATTTACGAATTTAAAATTTGGACTTTTTATCGACAAGATTTCTGCCGTCGTCGGTGACCATTGAATCGCATCCACGACCAATCGACGTACCATTCGAGAATGGTTAGTAAATATTGATATTTTGTTAGTGGGGAGAAAAAAATTTCGATTCACTAATTTTCAATTTAATACTACTTACTTGATTATTCATAATAATAGTAATTATGAATTGGAAAGAAGCATTTTAAACAGTCGATAGAATTTATTGACGAGTCGAATTGTACACATTTGGAATACGGTAGAATTCGAACGCGTGCAAAAAAAAAGAATAACGCCATTGAGAAGCGTCGTGTTCTATTTCAGTTTTGTGTTTGGAAAAATCGAACGTTTTCGTTGGCAATTTGGTCCGATTGGAATTTTTAGGAGCATTCCGAATTGACATTTGAAAGACACGTGCACTTTGTGTAGTTAAAGAGGTGAGTTGGGACAGAGACCATATAACTCTTATCTGCAGTCAGATGTGATTGGTCTACTTGTGAGCTTAAAAAAAGAAGCAACCTCAATGCTCCATTTCTTCGATTATCGCATCGTGTGTGATTCCTACAAAAATAATTGTACTCTGTTATTCCGGATTTCCTCTTATCCTATCCTCCCTCTTCTCTTCCCTGTTATGTTTACTTGTCGTGCACTTTATCATTATTTTCCAGTTAATTTTTTATTTTTAGAAAAGGGCAGATAGTACAATAATAATTAACATCTACTTGTCTCTTCTACTCGCTCTCACACGAAATTATCCTCATTTCCAAAACAGGAACATAAGCATAAAAAAAATCCTGAATGTTAATAGCAGTGCTTGAAAGATGGTAACGACAGCCTTTGTCCTCAAGAACCCTGTAATCGTAAGTTAATTTCCATCCTATTTCTGATCAGATTCTACAAGATTAGCTGCCTCCTAATGTACCATTTCTTCTTCTTCTGTACAGGGTGTCACCAGTTTGGACCAGTTACATGGTGCCTCCTTCGTTTTTGGTTCCTACGCTAGTCGATCCTTTCGCCAACTTGAGTGACAACTTCACGTCCTCTTTCACTACTCTGTCGTTTAGTCTTAAAAAAATTAACTTGAATGACGACGGCCTCTGCTGTTTCTCTTTTGTGAAGGCGTAAATTAAATAGTGGAGGCGGCAACGACTGGAATTGCACTATGCAACAGACTTTTCATTATTTCCGTCTAGAATGGCCTAGCCTTGGTCATAGTAAACAGCATCGTTTTATTACTGCTCCCGTTGAAGAACAGAGATTAAAAAGACGATTCCATAAGTGAGTGCCCATCATCGATAGGAGATGTGCAAAGCTGGTGACATGTGACCAACAGACCTCTACAGAGCTCTGAACTTAAGATATGAATGTGGTCGCATTCCTCCTTTTCTTCTGTTCCTCAGCCACAATGTGGCTGACTTTTTAACCCTTCTAACCACGACGAACACGGTGTTCTTCATCATGGATCATTCGGTGAAGGCTATGAGTCCCCACCGTAAGGTGGCATTTTCGCGGCTGCTAAACCGACAGAGGTTTGAAAACGACGAATTGGAGGCCCTTTATCAGCGGTACATCTTTAAACTTCAGCAAGCGTCAATCGTGAGTGCGTTGGCACTGTTTATTTTGTTGACCGCCGTGCTGGCAGTCTTGGATTTTGTGTACGTTGACGGCCCGACTGTGCCCAATGTGTATTATTTGATCCACTGCACTGTCTTCATCGTCATGTTGGTGTTTCTTCACACCCGATGGATGCAAGATGGGCACGCTATAGCCATCTGCTACGTAATCCTTGCCTTTAGCGTTTTATTCGGTGTTGCATCCTTTCCCGTGGATTTCGGTGTGACTCCCACCGCACTGATTCCCAGTGCAGCAGATGGTGTTTGGCAAATAGTCTTTGTGACGTTCACTTCCTATTCCATGTTGCCACTGAGGCCATATGTGTCACTGGTCGTCGGTGTGATTCTGCCTTTGGCACACATTTTATTGGTCATCTTCTTGGTGAAGGAAGTCAGTGAAAATCTATGGCAGCAGGTATGTTTCCAAATGAATTCCATTTTCCTTTTTCATTGTTTATCGCGGGTGTGGACTAACATGCGGTCAGAACTGGGCAAGAAACATTTCTAAAGACGGCTACCGAAATGTTTGGAATAAAATTACTTCAAGTTGCAAATGGTAACAACATGATGTACTATTCTGTATACTAACTTGTACTAATTTGATCACAGAATTCTCCAAGAGGTCCTAACAAATGAAGACCACTAGCTAGGCGCCTCAAGTGACCTGTCAAAGTGCGGGTTCCTATTAGAAAGTTTAAATTGCCCAATGATTGGCTCATTGCCCTGACTAATAGATTGGCGTCGATTGAGAGATTCTCTTGTCAGGGGGTGGAGCAAGGGATTAGAGGAAGGGTTAGGTGAAGAGCGGAAGTTACCTGGGGAGCGAAATAACAATAAACATCCTCCTTTTTTAAACTAGTGTCGACAGCCTTTTTTTCCCTCGCCCTTCGAAATACTATTCCTCCTCCACCTACTGTGCCATGAAAGTCACCTCCATTTGCTGCCCTCGTTTTATGGTGTGGCCTGCTGTTCATCAAGACTTAGTCATCGCCTTGTTTGTAAGCTTGGCACTTGCTTCACCACGCAAGCTCATTGTTATGACATTCCAAGCCTGTTAACTACTACGTGAGTGACCCTGTTGCCAGTCACCCTTCATTTTCTATTCCTAGAATGCAGGTTAACGGGGTGGTTCAACCCTTAAAGCTATCACCCATCTATTCTGGTCTCTCCTTATTCATGACTGGAAGTGGCAACAAATTCTATATGACACCTGCTGTGTTTTAAGTGACACATTGCCTTTTATAAAGGATTGATTGGTCATTGGGTCATCTAATGCCGGTATTGTAAGCCCCGAATACTGTTTACTGACGCACGGCTGTACTTCTCATCAGGCAGATGACATTTGAGGCATCACAGTGGCAATCAGAATCTAACCTACCCGAACGCTGTTTACTGACGCACGGGCATCACAGTGACAATCAGAATCGAACCTACGTAGTGTTGAGCTTTTAGCTACCGAATTCCATTTTTTTACAGTTAAATTAACAACTGGGATTACGGAAGACTTTTAGTAATTTGGACCATTGGACTAGGCATCTTGCATCTTTCAGGTCATTCATTGGGCTCTCCCCCAACTTTACCCTAAGTTTCTTTCCTAGTCGGGATTTTTCGAAGAATGCAGCTTTGACGTGAACACAACTGACTTCCGGCCAGTTTTTATACACGGCTTTAAGGACTATTTAGCATAGGCCTTTTAGTTCTAAAGATCATTTCCGACCCTTAGAGGGGAACCGAATTCATACATTTGGTAGTTATGGAAATCCGCTCGTTATTTTTCCGTATGAAGAGAAATTTAGAATTCGTTCCGCCCATTGAACCTCGGAACAGGCTCGCATATGAACTCCCTAGTTTTCCCCGTGTGGGGAAAGCTATCAACCCCAGGGTTCAATCGTTATTTAATAATATATTAGGGACTACAAACTCTATTTTTGGGAGGTTTATATGGTTTCCTTGGTTTTTATATTAAGAAATCTGAGGGATATGAATTTACAGACCTTGTAAGTCTGTCAGCAACTTCTGCTCCTCTGCAGGCCAATTTTATTATTCCTACCTACTGATAACAGTATCAGTTATTAGCAGTTTTTCTTCTCTCCTGCAAAATTTGCTTTTTTTTGTTAGGTGCGTTTTTAAAGAAAGGTGACAATATGTAATTTCTTTGAGGGTGAAGGGGAGGGTGAGGAACATCCTGAAGAATTTAAAATTCTGATCAAGATTCAGTGAAATTGTTGTTGGCATCTTCACAGCAATTGTTGGACATCGTTGACCAGGCTTTAATTCCACGGTAGACCTAGTTGCCTACTATTATCTAATTAGAATAACAATGACCATATTTTTCACAATCATTTCAGACAGCTTTGACATAAATTTTCCCTGTGAAACTATCCCAGGACTTTAGAGAACAATCAGTCTTGCACACCTCAAATAGGATTCCTGTGGTAATCGTTGGCATTTTTGATAGCTGCTTCAAAATGTAGATGTACAAATCTAGGCTTTGATAACCTTCAGAAATATGAGGTGGAGCCTGTAGATAAATATCTTTTGGAGATCCTCTTCAACTACCGGTTAATCGGGGTCGTTTAGTCCCAACCCACTACTCGTTTCGGGCACGTTGCACTCTGCACAGGATTAGGGACAGAAATTGATGAAAGAACTGGAGAAGACCCTTTTGGCTTCTAAACTCACTTGATATCATAAGGTGTTCATTAGCCTTTATTTAAAGGGCACTTCGAGTAGTAGTCTGTCGTCGTCCCCCCATTTCCCCTTCGTTGCAATTTGTGTTTAACTGAAATCATTTTGAAGCCTAAATCCTCCGTTAGCGCCTTCTGGAGGTGGGTACACTTATGTGAAGTGTTCATGTTATAGCTGTGATGGCTGTTACATGTTCATGTTGTTTTTCTCTCGAAACTGCTCGTCAAACTGCACATTAAGGATTATGGTGTGCTCGGAAAATGAAATGAAGCTGTAGTTATCTGCTTCAAAAGACACCTTAGTCTCTCTTTCGCCCCGCCTTTTATACACCTCGCCATTTAAGGCCATGTGGTGGATCACAGATAATGTATTCAAGTCGGCAGCGGTTTTGTGTAATCGCTGCTGTAGGCGCTCATTGGGTGGGGGTAGTAACTGTGATAAACAAGGATGCAGTACTTTTCGTCCCCCTTCATCAACCATGAGGTCACAGGCGGGGTGGCGTAGGTTCGGTGCATCACGGGGTTGGGCTGCTGCTTTGTCAGCTTTGCTACTCAGATCTTGAATGCCGGGAGTAATTTCATCCCGACCGTATCTCATTCAAGTGGTTCGATTCTAACCAATACCAGTCTGTCATCTTTTGTTTTGCGTGTTGATGCGTGCTCGTAATGGTACTTTATATATTAGCTGCATTCTTAACCCTTTCCCAGCTCTATGGCAAGGTCACGTGCCCATTGGCATGGCAATCAGCCATGTAAAAACCACAGTCCAATCAATAGTGCCGCCCCCGAGTTTCCTTTCTCGAGGCCTATTTCTTTCACCACATCGGTCCCATTTTTTACCCACTCTTCCGTTTCTACTTCTCAACCCTTTTCCAGCCCATGGCAGGGTGCCCATCTTGTCGTTCTGAATGGACAAGAGGGTGATATATTGGACACTTTTTCAGCAGCCGGTTGCCTACCAAAGCTGTAACCCCCTTGCTTATTTATCGGCAGTGTACTGTTCGTTGGGGAATTCTACCGACGCGACGCCAGGGGGCGAGCGCAGAGCAATTGCATAGCAGAGAGTGTCCTTTTATGTGAAAATAACATCGTACACCACACGGGACCTCGGTTTTACTTCTCACCCGAAAGAAGCTAACCCGCCTCGTACCAGTGTCGAACCTAGAACTACTGACGCCGTCCCTGAGCGTGCTACCCATTCCGCCACCGAGGCGGGTCGCCCCAATTCACAGTATACCGATGATAAATAAGCATAGGGGTTGCAGCTTTGGTCGGCAGTCGATTGCGTCAAAATACCGCCCAACAGGCCGTCCATGTGTCCATCCAGAGGAACAAAGATGGGTACCCGATCTTGCCATAGGCGGGAAAGGAATTAGGAGTTGCTTTGTTGTTGAAGTACACTGTTGCATAGAAAAAAATAGTAGGCCTATAAACATTCCTTTGTAAATGGTATTGACCGCCTCCTCAGTCACACTCAAGCGTTAAATATTCATTCACGGTTCTTTTACCGGTAGGTGACACTGTACCTGCGTCATAGACACCGACTTTGTCGCCTGTTTTGACAGACGGTGCACTTAAGGTTTCATTCACGTCAGAGAAATATGACCGATCCTTACCAGCGGGAAGGGGACGAACCTGCATTTGGGCTACACATCATTTACAAAGTATGGGAGGGGTGAGGTCGGTGATAGTTAATAAAAATTAATCATTTATAGCGTAGTGATTATTAGCCGCAGAACATATTTCGGGGTGGGAGGAAGGGATGAAAATGACCCATCTGCAGGGGTTAGTCGGGGTTTTTTTTTTGAAGTCCTCATGATGCTGGCCTTGGGCACCTTAGAAAAGAAAACGTTCGGAGTAAATAACTATGAAACCAAGTCATCGTTAGTGCAACCCTCTTGGCGACCAAATGATTCGATGATGGATTATATTATCGAGGCAGAAGAGAGCCACAGCAGGAAGGAGGTAGGCAGAGAGCTGAAGGAGACTGTCGCCATCTTTTCCAGGGAATTACTTCTAAATTTATCATTTTCCTCTTTCAACGCCCTCTTAAAGTCGATTTGCCGGTTTGGAGTTTGAACTGCGTTAAGTATGGGTCAGGGCAAAATTACAAATGTAAGGAGTGTCTAGAATACTAGCGAGTGAACATGGATTTCCATAGCGCAATAGCACTTCTTCTTTCCCCACTTAATCGCACTTGTTCTAATCAATGTTTCTTGTCCAAGGTGTGACGGGTTCGATTCTAGACTACACTGTAGTGTGTAGTTCCTTTTTGGAGGAGTGCTAAAAATGGTTACAATATCGTGGAAAATAGCTGATTTACTTTCGTCTTTTCTATACATTAGTAAGTCCATGATGTCGGTAGTTTGAGTGGTTCTTGACGTTTTGGTTTACAGGTTCGATCCTGGGGCCTAGTCAGTAGATCAGGCCTTTACTTTACTCTCACCAAACGGGACTACGGCTTTACTTCTAGTGTACTTCTATTTCCCTCCCCCCATGGCTGGCCTTCTCTATAAAGGAGCCCGGGTGCAAAAATCCTTTTGGGGCCCCAAGATATTTTTCCAAAAGTAAAAATAAAAGGATTCAGAGTAAATGCCCTTCTATCCCATTCTGAGATCCTTCCTAATTTTGGAAGGTATTACATTTTTGTATGATGCCATGTGTCCTAATATGTCGCCATTGCATTTATGAGTTGGTCTGAAATGAAAGCTTATGTGGACGTCCACACCTTGGAACATTTTCAGTTGGACCTGTGTCATTATATTTTTTTTATTACACTTCTGATTATTAAAGGTATTTTGGTTTTAACAACCCCAAAATAATAGCATTATTAAATTATTGACTCTTAACCTCTAATTCTGGGTTGTCCAACCTGTGGCCCATGGTGCATCATTTCTAATTATGCATTATAGCCTACCTGCTATGTAAACCTAACGTTATCTTCACCTGTTTTGCTTTTGACAGCCTGTGGCTAGCAATCAGTTCATGGAGCAGCCGAGTGACCCACAACACCAGAAAGGTTGTACAACCCTGGTGTAGTTCATTGGCAGGGTTTTTAGGTTACGTTTAGGTTATGTTGCATTGGCAGGGCCGAATGAGGGAAGTTGCCCCTACAATGACGTATTAAACTTTTAATATTAGCAATGATCTGGGCCCTGATGGGGCCCCCTCAATCGTGGGGCCCGGGTGCAATGCACCCTCTGCACCCCCCGGATGGCCGGCTCTGCTCCCCCCCCGTAAAGTGATCGAAAGAAGAGATCCAAATCGGATCTGCGATGATGAACTAAAGAGTACTACCACTAAAATGGGCTACCGAGGTGAGCTGCTGAAAATGATTGGTATTTTCAGCTGTCGCTATTTTGGTTCTTTGTTTTTGTGCTCCATGGATGTCGTTGAAACACACATCTTTGGCAAACTAATTAAGAAAAAACCTTCATTTGCAGTTTGAAAAAAATATTTCGTTGTCAATAATTAATTACCTTAAAGATGGTGATTGCAACAATGCACCACGTGACTTGCCAACCTCTCCCCCCCTTCATTCTTTCTTCATAATTTTGCTAGACGTTGATTAAACTTTACCTGTGCTCTTTTGTTACCAACTCTTAACGGTGATATACCTACAAAGTGCGGTCATGAGCGCTCATTTTATCGTAGAAATAGGCTTTGTTCCTTTTTCTTCTCGGCTTAGTATATCTTGAAGGTGCCATCCATCGGTGAACGGAAATCACCATTCTCCTGTTTCAGGACTGGCCTTAGGCACAGATAAAGCTGGCAATTGCCTGGGGCGCCATGTAATTTCGAGGATTTTAAAATAAGTTAACAGGTATTTGAAATAACTCAGTTTAAAAAAAAAGTGTTTTGTATGTTTATCGTTGGAATAACCGTGACGTCACGAAGGTCCGAGACATCTAAAATGTATGCTTTGCCTGGGTTGTTGTTGTTTGTTGGTGTTTAAGGTCCCGTAAACTACAAGGTCATTAGAGACCCGTCCACTGCATAGTTCTAATGCATAGACTGCACAGACACTACACTAATGCGACGATTATTGGGTATTAGCAGTACCCAGCTTTCCCGAGCGACCACCCATGTCAGTACTAACTGGGCTTGAGTTGCTTAACTTCAGTGTGTCCAACGCAACTCGCCGCTCCCCCTTTGCCTGTGTCACCATTTGGGCAACCGGCTGCCGATCAAAGCTGCAACCCTTATACAGTGAAACCTCTCTATGGGTACACCCCTCTAAAGGGTACACCCCTTATATCGGTACAATTTCTTCAGGCACCGATTTTTCATCCATAGGCTATTACTACCCCTCTTATGGGTACACCCCTCTGATGGGTACAATTTGGCTGGGTCCCCCGGGTGTACCAATTAGAGAGGTTTCACTGTACTTACAGTAGAATCTCGATATATCGAACCTCAGGGGACCGTGAAAAATAGTTCGATATATCAGAGATTCGATATATCCAAATCCGGAATTATATGTAAAGCTAAAATTTACATCGGGCGGGACCGGCGCTCAAGCTTCGATATAAGCGGGAATAAGCAGGATTTCGATATAAGCGAGTTCGATATACCGAAGTTCTACTGTATATATCGTCGGTCTACTGTTCGTCAGGGCACTCCACCGACGCCTGGAAATTTTGCCTCAACTACCCGTTGCATAGTAGAAAGGGCTTTTTACGTCTAAATGACATCGTGCACCAGCCGTTACCTCGGCTTTCTTACTTCTCGTCCGAAGGAAGGCTCACTCGCGGCTTCTCTCTTGTCCGAAAGAAGTCAACCTACCTCGATCCAGTATCGAACCTGGAACCACTGACGCAGTAAATCGAGCACACTACCTAATGCGCCACCGAGGCAGGTCTCTACGATACAACGGGTAGATGAGGCAAAATTCATAGGTGTCGGAGTTTCGCCCCTTGGTGTTGGTGGAGTGCCCCAACGAACAGTAAGCTGTTGGTAAATAAGTATAGGAGTTGTAGTTTTGGTTGGCAACCGGCTGTGTAAAAATAACACCCATGTGCCCAACCAGAGGGACTAAAATAGGTACTGAAAGGGTTACTAGTCGGTTGTTATCCATCTTGTCCCTCTGAATGGATACAAGGGGAATGCATTGGACAGTGTTTTACCACAGTCGGTTGCCGACCGAAGCTGTGGCCCCTATGCTTATTTATCGTAGGCCTACTGTTCGTTGGGGCATTCCACCGACGCCAGCGGGCTAGCTCCTACACCTGGAGATTTGCACACCACACGGGACCTCAGTTTTACTTCTCATCCGAAAAAAGGCGCACTCGGGGCCTCTCTCTCTTTCTCGCCTGAAAGAAGCTAACCCACCTTGGTCCAGTGTCAAACCTAGAACAAACGTGTTATATACCCACTGCGCCACCGAGGCGAGAAGTGTACGAATTAAATTCACGCAGCTGAAAACTATAGTGAATGTTATTTAAACATCATCATACCCTTATCCCGCCGGTGGCAGGATCGGCTCTGCGGGTTCAAACCCTCAACTCCGTCTATCTCCCACCAGGTCCCCGTCCACCCCACATACCTACCATGTCCTTATGGACAATCTTATGGGCGATTCCTCAAATGGCATAATGTGTGTTGGTATATTACCGAGATAAGATCGTTCGCGTTCGTCCGGCCTTAACAAATGCGAATTCATTGGTTTGATCCAAAAACAATGGATACGTGCTTTGAGTTACTTGAAACATCATGAAAAACACCACGTGGTCAATCATATCAGTATCATCATTTCTAATGTTCACTTTTGTTTCTGTGCGCATTGTTTATTTTTATGCTTGTTCAGGTTTGGTTTGTTGATGTTATTTGAATGAGAATGGTCATCTACCTCCACTTTTGTTGCCCAACACGGTATGGTTTATTTGTTTAGGTTCGTATGTTGGTATAGTTATGTCATGAACCTACCTCCGCCCCCCCTTCTCTCTCCACAACAATTTAATTGAAGTTCAAGTTCGTATAAAGATGTTTGTTATCCTTGAATCCAGTTTCATTGTTCGCCGATGAAGTATTCAAATATTTGTTCGGCTTTCGTTGCTGTTCGTCACTCCTAGGTGCGAATTAATTGTTGTTTGCAATATTATTATAGTACTTGTTCACGCTCATGTTCAGATTACTGTTCTGTGAATTATTTTCTTGCTCGTGCAGAGTTATTCATAAGGCGTGCACCAACGTTTCTTTCGGCTTGACGAGCATTTCATGATCCCGTCTCGGTGACTCAGTGGGTAGCGTGCTCGGTAACTGCTTCAGTGGTTCTGGGTTCATTACTGGACCGAGGTGGTTTGGCTTCTTTACGGTGAGACAAAGGCTCCGAGTGCGCCTTCTTTCGGATGAGAAATAAAACTGAGGCCCCATGTGGTGTACACTGGCATTTGCATGTAAAAGAACTCTCGCTACTATGCAACGGGTAGATGAGGCAAAACTTCCAGGTGTAGGAGCTCGCCCCCCTGGCGTCGGTAAATTCCCCAGTGAACTGTAGAGCGACAATAGATATGCATAGGGGTTGTAGATTTGGTCGGCAGCCGGCTGTGAAAAAAACACCGTCCAATATGCCACCCTTGTGTCCGTTCAGAGGGACAAGATGGGTACCCGACCCTGCCATAAGTGGGAAAAGTTCGGAGTTGTTATGAGTTGTATAGTAGAGAGGGTTCTTTTACGTGCAAATGACATCGTACATCATACAGGGCCAGGCACACTCACGACCTCTCTCTCACTCCCGAAAGAAGCCAGCTGAGGCAGAATCAAGGACTCTACCTCCTGCGCCACCGAGGCGGGTTAGTTCGCACACTACATCAGAATAAATAAGATTTGTGCTTTCTTCGAGGCCACTCAGGAAGATAAGTGGTCAGCGTGGTTATTTGATAAGCGAATCGCGAATCGGTAAGGGACCCTCCCTGCCTTATAGGGGAAAAGGGTTAGGAGTTGCTTTCCCTTCCTGATGAATCATTTCATGGCCTGTCTTGGTTATCTCTGTTTGGGTGGTCAGATTTTTATTTTCTGGTAGGGTATTCGTTCCAGGGCCGGACCGGACCGCCCATTTGTTCAAAGTGTGTAAAGAACGCGGGCGGCCGCCCACGTTATCATCATCATCATACCCTTATCCCGCCTATGGCAGGGTCGGGTCTGCGGGTTCTAGCCCTCCACTCCATCTTCCACCAGGTCCCCGTCCACCCCACATTTTACCATGTCCTTACGGATGACTTGCTCCTACGTCCTCAAACTTCAACAATTTAAAAAAAGTAAATGAAAATACAGTAGAACCTCTGTAAGTTGACCACCCAAGGGCGGAAGAAAAGTGGTCAACATAAGGAGGTGGTCAACTTATGGAGAACTGTGTGTACTGTACTGATACATGGGCATTATTGCTTTTATTGGATACAACTGTATGAAATGCTGCATTATCAAAACTGTTAGTTAGTGGATTGGCATAGCTAGCCCCCAATGCCATTGATCTAGTAGTTTGGGGTTATGCCCCCCCCCCCAGCAGTTAGCTGCATCAGATTCATTATATGTTTACATTTCATTGCCCATTTCAACAATACTTTCAAAGGCTACTCCTTAAAATTCCGCCATGGAAGATGGGCTGCATGATGAGGCCAAAATGTTGTCTGTTGGATTGTGATAAATCCAACTTTCCTAAAACATGTCAATATTGTTTCTGGTTGAATTTTTTCCAAGCAGAATTATCCAAAGGACAGCACCCAGAGCATTAATGGATGCAGTAAATGAAACTGTTCCACAGGCTGGTGACACATGTTTTACCAATAACCCTCTCTAGGATCTGGGCTCAGTAAAACAATTTGAATGATTTGATAACACCTTGGTCAAGAGGGTGGATCCTTGAGGTTGCATTTGGAAGAAGAAAGCTAAGTGTCAAATTTGTCAAGTGACTGACTTGCAGATCAGCAGGGCAGTTGTCTACTGTTAGTAGGATAGATAATTTCTTCTTCATTTCTTGATCCACACCCTTTACCTGTTCTTCAAACAGGGCAGCAGTCATCCATGCACATTTGTTTGATCTCCATGTGACAGGGGGGTCTTCAAATTCTTAAAGGCACATGAATTAGCTGTCTTACCAATCACTATTTTCTTCAGCTTTCCCTAAGAAGAGCTAGTGCTAAGCAATACAGTGAAATGTTTTTTGGATACTCTTTCAATCTTGAAGTTGTCACCCTTGACAAGGCTTTTGTCAGGACAAGGGATGACAAGGGGTCAACTTATGGAGGTTAAATTAATATTATGTGTCACAGTCATAGTGGTCAATATACAACTTACAGAGGTGGTCAACATGGGGAGGTTAGTCATCCATTAATTAATGTGGTGCACATCCAAACTGTGAAAATTTGGTCAACTTAGGGAGGTGGTCAACATATAGGGGTGGTCAACTTCAGAGGTTCTACTGTATTATGAGGGGGGGGGCTCGACATATTCGCACGCGCGAGCGGTCGAGCGACCGGCGCTAATTCGTTCATGCTCGTTTGGGACAGGCACACTTTTGTTACTGGATGTTTGTCCTGGTTCGTAAGACGGTGGACTTATTTTTATTATCCATTGATAAAGTTTTTATACTCGTCCAGATTGCTAGTAAGTTGTAAGCCTATAATTTTGTTTGTTCGGTGAAGCATTTTTGTGTTAGTTCAAGTTCTTTCAGTAAAGAGCCACACCGTAAAGTATTATCATTCTTAGGGTCAATGAGGTAATTTTGTGAGGATCAAGTGATTAAGAGGTGAAAGAGAGAGTGGGAGAGGTGGCCCAAATTTAAAGAAAAACAGACATGAGCCAAGAAGGATCAACAGCTTGAAAACAACCGTGGGAACAACCAGCTCGATCGTCCGACAGTGGGAATGGTCCACTACTAGACCTGTTTTTTGTGTTTGGTCTTCCAGGCATCCTTCTACTTATTAATGACAATAAGTGAAAGGCGTTGGTGACGTCATTCACCTACCACACCCACCTACTACTTGAGACATTAGAGACGCGCCAACGAGTCTCTTGTCGGCATCTTCATTTCGCAAGACATCGTCAATCAATCGACGGATTTTCCTTAGTGCAAGGCGTTAACGATAGACGCTATTGTCCCCCTTTACATTTCGCTAGGGTCGACGTTAGCAAGTGGGAGTAGAAGCCTAAAGAAGACGGTAGGGGCGAGCCTAAAGGAGAAAAAAACAACCTTTCCTCAACAACAGGGTGATTACCATATTGTGTTGGGCACACCAGTTCTCGTCTGATCACTGAAGTCAAGCAATGCAATTCCAAATATTACGAGCATGGGTGACCGCTTGGGACACTAGGTACTGGTAATTTCCGAATCGTCTCAACAGCTTAGTGTTTGTGCATTTGTTTGTTGGTGTTTTAGGGCCCTTCAACTCAAGGTCATTAGAGTCCCGTCCACAGCATAGTTATTACGCAGAGACTGCATAGACACTACATTAATGCGACGATTTTGGGGTATTAGCAGTACCCAGTTTTCCCAAGCGGTCACCCATGTTAGTACTAGCTGTGGTTGCGCTGCTTAACTTTAGTGATCAGACGAGAACTGGTTCCAGTGTTTGTGCAGACTCTGAACTCAGAACCACGCAGTTGGTGGGGGGCTCTAATGAGCACTGTAGTTGAAAGACCAACAAAACAGAACCGCATTGCGATTTTGCAGTTCTGATGGCTGTTTAATGATGTGGGATAGTTCTACATCTAAAAGCCATCTACACATCTTATTATTCCGTGTAAGAAGGGGTCTTTGACATGGAGGAAGTATCGAACTTACTTCCTCTCTGTGCAACTTAATTGCACACGATCCCGCCTCATTGACATAATGGAGTGGCTTCTTTCAGATGGGAAAGAGAGAGAAGCTCCCATGTGAGCCTTCCGTCTTATAAAGAATGGATAACCTTACCCTGCCATAAGTGGGAAGCCTTGTTTGATGTAGTCTGCACACTATGAGCTGCTCGAGTCAAGTATCCTACCATGGGGCAGACGAGCCCTTTCGAATTGTTGAATCAATATTTTTTTTTCTGAGGAATCCGTCATCAGACGACACATGTCACTTACGTGTCCCCCTTGCAGTTATGGCCTTCTTCGATGCATTCAATAATTTCTGGAGTTCCTCCTCTTTGGTGTGTGACTTGGTTGACGACAACAACGTCATCACAGAATTCTAATTTCCCATGTTTCAGGTAACTTCAGGATTTCGACGACTACTAGGATAACAATGGTGGGACTTCCTTTAAGATTTGAAGGCTTCTTTATCCACTGGTAACTGTGGGGGTAAATGGATAGATGGAAGGAGCCAAGATATTGATGGCAGCTCCGGTTTCCGTTGCTGCTACTGCTACTTGGAAATACAGTACAAACATGTATTACGTGGGGGGAACTGAGGAGTTGAGAGAGAGAGGATTCGGGAGAGGGGTCGGGGAGGGGGGCACATGAATAAAATATTAGTTCCCATAGAAACGCTTAGCGGCACACGCAGGCAGCAGCAGTCGTCGCCGAAAGATCAATAGCTTCAAATAAAGTGCTAAATAAATTTTATTATCCTGAGGAAGGCGCATGGCGGCATTTTGTTTATAATTTTAAAGGAGTTAGGGAGGGAGGTGTTATTGTTTCTGTCCCGTTACCCCTTTGCATTCTGCACAGGTAATACAAGATGCGAAAACAGGTGAACGTTTACTTTATTCTCGAAACCCTTAGGTTAGCCCCCCCTCTTCCGCCTTTTCATAATTTGCATATGTAGTCCTCAATTTGAATGTATACTTGATCCTTTAATTAAATTTCCCACGACTTGTGTTGATTACCGTTTTGAGGTTCGTGGTCTAGGCTATGATGACGAACCAAGCTGTTTTGTTGTTGCTCTTTTGGGGTGGGATAGAAAGGGTTCATTCCTGTTTTCTGTCGTTCTCTCCCTCAAATTCCCTTTGCACTCTTTCTCCTGCTCCGTCTTTAGTAAACTATTTCCTCTATTATCATCATCAGTTCTCTTGCAGCGCTTCACGTTTCCGTCACCAGTCGTTGCTCTCTGGTCATTTGATGATGATGATGATGGACTCTTTGTATTTGTTTGATAACTAGAATTCTCATCATCATTAGTGTCTTCTTCTGGTCTTTTAAGCAAGGCTGACAGGAGGGGGAACGCAGGCAAGGCTCTACTATACACGCAGAGAGGGAGAAAACGAGAGAGAGAAAGGTGTGTGTGTGTTTATCTGGTACTGTGTGTTGCAGCGTGCCGCAACAGTTAGGTTACCATGGCAGAGGCGCTGTGGCAGCGGTTAGGGATACAGCACTCACTGGTGGTAGCGAGGATCGTGAAAAGCCAAGACTCTGGAAACATATGACGGTCTTGAATCCGAATCAACCGCGTATGGTAATCATTCCTACGCAACCGACAATGGATTAGTGACTCTTCATTTCTGTTTTTTTTCCCCCTTCATTATTAGCAAAGCATTGCAAAGGCACCCTGTAGATATCGATTTAATGGACCCACTAACCCTTCTGCATGCAGTTCTATTATCTCACTTTCTGCTCTGGTAGATAGGTACTCTGGCAGCCGGTACTCTTTCCCCTTACTTCCCCGTCTTGTTCGCCACTCCCTGCTATACCCGACCACCGACAACGCCTACCGAATTTTAGACTCCGCCCATTCATGTCTTAAGGCTCTGAGTGATGTCATTGTCAAACAACATTTCGTTTTCCTCCTCTCAGTTCTCCTGTGTTAACTGTGCTTGGTTCGCCAACACAAAAACAGGTTTTCTAAACCTTTCGTACTCCTTGTTGTTCTGCACTAGTGGTCGCCATTTCGTTCATTTGCTCAAATGCGGTGAGAAGTTAGTAGGATAAACAACATCTCCTTCCTCCCTTCCCAGTCCCAATCCCCATTCGTCATCGTTCTAATCCTACCGTTTAATAATAATGTTTATGCTATTTGTCGACTTTCCATGATGCACCTAATTTGTATGACCCATTTGAATGAGGGCTCACCTTCACTCTACCCCGTCAAACCCACTGTTTACTGGGGGGGGGGGGGGGCTGTCGCTAATTCAGTTTGTTACATGCATGTCTCTTTAATAACCCCCCCCCCCCCATCGGTGACGCAGGAGGTAGTGTGCTCGATTATTGCGTCGGTGGTTCCAGGTTTGATATTGGATCGAGGTGGCTTGGCTTTTTCGGCGTCTCTCGGGCTAGTGAGCGAGAGGTCCTGAGTACGCTTTCTGTAGGATGGGAAGCGAAGCTCTGTGGAACTGTGATAGTGGCACGTGCCTCTCAGTCGACATCAGTTTTATTTTTCATCTCACAGAAGACACCGTTCACCCTCTTTCTCAATGAACTCGTGAGGCCTTGGTTGCTGGTTCGATCCTGGATGACTTCTTTCTGGCGATTTTTTTTGGTTTCGTTGGTGTTTAAGGGCTCTTCAACTACAAGGTCATTAGATCCCCATCCACTGCGAAGTTGTAATACAGAGACTGCACAGACACTACGCTGATGCGACGATTTTTGGAGATTAGCGGTACCCAGTTTTCCCAAGCGGCCACTCATGTTAGCACACTGGAGGTGCGTTGTTTAACTGCCGTGATCAGACGAGAAGCGGTGTGTCCAACACCTCGTGCGCCAACCGTCGCGGTATTGGATGCACATATACATAGGCAGCATTCTGTCGTTTAGGAGCTTGGGCCTTTTAGATGTTTGTTTGTTGGTGTTTTAGAGTCCTTCAACTACAAAGGTCATTAGAGCCCCATCCACAGCATAGTTCCTATGAAGAGACTGCACAGACACTACACTAATGCGACGATTTTTGGGTATTAGCAGTACCCAGTTTTCCCAAGCGGCCACCCATGTCAGTACTAGCTGGGGTTCCGCCGCTTAACTTCAGTGATCAGACGAGAACTGGTGTGTCCAACGCAATTTGCCGCTCCCGGGCCTTTTGGAGTAGGAAATTATTGCCGGAAGTAGAGATCATGTTCTTTCGGTTAGATTGTAAGGTAGGCCTATAGTAGCTTGCTCCTGGCTTCGGTGGAGTGCCTCAACGAGCAGTGACCGACGATAAATAAGCGTAGAGGTTTGTAGCTGTCGTCGGTAGCCGGCTGCGGAAAAATACCGTCCAATAGATCGCCCACGTGGCCATTCAGAGGGATTTGGTTTGCTGTTGTTTTAGAGCCCTTTAACTACAAGGTCATTAGAGCCCCATCCACTGCATAGTTCTGATGCAAAGACTGCACAGATCTACACGAATGCGACGATTTTTTTACTATTATCGGTACCCAGTTTTCCCAAGTGCCCACCTATGTCAGTACTAACTGGGGTTGTGTTGCTTAACTTCAGCGATCAGACGAGAACTGGTGTGTCCAACGCAATAACCCGCTCCCATTCAGAGGGACAAAGTACCCGACCCTGCCATAGGCGGAAAAAGGGTTAGTAGTTGTTAGTTGTTTTTACGTGCATGTCTCTTGCTTAGATTCGATGCTGGTCGAAGACGACGGGTTCTTTCAAACAACGAGGACGACGTAAAGATGGTACTTCAAGAGCGCCTTTATCGGATAAAAAGTAAAGTTCGTGCTACGCACTGTTTACTGTGTGGCGTGTGTAGTAACATTTCCACAAATAACTTATTAGTGATTTTTGACCTTCAGACAGGGAAGAGCGACATGAAATAATAAACAACAATACAGTAAAACACGGTTATAACGTTTTGTTGGGGACCAAAGCGAACAAACATTATAACCGTGAAAACGCTATAGCCATGATATGCCTTTTTTGTGCTTTTCCATCCATAATACCGCGTAGTGGTAAAACGTTATGTTGGGGTGCATACAGTAAATGATTTCCCTATGTGTACAGTAATCAAGAATTGATGATTGCTTCATGGTGGATGGCTGCTTCCACCTCTGGATGTTGTTTGTTTGCTGGTGTTTTAGAGCCCTACAACTACTAGGTCATTAAAGCCCCTTCCATAGTGTAGTTCTTATGCTGAGACTGCACAGATACTACACTAATGCGACGATCTTTGGATAATAGCGCTACCCAGTTTTCCCAAGTGGCCACCCATGTCAGTACTAACTGGGGTTGCGTTGCTTCAATTCAGTGATCAGACGAGAACTGGTGTGTCCAACGCAATTTGCCACTCCCTCGCTGGATGTTGAGGCACACATATCCTCTTGGTATCTTGGCTGACCTCTACACAAGTTCATTGTAAATTGTCTTACCACCTCAATTCTAGTTCGCTTGTTTCATTACTACTAAAATCACACATTAGCAAGATTGAGTGGTCTGTTCATGTCAGTGGCGGTTTTAGGCATGTGCAAACTGTGCAAATGCACGGGGCCTCGCTTTTGCAAGTTGCAAATTTTTGGAAAGGGCCTCGCGTATGCTAGAACCGCCACTGGTTCATGTACAATGTTTGTAATGCACAGCTTATGTTGTACATTCTGCACATGCAACATTCCTAATCAGGACATGTGCACATACGGGTTGGAAGTTTTTCATATCCATGATAGGATATGAAAAACTTGGCTGCCCACCAGGGCCTTGCAAACGTTATAGCCGTGAAAGCAAACGCTATATCCGTGACCCTTTACCATTAAAAAGCCATAAGCTCTGCCGGGACCAGCCCAAACAGACACTATAGCCGTGAAAACGTTGTAGCCATGAACGTTATAAACGTGTTTTACTGTATTCACTTACTGGTGCCAACTGACCCTTGTGGGTACAATCCCCACCGCGGTTCTTTCATGATTCTTCATTTTTTTTATAGAGGGCTCTTCTGATATAGTCGTTAAGCACAGTCTTGAAACTAGAGGCTAACGAAGATGGCGCTGCTAACTTAGGATTCGAACTCGGAAGCAAAAAGCAATTACTAACCCATTAATGCCTATGGCAGGGTCGGGTACCCAAGTTTGCTCCATTGGGACATATGGGCAGTTTGTTAGAAGGTATTTTTACGCAGCCGTCTGCCGACCTAATGCTGCAACCCCCTATGCTTTGTTTATCGTCGGCTTATTTTTCTTCATTTCCTCGTTGCATGTAGAAAGGGTTCTTTTTCGTGCAAGTGACATCGCACACACCATACGGGACAACGGCTTTACTTCCCATCCGACGGAAGGCATACTGATGACTTCTGTATCACCCGAAAGAATCCAACCCACCTCATCCTAGGATCGAACCTAGAACCACTGACGCTTGTTGTTGAACACGCTACCTCGGTCCCCCTGAGGCAGGTCTGATGCTAGCTCGGAACAATCTTAGGAAATTCTTGTAGTACTGATTTCATTTAAGACTTTAGGATTTTATTTTGGGTGTCATACTTTTGGTATCGGTCTCTCAATTTGCTACTGATACCAGAGGCGATAACGACCCTGAAAAATTTCCAAGTATTTGTCATCACCAGATGGAAACGGCCAATTTCGACCTAGGGGAACCTGTGAGTTATGAATTCAGGAATTGAAGCCGCCACTGACTGTCTTCCTTAATCATTTTTAATAAATTCCAGATCTAAGTACAAAAGCGTGAGAATTCTAAGGGGGAACAATGAAACTATGGGGACTGGCATCAACTCGAACAAATTCTTAAGCCATTGTCAGGACCGAATAGTGAGCATGCATTGTAGAAGTTGGTATTTTGGTGTGAACGGTGAGACCTGGGGATTTTGAACCCCATTTTGTGCTTTCGAACCAGAAACGAAGTATGTCAAGAGATGGTGGGTCAGCCTGTTTATGGTAGTGTCTGGTTTACAAGTTGTGGTCCAACGATCCTTGCGATTCCCAACAACCAGATCCTCCTCGTAAACCTATACCCAGCCATAAAACCTGTCCACCCTACCTGTTTTGGCCTACATCTACTACCTATGACCTCCATCCCCTCTAATGAGCCTAACTTCAAACGTTGTTGTTCTAACCACTACCGTGTAAAAGTTTTCGTTCGACTTCATTGGGTTCCCCCTCCACCACAGAGCACCGCAATTAAAATCAAGTAGTGATTCATCAACTGGTTGACCTTCATGACCTCATCTGTTGATAGATACTGTATCTCGTGGTCTCTTCTCCCCGCAGTCACTAATACACATATTTGGTATCACCACGTGCATCACCTGATTATTTTTTCACACTTGCAACTATGGACTCACGAGTCAAGAACGCTACATTTTTTTCCGGGGAAAGGGGGTGAGGGGTGAGAGGTGAGATGATTTGTGTACTGAGTGTCACTCAGGTTCTCTCAGCCGAACTACCCCCTAAAACACCTGCCATTGTCTTCTGGACGCTAGCCCGCAACTATGTAGCCTACTACTTCAGACCAGGCCTTTTTTGTGCCCTTAGTAGCATGTCTTCGACATCTTGAAAGACCTTGTCCCAGGCTTCCTTCCCCCAGCATGGTGTTGATGATGGTCATGGTAACCCAGATGCGCCCCCAGCGCTGTGGGTCGAGCGGCCCAGCTGCCACAGGCGAAGAACGAGGTGATGGCCGTCATCGTCCATCCCTGGGCTGAACAGGCACTCTGCGGAGTTCACTTATCCTACCTTGTGCAGGTAGACGTGAAAGTACCCGTGTCCCCTCAGTAACCGGGTGACGTAGTACCCAATCTCTCCGTGTCTCCCCGGGTCTCTAATGACCTCATAGTTGACGGGACCTTAAACACCAACAAACAAACAAAATCCGTGTCTCCTCCCAACCGACGGCTTCACTTCTGGGATGTGCTTCGCAGTCTATCTCCCTCTGGGTTCTCGCATCCAGATGGCCTGAAAGGTGTCGAGCATGCCCTTATTCTCCTCTGTAGTATCTCTTGTCCTACCTTCCTCGGGCATATTGCTTGACGTGCACAAGTCAGGAAGGCCATAGTTACCGCGGCAGGTTGTATTCATGTAGCGTTAAGGAATAGACCATATCGCGTTCCGACTTGAAAGAACTCTCTTGTTTGTTTGTTGGTGTTTTAGGGCCCTTCAACTACAAGGTCATTAGAGCCCTTAAAGGAACTCTCTGGGGAGGATTGTTTGTTTGGTTATTTCACCACACCAGAGGACGTGTTTCCTACCACCTGGACGTTTTGCCGATTAACACGTCTATTTCACGCCAGGTTGTTCTTTTACGTGGTGTTGATTTTACCTGTCCTCGAACATAAAGGTGTTTTAGCAAGAAGAACCATGCATCTCGTGGAGTATCGATCCTGCATTTACGGCCATCAAAGTCAAGCATGCTACCATTGAGCCACTAAATGGAGGAAATCCGTTAAATGCTTGCCTAATATCCTAAGCAAAGTGGGCTGGCTCACTTCAGTATTACTTACTGTATGTGGGTCACACTTACTGTAAGTTGCCGGGAGGATCGATCCTGTGGTCAAGGGCAGTGGTTTGTAAGGAAATAGAACGTTTTGTCAAATGTAATGTCAAGTCATGGACTACAGATTTGCTTATGACCTCTGGGGATTACGCGTATTTCTCAGGAAAAGACACTTTGGGGACCCTTTTGTTTTGGGTTTAAAAGCCACAATCTACGAGGTTACATTCACGATGTTCTACCCACTGGAGGATAAGAAGGGACGAAGATCAGTATGTGGTAAGGGCGGATATCCATTATCAGATTTCTGGAGATCCTGCTAATCGTCTATTTAAGGTCATTTCGTTCGATGAGGGAGTTTCTGTTAAGTAATTAAGAGGTAATCCCTGACCTATAAGTCGTGACGCTCGCTCTTAATGTTTAAATTATGTTAAATAATACGCTTTAGATAATGAAGGTTGTCGGTGGACATGTGACCACTACTTAAAAGTGAGATGTGGAGTTCCCGCGATAAGCGGTTGCCGCCTCTTTGTACAGAAAATGCACCATCTACCACGTACTTGAAGATGTGATTTCCGGTTTGAATGTCACGTAATTTATGGAAGAACCCTAATTACTTTTCTACACTGTTACTGAGCTTCGCTTTGAAATGATGCAATAAGTAATCAGTGTTTATGTTGTGGGAGTGACAGTACTCCAGTTTAATAATTACTAATGGTGATTTAAGGTCATTTAACAACTAATTTAATTTTGGTCTAATTTAGGAATCGTTTCTAATAACACGTCATTAACTGGATGTCGAAAACGTGCTTCCAGGAACGTATGACCACAGTGGACTCTACTCTCTCTCTCAGGCTTGCAAATTGTTAATTTGCATGCGCCTAAATTTATGGAGACTGGGCTCCTTTTGCGCTAACCAGTAAAGGGCATAGGTCTCGAAAACGCCGCGCCGTTCTTCTTTAATTTCCAGCGCCGGATATTGATTGACGGAAATGGACGTTCTAATGTCCTTCCTTTTGGAGGTGCTCAAGCCGAGTTTGTTTCCGACGTACACTGTCACTCAAAGGTTGTCTGTCTACTTATTTGTTATTTAATTCCCCACCCCCCGCCTCTCAAATCTGACAATTGTTTATAGGAGCTGAGGATGTTGCAAGCGCCTACACTATCAAAATTTATCTGCCTTCATAAATTTTTCCATGTAAGAAAGGCTTGTTTGCGTAATTGGCCATCCGACGAAGTAAAACGCTACCCCCAACCAGGATCGCACCTGCCTACCATAAACAACTTGCGCAATGATACTTGCAGCGCACCCGCGGCGGCGAATGTATATATTGTATATTTTATTAGGTTTCTGTCAGAGATCAGTTGGGTATTTCATTTTGGTCTCCCAACTCTGATATTTACTAACCCAGAAAAGGAAGCGAACCCGCAACTCCAAGATCACGTGATAACACGAAAAAAAAACCAAAAAGTTGTCCGCGGATCAAGTGCAAGGCACTATTTAATTTTATGAATAAAAAATTATTTTTAATTAATAATGAATAAATTAGTTTATTCAAGTTTATTAGAGAACATCATCATAATACCCTTATCTCGCCTGTAACAGGGTCGGGTTTTCGGGTTCTAGCCCACCAGGTCTCCGTCCACCGCACACTTATAAGACCATGAACTAGATATGATTCACGCTCGGGTCACTTAAAATTTCACGGTGGGTCACAGGTTCGCCACCACTATCCTAGATCTTCACTTGTGTAAAGTGAAGAGCTCAATGGGCTCGTGAGTCCATGGTTGTAAGCTCGATCCTGGACGACTTCTTTCTGGAGAGAGGGCAATCTTAAGGGCTCCAACCGTCAGATTGGATGTACATATAGATCGGAAAAATTCTGTCGTGTAGAAGCTCGGCGCTTTTGGAGTAGGAAATTATTGCCGGAAGTAAAGAGACCAGCGTTAAATATCCAGTTAGACCACGACCTCTGTTTAGGAGGTCTTGGATAGACTAAATCATGTTCTTTCAGTTAGATTCGATTTCTTTTTTGGTTTGTTGGTGTTTTAGGGCCCTTCAACTACAAGGTCATAAGAGCCCCGGTTAGATTCGAACCAGTGCCATTAGGATACGAGTTAAGTATGCTATCATATCAGCTACCGAGGCGTAGTAGCGGCATATTGAGTTGGACACACTCGTTCTCGTCTGGATCATTGAAGTTAAGCAACCTAACTCCAGCTAGTATTAACATGGGTGGCTGCTTGGGGAAACTGGGTACTGCTAATACCCAAAAATCGTCGCATCAGCTGGCGTAGTGTCTGTGCAGTCTTTACATTAGAACTACGCAGTGGACGGGGCTCTAATGTCCTTTGAAGTTGAAGGGCCCTAAAACACCAACAAAGCAAATACCGTGGCATGCTGGCATGCTCGGTGATAATCTGCTTGACTCCAAACACATGACTGTTGGTTCGATCTTGGTTAGTCTGGTGTTGACCTGTTCGGGGAAGGGGACCACAGGTGTGTCTTTTACTGGTTAGTAAAAGTGAAGTATGGTCTCAAATCTTTTCCTTATTTCAGGTTGCACAGAGATTTCCTTAGCAACAGCCAGTTGTCAATGCCGGTCAACAATTAAGCCAACGACCATTTAAACTATTCCGAACATTAATCGTATGTTGAGAGACGGCGGTATTTTTAGGTGGTGGACAACTTCTAGTAACAGATTTAACCCTTTATTTCTGTAGGGCTCGCCGTTGGCGAATTCCAGGTGCGTTGCTTTCAGCGTCTGGCAATTTTACTTGCCTGCTCAATTTTATTCTGGATGGAATACGCCTTCTTACGTGTGTGCACGCGATATTTTGCATATTACACGGGATTCAACTTCATATTCGTATTCAACGGATGAGGGTCATAAGACCTAATCGGGATCGATCTCTCCGTCAGGCTTACAAAACACTGGCGAATAAGTGAAAATATGTGCGACCCACACAAGGTACTAACCTTCCCCACCCGATGAAGGGGACGGGTAGGCTGTGGTATGCTTGATTAACCAATTGTTTACTTTTGTTGCGTGGAGAAAGTGTTTTCCAGAGATCAACTGCGCATTGTAGTCCAGAACAACGCAGAAATTGCTGGTTATCGTGTCAAAGTAATGTGCAGTAGATTGTAACTAAAGCCGTAATATGGGTGCGAATGACCCGAGTTCAACTCCCGCAAGAGTTAGTCTAGTCCAGTGGTCTTGAAACTTTATCGACTCACGGAACCCTTAGAACTATAAGGCTTTTTCGGGGACCTCCATACTAGCCTTAGAAAGTTATATCTCGCTGCAGCGAACGAGTCAACACCCCACACTTGAAGCTTCTAATTAATTTTCAAATATAACTAAATGTTTCTTGATATGTTTTAGTCATTAAACACTAGTCAACTAGTGTGAGTGCTTTATAATTATTTTTTCAATTTTGACTCGTGGAACCCCAGGGTTTTGCAGACCGCTGGTCTTGTTCAAGGAATCTATACGTTGTTTGGTTGTCAATATGTAGAAAGGGTTCATTTAACCTCCATTCGAAGGAATGGAAAGAAGCCACTTATATCGAACCATTGTGGCCTCCAAATGTAAAACACACTACACTAATACGTTGCAGTGGCGGACCCAGGATTTTCGTCAGGGGGGGGTTGCAGGGGGGGGGGGGTTGAGCCATAGGCAGCGATTGGAAACGCAATTTTCATTTGTCAGTGTCAGTGTCGGCCCAAAATTTAGGGGGGGGGGGTTGCAACCCAAAAACCCTCCCCTTGGATCCGCGCCTGCGTTGTCCTACCAAAGGAGGTATTACCGGTAAGTAGGCACCTGCATAAATTTTCACTAAGTTCCAAATGTTCCGGAGTTATGCACTTCCGGTTTGATTATTTTCTTACAGTGTCCCCATCACCGGGTGGAACCTAGTATGATTTCAAATGGCATACTCCTCGTGATATGTAACCTGTTGCAAAGGAACCATTTCTTTGCGGAAAAGAACTGCAACGATTGCCAAAATGACGAGGGCTAGAACGTTTCATTTGGCTTGAACACTGGATAAGCGAGCCTTCGGTTCCCACTCGGTGCACAACTTTAGCTTCATCTGTTCCTTGCTATGCACTCAATAATAGCAACTACTAACCCTTTTTCCGCCTATGGTAGGGTCGGGTACCTATCTTTGTCCCTCTGAATGGACACATGAGTGATCTGTTGAACGGTATTTTTACGTAGCCAGCTACCCACCAAAGCTGCAACCCCTATTCTTATTTATCGTCGGGACATTCCACCTACACCAAAGGAGGCGAGTTCTTGACCTGGGAATTTTGCCTCATCTACCCGTTGCATAGTAGAGAAGGTTCTATTGCGTGCAAATGACATCGCATATCACATGGGGCCACGGCTTTACTTCCCATCCGAAGAAAGGCTCCACCTCGACCCAGTATTGAACCTGGAACCACTGGCACAGTAGTCGAGGATGCTGCCCTCGATTCCACCGAGGCACACTGTGCAGTCAATAATGACATAAATAAATAGACGGATATTTTGTTTGAAATTTTAAATTATTCATGGTATGGAGCTGTTAAATCCCCCTAAAATGCCATTCTCTTTCTCTCACATTATAAATAATAGGTTAAATATGCCGCCATTTTTAGAACAATGTTTTTAAATGAAAAGTATGGCGCACCATCAAACTTGAAAACATACTGAAAATGTATTTTAATGATAATAATAATAATAATGATAATGGAAGAAAAGTACATTGAAGCACAGATGATGACCAAATAACACGAGATTTACATGTATATATATTTCCCTCAGTTTTTATTTGATTTAAGTATATAAAGATGACTGTAAATTCAGAAACCAAAGACACCAAAGTAAAGCTCATAAATCCGCTTATGTAGTTGATTATTATCTCATTTTAGTGTATTTTAATCATGGCTTGGATGAAGTCATACTTCTTAGCTTTTTAGCCTTTTAATACGTTCATATTTTAGTCTGTCCTCTCCCCATACAAAGTGATGGCATTTTTTTCGCGAATTTAGTGCGTCACCCTGCATATTTAATGGCCCATTTCATTGTATGTCCATAACACAGTCGTATCCAAAGTTATAGACCTTCTGTGCTATGGTCCTGACTGCCTTTGGTTTCTCGCTAAATAATAATAATAATACAGTATTACAGAGATGAGAGAGGAAAAAAGATTATTTGTGTGCTATTCGCCTCGTTTTTATTATTAATTTTATTCATTAGCCGTCTACGTTACTGCCATTTATTATCATTATTAGTATTATTATAAAAGATTTCATGCGTGCTTTTAATGCCACGTTGTATTTGCTTGGTATTTTATAGCAGTTTGGATATGCAGCCTTTGATGAAGTTGGTTGGTATAGGCAATAGGGACATCCACTAAATCTGTTTCACACTGGATTTATTATTAGTAATACTTGTAGAATTCTGTGCTTGGGACCAATAGGGTGCACATTCGCCTCAGTGGCGAAGATGGTAGCGTGCTCCGCTACTGTGTCAGTGGTTCCAGGTTCGATACTGGATCAAAGTATCGCTGGACTTTGAGCAGGCCTTTGGCATTTTGCCCCGTGACAAGGTTGTTTCAAAAATGTCCAAGTTAGGGATTCATAGGAAGGTTATTGAGTGGGTAATGGCCTACCTTAATGGCAGTCAGCAGAGAGTCCTTTTTGATTATATGGCTTCAGAATGGACACCTGCGACATCAGGATTCCTCCAGGGAAGTGTATTGGGACCTTTACTCTATATAATTTATGTTAATGATATCGGGCTTGACATACAATCCTTTCTTGAGCTATTTGCAGATGACACGTGCATTGCAAGGGTAGTGGATGAAGGGTTATCTTCCTGTACAGAATTGCAACAGGACCTAAACAAGATATATGATTGGAGCAGAAAGTGGGAGTTGCCATTAAACCTACACAAATATAGCTTTCTCAGGATAAGCAGGTCTAAAAAGAAAGTTGATTTTACATATTGCATAGGTGGTGTTAGGGTTAATAGGGTTGAGACCCATAATCACCTTGGTGTTATTCTAAACACTTAGGGCACCTGGAAGGAGCACATTGATAAATTGATTGGGAAGGCTGGGCGTGCTCTCCGTTTGGTTAGAAGAAGTAGCCTATTTTTCGCTGGTACGTCCAATAGTGGAGTACTGTAGTCCAATTTGGTTTCCCTTTAGGCAGGGGTTATCTTGGCAAATTGAAATGATACAAAGGAGGGCTGCAAGAATTGTGCTGCATCGCTTCTTTCATAGGTTGAGTATGTCAGACATGATCAAGGAATTAGGGTGGGACTCACTACATCAGAGGCGGGTATCTGACACCATTAACTGACAGCATAACTTTTTCATAGACTGCTGAAATTAGGCTATGAGGATACTCCGGGGGGCAGATTATCCCTGGCAGACTATAGGGGGAGAAAGGATCATCCTTTCAAACTGAAGGAGGCTGGGGCACGAACGGACTCGTATTACTGGTCTTTTCTTCCAAGGGTCATTCGGCAGGGAAGTTTCTTCAAGAAGGTGCCATTATAGCAGGTATGGAATATTTGGCTGAATAGATGTTATGCTTCAGGTTCCTTGGGGGTTCAATGTGTTATAAATTAGGAATGAGAGTCGTTCTCTCCACTGCCAATTTGGCCTATCAGGGCTGCTTGCAGTGTATTCAATTAAATTAGAAAGTGGGTTGGCTTCTTTCGGGAGAGAGAGAGAGAGAGAGAGAGAGAGAGGCAGAGAGGCCCCGAGTGCACCTTCCGTGTAATGGAGTGGTTTCCAACCTGGGAGGCGCGACTCCCAGGGGAGGCACGGACTACTGCCAGGGGAGGCGCCAGTGGAGAGTATGAATCATTGTACTGCAAAGCAATGCAAGACCTTCTACCGTTTGTAACGTATTATTCGTTTGAAACGGGCTTTTCGGCACTGGCTGCGATGAAAACCACATACAGTGATACCTCGACTTATGAGTATAAACGACTGAGCTCGTAACTCAAATTGCTCGTATGTCAAATTATTTTTGTTCATAGAAATTAATTGAAATGCCTTTAATCCATTCCAGCCCCCAAAATTGTTTAAAATCATTATGAAATATATATCATTGATTTTTACTTGTTTCCCCATGCTATAACTCCTGTAGAATGCGACGTGAGGCGCCTTGGTGAAATCTTCTTCAACAAACCTCCAAGCCCCTGCACTTTCCAAGGTACTCACTCTCCTCTACCACTGCCACTTTTGTTCCAATCCTTTGATATACTATTCAGACACAGCCTCAGAACACAGATTCTTACATGGAGAGGTCAAAGTCCTTCTTGCAGTGGCGTAGTCAAGGGGGAGGGGTTAACCTCCCCGTCCTGGAGACGCTACTCCTTCTTGTAACACCCTGACAGGCCATATCTATAATTGTGAGACTCGCATCACAGCAGTGGCTGAACATGTGCTTGGTGAAGAATTTCTTGAAATTATAGTTCACCTGCTGGTTCATAGGCTGCAGGACAGGAGGTGTCTTCGAGGTTTGGTGGATGAGCAGATGCATTAGCCAGGACGAGAAAGGCTTGCAGGGGTAGAAAACTTTCTTGGAGATTGCTGATTATTGGTGGTGTGGGAAGTCCACTCATAACTCGTATTTTAGCTCGCATCTCAAAATCGACAAATTGACCAAGTGACAGTTCGTATCTCGGATAACTCGCAAGTTAGGGCACTTGTAAGTCGAGGTATCACTGTATTGAACCAGGTTAATAGTCGAAAACGAGTTATCAGTCTCACTCTCCACATTGCCCAAAGATTCGATAAACTTTGTGCCAATAAACAACACCCACCCTCGCATTAAATTTTGATGCATTAGGTGTAGGTAAATTAGTAATTTGATATAAAAATACTGTAAATATGCATGTTCGACGATATACACATCATCTATTAAAAGATGGGGAGGCACGGAGGAAAAAAATTTTTTTTAGGGAGGCGCAGTAGCATAAAGGTTGGAAACCACTGGTGTAATGGGAAGTAAAGCCGTGGCTCCGGATGGTGTACTGGTGTACGATGTCATTTGCACGTAAAGGTATCCTCTCTTTTAGACAACGCGTGGATGAGGCAAAATTTCCAGGTTAAGAACTCGCCCCCTGGCGTAAGCGGAGTCCTAACGAGCAGTAGGCCGACGATAAATAAGCATAGTGGTTGCAGATTTGGTCGGCAACCGGTTTCATAAAAATACCATCCAACAGATCGCCTATGTGCTCATTCAGAGGGACAAAGATGGGTACCCTATCTACTATAGGTGGGAAAAGGGTGGCTTTACATCCCCCTTAACAGGCTTTTTTTAGATCAGTAGGACGCACCATTAGGCCAGGTTTTCGAAGTAGAAACGGAAGAGTGTGCAAAAAATGGGACCGATGTGAAGAAAGAAAGAGGCCTGGAGAAAGGAACTCGGGGGCGGAACTATTGGACTGTGGTTTTTATATGGCCGATTGCCAAGCTAATCCTACAACTCATTTGGTCGCCTGTCATGCAGGGGTGGATAAATGGCAACTATAATGTACCTACAAATTATACTTACTTGATGTAAGGCCTTCCTGATGTCAAATAACATCGCCTAAAACCAATTTGCTGCTATTTTAAACCAAGGTAGACTTGGTTCATGTAAGTCTTCTTGAGACATTCCTGATGCTGCGTCGATGATATTCATATATTTTTTTAAATCTTTTTTTTTAAATATTTCGACAGTCGTACCTCCTGAATATCTTTGTTTATAGTCAGAGGAGTTTTAAAAGTCTGCAAGGCAAAAATTCAGCGTAAATTTAACCGGTATGACTACATACTATTGCTTCTTCGTCACCGCCATGTTGAAAATTTTGCTGCCATTCTAAAAAGTTTAGAACGAACTGAATGACCTCATACGCTTGCGCGCGCCATTCTTGTATACTGTCGTTTGTATTTACTAGTATCGCGTCAACTCACCCATAGCTGTAGATACTTACGGAGTTTGTGTTTTAATTGCATAATTCAAGGTCGAATTTGCAGTCCTAGGAACTATTTGCCATCGTCAAGAAGAAATAAAGCTGGTTTGATTCGGTACTCCATGGTTGCAGGTTCGATCCTGGCCGTGGATAGCAGCAGTCTTCTGTCGGAAGAGAAGGAGAAAAGCACCTTGGAAAGTAAAAGCCGTGATTATGTGTGTACATGTAGGCTTGCAGTGTCACTTTTGCACTAAAATAATCATTTCTGCAAGAGGATGATTAGACCCGCCTCCGTGGCGCAGGAGATAGCGTGCTCGATCAATGTGCCAGTTGTCGAGGTGAAACCCGACCTTGCCATTGGCGTGAAAAGGGTTAGTAGCTCCAATACCTCTCTTATGGATACACCCCTCTCATGGCTACACTTTGGCCGGGTCCCACCGGAGTGTCACGAGTCGACAGAATTAGAAACGATTACATTAGAGGTAGCTTGGGGGTGGAGGGACATCGCGGAAAAGATGAGGGAGAAACGGTTGAGGTGGTACGGGCATGTGATGAGGAGGGGAGAGGAGGAGCTTATTAGGTCCATTGTGGGACTGCAGGTAAACAGGGGCAACAGAGGTAGAGGAAAACCAAAACGGACGTGGGAGCAGGTGGTGCAGAGGGACATGGCGGCGTACGGGGTGGAGGGAGACTTGGTGGGGAATAGGCGGGAGTGGAGAATTAGAACCCGCAGACCTGACCCTGCCTCAGGCGAGAGAAGGGTGAGATGATGATGATGATCATTTGCTCGTAAAAGAAAGCTTTCTACAATGCAACGGGAAGATTAGGAAAAATTTCCTGTTGTAGGAGTTCGCTCCCTGACGTGTGTGGCTGTTGTTGTTGTTGTTTGTTGGTGTTTAAGGTCCCGTCAACTACGAGGTCATTAGAGACCCGTCCACTGCGTAGTTCTAATGCATTGACTGCACCGACACTACACCAATGCGACGATTATTGGGTATTAGCAGTACCCAGCTTTCCCGAGCGACCACCCATGTCAGTACTAACTGGGCTTGCGTTGCTTAACTTCAGTGGTCAGACGAGAACTGGTGTGTCCAACGCAACTCGCCGCTCCCGACGTGTGTGGCATAAGAGTTACAGCTTTGGTCAGCAGCCGGCTGCGTAAAAATACCGTAGCATGTATTCCCCTGGCGTTGGAGAATTAGGTCGGCCTTAGATAACCATATAAATTCCAGCCAATGTTATATCATATTGCGCATACCCTTTATATACACAATGGCAATCATTTAATACAGGGAAAATAAGTTATTATGCTGAAATGTTCTCAAGGGTTTTTGTTTTCTTGGTTGGTTTGGAAGGGGGTAGAGGACGACGGGGGGGAGTGAAATTTATTGAATTCATCCAATAAATTAATAATTGTGACTGCAAGAAGGAAAGCAGTAGTTTCCTGTAGGTTTTTGTTGTTCCCCTGTCACGAGGTAGACGCAATTAATTTTGTCAGAGCTGTATATTCATAGTACAATATTTTTCAACTTAATAATGACAGCGGTAAATGTTTGCTTATTTCTATGTTTAATAATGGCGTCTCTTCTTTCTTTTGGAAAGTGTGAAATGTTAAAGCGGATTACTCATCATCTACAGCATTTACTGGCTCAATAATTTGCACAAAAGAGAAATCACATAATTTTTTTGACGAGAAATTCAATTCATATCCAAATGGTGGACGTTTTTCCTGTTGCTAAGAGAGCTAGCTCTGTCGACATCAGGAAGCGTGCTATTTGGTTTTTCCTTAACTTTGACCTATAGAAAATAAACTTCCGGGTATGATTTGGAGTTGTATACCCCCTACTACGTGATCATGACTCGGTAGTCGACTGTCCGGTGAGCTCATAGGGTACAACCGTATTTGGAAAGTGCTGATGACGAGATGGGGAGACAGGCCTCAAGTACTTCAGTTGCACTATTGGAGTAAGACGCAATACCTACTATGTACTGTATGTCATCTGCGTGTAAAAGTATCCTTTCACCAGCATTCCTAACCATTTTCCCAGCCTATGGCAGAGTCGGATAGCCAAATAGTCATTTGTCCCGTTGATACCGGGAGCGGCGAATTGCGTTGGACACACCAGTTCTCGTCTGATCACTGAAGTTAAGTAGCGCAACCCCAGCTAGTGCTGACATGGATGGCCGCTTGGGAAAACTGGGTACTGCTAATACCCAAAAATCGTCGCATTAGTGTAGTGTCTGTGCAGTCTCTGCCCAAGAACTATACTGTGTACGGTGCTCTAATGACCTTGTAGTTGAAGGGCCCTAAAACACCAACAAACAACAACAAACCCGTTGATACCAAGAAAACTCCGGCGAACTCGTATTGGGCGGTATTTCTATAAAGCCAGCCACCAACTGAATGCCATAACCCTTGATTATTTAACGGCACTTGGGACAATTTCTTTTAGGGACACCAGGGAAGAGGCGCTGATGGGGGGGACTCACACACCTGGAAATTTAGCCTGTATTTCATATAGAAAACTTCTAATTACATGCAGTGGTGACGTACGCACTACACGAGACCATGACTTTATTCTCCATCCAAAAGAAGACTGCAGTCATGGACTCTTAGGCGGCTTTCACACCAAAGATGCAAGAGACAAGACATGTGCCTCCTGGATGCAGGAGGCATGCGTCTTTTAACACCAACACATATAAAGAGACGACGTCTTTCACACCGAAATGACACGTGCATCTTACGTCCTGGAAGCATGAGGCACATGTTCCTTGAAAACCGGCTGGTTGGTTTTATGCTTCCTGCCTCTTTGCCTTTTTGGTCAGTGTGTGATTCTCCTGTATTAGAAAATTCGCTGTATTGCGTTGGACACACAAGTTCTTGCCTGATCACTGAGGTTAAGCAACGCAACCCCAGTTAGCACTGACATGGGTGTTCGCGTGAGAACACCGGGTACTGCAAATGCCCAAAAATCATTACAACAGCGTAGGGTCTGTGCAGACTGCATTAGAACAATGCAGTGGACGGGGCTCTAATGAACCTCGTGGTTGAAGGACCCTTAAACATTAACAAATCAATGAAAATCTGAATTAGCACATGCGCTTTCCAATGTGTAGGGAGGGATAAATCCTAAACATGTTACCTCACAATCAACAATGTGACATAACATTATTAACAGGCACTATATGACACCGCATCTAAAGATTACTCCAACCAGGATGCACATGTGGGAGCATGGAAGGGCCCCTTTCATAAAAAAGGTGGGGGACACCTTAGTGATTTGGACACACCAGTTAGTACTGACATGGGTGGCCTTTTGGGAGTGGGAAAGCTGGGTACCAGTTATAGTCAAGTACTGTCGCATTAGTGTAGTGTCTTTGTACTCTGCATTAGAACTGCACAGTGGACAGGGCACAGATCAAAATCATAAAACAATATAGAATATTAATAAAAAAAATTATTTTTATTCTGATTTCTATATATCTGTCAGGTAGAAGCGGACAGAAGATGCAGGCTGCATGTGCCTCTTTGGTGTGAAGCATGTTTCTCCAAGGAAAAGATACTAATGCCTCCTGCATCCAGAAGGCACATGTCTTGTCTCTTGCATCCTTGGTGTGAAAGCCGCCTTAGAGTCAAGTACTCAACCACTGAGCCATTAATACATACGTACTAAAAATAACCCTTTCTACGCGGAGTGAAACGAGTAGGTCGATAAAATACTCAGGCACAGGAACATCTGCTGCATCTGTTTCTTTGCAACTGTTTTCTTTTAAGCTTGTTGGATTAACTCAAGAGGTGGTCTGGGTCCAATCAGTCGTTTCCCCGGTTGCGAGGCACCCACTGACCTGTTCTCCCCGGATATGTAGCTCTATACTCATGGGTGCCCGCAGAATATTTTTCTTGGGGATACAATGTTCCAGGACGGGAGAAATACTGTACCAGGAACTGGAGCGATTTGTGTTGTTGAAGGCATTTTTTCAGGTTCTCAGGGTGAGCATGTACGACCTACCTCGGTGGCGCAGTGGGTAGCTCGCTCGGTATCTTGCGTCAGTAGTTCGAGGTTAGATACTAGATCGAGGTGGGTTGACTTCTTTCGGGCGAGAGAGGGGAGCCCCGAGTGCGCCTTCTTTCGGATAAGAAGTAAATGAAGCAAAACCTTCCAGGTGTAGGAGCTCGCCCCCTGGCGTCGGTGGAGTGCCCCAACGAACAGTAGACCGACGATAAATAAGCATAGGGGTTGCAGCTTTGGTCGGCAGGGCCGGCTGTAGAAAAACACTGCGCAATATATCGCTCTTGTGTCCATTCAGAGTAGGGTTGCCATAATTGTTGGACCACCGACCGGGACATCCCCCCTTAAAAATATTTTTTCAACAAAATGGCAAGAATTCATATTATAAACATTCATAGCTTTATTAAAAAATTCCATAATCCTTTCACTAACGCATTGAAATATAAAATATTTTAGAGGACCCAAAAAAAAAAAAACGTTAGGATCAATCAGTGGCGGATCTGAGTGGGGGTAGAACTTCAAAAAATGTGCGCCCCAAATATTTTTAAATATTCATAATCACTGAGTATACATCTAGCTAGCAATTACAATAAGGTCCTCTCCTGGCCCATTGACAATGACCTATCTTCAGTGGTTTAGCCAACTACAGATTGGACTGCAACTGTTGGACTGGCAGTATAGAAATGGGGATAGCAATGCAAAACTGCTTCATCAGTTGCGCCCCTTTCAGGCAGTGAGGGGGAGCAATTGCTGCATTGCCCCTCGTCTGGATCCGCCCCAGGGATCAATGGTGGATCATTCCCGAACAGTCAGTTTCACTGGCAAAATGTGATGTGCTTTCATGGACGAATCTGTACCAAATCTCTAGGCATGTACTGTATATGCGCAGTACTGAATGCAATGATATTATCAGAAAATAATTGTTTAACATGCGAAAATTTTAAATCGACCGGGACAAATGACTGTCGGACCGGGACACTGGGACACAGAGCTCAAAACCGGGACATGTCCCGGTCTACCGGGACGTATGGCAACCCTAATTCAGAGGGACAAGGTGGGTACCCTATCCTGCCATGAGCGGGAAAAGGGTTAGGAGTTGCTTTTGCTCAGGAATGTGAGCATGTGCCTCGTTTGCCCTCTTCTGAAGACACAGTTGTACCCGTTGAACCCGGAAAGTCGGCGCCTACGAAATGAAACTGCCTGGTCCAGAATCGAACCACCTCAATTCAAATTTATCACATGTACTTGAATGCATTTGGGTTACTTGTAAAAAAAATAACACCCGAAAGTGGGTGAAGGAGCTATTTCTTTCAAACTATTATAGCCAGAAACAAAATGTGCTTTCCAGTAGAAGAGTGATGATGACGGTAAGGGATGGGAGACCCTATTACCATGAACCTCCTCATGGGATACGATTACTTAATTCTCTTGCTTAAAGATTGATTTCTATTTGACAGGAATGTGTAGATTGAGATCCAATTTCCAGGTGTAGGAGCAGGTTCTCTGGTGGCGGTAACAAATAGAGGTTAAATAAACCAAGTGATCTGGATTTCATGCTGCGTCAGCAGCAGCAGCAGGTCCTGGCTTTTGCGTAGGATGGAGGCGTTGTTGTATTTGGTTCCTAACATTGGAAAATATAATTATACAGCTCGAAGTATAATCACAATCTTGAGAACTGACATGGAAGAATCACAGCAGGAGAGGAGAAGGGGCGCGGTAAAGGGTGGTGGGACGGGGCATCGGTGATGGTGGTGGAAATAGCAGAGGCTAGACTCCGTTGGCCGGCCGTAGATCACTCTTCTGTATTGTGGTAATGAAGGGAAGATGAGATCAACCCTACACTGCGATTTACTGATCTCCGCATCAGTAACGGGCCCTCCTTTTTCTCTGTCCTCCTCTAAAGGCTTTGAGGGAATAAGTGGGTTTAAATAGCTTGAGAGGGAGAAAATCAGCCAGAAAGATTTGTTATTCCAGTCTGGAAATCTCCAAAAAATATGATTTTACTCGACAACCTAAATGAGGTTTTTAATACAACAATAAATGTGCTATTGTTTCTGTTATTTTCTCTTTTGTCGGTATGTAGGAGACTCAATGAATTGTTGGCGGCAGTAAAGAGGTTGCCCTCCTCCCTATTGCTAATAGTGAAGGGTTGCTTTGTTTCCCCATCATCACCACCACCCTATTGTTTCCAGTGAAAAAGAAATCGCTTTCTACGTTATTGTCTGATATTCGATCAAGTGAAATGTCGCGAAATGTCGATGGTGTGTTACAGAGCCCTCTACACCCTTCACTTGACTTGACTCGTCCCGAGGAAGTCCCCGTTTGCAGGGATTCTCTGTTTCTCTAGAGATTCTTGCCGCAATTTCTCGGTATTTAATGCTTTGGTGCACTCCATCGACTCCGTAAAATGAAATCTTTGAGATAGCATCGTCTATTAACTCCCTTTCTCTGCCGTCCTTAGGAGGATTGGTGCCAATAAAAATATTTATAGGATCCAGGACGGGTGGCAGAGAAGAGGAAGAGATGAGAATGGAAGAGGGATAGAAGGAGGCGGAACCGTGTTACTTCAGACCGCGCCCATGCCTGGAATTGACCGATATTGTCATGGGGAGAATGGGGTGCGGCCTTCATGGAAATGAAATGTATGTTGGGTGGCGAGCTGGGTGTTCGAATATGGCCTTATGGAATTGATGCCGTACACGGACGACGCTGTTGTATATGTGTGTATATATAAGATATATCGGGTTAGCAAAACGGGGAAAATCCATTCTTGGTGGAAGATCCGGTTGAGTGAAACCAGATTCTTCCACCGGCTGTGTTCCGCTCCGTGATCTGATCTAGTCCTGAAAGAGAGGCCTACTTTCCTTAAAATAACTTTGTTGTTCGACCATGTGGTACATCTCTCATCCCAAAAACGTATAAAGAACGGCCCGAAGCATTCTCGTCTCCCCTTCTTGCCTGACCACCCTTCTCCTCCTACTCTTCCACCATTCCCTTTGCAGGAGACATTAGCAACATCATCATAATTCTTTTAGCATTTCCTCCAAGGTGGTCTTGGCCCCCTCCCAACGACGAGAAATTATTATCGGATGTCGAAAGCGTCCAGGAAGAAAAATATGACCGTTGCAAATTTTTGTCTTATCTTTTTTAGCTTCTGGCCAATGTCTTCATCTTCCTGAGTGTCAACGTGGCAGGGATGTTTGTCCATAACTTGATGGAACATGCGCAAAGAAAAGTATTTCTCGATACCAGGAACTGCATCGGTGCGCGCCTGGAAATGGAAGATGAAAACGAAAAGCTGGTGAGTCAACGACTTGGTCCAGGGTGCCTCGGCGGCGGTTCAGACAACCAAAGATCCAGGTCTTTGAGAGAACATATGTTAAACTACTTCAGTACCTTAAATAAAAGGACCGGAACCAGTGGGGTACCTAAATAAATGCCTTGTTTACTCTTAAAAAGAACCGGAAATGAGTTCTGCATAGGAGCTCAGAGATGAATCTCTGGGAGCTCACCTAATCTGAAAAAAATATTGAATCAATAAATTTAATATAATGGGGCGCATTAAGAATGTTCTTTTCAGAATACGCGGCGCTCATACACCGACATTGGACACCCTGCTGTTGTTTAATTATATTTTGGACTTCGAACCCCCGGATTCCAGGGTGTTCTCGAATGAATGGAAACAAAGAATTGGACTTTTTGGGAAGTAATGTTGGTCCTTAACTCTTTCAGGAAAGGTTGCTGCTGTCGGTTTTGCCGCAACATGTCGCCATGGAGATGAAAGAAGACATTATTTCACCTAGAGAGCATCAGTTTCACCGAATCTACATCCAGAAGCATGAAAACGTGAGGTGAGCATCGTGTCACGTGAGAGAGAGAATTGTCACAACTTCTCTTAACCTTTCTGATACCAGTTAAGGACCTCGCATTTCTCTTTTGCTCCTTGAACTTCTGAATCTATTGTTTTATTTTTTTCAATAGCATCTTATTTGCTGACATTGTTGGGTTTACTGTTTTGGCATCTCAGTGCACTGCTCAAGAGTTAGTCAGACTCTTGAATGAACTATTTGGTCGTTTTGACCAACTAGCTCACGTAAGTACATGTTCATTACTAGTCTGAAAAGTGATTGAGCACTTGTACAAAGCCTTTTTTTACTTCCAAAGTACTTATTCTTGTCTTTCGTGTGTGCAGGACAACCATTGCCTTCGAATCAAGATATTAGGAGATTGCTATTATTGCGTTAGTGGGCTCCCAGAACCCCGTTCTGATCATGCCCACTGCGCTGTAGAAATGGGACTGGACATGATTGATGCCATAGCGTGAGTCCACCTTATTTCTAGACTCTGCTGTGAAGCAGGAGTGAGTTCGATTCTGGTAATGATCTCCAAAAATAAAAGCCTCTTGTGTAAGAAGAAAAATAAGAGGCCCTTAATAAACAATTTCCTTGTAATACAATAGTCGTGTGGGAGGTGGGGATATGATGATACCTGTACAAAAACCCCATGAATGAAATTCCATGTGAGGGCAAGTTTTTTTAGCTTCTTTAGATGACTGCAATAAAATAGATGAGGACACCCGTCTCCCGTTGTCGTTCCTTCTGAAATCAAGGTGTGATACATATGGAGTTCTAGAGCTCTAACTAGAATGATAAGCCGGAATAATGATAGTGATAGAAATATGGGGAAGTAAGAAAGTTAAAGTTTCATAAGCAGTTAGTTGAGCGATCAGGTGTGTGTGTCTACCGAACGTGCAAAGATCACAGGATTATTCACTCTTTTAATATGATTTGTTTGATACATTATTTTCCTTTTAGTTCTGTGGTAGAGGCGACTGACGTCCAGCTAAATATGCGAGTTGGTATTCATACAGGCCGAGTGTTATGCGGCGTTCTCGGCCTTCGAAAATGGCAATATGATGTTTGGAGTAACGATGTAAATCTGGCGAACTACATGGAAGCTGGTGGCATTCCAGGGTAGGTTAAATCCGGGGAACCATCATTTATCGGATTTTTTTTTCACTGCGTTACTATTTTGCGTCTTAGGAGAGTTCACATTACTCAAGAAACTCTAGAGTGTCTTCATTCGGAGTACGAATTGGAACCTGGCCATGGAGGAGAGCGGAATGCCTATCTGAGAGAACACAACGTGAGAACATACTTTATTGTGCCGCCAGCTCGAAGAAGGAAAGTAAGTGATGGCCATTGTGAATAAGAGATTCGAAAATGTATTTTTTATTATCATCTTGACCATCTAGCCACTGCTCTTCAACACCCTCCAAGTGAGAAACGCACTAGGAAGTACAACACGGAGGAAATTATCGTTCAAGAACGTGTCTAACGTCGTGGTGCAGTTATTGCACTCAATAAAATATAGTATGGAAGTCCCTTTCTCAAATATGGCAATCCAACCTCTGGTTTTGGACAAACCAAATGCTACTAAAAAGGTGAGACGTTGTCAGCCTGAAATCTTTAATAGGGGAGTTCCAATTGACATGACTATCCTGTACCAAAGTTATGAAGGTTGTGGAAAGTGAATTACTCGTCAACATTCGCATTCTAGAATAATAAATGTGTCTTCGCTCTTTCTTTCTTTCTTTGCTTGTCTATATTTGAAACAAATGCGACATCAGGATTCAGTGGCATTGGGCCGGGAGGTAGGTCTTTATAAGAAATGGTTTTTAATCTTTATACAACTGTTGGACACTTGACAACTGTCTGCATGAATTGGGACACTCCCCTTTAAGGGTCTTGTCTCTATAGATGTCCTGATGCCTTTCAATTTCTTTTCTTTTCTGCAGACGAAAGTAACAGATAAATTCAAGAGACCTTTTAAAAAGAGGTAATTAAGGAATCAGTTTACACACTTTTTATTTGTTTTCCAAAATTTTCATTTTCTGTCCCGTTGATACATTCTCATAGACTCTCTAGTGTGTACCATCAACCGACCAATCGAGTAAACAAATACTTAGCTCAGGCCATCGAGGCGCGGAGTGTGGACTATGATAAGTCAAACCATGTGAACATAGTCACACTTTGCTTCAAGGACCGAGAAAAGGAACGACAGGTATTTTATCAGCTTACAAACAAAGATGATTCGATCTCTCATAAGTGCTTGACTGACGTTGGCATTTCGTCTGGTTGGTGTACTCATTCTTGAGTTTGATAGTGCAAGCTCAAATCTTGATGAGACACAGGATCTTTTTTTTTTTCTTGGGGGGAAGGATGAAGTTAACATGGCACCTTCCATGATGGGACAGAGGGCTATGTTAAATGCAATATAAATTCTTTTGTTCGTTAATATTTAGTATCATAATGAAATGGACCATGGATTTGGGAATAGTGTAGCCTGCGCCCTTGCTCTACTTCTATTTTTGGGAGCGGTTCAAGTGACTGTGTTGCCAAGGTGAAAATTAGTTGGTTTTCGATCTGTCACCTCATAGTGACATAATCCAGCGGCTATTTTTATTAATTTTTTTTTTTGCAGGACATTAATTCTCATCGTTCTGTTTGTGACTGCCTTTGTGTGGGTGTCTGTATTACTCATCATGGTGTTAGCTGTCAGGCTGAAGGTTGGTGTAGATCATGCTACAGAGTTCCCGCATCTTTCCTGCTTTCCACCGTCAACAACTCTTCTGAAAAACATTACCTTTTACTCTTAGGTCATAGGATGGGATGTGAGCCACTCGTTTGTCCTACGTCTTTCAATCACTATCTTTTCCATCATTCTGATCTACACCATCGCGCAGGTCAACGTGGTGAGTTTGTGGGCGTTTGCCACACCATGATGTTTGACACTCACCTCCACTGATTCACTGGTCGCCTGTAATCAGTTTTCTTGCCGCACGGATTTTCCTTACGGCGCCAACGTGACGCTGACGGAGACAGACCCGCTGAACCACCGGTCATGCCCACTGCCGCACTACATCTTTTTGAGCTGCATTTTGAGCTACTTAGTTGTGGCCATCTTCCTGAGACTGCCCATCATCATGAAGGCCATTCTTCTCGTGGCTATGGCTGCTGTCTTCGGATTGGTCATCGAACTGTCACATGCGGAGCTCTTCTCAGCTTACCGTGTCCACGTCAGGTGATTTCCTTGTTCACAAGTTCGGTCCTCGTATCCATCCTTTATATGTTCACAGTTATCTGCTACTTATTTTCACGAGCATTCATTTGGTCTTATAGAGCTGCTACTCCATTAAATGCTGTCGGTTTAGTGGCCATTTTGGTGCATTTGTCAGCAGTTCTTATCCATGGTCGTCAGGTGGAATGGACCAGTCGTCTGGATTTCTTATGGCAAATTCAAGTAATTGCATTGCTTCCTCCCGTTTTCATTTATACAGATTCAGATTATATTGATTCATTCCTTGTTCTGGTTTTGGCTTGATGAAATATATAGGCCAAAGAAGAGAAGTTAGAAATGGACGCCTTGCAGAACAGCAATCGAAGGATCTTATTCAACCTTCTTCCAGCTCACGTCGCTACTCATTTTTTGGACAATCAGTTCCGTAATAATATGGTTAGTGAGATTAGCATAAATTGTTGTGTAAATGGTTCGTTATCAAATGAACCCGCCGCGGTGGCGTAGTGGTTAGCACCCTCGACAACTGTGTCAGTAGTTCTAGGTTCTATACTGGACCGAAGTGGGCTGACTTCTTTCGGGAGAGAGAGAGGCTGCGAGTGTGCCTTCTTTCGGATGAGAGGTAAACCCGAGGTCCCGTGTTGGTGCACGATGTCACTTGCACGTAAAAGAATCCTCTCTACTATGCAACGGGTAGATGAGGCAAAATTTCCAGGTGGGTCTACGTCAATTTGGCGCATGACAATTTGGCGTATGGCAATTTGGCGTACATACAAATTTGGCGTACATACCGATCTCTTGGGTGCCCAAATTTGTTCAAAATTGCAACGGTCATAACAACATATTTCAACAGTCATTGCAAGGTAATCGAACAATGAATGCCTACCATAAAAGTGTTATAGGGCCCTAATGACCTTTGAAATCGATGGGCCCTACAACACAAACAAACCCAACTGTGTTATACGGGACCGTTGCAATGACTGTTATGCCCAGCGTGGATCTCGGATGGGGTTTTTGGGGTTGCAACCCTCTCCCATGCACATATAAACTTATATTTGCATAATATGTGAAGTTTAGCTCAACCCCCCCTGTATTAGTTAAACCCCCCCGACGAAAATCCTGGATCTGCCACTGGTTATGACAGTTGCAATTTTGAACAAATGTGTGCACCCAAGAGATCGGTATGTACGCCAAATTGTCGTACGCCAAATTGTCATACGCCAAATTTTCCGTACGCCAAATTGTCATACGCCGAATGTGTATGTACGCCAAATTGTCGTACGCCAAATTGACTACGCCAAATTGTCATGCGCCAAATTGACGTGATCCCTTTCCAGGTGTAGCAGCTCGCCCCCTGGCGTCGGTGGCATTCCCCAACGAGCACTAGACCAACGATAAATAAGCGTAGGGGTAGCAGCTTTGGCCGGCAACCGGCTGCAGAAAAACCAATATATCGCCCCTGTGTCCATTCAGAGGGACAAGACGGGTACCCGACCGTGTCATAGGCGGGAAAAGGGTTAGGAGTTGCTTTTGTTTCGTTATCAAATTCATGTCTGATTTTTCGTATATAATCCCAGGACCTCTACCATCAGTCGTATGCTAAGGTCGGCGTGATGTTTGCTTCAATCACAAACTTCAACGAATTCTACATGGAATTGGATGGGAACAACCAAGGCGTTGAATGCCTCCGCCTGTTGAATGAGATTATTGCCGACTTTGACGAGGTAAGTAACTGCTTGATAGAATCTTCTTGTCTGGGTTTTGTAAATTAAAATCATTTTTCTTGCGTATTGAATATATACAGTTGCTGGATGACGAAAGGTTCAAAGCCATTGATAAAATTAAAACTGTGGGCAGTACGTACATGGCAGCCATCGGACTTATGCCGGATCATAGAATCGATGTAAATATTTCAGTTTATTAGTCCTGCCAATGGTTGTGAATCATTTAATGTCCATCTTCCATTTCTCTTTGTGATGTATTTAGGAAGATGACGAATCGTCAGGTGGCTTTCACATGAGCACCCTAGCAGAATTAGTGTTTGCTATGAGAGAACGCCTTGTGAACATAAATGAAAACTCTTATAACAATTTTATGCTACGTGTGGGTGAGTTGTCAGTTCTTAGAGCCATCAGAATATTCATTGGATGATAATCCGTTCATCAACTGCCACTTGACTTTTTCAGGAATTAATGTGGGACCTGTCGTCGCAGGAGTCATTGGAGCTCGCAAGCCACAATACGATATTTGGGGCAACACAGTCAATGTTGCCAGTAGGATGGACAGTACTGGACTTCCTAATCATACTCAGGTAGTTTTTGAAATACATGTTAAAAGTTTAAGATTAAAAGCCTTTTTTGTGGTTTTCATACCTGTTATCGACTCTTTATAGGTGACTGAAGAGGTATTTCAGGTGCTCAAGAATTACCCTTACGAGTTTCAGTGCCGAGGCAAAGTCAAAGTTAAGGGAAAAGGCGAAATGACAACATATTTTCTAATTGATCGACGTCCTGTACCTCCAGCCCGCACTGCTGACTCTGACAGTGGGCATTTGGGAACTACCGTTCCGGGCAATGTGCACGTCGTCCCCGGAGGGGTGCCAACTCCTTTAAGCCTCGTTGCCCAGATGATGAAGAACAGAAGTGAAGGAGGTGGAAGTGGGGACTCGGTAGGGAGCAGGAATGAGCAGCTGAAATCCAAGCGGAATTCTTCAACGCAGTATGTTCAGAACATCAAAGAAACGCCATCTGCAGCGTCTGCAAGTCCATTCTTTAGTCAACGGTACGCGCAGCGTTTGCCACCCCTGCCACCCAGTGGATGGGACTCAAGACAGAGTCAACAGTCCCGAGATAAAGGGCCACAAGAATGCCACGTGAGAAGCCATTCTGGACAAGTGTCTACTAGGCCACGTAGTGAGCCAATGAAGACCCCGCCCACTGCTGAGCACTGCGCTGGGCGGCTGCATCACTCCCTGGCAAGAGCCGAGGGCCGCTCGTCTTCTGGAAATGCGAACAGTCGGAAGGAACTGCAATCTGGTGGTCTCCTGCCAGCGATTCACAGCAATAAGACTCCACCTAAAAGTTATTCTCAGTCAAGACCAACAAAACATGCTGCACCTTCAGTGGCCAATGTGGATCACCCGACGGGAGTTCCAGTGTCTCTTTATTCACGTGAAAGGATAGTCCCGAGACCTCTTCGCAGTTTAGGATCTGGCGTCCCACCACCGCGATTTCATGGAAGTAGTAGCAGTGACAACCTTGTGCGCCAGACACCACCAACCGTTTATGAACTTCATCCCGCAAAGCACTCGTCCACAGATGAGATTTCGTCCCTGAATCAATCGGCGTCAGTATCTTCGTTGGACAGTTTTAATAAGACTACTGACCACTCCAGGATAGATTCTCCTTCTCCCGCTTATCGAGCCAGTAGAAGTTCGCGCGATCTTCACTGGGTATATCCGGCGGAAGTTCATTCTTCTCCAAGCAGCGATGATTACGGGCGGGCTGGTGCCGCCGTTGCGTCGAAAGCGAGCGCCTTTGCAGTTGCCAGCATCTCCGGCGAGAGTCTTGAGCAAAGCGCAGGGTTCTCGCCAACAGAAGGTGTGTATGGAGGTTCGCAAAGCTTTCCCGAGCTTGGACGTTCGCCGTCAGCCTTCTGTTGGATGACGTCTTCTGGAGTTTGTCCGTCACCCAAGCACAAAACTCAATATCCTTTGGCAACGGCGGGAGATAGAAAGATTATTCTACCTTCTGTTATTCAAAGCCATTCGAAGGTTGGTTATGTTAGAGGAACTCCAGGTCCAGGTAGTGATGGTAGCCGACGCCATCTTCCAAAGAAAGCACCGAATTTCCAAGACAAATTAGGGCGAACGCAGAAAGATGGAGGAAGACAAGACTTATCTGTAGTAAGAGATCCTGGTGGAAGCTCGAGTGTGGATGATGAAGATGATGGCAGGAAGGGACTTTGTTCATCTGTACAGGCCCTCGCTGGGAGCTCACCAAGTCAGTCTGGATCAAGCTCTAGAAAACGAAGTCTTGACCGGTCATCCAAAGACGGACAATCCACTCCGTTATCTTCACCTGATGAGATCCCTCGTAAGAGGAGTTTGTCTCACGACCAATCTCCGGTACAGACTACGGTTGTTTGTCCAACGTCTCGAGACAGCCCTATAGCAACTCAGAAGTTTGGAACTGATCGCTCTGGTCCCGTGGACAGTCTAACGTTACAGGAGATTCAAAAACATATTCCTCCACCCGCGACATCGTCGTCGTCGTCACAATCTTCTGACTCGTCGCCTTCGGACGCATTAGATGACGCAACGGTGGCCACCGAACCGGCCCAGTCGTTGAATCCCAAAGCGGTTATCAGTCGGGATTCTTCTTGTCGCAGAGAATTGAATGCTAACGACACGGTATTAGCACCATCAACCGGAGAGGAAGTGCAGACCGTGAATCGAGTCCTGAGCCAGTTCGTGGCCCTGAAAGATAAAATTAATAACAATAGTCCTATCATCGTGATGGCTGCCTCAGATACATCACAGAGCAGCAGCCAAGACGAACTTAATCACTTACTGGAAGTAGAGGGTACTTTGAAAAATGAACGTAACTTCTTGCGAATGGGCCTAGACCCTCTAGAATGCAGTAAGCTTGACATCTGTCAGAGGTCGCCTAACGGTAACGATCTCAATTGTGATGGAGGTATCAAGACATCGTCACTGGTTCGAAGTTTTCCGTCAGATCTGAACACCACGTCTGATACTACCCCAAGAGTGAGCCGACAGCCAAGCCAAAGAAGTTGTTCCAAAAGAACCGATGATGAAGAACGCAGTGGCCGAGTAAACCAACGAGAGAGTGATGATGAAGAATCCAGTAGTGAGGAAGATGATGGTGATGATGATGACGACGACGATGATGATGACGACGACGACGAAGAGGACGAAGATGAAGAGAACGCCGTCAGAGAACCTCTGTTGGATGACCAGACTTATCAAGCCAACGACCCAGCTTTGGATAATGCGTCCGTGCTGAACGAAGCTGGTCTGACGGATGCAGAAGGAGCTCTCAGCGACCTGAACTCAATGTTCAATGATCCAGGTCACGATGCTGACATGGATGATACAAGTGTGTCTTCAAGGGCCAGCAGCCGGATCTTTGACAGCGACCAACTTCTCAGTTTGGATTCCCTCAATGCTATGTACGATTCAGAGTACGATGGCTATCGGCCTGGGATGATCAGCGATGAAGACATCTTCCACTGTGGAGGAGGCGTTGGCGAACCCATCAGTGATGTAGACTATTTCGACGATATCCACGTAGAGAACATTCGTTCCATTTCGGACAGCATTGCACGAAATTTTGGTATTTGTAGGTCAGATAATGACGAGAGTGACTTGGGATGAGGGAGTTGTTCTAGAATGAGAACTGCAAGAGATATTTGGCAAGAAACTCTCGATTTATTTTTCCTTTTTTGACGCAGCTAGTTTTGTGATGCCCTAATTGATGGGATCTTCCACGTGTCCTAACTAGGATAGGGATCCCTGCTTCCTCAACCCCCTCCCTCAAGAATGAAGAAGCAATAGTTCCAGTGTGTTGCGTCCTTGTTTTTTTTTGTTTATCTCCTCTATTGTCTGTCTCTTCTAGAGGTTGCTCCTGTCAGTCCAAAGGTTTCTTTGTGTACTTTTTGGGCAAGAGAGGTGTGAGGGTAACCTACACCTAGTGGGCAATCGTAAGAGGCCTTGTGAAGACTGTTTAATTGATCATGTTCAGATAGTGGGACCCTCTGGTGGCCAGTTTTGGTTACCTTAACGCCTTTGAAGCTTTCTCTCTCTTTTCTTGCTCGTCCAATCATTTGCAATAAACCCATTCCCTCCAATGCTTGCCCAGAAGTGCGAGTTGACCAGGAGTTGTGGTCATTATTCTACTAGTCGTTGTTCCCGTTGGTTTCACGTTTATTTTGTTGTTATCCTTTGACTTTTTCTCTTATCTTTACACCCCTTCTTCTCAAATTTAGCCCCATCTTTGGTCTTGTTTTGTTCGTGTATTTATATAATTGTGTAATTCATTGTACATATGCGATGCTTTTTCAGTCGAAGTTCTTGTTAGTGATGTCCTTAGGGACCTCCCCCTTTTTACGACCAATCATTGTCTTTTTTTCATAATCGTGTAATTTATTTATGTACAAATAAGTTTTTTCTGAATCTAGAAATAAGGTTTGAAATTTTTACTCATTTCATTTTTTATACATTGGAGGGATGCTCCACTGTTGTCCTTGGTCGGTGGATAACATTTCGAGTTCAGACAAGTTCTGGGTGAGTTTCATTTCATCCAAACTTATATTTTATATAGTCATTTATTTGCTGATGAAACAACATTTGCCTGTGCACTATGACGGACCTTACACGTTCAATCTGGCATCAGTTCAGTCCATGATCTTGATCAAGAATAGACTGATGGATTGATGGATGGCATTACACCATCAGTCAGACTGAATATCAGTCTCCTCAACAACCCTGATTGCGCAAAAGAAACCATGGATTGCAATAAGGAAAAAGCTTGTATTGCAATTATAACAGGTTTAGCAACAAGTGGTAAAAGGCAACGTTGGACCAGGTGCGGATCCATATGGGGAGCAATGCAGCAATTACTCCACCCTCAATGACCCAACTGGGGTGAAGCCATTTTTGACAAAGCAAAATACATGCATGAAGAAGATACCTTGCTAGTGAGAATTTTCATGTTAGACCCATAAGCCTAGATCTCCACCAGCACCCAGGCAACACCGCTCCACCCCCAACACCCACCACGCCTGAACCTCTTCCAATGTGGTGGTTCCACAACCCTCCCCTGCAGTGATCCAGCGCTGGACATGCCAGTATCACATGCCTGACGTCCTCCACTTGATCCCCACAGCCCTCCTCTCCACCTGTGATCTTTGCCATCCTCTGTTTCTTCTCCAGTGACCCAGCTTTTGCCCAAAACAGGAGGGAGCCCTCCCACATATTGTTTCACATGTATTGTACTAGTATAAGTCTTTCTCTGGTTCCAACAGTTGTACAGGCATTGTTGCAGGCAGTGTCGGATTTAGATATTGAGAGGCCCTAGTATATTTCAATTTTCAGGTCTTTTTCAAGCCCGATTCTTAAGTTTTGAAGCCCGCTAAATGTTGAGACCATAGGCTTCAGCCTACTGAGCATAGTGGTAAATCCAGCACTTAGTCCCAGAGACTGGGGAGGGGTTAAAACGCATGTGTCTCCATTGCTGTCCAAGCAGTGACTGACACCAGACTGATGAAAGGCGTTCACACGATCAATCTGACGTCAGTCACGCACAGACTGACGAAAATTATAAAAAAATTTAAAAATCCGTCAATCCATTCCATCAGTCTGTCAGTCATCATGTTATACAATCAGTCTGGCGTCATTCTGACCACAGTCATGGACTGAACTGATGCCAGACTGAGCGTGTAACCCCCGCTTATTGACGGATTGAACTGATGCCAGATTGAACGTGTAAGGTCCGTCTATAAGCTCAAGATTGAAGCTCTTGGGGACTAGCAATTTAAGCTATGAACAAAGTACACAGACACGTAGAACGTTTCGGGCAATGCGGACATCTGCTAAAAAGCAACTCCTAACCCTTTTCCCGCCTATGGCAGGGTCGGGTACCCATTTGTCCCTCTGAATGGACACAGGGTGATATATTGGACATAGTTTTTTCTGCAACCGGTTGCCGGCCTATGCTGCACCCCAACGTTATTTATCGTCGGTCTAGTGTTCGTTGGGGAATGCTACCGACGCCAGGGGGCGAGCTCCTACACCTGGAAATTTTGCCTCATCTACCCGTTGCGTAGTAGAGAGGGTTCTTTTACGTGCAAGTGCCATCGTACACCCACACGGGACCTCGGTTTTACTTCTCATCCGAAAGAAGGCACACTCGCGGCTTCTCTCTCGCCCGAAAGAAGCCGACCCACCACGATCCAGTATCGAACCTAGAACTACTGGCGTAGTTGCCGAGTGAGCTAACCACTACGCCACCACGGCGGGTGCAATGCGGACATCTGCTGAGGTTTGAATATTTGAGTTTAATTTCGTTCTGATTTAGGAAGAAACTAACAACTGCTGAAGAACTTTAGCCAGCAACTACTAACTCCTTTCGCGCATATGACAGTGTCGGGTACCCACCTTTGACCCGCTGAATGGACACATGGGCGATCTGTTGAACAGTATTTTTACGCATCCGGCTGCCGACCAAAGCTTATTTATCATCGACCTACTGTTCGCTGTGGCACTCCACCGACGCCATGGGGCAAGCTCCCACACCTGGGAATTTTTGCCACGTCTACACGTTGCATAGTAGAGAGTCCTTATACGTGCAAATGATAACGTACAGTTACACCACTCGGCGCCACGGCTTTACTTCCGAAATGGGTATAATCAAGCTTTGCATGTCCCTTGAGTGGCAATCTACGAATATGACACTAATGTGAATCATTACAAAACAAGACTTCGGCAGGGGCGAGCTTCTATATTTAGGGATTTTGCTGATGTACTTATTTTTCGTCTTATACAAAGGTTGACATCGTACACTAGCTTGTATTCATTACCCAGTGGGAGACCCGCTGAGCAGTGGCGTTCCGAGGGTATTCTGCGCCCGGGGACAAAGACCGAAATCCGCACCCTCTAAACTTAATGCGAACCGCATTTTTGCGCTCCCTGTTTTCTGCGCCCGGTGACATCTGTCCCCCTTCCCCCCCCCACCTCGGTACGCCTCTGCCGCTGAGGCAGGATGGGACCTGCAGTTGAGGTTTACTGGATTAGTTTAATGGGTTGGGGAATAAGCCAAGCAGCCATAGCAGCTAACATAGGAAAGGGGAAATTTGCAGCACCCAACGTTCTTTACCAACCACCCATGTCGGTACTAACGTGGGCTTGCTCTTGCGCTCCATGAATCCGAGATTTGAAATCGGAAACAAAAGAATAAAGACATGCTGATACGATAAACACAAAAACGAGAGAGGTAGATACGGAGAGCTCATTGGCTAGTCCAATGTTGGATGGGGCGGAGGGTCACGTAGTGCTCAGATTATCTTTATCTAAAATTTTGCTACCAGATGCGCACGCTTCAACACTTGGAAATTTGTTTAAAAAGTTATAGTGTTCTTGAATGTTTAAGTCATACACTATCTGGAAGCCCCAAAACCTATAGGCATTAAGGGCACAGGCGAAACAATCGCAGTCGTTGCGAAAAACGCTAACCATGAAATGCAATGGTCATGCGTATATCGCGCTCGCGTTTGAGGGAGTGCAGCGAATCAGTTACAATCGCTGCATGCACGGTTTTAGTCGTTATCGTTATTCGAATTTTGACAGAACAATATGGCGTTCACCGACAAACTAATAGAATTACTAAGAACAAGCTGTTCAAAACAGAACTAAACTGATGCATTGGTATGCGTATCAAGGCAAATCCACGGCGTTACAGGTTAACCTGCGATTGTTTGGCGTTGTGTGCGTGGCCTTTATTGTACACTTTCACGCCCCCTGTCGGCGAGTCAAGTAGTTGGAGCGCAGTAACTAAAACCATTCTGAATTTCTGAGGTCTTGTATTGACAAAATGGAGAAAGACCAGCAGGTGAACTATTTCGTTCAATAATATTTCTTAAATGCTTTTATTAAGCGATTGATTCTTTTTAAACATTTATTTTTTGAATAGACATCGGGTGTCGGTAGTTATTATTTTGGATCTTGATTGATTTATCAGACAATTTCTTGAAGCACCGGATGACTATCAAATATTGCGTTGTCATTCTTTTCATGTGGAGTCTTATGTTATTTTGCATTGTAGATGGAGGTTGACGAACCGCCGAGAAGTGAAGGGATAAAGAAATACTATGTTACCAAAATTGAGGAGTTGCAATTAGTTGTTGCTGAAAAAAGCCAGAATCTTCGGCGTCTGCAAGCTCAAAGAAATGAATTAAATGCTAAAGGTTAGTAACTATTGATGTTCACAAGATAGATTTTTCACAATTCATTCACGAAACATAATTTTAGTGAGAATGCTTCGCGAAGAATTGCAACATCTTCAAGATCAAGGATCGTACGTTGGAGAAGTTGTTAAAGCTATGGATAAAAAGAAAGTATTTGTGAAGGTGTGTTGAAAGGTTAACTTGGTGGGTCACCTAAGGTCATTTCATTGACAGAATATCATTCATTAGGTTCATCCAGAAGGAAAGTTCGTAGTCGATATAGATAAGAACATTGACATTAACGATGTAACCCCAAATTGTAGAGTGGCGTTGCGTAACGATAGCTACGTGTTACACAAGATCCTGCCAAATAAGGTACTGAGTAAGGACCTAAGAAGACTAGAAATGTACCCGTATTAAAATTTCTAACGATGCATTAACGATTGATAGGTGGATCCTCTAGTTAGTCTTATGATGGTAGAGAAAGTTCCAGACTCCACATATGAAATGGTGGGAGGATTAGACAAGCAAATTAAAGAGATCAAGGAAGTGATTGAATTACCGGTCAAGCACCCTGAGCTGTTTGATGCTCTTGGAATCGCTCAACCTAAGGTACTGAAGTAGTAGTGGTCTCCAAAATAAAAAGATTCTGTTTTCATGCGATATTTTTAGAACCAGTGACCATTTTTCTTTTAGGGTGTATTGTTGTTTGGCCCGCCTGGTACCGGAAAGACACTGTTAGCTCGTGCAGTAGCACATCATACTGAGTGTACTTTCATAAGAGTTTCTGGATCTGAGTTGGTTCAGAAATTCATTGGTGAGGGTTCGAGAATGGTGCGTGAATTATTCGTCATGGCCAGGTAAGACACCGTTCTGTTACTTTTTACTTTTCATATCGTTAAGCAATGCCAGTATTCTCGATTAAACTTTAAATATGTGTAGGGAGCATGCGCCTTCAATTATTTTTATGGATGAAATCGACTCCATTGGGTCATCTCGTATTGAAGCTGGTGCTGGAGGCGACAGTGAAGTGCAGAGAACAATGCTGGAACTGTTAAATCAGTTAGATGGCTTTGAAGCCACCAAGAATATAAAGGTGATAAGTGTTCTTTTTCTATCAGTGTACATCTTTTGACTCAAATAGTTTCTTGTGTCGACGAGAAATTCAAAGGCTTCCTCACAGTAGTAGTGGTACACTCTCAAGTGCGGTAGTTTCTTGATTAAGACATTTCAGTTTTGCTTTCTAAATCATTATTTCTATTTAGGTCATCATGGCCACTAATAGAATTGACATTCTGGATCCTGCTCTTCTACGCCCTGGACGCATTGATCGAAAAATCGAGTTTCCTCCTCCGAATGAAGAGGTACGCCTTTTCTGTGACATTTAAGTGCCATAAAATTAACACTAATTGAATCCTCGTTTTGCTGCGTTCATATAGGCAAGGTTAGATATTCTTAAGATACATTCTCGTAAAATGAATCTTACTAGAGGTATAAATCTTCGCAAGATTGCAGAACTGATGCCTGGTGCATCAGGAGCTGAAGTAAAGGTAATGTAAATCACATATTTCGTAATTATAATTCTACAAGACATTATAGTTGTCGTATTTTTCAGGGCGTCTGCACTGAAGCTGGAATGTACGCCTTGCGTGAACGTCGAGTGCACGTCACGCAAGAAGACTTTGAAATGGCAGTTTCTAAGGTAAGATTGTAATCAATGAAATTAATCCCACCTTGCGTGGTTAAATTTGAGAGCGTGGGGTCGTAGATGGCAAATTTTTTTTGTGGTTGGGAGTTGGTGGATTCTTTGAGAGAACGAAGAGGAAGTCTTAAATCATACCCACCATACGAGTTTGCTCACCACTGGCATTGAAGTCAATACTTCCTACTTCGCGATTCTATTTAGTTGTTTCTTACGACCATGTGAGGCAATTCGGATGTGGAGTTTGGACGAAATTCATTTCCTGCCAATGCAATGGCGTAACTAGGAGGGGAGGGGGACAGATGTCCCCGGGCGCAGAAGACAGGGGCACAAAAATGCGGTTCACATTAAGTTTAGCGGGTGCCAGAGGGCGCAGATTTCGGTCTTTGTCCCCGGCGCAGAATACCCTCGGTACACCACTGTGCCCATGACAGGGTGGTCATTTCATTTCAGCATGTTGAGACAGAAAGGATATGAAATGAGCATTGACAGAAAGATCAATGAAAAAGACAGTTGAACATGTTTGCGTGCGACTTACTGCAATTAACAAATCAAATTTTTCATGCGATAAACAGGGCGTGATTTTTTTTACAATTATAGAAAATACTCTGCATAATCATTTGCCATTTTCTTCTTTGCAGGTTATGCAGAAAGACTCGGAAAAGAACATGTCTATTAAGAAGCTGTGGAAATGATCATCTTCAATCCGTTTCTCCAGAAATTAGTTGAGAAAGAGTAGTAACCAAAAAAAAAATGTTTTTGAACGACTCATCCTGTGTCGTTTTGTATTTCCATCCTGATGATGGGATGAGTGTATTTGTGCGTTTTATTATTAAATAATGTATGAACTCTTGATACCAATTTCTAATGTTGTTCTAATGCCCCACATTGTGAGTGCGCCACAATAGAATTTTATTATATGGAGGATTTACTAGGGCAGAGTGCAAAAATGACTTTCCTTTTGTACCCCTTTAAGGGTCATTAAGAAATGCTTAGTCACTAGGGCAACCGGATAACATCTAACAGGTTGGTTCAATCACTACTCTTTTAGGTTAGTCAGGAATTTTTGGCCCTGACAAAATTACATAATAGTTTCAACATGTACAGAACCTTGATACCCTCAAGTGTGCAAGGATCAAAGCTTGCATTTCAAAATTTCAAGGCTTTTAGTAGTGGTTGATTAGTGACTTGGACAAATTCGAGAGCAAGTGAAGCTGTTTCTTGAATCAATATGGAAATGGTAGAAACTTACGTAGAAGGATTTCATTACAAAGATGATGTCCAAAAGATGAAATATAAACGTCTTGGAAATACCACTATGAATGTATCTCTTTTAGGATTTGGTAAGCTTTTATATGTTGGTATAAGAATAAAAGTTTTTCTCTCCAGGTGTTCAAGCATTTATATTGTTGCAGGTGGTTCGGCAATAGGAGGCCATTATAATCCAGCTGATAAGGATCAAGCATTTGATGTAGTTTGTACTGCTCTAAAAAAGGGTATCAATTATTTGGATACGGCCCCTTGGTATGGATTTGGTGTGGCCGAAAGTGTTTTGGGAGACGTAAGGTTTTTCATTTACGTCATTAAGCGATGGATGTGTCCTCAAGTTGTGGTCTTTTTTTCAACTGTATGTGCACAGGCCCTGGTGAACATTCCTCGTCAAGCCTATTATTTAGCTACTAAAGTAGGACGGTACGAACCACAGGTAACTAAGATGTTCAATTTTTCAGCAGCTAAAACTTTGGAGAGTGTTGAGACCAGTTTAAAGAAATTGGGTTGCGATTACGTTGATGTCATTCAGGTATTGCGGCTGTGTGGTATAATACAATAATTTTAAACTAAACCGTTTCTATACATTTGAGACATTTCATTTTATAGATTCACGATCTGGAATTTGCTCCAAGTCTTGATATTATTCTCAATGAAACATTGCCGACATTACAGAGCATCAAGAATGCTGGCAAAGCACGCTACATTGGTATTACTGGATATCCATTGGAGACTCTTAAGTAAGTTGGAGTGTATTAATTCAGATCTTATTAAAATATTTGATTTTTCACATGAATCTATTTACTCTCATAGAACTGTTGTTGAAAGGAGCAGGGTGCAAATTGACACAGTACTCTCTTATTGTCGATGTTGTCTCCACGACACAAGCCTTTTGGACTACATTCCGTATTTTGAGGTTATTAGTTACTGATTTTCGATCGGCAGCAAGCTAATTTTCAATCTGTTTAAGAAGAGTTGTCTTTTGACTTTACAGAGCAAAGGTGTCGGGGTCATTGATGCCGCAGGAGTTGGAATGGGCCTATATACCAGGAATCCATTACCTGATTGGCATCCTGCAGGCCAAGAAATACGTTTGGCATGTAAAGAAGCTGCTCGTTATTGTGAAGTAGGATCCATATCCTCGGGTTTATGCATTGTAAGAAATATTTAAATGGAAACTTAAACATTTCTCCAATTCTCGTCATTGTTAGGCCAATTCAGCAGATCTGACAAAACTTGCCATTCAGTTTAATCTTCAACAAGAGGGACCAGCTTGTCATCTTATAAGCTGTGCTCAGTAAGTTCTGTCTGTCATATATGGCCTGTACGGCGTGTGGCCAGCAAAATTCCACAATAAATCTCCTTTCTTACAGGAACGATATCCTTGAACAAAACTTGAGCCTTTGTCATGATGGATTAAGCACCGCTGAAGAAAAAATCTTGCGTGACATTAAACAAAAGTACTGTGTAGTAAACATTTAGGACCTATTTTCTTGGGCATGTCTTTTCCTGAACTGGGATTGACATCTTATTGATCGTATTCCTAGGTATTTCCAACCACTGACTGTAAAGAACTGGGAAGGAGTTGAACTGAAGCGATACAGAGAAAAACTTTCCAAAGCATGATTTCAATTTACAGACGTGAGACATCTCCGTAAAAAAAGGACCACCAAAATTCGTCTATGTTCTGTATTTGTCAGCGTCTATGTCAGCGACACCTAGTGAGCTTTCCTGGCAACTTGTTTAGAAATTTTTTTTGCCTTCGAGGTGTAACCTGCCGATTATTTGGCAATGAAATGTAAACTCCCATCAATAGTATATTAGTAATAAAGTCAAGATGATTTTCTGCAAAAATTCTGCATTAGTAAAAGATTTGGAGAGGTGTTTCGTTAATCGGGAGGTAAAAGGATTTTATTTACTTATTTTAAAGATTATATACACGTGTAAATGTGTGAATAAGGGTTAGTGTAAATCGATATTATTCTATAAGGTTTATTGATTTGCAGGCTGTAGAAAAGTTTGGAGAAAGCTGTTGTAATCAAATATTTGAATCCTATTTGGCATTGTGTAATGTAGCACCTAAATATACGACCGTTAGAGTGAATACTTTGACTACCACCACCGAAGACGTATTGCAGCATCTAAGAAAAGAGCTTCCAGAGGTAATAATGTGTAAAGACCACGAAAATAAACACTCATTCAGGTTTCTGATCCATTATTTACCCTTCGAATACATAGTATGATGTGTATTCCCATCCAATTCTTTCCGATTTAGTGGTCATCGTGTCACGGTCAGGTGTGAAAAATGTCCAGCCAACTTCAAAGGAGGTTATTGTAGGAGTGAAATGTGCAGAATCTGTGCTGCGAGGCGCAGATATTTATGCTCCAGGAGTTCTTGGAGCACCTGTCGGTCAGTCCTCGGTTATCGTTACAACGGGAGTTAGAAAAACGTAGCATATAAAGACTTTTTTTCAGATCTTAAAACTGGTGATCACGTCTCCGTATATGCAGACTTGGAAGGAAAGTGCCTTCGAGGAGCCATCAAGCCACACTTATATGAAAAGCATTTCGTGGGTAATGGGGTAGCTCAGTGCAGCAGGCACGACTTATTCGTTGATAACAAATTGAGGTCGGGAGATATTGCATCCATTAAGGAACCACTTTGAAAATGGAACTGTTGTAGTATATATTACTTCTGATATCATTTGTAGTGGCATAGCAGTAAAAATGACGGATCCTATTGTGCAACACCCCAGCCTTAGTCATTTTCAGAAAGAAGGCGCTCTATTCTTGCAGAACCTTCCATCGATTGTGTGTGGGCATGTTTTTGGATCTTTACGGGGACAAACAGTTTTAGACATGTGCGCTGCTCCTGGTATTAATTATTTTTAGGTGTGATAAAATGCTCTATAGAGATTCAATTTTGATGACTGATTTTTGGTCATAGGCGGCAAGACAACCCATTTGGCAGCTCTGATGGTGAATCAAGTGAGTGAGTGCAGCATGTTGGATTCTCACACATCTAACTTGTTTACTGACTAATGAAATTTTCCAGGGGATTCTCATTGCATTGGATAAGACGAAGACAAAAGTTAGCAAAATCATTAGCAACATCTCTGTCCTTAAATCGTCGTGTGTTCGAGTATTTCACTATGATGCTACCAAGTCCTGCGATATGTCAGCTCCTCCAAGGTTACATGATCCAGGTAACGTCTAGATTCAAATAGTAAACTTTTAAGCCGTTGGTTAGTAAATATTGTTGGTCTTAAGACGTCTCTATAATTTTTTTAAAAATGTTGACTTTCAAAATTTCGCGTTTACTTATTCGATTAGTGTTATTATACAATAATTATGGAACATCTAAAAACATCTCGCGGAATTTTGGGGGTATGTAGGTCGTAAATTGAGAACCCTGTTTTTTAAACTGGTGTTTCATTGGTTTCATCTTATAAGGAGAACCTCCATTCCCCAAAGAGACATTTGACAGTATTCTGTTGGATGGACCATGTAGTGCACTTGGACAGAGACCACAACTGCGGAATAAAATGACAGTTGAAGAATTACATTCATATCCTAAATACCAACGAAAACTGCTGCGCACTGTGAGTTTTGCAATATCGTAACACTATGGTAGGCATAGAAATTAAATCTAACTTTATAGGCTATTGAGTTGCTGAAACCAGGAGGAATTCTGGTATACAGTACCTGCACGGTGACCATAGAAGAAAACGAGATGCAAGTAAAATGGGTGTTGGACAATTATTCAGATATGCGACTGGACCAACAGGTTAGGAGAATAGTGTACTAATCATGTCACCATAAATAAGTAGTCACCGCTATTTCATTTAAGGAACCCAGGCTTGGCCAGCCAGGGTTTCCAGGCGCAGGATTAACTGACGCAGAACTTCACCTTCTACAACGTTTTGGCGTGACAACTTCAACGAAAGAAGAAAGTTCAGATTGCGACACAATCGGATTTTTCATTGCCAAATTTGTAAAGCTCGTATCGTAACTATCAAAGAATTTTGCAAAAGAAAAATATCTCTGAAAAAAATATTTTATTTCTCATCTTCATGGAAAGATTCTTGTAATAAATAAGTAGCAGGAAAGTGATGCTACCTAGTTGAATCCTCTGTTTGGATCGTATGGCTCTTAATTCAGTTTTTTTCAAGAGGATTTGGTAGCTTCCTGTTGCTCAAACCGTGGATATTTTTCAGTAGCCACTTCCCATCTTATCTTCCCCATGGAAAGGTCGCTGACTAAGGCTGGCAATTCATCCAACTAAATGAGAAAAAAACCCCGTTAACAGCAAAGACATGAAGCAAAAAGCAAACGCCTGAATTAATTTTACGGATGCATTGGTCTTACCGGCACACGAAGTTGTGTCATGGAATCTCTTTCTCGGAGTGTAGCAGTATGAGGTTGTTTTAACGTATCGAAATCGATGGTTATTCCAAATGGAATAGCAATTTCATCTGTCCGTGCATAACGTCTTCCAATGGATCCACTGCTGTCATCAACCTTGTGGGATACATCCACTTTTGTTAGGTCTTGAGCTGTTAAAAAAATGGTTATTTGTACAGTACCACATCAGAAATGCTGCTTAATTTATGAAGCACCATTATGCTGGCTGGGTGAATGCTGTGGCTCAATTTCACAAATAGAGCCACAATGAAGAACGGATTTTTTTTGATGTGCCAAAGACATCGTACAGTATACGAGCAGTGTTTATACTTCTGACGACAAACCCACTTTGGGTCTGTCTGTCTCTCTCTCTCACTCTCGAGTCACTACAACTCATTACATTTATTGCTAAAGACTGAAGTTGGAACTTACATAATCGTTGAACGAAAGGCTGGAACTCGGCATTGCCACTGAGAGGCAAAACGGAACACTTCATTGGGGCAACAACTGGCGGCAGAGATAAATACTGAAACCGAACCCAAGAGTGAATGCGACTTGAAATATAGACGTCAGAGTATAACTAAGAAATGAAACTAAGGCTCACTGTTCTTTGTTCGTCCCCTTCTCTTGTACGGAAAGAATGCTCAAATACGGCATACATGATTCGACCAATGCCAAACGATGGTTCGATCACATTTGGAATAACCTCCTCAACTAACGCATCAGGATTAACATATAAGAAATTGATACTTTTGAAGACGATATCAAAGCTTTTGACTGCTACTCACCATGAACAGTCTTCTGAAACTTCTTGATCGTAATCATTTCCTTGCCAAGTTTGAACTCTTGTCCATTGACCACCAATACGTATTCTCTACAAGATTTTTTCAATAAGAATTTTTTAACACGTTGTCAAAAGTGCAGCTCGCAGTCTTACCCATTTTCATTGAGTTGACGATCGGCTTCACTAGCCTGCTCCACACTGAAGGCTGCTAAAGCTTCAGCCACAACCTTTGCATCTTTTTTGAACGTCTTTCCTAGCACATTCATATTTGGTTGAACCGAGACAACGTCCAAAATCTTGTTAAATAGGAATTAAGGATCCATCATGCTGATGACAACGGGCAATTCGCAGGACGTGAGAGAGAATAAAAAGGATATAGGTTCAGGTAACGTCTTTTCGGCAGCCAACCTGACTCCTGTGGTCTTTCCATGTTGAGTCAGATCAAAGCAGGAGCGGTCAGCACATCCAACACATTCTATCCAACCCTGAAATTATGTTTATGCTTTCGTCAGCAAATTTCAAGAATGCAGATATTCCCTTTCCCCAAATTTCTCATTCAAATTCACTTACATATGATGTATTACATTCAGCATCCCAACAGTCACAGGCATAATGAGCCATCTCGTTACTCATATGTTGCCGAAAACGAACTTTCGTTGGATCAACTCCAATTTTTACTAAGAAGAGATAGATTCGGGCCATGTAATAAGCCAGGGTTTGATTGGCTATCATTTTCTAGAAGGTGGTGGAAGAAAAGAGCGAATGAAAATCAACGGTTTCATCAAGAACGTAGTTTGACCGTTGGAAAGAAGTAGTTCCACACTTTTTCTACAGCATCTCCAATGGTCACAAGCTGTGCTGGCTCCCCATCCATCTGGTTGCAAGCAGAATACAAAAGCAGCTGGACATCTTTCACAGAGTTGAATTTAGGATGATCCTTATTAGTTGGATCAACGAAATGTTCGATCTCCGCCATGGTGAATTCTCTGTGACAACGATTAAACATTAAAAAGACTGGTACCCGTAACCAGCTAAGATTAAATGGTAGCCGCCGGTCATACCCTAGAGTTTTCGCTTCACCTTCTCCACCCCACAGTCATTATTTTGGCATTAAATCAAACCTACTGCCACCCTCAAACTCTGTGAATGTGCTACTATTTCTCCACAAACTAAGTGCGTCATACCACCTATGGACAAGGACCGCCTCGCCACATGCACTTGTTTGGGGCTAGCAAAGAGTATATAAATCATGTGCCATACTGACCTAACTCGAATCAGGCCAGACCTTGGCGAGATCTCATTTCGGAATGAGTTCCCAATCTGAGCTGCAGCAAAGGGAAGTTTTCCTTGATTGAAATCTAAGAGCCTTTTGAAGTTGATGAAAATTCCTTGAGCTGTCTCGGGACGCAAGAATCTGTGGGAGACAAAGCACAGTCGAATTTTTTTAAGACTGCGACAACGTCATACAAGAGAGAAATTTAAAAGCTTATTTTACCCTTTCATTAACCCCGTAGGTCCAATAGAAATTCCAAACATGAGATTAAACTCCAGAGGATCTGATAAGTCATTGCCTGTAACTGGTGATTTCATATTGAATTTTTTCACAATGGCATTCATGTCATCTTTGGTCATACCATCAAGCTAGAAATAAACGATCAACAATACCTACTCAGGGATGATCAACATCAAGGTGCAATAACTTTTTCATCGACGAAGACTTAATCCACTAAAAAAAATACCTTGACCATTATGTCTTCACATTCTGCTTTCACTTCGGCCGTCGTTTTCTTGTCTGTAGCAATTTTCTCAAGGTGAGCTACAAATGTAATTATCAATTCCCCAATAAATTAAAAACTCCAATAAAAGAGAGACATGGACATATCTATTATTGTATTGTTATTTTTTTTCTTGCATAGTCAATACCTTTGATGAGATGATCTAAGCGAAAGCATTCCCCATTCTTGAGATCTTTGACCATGAAGTCGGCGAAGCGATCTACGTGTCCTGAAGCCTTGAGAACTGGTTCTGGCGTCAGGATGGAACAATCTACTTCGAGCATCTGCTCTTCAAGAATGAAAAATTTTCTCCAGGCGTCCAATAGATTGGATTTCATGGCGCAACCCATTGGTCCAAAGTCGTACTGACCAGTGACTCCTGTAAACAAGGAACATGTCTGTATAAAAACCGTATGATATTGCACACTTTTTATTCTTCGTTCAACACTAAATTTTGTTTACCGCCATAGATCTCAAACGACTGGATGTAAAAGAATCGCCTCTTCAATAAATCTTCCATCTTGGTGCGGTCAAACGAGCTTTGCTTTGGAGCCAATTCCAGTTCCTGACAACAGGGTAACGGCTTAATGAAGTGTAAGTTCATTTTTTGTTCATGTATTATGAGAAATTTAGTCCAAATTGGACATCCACCTTGTCTTCTAACAGCTTCTTGCGAGCCTTCAACTCATTAACGGCTTTCTTGACCTCGAGTTCTGGTGCCCCAGTCTCCTTTAAACTCCTCACCACATCACCCTGCCAATGAATAACAGACTTTTAATTGTACATGATTTTCTGGAACACCACGTTACATTTCCGCTACTATGTTGTGAACTTGGTTCATGGACAATTGCATAGTACGTAAGTTCAATCCTGAAGATTGCGCGTGGTTTCTTGCGGGAGAATACACTAAGGGTCCAGCTTGGGCACTGACACCTGTACATAAAAGCAACTCTTTTCTACACACAAAAAAATGCATATTGCTTGTATGTACTCCCAATTACAGGAGCTGGTCTTCAGAACAGAAACCAACGTTAAACTACAAAATTAAAATTCATGTTAAGAATGTCTGGAACCATCTCTGAGCTCGCCAGCTAGGGCAAGTACAGATCCTATGGGTAGGACCTTGTACTCATCCCGGATTAAAGGGCTATGGGTTCTTTCTCAGGTGCAATTCTTTCCAAGGAATAACCTTTTCTACGCGAAAAAAGAAACACTTGAAATGGCAAATTTTTAATGCCAAATATGACTTATTACGGGAGCAGTCATAAGTATATCCGTCTATGGGATGATAGTGACGCAATGACTTCATGATGACCTAGGATGACCTTTCCGAGTACATGATTACATTCAGTTAGCTAAGCATTGGTAAATAGAGCACCAATGTCACTACTGTAAGGTGAATGAGTAAAATAAATTTTAACGGGCAGAGAAAGAACTGGATGCTCATTACAAGCTGGATACTGTATTAATATGCAGTGGAATGACGCCAGTTACCGGTATACGCCAATGAGGGCGTTGCACTATATGTCACGCTCCGACAGTGGCGCTTTCGAGTGTACACGTGTTCCAGATTGTTCAGTCACTAATTTTCATTACGCAAATTTCTTTGGTAAATCAAATTGCAACAGTAAATATGAAATGACTACCGGGGTTTCTTACCTGCTGTTTAACAGAGAATCGAAAAGGTTGTAAAATCGTTTCTACTTGTGGATCCGCCATGTTCCGAAGAGCCGTCAACAGCTGCTGCTTTCTCTTGTTAGAACCCCAAGATGGAGAGATCCCTTTTAAAAATGGTGAGGAGGAGACAATGGGTCGAATCGAGATCCAGTGATTATATGACTGGTCTCCAAATTTATTCCACGATGACCACCTGCTTACTACTAATACTAAGTTGGCAAACCCAAGACGACGAGATACCAACATTAATCTACTGCTCTCTCAAGGAGGCCAACGATAACGTTAATTACCGTAGTGTGGCGCTGACACATCACACAGTTTTTTTTATTAATCATCGTGATTTTACTAACCCCCTCTCATTCTGTTCATCAAGTTAAATTTTCCGTTGTTTTTGCGCTTGCTTGTCAAGATAGCTTTCAGGTCATAAAAATCCGGGAGCTATTTTCTCACTGTAATCGATACGTGATAAGTTATTAAACGTGATCAATTTCCTCGAATAAACGTAAGACGTATCTAGTGGCAAACATGTCAATTAGTCTCATGTGAGCGAGTCATCCTCAAATGTTTAAACCTTATGGCTGCCAGATGGCGCGAAGTCATAGTTGGCGTAATGAGCGATGTTTGTCGAACGTCGACTCGCAGAGACCTGTTTCGGTCGTGCGTGCGCGTGTGTGTTGCGTTAATTCGTCGCGTTGATGGTTTTGCGTCTCTAATCGTCAACGCGGAATCGGTCGCAATATATCGACGTCGGGACGAAAATGATCGACAGTGAGTGTATCGAAATTTGGTGGGGGACTCGAAAATGATCTCATCAATCGAATGGTGAGTAGAACTGGATTCTAACCATATAGTGAAAAAAGCTTTCCTTCTCCCCCTCCTGCCTTTTCAAGTTCCTATATATACAGTGTTTGTGAGTTAGGTGTGTTTGTGTGTTGTCCGCATTTTAAAACTAGCGAGCGGAGGGGGTTGTTTGTGTATTATCGTGTGTGTTGGTATTTTCGACCTGTTTTTTTTATCTTGAGGATAAAAAAAGAGGTCTCATATTACTACAGGAGTCATTGCCGCCGTCCTACCGTTGTGACTATGTGAGTTATGTTCCACTAAATTGAGAGAGAGAGGAAAAAAAATCCTAGTTAAACAAATCGTGCTTAAACATCCTCAGGATTGTTGTTTGGCGTTTCTGGACTTAATCGTTAATCAAGAATTTGGGGGAGAAATAGTTGCGGATGACCACTACCAGGTGGATCTCTCCATGGAATGCGTCAAAAAAGAATGTTTTGTCGAATTTCGAATGTCGTGGACGCAGACATATTTGCGTTCGGTGACATCGTCGTTGGTTGAGATAATTCGAGATGAAGTAAAAGGGGAGCAATGGGAGATGATGACGTCTGGTCGATGTCGGAAATGGATGCCAAGGTGACGTTTTGTGATCCTTTTTTTTTTCTTCTGTCCTCCATCTCGTTTGAAAATGTATGTCGAAGTGAGGTGTGGGAATATTATTCGAGGAATTTCAATTATAGCTTTGGTGTGGAACCGAACGTACACCGCCGACACTACTGCTTACTACCCATATAGTCTGAGGGCCTTAACTGTAGAGATAGGCTTAGAGATGGTGTTATTGAAAAAGAAGCTTTTTTAATCTTGGTAGCTAGCTGACTCAGGAAGCTTGACTTGATATCGACGTCAGTATTCAGCTACCTTAAGGTCTGTCGCAGGTTGGATTTCTATATCTCTTTTGCCACCCCTCTTTCACTTTCCGCCTCCTCTTTTTACCATTTTTTTACTTCTATGGTGTATGACAGCTAAGTCGTCTTCTGCGGTTGTGGAATTACCATGGTTCTTTCTCTTTTGCCCTCGATGTTTGTTTGGATTTGATATTCAACGTTGTTTTCGTAAACATCGTAATATGTTTGCGCACAAGATATGGCGAGGCCATTACAGTGTGCGTCCCCAGTCCTCGTAGCATGTATGGTGGTTGTTGAAGAATTGTCATATCTTTTTTTTATACCAGAGAAATTGCTAGGGTAGATTTCATGTTGGATTGCTGAAGAATACTAAACGGATTGTGACGTTATCTCCGATTTGTCACGTACAGTTAATACGCAACTGTTCGCCAGTCGGCTTCCAATGTCCACCCTTCTCATCTTGCCTACGACTTTTTACCTCTTGTTTATTTTTTCATTTGTATTTCAGCTCTGTCTCTTATAAGTATGGAAGGAACTCTGTGTATCGACTCCTGATATTGGCGATAAACGGTTTGTTAATGGTAGTGATGTTCCTGTTAGTTATTGGTTAGGACTGACAAAGAGATGAGAAGCAGGCTTTGACATCTGGTCATCTGCTGACGCAGTCACACCTCTGTCATTATTTGGTTCCTTTTTAGATTTCAGAACCTTCATGGTGTAGAACCAGTAGAGAGTTTTCGCCCACACTCAAGGTGTTGTTACTGAACTAGTCATTTGTACTTTGCCGTCACTGTCTTAGGTGATCTCGTGTGGGATTTCTGCAAGATAAGGATCGTTTCAGTCACCGCATCCGCATTTTCAGGAAGATAGTGGGTGGTGACACTGATGTGGCTATGAAAATTCGTGAGCTTCTGGGTCTGTATCTGAAAGATACTGTAGTAGTTTCACCGTATTTTTTAATATCTAACTTCTTAGAGTATTGGCGCCTAGCTTCTGTCCTGAAACTGTAAGAATGTGATCGAAAAACAATCATTGACGGCTTCTAGGAATTGACGTAGGTACAAAAAAGGAATCGTTCATAAAGGGCGCTTCTATTAGATATGGAAGTGAACGACAGTTTGGTTGTACGTGCTTGTTGTTGGAGAGAGAGGATGACGAGTTCTTGGCATCCATGGCTGCAGTTCTCTTTGACCTTTCAGGAATTGCCATTCTGTGCCTCTATCTCGGCAGCAGCTCTCGACATTCCCATATTCCTTCGTGGCCTGTGTCATCTCTAGAGAAGCCCGTCTCTTAGGAATTCTTTTCGATGGCTTCGTTGTTTGGCGTGGCGCCAGGATGGTTCACCTACTTAAATTGATGTGGACTCCCTTGTACGTCCTCCTCCTCCTTATCCTCCTGGAGAAAGAGACTACGACTGGTTAGCATCTCGTATTGGCGAGTTGCGATAAAAGGACTCTATGTTCTGAGTTCTTCTGGCTTGGCGTCAACATCCAGGTTCTCTCTCTCTCCTTCTTTCTCCCTCCTTAAGGGATCGTATTTCTACCTCCCTTCCATCTTCTGTCGGGGATTGTTAAGAACAGGATGAAGGTTCATGTCGTGCTTTGATTGCCACCTTCTTTTGGCACAATGGAATTCTGAAGGCTCCTCTTTCCCTGTGTTTTTCTCCTGCAGGAAAAAATACACAGTACTGATGCTAACACTTTTCGTTTAACTATAGGGATTTTAAAGATCCGGTTTTGAAGTCCAGTACTTTGGGCTTTACTAGGGGAAGAGTAGAGAATTTCCATGTAGGGCGCTGAGGAACTGTTTTGACTGTTTCCTCCCCCAAGTCTCCTCAAAATAATTTTTTTTACACTTGGCTTGATGCTATTTCGCACTTTTATTTGTACGCTCTCGATTTTCAACTTCTCAACTTTCACATCTTGTCACTTCAAAATAAATAGCACCCTGGACGGTCTAGGATATGAAAACAAACGGGCTACAAGTTAGTGTTTGTTTTCTTATAAGATGCAACAGCACCGAAGAAGTAGGAGGTTTGAAGAAAAATTTTAAGGAAACCAATCTGAAGAAGGTACTTTTGGATGTAGCATCATTTGGTCAGATTCTTCATGGGCTACGGACAAGAACGCAAGCAGTTGACTGACCTTATGAAATCCTCGTGCTTCAATTAACTGGTGTGCAACCACACATTGGCCAGTGAGCAACTGCAAAAACAGTAATAATAGACCATTGAACCGGAAGTGGGATTCTAGAAACCGGAAGCGGTTGTGATCCTGTGATGGTGTAACTAGTGAGCAGTGTGATGTAAGCGGCACAAACCCAGATATTGCAGATGCCTCTGCATTCGTAGGGAAAGGGCGCTTGCACTAAAAAATACGCCTTTCCCCTTAAAAATATTGCGTAAAGATCATGAATATTTTTCCTAAGTTGACCATTCGAGAGGCTACTTCGAGGACGGTTGTAAGGGTACAATTTGTCATGTCTATTCGGTTTTACTTTCGGCTTATTGAAAGCCTTGTGTTCGTCTCTTCCCCTGCCTTAGGGAAATAACCAGCACCTCGACCAGATCAAGGGGCGAACCCGCGCGCCCCTGCTGTCTAGTCATTTACCAAAACCGACTAGAACCCTGATGTTTTGTTAAGTACATAATTGTAGCCGACATCGTCAGCGTCTTTTAGGCTTCTGTGACGTGCCGCTTTTGTTAGTTTGTTACGTAACCTTCATGCAAAAGAGCACTTGGCATAATTGCTAGATGAGTAAAATTTACAGGTGTGTGGGATCGCCCTCTGCCCCTCCACCCTATTCCATTTTGACATCATTATATAACAATAGTCGTATTAGCAAGACGATGTTAAAGGAACTTGCATAATGCTTGTCCCTCGTGTTCGATGATCGGTAGGTTAAAAGATTGCAGGGTAAGTTGGGACGTGGGCGTCCTATCCCCACCTATCGTTATAGTGATTTTACTCGATTCATGTGTTGTGCAGGATTCCTTCTCAGGCTGCTAACATTCTAAATGCCATATACAGGTAAAGGTTTTGTTTCCTTTTCGACGAAAACTTAATCTATCCTGTCGTTCAAAAATCGCCGGCCGCATCCAGGGTCGAATCAGCTGTTCTTCGATTCGAAGATGCGATGGCGTGCTCTACGTAGCAATTGAGCTTTTGAAGTGGATATACCAGGCAGATACTTAAACCCACCTCTGTGACGCGGAGGTAGCGTGCTCCACTACTGCATCAGCGGTTCCAGGTTCATTACTGGATTGAGGGAGAAGCCCCAAGTGCGACTTCCGTCGGATGAGAAGGCAAACCATGGCCCCTTGTAATGTTTACGACGTTATTTGCACGTAAAGGAACTCTTACTACAGCAAGTACTACGTGTAGTTCGGCAAAATTCTTAGGTGTTGGAACTCGCCCTTCCCCCTGGGGTCGGTGGAGGAAAAGTGCCCCAACTAATTGAAAATTGGCCGACGATAAATAAGCATACTGTAGGTTGGCATACAGTGCATAAAAATACCGTCCAACAGATAGCCCATGTGTGGCACCCGCCGCGGTGGCGTAGTGGTTAGCTCACTCGGCAACTACGCCAGTAGTTCTAGGACCGTGGTGGGTCGGCTTCTTTCGGGCGAGAGAGAAGACGCGAGTGTGCCTTCTTTCGGATGAGAAGTAAAACCGAGGTCCCGTGTGGGGGTACGATGGCGCTTGGACGTAAAAGAACCCTCTCTACTATGCAACGGGTAGATGAGGCAAAATTTCCAGGTGTAGGAGCTCGCCCCCCCTGGCGTCGGTAGCATTCCCCAACGAACACTAGACCGACGATAAATAAGCGTAGGGGTGCAGCTTTGGCCGGCAACCGGCTGTAGAAAAAACTATGTCCAATATATCACCCTGTGTCCATTCAGAGGGACAAATGGGTACCCGACCCTGCCATAGGCGGGAAAAGGGTTAGGAGTTGCTTTTTTTTTTAGATAGCCCATGTGTCTCAGTGGGACAAAAACTTAGTCGTAGGTAGATATTTAAAATGCCTGGCGTTACGAGGTACACTTGGGATGCGTACACTCATTTCTGTGTTTCGGATGATAGACTGCGGAATTAAGAAAATGATTTCCGGACACGGCTGTTAAGGGGACGCTGGTACTCCATCGAACTGTGTTGAAGAAGGAGGGGTGTATCCTGGTTCATTGAAAACGAGTCATTAGTATCCTTTTACGTGACGGTAATAATTGCGATCGTGGTCAATCATGACCGTTCATTTGCAAGCGCTACCGTGATGTTTATCTGTGGTTATGTTAGGCTGTCAGTCACGCGTGTGCCATTACGAGATGGTGGTCAAGCGTGATCCACCCCAATGCTGACCTGAAAGGTACATTGTTAAGAGCCTGTAACCTCGTGCTCAATCACGTTTCATCCCTTGGGAAGGGACGCACTGCAGAAGAGTTGTTGACACGCAGTCAGTGGAAGCTTTCGATTGTCGGAAATAGGAGGAGCATGTTGAGATACCGTAACTCTTTTCGATTTCTTTCCGGTAGCTCGATTGTGATATCAACTTTAAAAAAGATAAAAGATTTGACTGATACCGTGTAACTGTAGTAGTCTCCTTCAGTCTTCCTCTCCCCTAACCAACCTCATTTCTTGCTTAATTGTTTGGCGTACTTGTGTTTGTAGATAATAATCAGTTAAAAATAGAGCTCGTGTCCTCTGAAGTTGACGGAGGGTGTCCAGACAGCCTCGGTAGTTCAGTTAGCAGCATGCTTACTTTATGAGATCCTGGTTCTCAGTGCAGTTTCGATCCTGGACCTTTCAGGTGAGAAGGTACACCTACTGTTGGATGGAAACTGAGCCCGTGACGGGAGCGGCGAATTGTGTTGGACACACCAGTTCTCGTCTGATCACTGAAGTTAAGCAGCGCAACCCCAGCTAGTACTGACATGGGTGGCCGCTTGGGAAAACTGGGTACTGCTAATACCCAAAAATTGTCGCATTAGTGTCTGTGCAGTCTCTGCATAAGAACTATGCTGTGGACGGGGCTCTAATGACCTTTGTAGTTGAAGGGCCCTAAAACACCAACAAACAACAACAACGACCCCGTGACTCAGTGTTGTTCACCGTGTTAATTCTACTAATAACGCCACTCGAAGTTTCACACCTGAACTGAATTACGCGCCATGGAGTTACGAGTTCACTTTCAAAGCGTTCAGCCCTTCAGCAGTCTCTCGAAGCTCTTCAAGGGCATTTCATGAACTTCCGAAACTGAAGGTTTCCGTTTCTTGCAAAACCGACTTCAGTAGGTCACTTGCTTCATGAACTCGTCATGATTTCTTAGCAGAGCATATAGTTCATGGCGAACCCCTTGAAGTGCTGAGGCTACTGCCTACTATCCTCTTAGTTGCGCACCTGTCTGCCTGACGTTCTCGTATGGGGTACATCCCCCTACCTCAATCCTGTTAACTAAAGAGGCAGAGATCAGCCTAGTAGTTCTAGCAGAATACCAAAATTCCCTTTCTTTAAGTTCAATTCCCAGCTGTGGCGATGTGATGGTTCTGTTACCCCTGTTTTTCCTCCTTTTTTTTCTTCCTGGTTGGTTCCTGCAGGACGTCATTCTGTTTTACTCATTATAAAATGCAACTACTGTAATAATAAAATTAGGAAAGTTTTTAGTATAAGAATTCGCTACTTCCGCTTCCCTCTTCTTATTTCCTAGTTGCTTGTCGTCTGAAAATTACCTTTGATGCAGTGGTTGGAATAACGGACAATGACGGATGATGAGAACCGTTGAGATAAAAGCAATTATTACTGCAAAATATTCATATTGTTGTAAAAATTTGTGGTTGTCGTGAAGTTAGGGGTTAATTTTAAGATAGCTAGCCATCGCTCTTCTCTCTTCTGCATCTCCCATCTCCCTCGTAGTTCGGTAGGATGCTCGAATTCGGCAGACCCTGGAATGAGTCACCTCGTCGTTCCTCCAGTGGTCGATGGCAGTGATGAACTATTGAGTCGAAAGGGATCTGGTGAAGGGGAACTCATGAACAACCATTGACAGTATCATTTCCTTTTGCCTCGATAGATGAAGTGCGAAAATGACATTATTGCTCCTGCTGTAGATACTTCCGTCTCGGTATGGGCGATACACGACACCCCTTGCCTTCCTCGTTATTCGTCTCTTCAAGACCCTGTGTGACCTCATGAGTCTTCTTCTCTTTTTAGCCGCAGTGGGTGGTAAATACTTATGGCCCGTCCAGTAATGAGGAATGCAAAAGTTCGAAGGTCATGATGTATGTTACAGACTGATTAAAAAATTGTGAGGAATTTTCACGTGGGTGGGTGGATGGGCAAGGGAAGGCGTGTAGCGGATTGTAGTCTACTGGTAATGCAACTCGAGTGGGTCGGTCGTTCAACCTCGGTCGAAAGAGATAACAGTCAGTGCTCGTACTACCCACCCCCAAGTTCATTGCTAGATGAGTCATTATCGATTGCACCCACGTCCCTCTGTGGTGCTGAGAGGCAGGGGCGGTCAGAAATTGCGATTTAGGATGTATAGAGGTGCACCGTTCAGTTTGCTGTGTACTGAATGAAATGTTGGTTTTGGAACGACCCTCGCATGCTCTTGTTGATCGATAAGAACGAGTTCGAGTTTTAATGAGATGATTAGTCGGTCCCAAGTTGATTTTGAATGAGCGGCCCTTTGTGCGATCGAATGACGTGGTGAATTCACCCTCTCAACATTTTACGCTCTCCTTTACCCTTCCCCCTCTCCCTCTCGTTTCGCCCTGCTTTCTTGTGTGAGTCATTCGTAGTATTCCTTCAACCCCACCCATTAGTGCCCTTCTCATGTATGGGCCTTCACTGGAAATCCTCTAAAGAGGGAATGAACGGGAGGGAATAGATAGAGGGGAACTGATGGTCCTACAAAGGACCTCAGAATCACGTAAGACTATCCTGAATCATTTCTTTGCTGGTCACTGAACGCGTTGCTGGTGAACCTTTAGCTTCAGGAATTGACTGTGGCGTCTTTTTGAGGACCTTCCTCTTCCACTTACTCACCATGGTCCTTGTTCCGTGGTCATGGTCCTTAAGAAAGAAACCCAGGCGATATTTGGTAAGTAATTTTTGTGACAGTTTCATTTGAATTAGCGTCGATTCTGACCAAAGTTGGTGTTTCAATTCCTGGCGAAAGGGAAGCGTCGAGTCCTCTCTTCTGTTATTAATTTGGAAGATGCGTTGGACACACCAGTTCTCGTGACATCACTGAAGTTAAGCAACGCAAACCCACGTTAGTACCAACACGGGTGGTTGGGAGAGAACCTTGGGTGCTGCAAATTTCCCCTCTCCTTATCCACTACACCCACTTCCTCCTCACCCGCGAGCAGCCTCCTAAGGGTTCGGCTTGTTATGGATGCTTGGCTTACTCCCCAACCCGTTAGCACAACATAGTAATAAGGATGGCCGTGGTTCTCCCCTGAACACAAGAACCGTTTCTGCTTAGCATAAGGCATATTTGGTTATTGAACGTTTTGGAAATTCCCTATGCCAGGGGACGAAATACACGTATAATAAATGTTCTTCTAGAAATGATGTGCATATGTGGGGACGATGGCATTGCTTCTAATTTGACAAGAAGGCTTAAAGTTTTTCCTCTCACTCGAATGAAGCCACTGTCCTCGTCAGTGGCGTACCGAAGGGGGTGGGGCGAAGGGAGACGGATATCCCCGGGCGCAGAAGACAGGAACGCCACTGGTCCTCGTCTAAGATCGAACTTGCGATCATGAACTCAGGAGTAAGTCACTCTACCAGTCGTGCTACCTAGATAGGCCATTCCATCAGGGAGAGAGAGGAATGGGTATGCGAAGTACACAGGTGAAAGATCATCCCACTTCAGACGTCGCCTTGTTTCCGGCTGTTATATGTTGGCCTCTCAGCTCTCTGTCGGTGCCGAAGACTGCTTTCACTATTCCTTGCTCCATTTTTTCGTCGTTATCCCTTTGGTTCAAGAATGTCGGCATGGACTACCATATCCCTGACTTGGTGTTCGTGTTCTTGGCATTCTCACAAATATTTCAAAACGTGGCATCTGGTCAAATTTTGAGAATGTGGCGCCCATTTCTTCCTTCTTGTACTCGTTTTGACGTTCGCCGAGAGCACCTTCATCCTTGGTCGGAATATGTCTTCATCTTTTATGGTTGTCCCTAGCCGGTACTCGTTCAAAGCGGTGGTGGTCTCGTGTTGTCGGAATGTCTGAGGCGAAGGCCGCTCATTATTACTCCATGGCGTCCTCTTGTCGGTAGGAGAAACATTCTTGACTAAGGTCTGAGGTCAGCCGACGGACCTGATTTTGGGCGGTACTTTAGATAAAGAGACAAGAAATATCCACGTTTCCCATCAAGGAATTTGCTCCAGATTTTTGTGTCTAGTTGGTGGTTTGAGAATCCTGGTATATTTCGGGATGTTGCACGTCACTTTTCGAAAGTGGGTCAAGTCAGGGGTTCGCACTGTGGCTCACAGAGTGGACCGGTGACGGCTTATAGCGATAAAAGCGGATGACAACGCACTCAAAAAAAGAGAGAATTTGTCGTTAATTAGATACGTGCTTTCGTTAAGAAAAAGGGGTGGGCTAGAAACTACCGATATTTAAAGCCAAAAGTTTTTGGATTTGTTTCTCTAGGTTCATCTTCCTTCTTCACACCTTTTGCATCCATCCGGACAGGCACGTGAGATAAGCCATCACTGATGTTGATCTAGTGTAGGAAATCGGACTCTCAGGAAGTGAAATCTTATGGTGTAGCGGTCGATGTCGTCGTCGTCTTGGACACGGTTACTGGTTTTTGACAATGGCCTCAGGCATTTTGGAGGCGTGGTCAGCAAAACGGATTGATGGTACTGGATATGCCCTATTTTGTAGGCAAATTGCACTCCTTGGGTGGGTTGTACAAGTGAGAGATTTTTAATGAATGACAAGTTCGTCTTGCAAGTCAACGACAGTTTCAGTTCCGGGACCAGCCGATTGGCGCATAGCAATGTAATGACTATGTCAATTGAGTGGAGTCTGGGCCCTGCACCATCAAGTGTCTGTTTAAATGACGTCATTCATAATTAGGCTTTCTGGTTTCGGTAGTCTCCAACTGGGCGGCCCCCCTTTGTTCGCTCTTGGTATTGTATGCAAACGGTTGACCACGCCCGTTCACATTCTTGGAGCAGGCCACCGTACGGGTCGTTAACTGCGCAACAGAACCACGATGGGGTCACCATTTGACCTCGTAAATGGAAAGCAGTTCCATCGAGTGTCCACTTTGTCCCCAAAACGAATCATAAATATGAACCTTCACTCATCAATCACTTAACATGCTGTATGTTTTTGTTTCAGATCCCTGAGAAGAAGTTGAACGCTGTAAGTGGCGGTAACGTCATTCGGCCGTGTCGTGGACCGCGGACAGTGTCCCTTCAGAGGTGCGACCACGGATTCGGGTTTACTTTGCGCCACTTCATAGTATACCCCCCAGATGTCTCCAGGGTGAGTTTGTGAAGTGACATTATATTAGCAAACTTAGTTTCTGCAACAAAAGGGAAGAGCATTAGTGGCTGTCGAGTATTTCTGTTAGTTTGTCAGCAGCCTGTCAACCTCACTTGTAATTTTACTTTGCAGTCGGACAGTGATGGCAGCGACTCCGGAGTGCCACATGGTGGTGAGAAGTTTCGACATGTCGAGACTTCGGCTCTGGAACCAATGGACACCATTTTTGTGAAACATGTGAAGGACGGAAGTCCAGCGCAGAAGGCCGGCCTAACAACTGGAGACCGTGTTGTATCCGTTAATGGCGAGACTGTGGCGGGTAAATCCTATTCTCAGGTGGTGCAACTAATCCAGAGAAGGTAAGATCATATTAGGTGGATGACTGCGGCCTTGCACTGTCCGGTTGGTCATTTGCCTCTTAAACTTGTGGGACTCGAATCTGATCACTTGGGTCGAATGGGAACCAATATGGTCGTGGAATGTCTTCTACACGTCAAAGATACTTCTTTTAAACGAAAAACAAAATGAGCATATTTGCAAATTTTTTGAGTATGACAACCTGTTCTTTGAGGTATAAAGAAACAAACCTGTATGATTTTGTTTTTAGTGGAAGCACGTTACAACTCCTGGTAGTGCCCAAGGAGGACGACATCCTACAGCTGGTAAGTGCGTCATGATTTTTGAAAGATTTCTGTAGTAACGTTAGTTATAATTTTGTTGTTGGTGTTTCCTATGTAGTATTTTCCAAGTACAGCCTACAGATCGAGTCCCGATGACCATCGACATCCACAAGACGGTGGACAACGACAATGTACCGGTTCCACACAGGCGATGTCTTCTAATCCGGCATCGTCTCGCCTGATAACAATAACGACACCATCATCAACAACAACAACAGCAACGACTTCACTAGCCACTGCCTCTTCCAGACAAGATCTCATTGCTCAATCTCATCCCTCAAGTGCCAAAGACACAAGGACGATGGTCAGTAGTGGGATCACCACAGGCTACGCCACCGAAAATCCACCAACAACCCCACTTCCTGGAGATGTTGGTCGAAGAAGGTTCTCAGATCTACCGTCTCTTTTTCGTAATGAGATGGCGTCTATGTTTCCCGGTCGCAATGTGGCGCCGTCGTCTGCTGGAAGTCTAGGGCCACCACGTGCTGGAAGTACGTGGTCAGTAGCCACTGTGGGGCTTGGCCTTGGACTTGGGATAGGACTGAATTTTGGCACAGGTCGAGGTGTCGCCAACGGTGACGCTGACCGAGCTCGATCAGCTTTCGATCTGTCGTCACCTTCGACGGACGCTTGCAAGACCACAGTCGCCGGGTCATCATCTACCGTCACTGTTTACTCCGTCGGCACTGCACCTCGTTTTGCTACTGGACCTTCTGATGGGCCACCGTCTGAAGTAGGCGATCGACTGGCAGGAGACGACCATCATCACCTCCCATCATCCTTCCCTTCACTTGTTCCCTGTCCTCCTGCGGAAGAGTACCTGGCGTCTACCGATTTAGGCCTATGTAAGACATCTGCCTCGCAGCCTGGAAGTACCAACGTTTCGAGTAGGGAGTCTTCGGCGGAGCGTCTCGATGCCACCACGGATTCCATCATTAACCGATTAAAGGCATCCTTTGAGAAGAAGGAAGAATTTCTACTGCGATCCACGCCACCAGGATGTGGTGCAACCCCAGCAGATTTCCGAATGATGTCGTCAGCTCCATCGTCGCTGAATGGCTCTATTGTTCGAGAATATTACCCACATCCGCATAAATTCGCTACTACGCCACAGTGGCCACCGTCATCGTTGTCTGGAAGTAGTATCGAATTCGGCCTTTTGTCGTCATCGTCTGATTCTTTCGCATCACAAAATTCGCGCCAGGCACCACATCCAGGGTCAATTCGTGCGGCTCCAGATGGTGAGGCAGAGGAAATTCCGGTTTGTCGACCAGGAAAGGCGTTTGTATCGAATCTCAGTAGGATCCAAGAAAACATCCCAACGACGGATCAGCAAGATGCTGGTGATAACTCGCGTCCATCTCAGATCCGTCCACTCTTGGAGTCTATTAACGGAGTCGTCATTAGTAATGCGTCCTCCTCATCTTCTGGTGACTCTCCTCCATTTTCCTCCTTGTCGTCATCATGTGTACAGAAGACTGTAGGAGATCGTACCGGTGCCCTTCGTTACAATTCTTTGCGGAAAGCATCCTCTCTCGACTCTGAGCTTCTTCCTACACGGGCATCGCCTACAGGAGGCACATCGGGTACAGTTACCGGGGGTAGAATGAGTGGTGTGAGTAGCAGTAGTGGAAGCACCGTTAGTATGGATTGCACGGTAGATGCTGGCAGAGTGTCAGCCTTGCATCTGGTGTCTCAAAGGGCTCGCCAGTTTGAGATGGGAGCGCTTCAACAAGAGGCTAATAACAGAATGAACTTGTATAGAAATGAGTTGGCCCGACTCACCACAAGGGGGCAGACTCCTAGCGTTTCTGACAGAGCTGCTCAGTTTGAGAGCCTATCCACCAGTCAAGAGACGCTGGCGTCTGAGAGCGACTATTCACAAAGTCCAAGATCGAAACCACCTCTTACAGCAACCGATTCATGGAAGGATAGCGCCTTATCCAAGATGGTATTAGTAAGCGATCCCTAAATCATATATTATTTATTTACTTTTCGATCATCAATGAATTTTGGTTACTTACTGGTTTTTATTTTGGGGGGCCACAGCAACGCTCTCTTGATAGTCAACTGACCAGGAGCAACGGATCATATTCAACTTCGGCGCAGGATTCAACTGTTGATGTTCCTCAGTCATCTTCGGATGACAACGACCTCCACAGACATAAGGCAGTTCGACAGAACTCGTATTTGGCAGCTGTGAAGGCCCCTTATGCAGGTGAGTTTATAATTTTGTTCTGTCGATATACTGGGACCAGTATACTAGAAGATTGCTCCTGGACCCCGTTGAATTGTGCTCATGGTGCGTACGCAGGTGAGAAGGCAGGAAATCTGAAGTGTACCTTCTGCACCTTATGTGAAAGAACTTCTGGAAAAAAGACGTATGTAGTTTCGCACAATCGACTTGTAAGCTCGCTCTATTCCCTACCGTCACCAAATGGCCTTCAGAGCCGAGATACCAATGTTTAATAACGCAATAAGCAATAAACAGTCTGAACTCCTGCGCAATATTCTTACCAGGCCCGTTTTTAAATTGCGCATTGCATTTAGTTTCCGTTTCCCAAAGGATTGGTTCCTTCTTGTAAGTGCACAGATCATTTAAGTCGTCTCGTGAGGGCTTATTGTACCTCCCACCTTCAAATAGTTAGGACCTTTGGTAGTGCTCCTAGCCATTGCGACACTCAAGGAGACTTTTTTTTGTGGAGATTGAGGTTGTATAAAATCAATACTTCCGCCAGATCTCTGCTGGTTACAAAGTAGGCCAACGATGTTTTCTGAAGTCGTCGCTTCTCTCTTACTCCTCCAATGTAGCAGTAGTGCGCTACTGATTTTGTTTTTCTTAGTTCTTGGTTGTGGATGTGTGGGGTTTATTTCCGGTGGTGACCACAGGCAATGACTGGCTTCTGTTCAAGATAATCTTCTGACGGCGTTCACATAAGAGAAATAAACGATCAGATTTCCTTCTCTTTTTTTGCATGGCAGAGTCTCATCCTCCTGGCAGCGTCGCGCCAATCTCTTCTGGATCAGCGGTCGACCCATCGATGCCTCCCGGACGAATAGTATTGCGACGGAAGGCCATTTATGGTAAGGAGGTTGAGGGAGGGGAGGGGGGCAAGAGAAAGCTGGGATTCGATACAGCAACAAAAGATGAAGCGAAATGAGTAATCACAGTTTGAGATTGGGTTGGGATTATCCAGAAATAAATGCAAACGATGTAGTTGCCACTCAAAATAAACCGGAAGTGGCTTGCATTTAAGGCGGTATTGTTAGGTTTAAATTTTGTTGTACGCTTAAGGCATATAGTAGAAGGTTAACATATCAGGATTTTTAATTGATTACCCACTTCTCTCTTCTTCCAACATGCTCACGAAAATCTAAAGAGAGCTTTCATGCGGTTGAGAAATTCACCAACGTGTATTGAATCTGTTTTATTTTCCTCTACTCGTCGTCAATTTTAGAAGATGGTGTCCATCACATTGACGATCAAGAGGATTCTGATGGGCGACTAATGAGGAGAGTGTCTTATCTACGAGCAACTGCCAGTAGCGATGATGCGTCAGTTGTTGAACGAAATGCCAGGTGGTCGTTAAAGGAGGATGACGACGTCGACGAAGACACCGGGAGCGACGCTGATGGACGAATGCATCGTGGGCGCCTCCCCCATCGTCAACATCCCGGTGTGGCACCTAGAGACAATCAACGCCATTACAATTATCAGTATCAAAACCATCGCCACGAACAAGAACAAAGACGCCTACAATCGCAACCTGAACCTGGAAAACCGTTAGTAGATAGATAAACTGTTCCTCGTTGATTCTGTTTTGCTCTTGGAGTGTGCACAGAGAACAATTATTTTTCGTGCTGGTCACTTTTCAGGAATGGCGCCATTCACCAGGGAGCACCTCGTAGTCAGAGTACGCAGAAGTTGAAGGCATTCTTTGGTGAACGGGTGAGATTTACAGTTGCTGACCGACGTAATATACTGGTCAGTGTAAGAGATGAACATGTTATCTTTGCTTTCCAGACGCCACAAGCTGCGGACGCTTCCGAGAAGTCCCCTCTGTCAGAAGTATGCCTTTCGCCAGTGGAGGTTTTCAGAGAGGGGTGGCTAAACTGTAAAGTGGCCGCCTGTGAAGGAAAGGTGAGCAAATACCGGTAGTACTACTAGAAGGGAAAGGGAATGGCAACGTCTTAGTTGCCATCCATTGTGGTTTTCGGGCAGTTGTCAAACGGGGTTGTCGTTGTGGGTTCATTACTGTCTTAGCTGACTACAATTTGACTTTTGAGCTTGTGGAATGCAGGCTCGATTCTGGTTGAGAGTGGAGATTTTTTTCGGGTTGGAATGTACAATATGTCTATCGTATGGTGTGCACGACGTTCCCTGCTCACATTTTTTTTTCGGATAGGTGATTTTACACCCTACATTAGCCTTTTTCTGAAGTGCAGTCTCGGCCTGGCACTAGGCCACAAGGATGTTTAGGTGGTCCCCCTTTTGATATACTAAAGAAATGTCTGGTCTCTTAATGCCGAGCCGTGGGTTACGTTCGGATGCTTGGATCGATTAGAAAAGCTTAACCTTCCGTCCACAAGGTGGGGTTACGTTAAACCCCAGACCTACAAAATTGTGTCTGCACACGTACCACTTTCTCCAATCTTAACCAACCTTTGAGTACTTGTTCTCCGATGTTTTCTTTACCTATCTAGGGAAGTTGGCAGGTTTCCTAAGTAATTAGCATATTTTATTTCTGGTTAAGCAATGCAACCCAAGTTAGTACCAACATGGTTGGCTGGTCAGAGACACTGGTTACTAAGGCAGAAATGGGAGCAGGATGTCCATAAGGATACGGTAGTGTCTGGGGACCTGGTGGGAGATAGGCAGGAGTGGAGGACTAGACCCTGCAGATCCGACCCTGTCATAGGTGGGATAAGGGTATGGTGATGATGATGTCTTGTCTTCTTGGGTAATATAGAATTTTTACAGCATGTTTCCAAATTATTTTCATTGCTAAAGCTTTATATGGATGGCATTTAATTTAATATCCATAATAATTCCCTTAATCTGAATATTTAAGCCTTAAAAATCAAAAAGTCTTTTTGGGGTTATCACAAACCCCACCTTGTAGTGTGTGCCAGAAATCGTCACCTTGTGGACGGAAGGTTAAGAAGCATCCCCATGAAACTTCATCTTCTATGTGTAATTGACTTGATAGATCTCTAGTAACTGGAGCTTGGACAGTCCAAATGAGTATTTCTTGATCATCGTCATCCGCGTCAACTTCCTAAGGCGGGTGTTACACGACATAGTAACTATTATGATAGTTGGCTGGTAGTTACTATTAAGGTAGTCACCATTTTTGGAATAAGCCAACTTCTAATGGTACTTGCAGAGAGGAGAAAATTCCTACCAGTAATAGTTGCACATAATAGGTACTATTTTAGTACGTTGGTATACCTATGCAGGATATGGGGACTACAGAAGAAAAATCGGTATGGCAACCCACATGACAGTATCTACCAACTGGGAGAAGAGAGTAAACAGGATAACAAAGAAGATAGGCATAACACTGCACCCCGGGGAGGGCGAGGAGGAGGCAACAACAATGCAAGGTCTAGAGCAGGACAAAGTTAAGGAATGTGAGTTAGGGCAGTGGCGAAAGATTATGGAGGGAAGGGTGGTAAAGAAAACGCTAAGGGCGCATGGGAACACGCTTAAGATAGAGAGGGAGGTAATCATGACAATACGTGGGGAAGCTCACTTCTGTTTTGGGCAAGAGCTGGGTCCCTGGAGACGAAACGGAGGATGGCAAGGGAGCTGCAAATTGGGTTGGATATACCAGTTCTCGTCTGATCACTGAAGTTAAGCAACGCAATCCCAGCTAGTACTGACATGGGTTGCCGCTTGGGAAAACTAGGTACTACTAATACCCAAAAATCGTCGCATTTGTGTAGTGTCTGCGCAGTCTCTGCATTAGAACTACGCAGTGGACGAGGCTCTAATGACCTTGTAGTTGAAGGGCCCTAAAACACCAAAGAACAACAACAACAACAAAAGAGGATGGCAAAGATCACAGGTGGAGAGGAGGGCTGTGGATTATGTGGGGATAAAGTAGAGGATGTCAGGTATGTGATACTGGCATGTCCAGCGTTGGGGAACCCCCACATTGGAAGAGGTTCTGGGGGTGGTGAGTGTTAGGCTGGAGCGGCTGGAATGGATGCGAAAGGCAAAGGTGTTTCTAAGGTGCTGGTGGAGATCTGGGCATATGGGTCTAACATGAAAAATCTCTCTAGTAAGGTATCCATCACAAAGGATTACATATTCATATTTTAATCATCATCAAACCCTTATCCCGCCTGTAGTGGGGTCGGGTCTGTAGGTTCTAGCCCTCCACTCCCGTCTGTTTCCCCACTAGGTCCCCGTCCACCCCACACACTGCCATGTCCCTCAGGACAACCTGTTCCCACGTCTGCTTCGGTCTCCCCCTACCCCGTATGCTGCCGATCACATGCATTCCTGGAATGCACCTAACGAGCTCCTCTTCCCCTCATCTCATAACGTGTCCATACCACCTCAGCCTTTGGCGATGTCCACCACCCCCTATGTCCCCATGTTTACTATGTCGTTTAACACCCGCTTAACGGATTCAGTTGGTTAGGACTCGTTAAGGAGCTGGTGACACCCAGCCACAGACGGAAGTGCAACTTTCATTTTCTATTAGATGGAAGGGGCGCTTTAGTTCTCCCCCTTACTGTTCATGAGGGGCGAATTGCGCACTTGGAGATAGATTCAAAGCTGTTCCACCAATTGTGTTTCAGGGGCCTTGCGTAATACCCGTAGGCGCCACGTGGCTCTGTCTATGGATTTAGTCACCTATGGTTGCTAATTTGTAATTTGACCTGGTGGCCGCGCTTAGGTTAAGCAAGACAAAGATTCAATTGTCTCGGATGCTTTTAGGATTGCATTCTCTTGTTTGAGCTGTCCCACCAAAAAATTAGACCTTTGAAGGCGGAGCGTGGAGTTAAGGGACGATAGTTTAGTTTCACCGACAGTCTCACCTTTTCCTCTCCCGTCACCACCTCCTCCACAAAGCAGACTGCCAAAGGGTTGATTGTACAATGCTCAAAAGGGAGACAAGTTATCAACCACTTGAAGACAGACTGAAGCTAATCATCACTTGAATGCCTGCCATCCATCACATTCTGCAACATGCAATAGACGTGTCGAACTAATGAACAGAGGAGGACGAGAAAAGGGGAAGGGAACAGAGTAGTTGTCGAAAAGCAAGTTTCTTACGTTCAAAAGTCGACGACGTTAATAGTGTTTAAGGGTTAGGACGGTGATCAAACTTTTTTGAACGTACTTCGGCATTTGATAGCTGAACACTTTTACCGTTGATTGCAGTGGTGTTTATTTCATTGTGTCGATCAGTCTGCCCTTCAATTCTCCTATCTTATAATTAAGATGTAGAAGGTTGCCCATTTTTTTGTATATTTATTTTGACCATTAATCATTCGTGGAGGTGTCAGATGGGTGCCAGGGTTGATGGAGTGATCCTTTGCACCCATCACTTTTAAACGGATCGCTGACCTTTCGATTAATAGCTAGATCTTGATGGAGACCCCAGCGAGAGACAGTGTGGCTTTGCATTTTAGAGTTGTTGACCCAAGTGTACTTGGTTATTATTACGTACAGCTGCAGGCTGCAAGGTCCTTTGTTAGGCCTTTCAGACTCGTAATGGGGCCCCTCCAAGGAAGGAAAGAAGGTAGAAATTGAGAATTTGGGCCAGTCTGACGTCTTCATGGTCCAATTAATGTCCTGTCTAGTTTCTTTTGTCTCCCCGAATTTGGCGTTTCACTAGTCCATAGGGCGTGTCTCAACCAGTGTATCTCGATGATGATTGCCTTAAATAGGGTTGCCCTCTTTCAATTTACGTCCGTCAATAGTGCGTGACCAGTGTCCAGTTTTTTTTTTTATCATTTTCTTCATTATTTGTAAATATCATAATAGAAAAGTGAGCTGTTGTCCTTCGCTGTGTGATTGCGCACGCCGACTGGCGCAGAACCAGAAATCTGGTTCTGTGTTAGTGTCTCATTCTTCCAGCATTGACAGTTTGGAATTGACCGTCAGATGGTCATTTTCTTTTGCACATGTCACAAGCCCCCATGTTCGGTGTTTTTTTTACTCAGTCTTTCTGTTTCTGCGTCAAGTTTTTGTGACTTTTTACTTGAATTTGTGGTCTTTTATCCTGTTGGCTTTCTTTGATATTCGTATGCAAGTGATGTTTCGCGAGATTTACTAAATATGGTCGTATGTTTGTGTTCTGGACGCGTCCAGCGAGCGACGGACCGTTCGTGGAAGCAGACGTGGGCCGTACTCAAAGGTTCTTGTCTAGCCTTGTATCGAGATAAAAAGGATGTAGCTCATCAGGTAAGAAATCATTAATTTTTCACCGTGGGTGGGGGTTCCATATCCGATGCTTAAGGTAACTGATGGCTTTTTTTAATATCTCTTGCAAGATCCTTGCAACTGTGGACGAACAGCCTATTGACCTGAAGTCATGTCAAGTCGATGTAGCTAGTGATTACTCCAAAAAGAAGAAACATGTTTTTAGATTGGTCACTTCTTCTGCGTCAGAATATTTACTTCAGGCGGACAGTGGCAGCGACATGCAACAATGGATACGAGCTATTCAAGACGGGTTGGACGTTAATGTAAGTAGTTTGGCAAGGCTTTTTCAATTTCTTTTTGGCGCTCCCTTCAATCTCAGTCGTTAACTAATGGTCATTTGACATTTCCTTCTCCTGGTTGCATAGGGGAAGGGCGTCATATCTCAGGGAATCGTCATGAGGAAATCGGCGCTGTTTGAGAGTGGAGTCATAGCAGGTGGAGGAAGTGGTCATTTATCGCCACAGCCAGGTCCAAAAGGGATCCGTAAATTGACTACCTTCAGGAACCGATCACCAACTGGACATTCTCCGACTAGTAAGACCAGGAAATCAAGTCAAGGAGGTTCAAAAGCAAAATTCTCTTATTAAAAGATGGCTCAGCCTTGAATCTCTACTCATCTTGAAGTTGCCTTCTTCTGCAGATGATACATCCCCAAAAAGTAAGACTTGGCGAGGGAAAATGGCAAAAACGATAAGAAAGATTCATGGAACTTCACCACCGTCAGCGTTACAACCGGAAGGAGTGACTGTGGGAGTCCCATTGGAAGATTGTCCACCCTCGGCAGTCAATGAGGTATGTCGTATTTTGATGACAGAATCAGAAGATTGAATTCTTGGATTTGATGATGTATTTCGAATTTTATAGTTTGTCCCATTGCTGGTGGAATTATGTACTAGTATAGTAGAAGCCCGCGGTTTGGAAGTAATAGGCATCTACAGAGTTCCTGGAAATACGGCAGCCGTGTCGTTCCTTTTGGATGCAGTCAACCATGGATTCGAGTCTCTCAATCTTCAGGATCCCAAATGGAGTGACGTCAATGTCATTTCCAGTTTACTAAAGGCCTTTTTTCGCAAGCTTCCAGACCCATTGGTTACTTGTGAACTGTACCCTCACTTCATCGAGGCCAGCAAGACAGATGATCCCGTTCAAAGGATGTATGATCTCAAAAAAATGGTTAGAATTGGCGTACAATTAATTCATCGGTTTTAGGATGTTCTCCTTGTATGCTGTAACATATTTGTCTCTTCATTTAGCTTCATGAACTTCCGGATCATAATTATGAGACCTTGAGGTACCTGATAAGACATCTTCAAAAAGTAGTGGCTCACAGCAGTGTTAATAAGGTACACACGTCGTTATGGTGGTGCGTTAAGCTATTTTCGATCCTTATGGTACGCATGCTCATGTTGGTATCTGGCCATTGCAGATGGAAGCTCGAAATCTGGCCATCGTATTTGGTCCTACTCTTGTACGAGCTGCTGACGACAATATGGTGACGATGGTAACTGATATGTCCTTCCAATGTCGTATCGTGGAGATGTTCATAACCCACGTAAGTTGGTTACACGAGTTCCCAGTCTGTTGTCCACTAGCGACATGTGAAATTGATTCTAAATGCATTTTAAATTCTGCAGGCAAACTGGTTCTTCAGCACAGACGAAAATGAGGACGTGGCCAACCAGAACTTTCCGTTGAGTGAACGAGAAGCGGTGGACGCAGGCGTTCCAAGGCCCATTTCCAACCAAAATCAACTACTGCTAAATAATCTGCAAAAAATGGAGCACGTTCATCAGGGTGGCGAGCCCAAGCTGAAAGACGTGACGGCCAAGGACCTGGTGTCTTCCATTATCGGCGCTGCCAACCGCAAAGTTAGGCAGAAGATGAAGAAACACCATCATCACCACAATCAACATGCACATCATTCACAGCAGTCGTCTCACAGACATAGCGAGCCTGATGTAGAAGAAAGAGACATCGATCGAGAGATTGAACTTCGCCTACGGCGTCTGGAACCAGATCGTGGTATGGGGACTGGGACGGAAGACAGGAAAAGTGATAATGTTGGACTGAAAGTGGAGAGGCGGCACTCTGAAGACAGCTCGACTTCGTCGTTTTCGACATCACGAACCACTTCTGAAGATTGTACCAGTCCTAGAAAGATGTCTGTGGACTCGCTGGATGGATTCCAACAGGCGACTGGTATTCCTACCAGAATTCCTGTTGGAGCAGGAGATAGGGAGAGGGCTTTCTGTGTCGTTCGACAAGCGTCGTCATCATCATCAGCGTCTTTCAATAACAGATTGCAGGCAAGGAATGGAGCATTGACGCCTACAGTAGAATCTACTGCCTTAACAGTTGCTGGAGTTAGCGGTCGTCCTACGGTAGTCAGAAAGGACGGCGATCAGGGTTCTAACGGCACTTCTACAGCGGATGGAGTTTTAAAAACGTATGCTGGTCTCAGCGCCAGTATGCAGGAACGAATTAGACAGTTCGAATTGGAGACGAGAGCGCTCCTAAAGAGGGATGCGCAGAATCGTCAGAAAGGCCAGGAAAGGAGGGAATTGGATCGACAGAGAATTGAAATTGAATGGCAAAGGGCGAAGAGAGATATGGAACAGGACGACTTCTTGGATCGCCTTGCAGACGATCCTTCAGTGGCAAAGAAGATTTCTGACATTACGCAGAAGATACAGAATCTTCATAATTCTCATTTACGACTAGGAGGTGACCAATGGTCACCACCGTCATCATCATCATCCACCGCCTCTAAGGGAGGGTCTGCAAGTAGTTTTGAACATGATCTAGATTCACTGCCGTTTATAGATTCCACCGTACCTGCGTTAAATCATAGGTCACCTGCACATGAGGCGTCGCCATCGCAAGTGGTGCTGTCAAATGATCGTTTGTCCGATGATTCACAAACTAGACATCAGCTGAAACAGCCAACTGTTTTAGCTCAGGGTCCTGATAGACCGCCGAGAAGAGACATGACCACGAAAGGATGCCAATCGGCAATGAAAAGGGTCAGTTCGGCTGAGAGTTTCGTATCATGTGGTGATCACAAAGAGTGGCGTGGAAGACAGCACAGGCCGAGAACCAGGTCATGTGGTAGAAGCAACGCTAGTACTGTATCCAGGAAAAAATTCACGAGTGAAGCAGAGCAGGACCAGTGTCCCACAGATTCGAATAATACTGCCATGACGTCTACCAGTGGAGGAAGTGATCTGGAGCACATGTCTAAGTGGTGTGGGTCTCTCGACTCTTTACGAGAGTTTTATGAGACGACCATTCGAGAGGAGTCCTCTACAGGTATGTGGCACTTTCGTCACATTGGGGTATTCGTCAAGACAAAAAAATGTTTACCATTCCTCGTTCTGTTTCAGGCAGGGCACCAACAAAGCCACCTAGGCAGCTACATTCGTCGCCTAAGAAAACTGACACCAGTAGCAAGAACTCCGATTGGGTGTCTAGACATCCACGAGTACCTCCTTATCAACCGCCACCGGCACCCCCCGTGTCTTCATTGGCAAAACCAGCGGGGCAGAAAATGGATGGCAGCCAGATGTCGAAAGAGCAGCCACAAAATCCTCATCATCATTATCATCAGATCTCTTTGGGCAGTGAAAGTACAGCATCGACAAGATCTGTTCAAGACTTGGGTTTTCGACCATGGTCCCCACAGCGTGGCCGACGGCCAATGTCCATGGAGGATGTCAGGTTTCATAGGAACGAGAATACTCTCATCAAGGCAACAATGTCCACCAGCAGCCACACCATCTCGAGCACTTCAACAACAGCAGTCATGACGGCCACTATCACTTCCAAGTCTTCCAGGCCGACCGACACAGCCTCTTCCGGTTCCTGGTGCACGTTCCATGGCATGAACGTCGCCTGCCCGTCATTTGGTCATTGCCAGGCGCCGTCTTCATCCATTGTAAATCCAGATAAAAAGGTAGAAGGACAAAAACGAGTGTTGCAGAGCATTGTGTGTGAAAATGGGATTAAGAAAGGACGGGCTACTCCAATATCCGGCTCGTCGACCTCACAACTGACTGCCCCACTGCCACACGTTCGTAAATCTAGTCATCTGCGTAACCTCAAGCGGCGTCATACAGTGGGCGGCACCAAAGACTTTGAGAAGTTCCGCGTGTTGGCCGACGATCGTTCTCCTGAGGACGAAAACGGCACTGAACAATGGCTAGATCCGGCCATAGATATGTGGCATCATTCTGAAATGTTGAGTGATGATCCTAGGAGTGTTAAGTCTCGATTGAGGCGGGAGCGAACTCAAATCAGTTCTCCTGATCTTCATGGAACCGACTCCTCCGAGACCCTACTGCTACTGTCATCCAAGTGTCGCCCAGAGAAGCATGACGTCACAGATAGGACATTGGGTTCTGCGGTTCAAGTGGATGAGTCCAGAACAGTGAGGAATGACAGCAAGAAGCAAGGTTCTCTTGAGTCTCAGGTGTGACGTCTCAGCTTTTGGCTGGGTGAAAACTGGTAGAAAGAAACTAGTCCCCAGAACGCTGATCCTTTATGTCACCTTTTTCAGTATCTGCTGCTGCTTCTTGATCGATTCAAACTTTGGCCTTATACTGTGGTCGTCGAAGTCGTTCTTTTATTCTTCTGCTTTTTGCTTTCCAGTACAAGTTTCCTTTTATCCTTCTTCCGCAATTTCAGAAACAATCTACTGATCAAATCAAACTTCCCTTTTTCTCTGACCTACGTCGTCAACTCTTCTTCTTCTGAACACTTAAGGTCCCACTCTGGTAATCGTCCATTTGAAGTCGATGACTGGAGAGTCCCGTTTTTTTGTTGTTGCAGCTGCTATTGTTGTTGTTATTGTTATGGACTTTATCATTGTTATCATCCGCTTCTGTTCCTGCAAAACTAAGTATGCGAGGGACGTGCAGGTCATCTGGCAGGACATTGTAAAAAAAAAAAAGGATCATGTTCTAAAGTCCCTCTCTCACTCCTCTTTAACAGAGAGCTTATTTAGTCGCGTAAGTAGGATGTCCCCCTCAATGAGTTCAAATTTGACAGCTGAAATAAATATCTGTCCAGTGATTTGGTGGCCTACTGAATTTTGAAAGATATAGGTTTCATGTCTCCCATTCGACTTGCAAATTGTGATTTACATTGTTACAGTAGAGCAGTGGTCTTCACGCTTTTGGTGCCCGAGGAACCGTAGTCTTTTTTTTTTTTTTCTTTTGATTGTTATTGGAATAGTGGTTAGCTCACTCGGCAACTATGCCAGTAGTTCTAGGTTCGATACTGGACCATGGTGGGTCGGCTTCTTTCGGGCGAGAGAGGAGCCGCGAGTGTGCCTTCTTTCGGATGAGAAGTAAAACCGAGGTCCCGTGTGGGTGTATGATGGCGCTTGCACGTAAAAGAACCCTCTCTACTACGCAAAGGGTAGATGAGGCAAAATTTCCAGGTGTAGGAGCTCGCCCCCCCCCCTGGCGTCGGTAGCATTCCCCAACGAACACTAGACCGGCGATAAATAAGCGTACGGGTGCAGCTTTGGCCGGCAACCGGCTGCAGAAAAAACTGGCCAATATATCACCCTGTGTCCATTCAGAGGGACAAATGGGTACCCGACCCTGCCATAGGTGGGAAAAGGGTTAGGAGTTGCTTTTTTTTTATTGGAATAATGAACAAAACAGCTATGTGAAGAAATGGTGTTAGACCCAGAGTGTTCATGGATGAAGAAGTGACACCACGCACAGTGGATTTTACCACTAAAGGCCCCCACACACCAAACTGACGTGTGTGCAAAAAAAGTTTTTGCTCACAAAAATTTTAACTGACGGTGTGAAGAAATTTTATCACATCGGTGTGTCAGTTCGGACTGACGTCAGTCCGAAGTGAACGTGTGGGGTTGCTCACATCAGTTGTTCACTTTTTTTGTTCTGCGCATGCCCAAACATGGATAAACGTCATCTTTAAAAAAACTGCACCATGGTAACGGTAGAATTACTGGCTGATGTGGACAATCAAATGACGTTTAACGAAAAGGAACATAAGTACGCGACACACCAAACTGATCGTGTGTTGGGGGCCTTTACTCATTTTTATCCAGGTATTTTCCCTTCTGTCTGGGTTGGACATCCATCAGGATTCCAAGGCTTCTACGATAGAAGCACATAGGGTTAAAAAGAGAAAGTAAGACACCAGAACTCGAGAACTATTTGTTGGAAAGTGGTTCGATATGGTAGGCTGTCTAGATGTAATGTTACAACCCTTCTAGTTGCCTAGTAGGACAAGCAAGAATAGGATAGGTCTTCATTCTACTCCAAAAACTCACCAAGGTACTTTGTAAGAAAAACAGCACCGACCTTGGCCGATAGCAAATCTCAGTACGCTAAACTAATTGAATTATTGTGGTCGGTACATAATGGGATACGAGTGCTCGAAAAATGGTCAAACAGCATCCCAGTAAGCGATTTCAAACCCTCATTATTCAAACAAGTATTTCACTTTTAAAATGGAAATTAATTTATTTAAAGAATAAGACAACTATTGGCTAGTCCATCCTAGTCTTCACAGTCTTAATGGTCACTTTGTCTTTCTCTCTGCAAATGAAAAACAACTTGTGTGAAATGGTCAATTAATATTTTTAAAGTTTAGATTTCGGAGGGAAACGACTCACATAATATAGACGATTGCACCCCATCCAGAAATTGCATCCCTGTCGAAGGCATTAACCAAGGCTTGCGAGATACTTTCGTAGAGTTCATCAGGTCCCTGAAAATTCAACGTGTCAAGACAATGGAAGCCAAAGGTTTTCATCATCAATAATAATGTCGGCTCACCAAGTTGGGTTCCCACAAGGTTTCGCACATTCCATACAGCTGTTCAGAGGATGTTCCAGCAACAACAAAGTCTTCAGGTTCGTTAGGGCAGCCAATTAAGTCCATTGAGCAGATGTATGGTTCGAATGTCTTGGGAGTTAAACCAGCTATGATAGGTTCTACAAAGTAAGGACCAAATCTGAAATTCGAAGCATTATTATTAATTATTTGTCACAAAAATAGGACTGGACTGTCCCGGAAAAAAACACCTCACCTCCTTTCGTACAAGAGATTTGACACCACAGCAGAAAATGTCTTTGGCCGGATTCTACGATTCTCTCTCAGCTCATATAACTTCACCCGACTTCTTAATTTCTGGAATCTTAATTTTATAATGTAAGTTAGAAATAAGATTGTTTTTTAAAATTATGTTACACAATTAATGAAAAAGTGGTTTGCTTACACTGTTTGTGTATCGGTTGCCAGGCCAGGAAGACCGAGATATAAGTGTGGGCCCATTTCGAAAATCCTCTGAAAATCAACAGCAACGGTTTGACCCTGGATTCCAAAGCGACGATCTGAAGCAATTGCCACACAGTTAGCCCCTTTCATGGCCACCACGCATCCACCATTATATGACAGAATAGACTAAGGAAAAACATAAAAACAAAAGGGTTTTGTAGCTTCTGGAACAAAAATACTAGATCCCCAGATCCTCTTTGTAATAGTGAAGCACAACGCAGTCCGAAGTCATGATTCCTGCTGGAGTTTGACGCAGAAACAGCAGATTGGAAATAAGGAAACAGTAAAGAAAGTAGGGATGCCCCAATATATCGGTAAATCACGACAGACAATAAAAATTATAGCACAGCTCGTGCTCTATCGTGCTCCATGGTAAATTCATACATTTTTCGCACAATGCCTACTACAACCAAAGCAAAAGAAAGCAACTCCTAACCCTTTTCCCATCTTGCCCCTCTGAACGGACACAAGGGCGATATATTGGTCATGGTTTTTCTGCAGCCGGTTGCCGGCCAAAGTTGCACTCCTACGCTTTTTAATCGTCGGTCTAGTGTTCGTTCCCTGAAATTAAATTGCAACAATGATGTGCTTTCATGTTTTGGAAATGCAGGTTGAATTGCATAGACAGTTAAATACCTTAGTGGACTGAATTGGTACGGGCATGTGATAAGAAGAGGGGTGGAGGAGCTGTTTAGGTCCGTGATGGGGACGAAGGTTGTCGTGGGAGCAGGTTTTACGAAGGGACATGGAGGTGTGTGTGTGTGGAGTGTACGGGCAAATATCGATATTCCTTTGAAATTTTGAAAAGGCCCTTGTACTGGTGCATCCCTGAAAAAAGGGAAAGAGGAAAAAGAAGATCCTCTGGACTCGTTGTTTGTTGTTGGTGTTTTAGGGCCCTTCAACTACAAGGTCATTACAGCCCCGTCCACAGCATAATTCTTATGCAGAGACTGCACAGACACTATACTTTTGCGACGATTTTTGGATATTAGCAGTACCCAGCTTTCCCAAATGATCACCCATGCCAATAGTAGCTGGGGTTGCGTAGCTTAACTTCAGCAATCAGACGAGGACTGGCGTACCAAACGCAATACAGCCGTTCCAGTGTAACACCAATTTAGTGTCCAGATTTGGCTACCACCGTAATGTGCAAATATGGTATGCTGGACATATAAAACTCGGAGATAAATCTAAATCAGAGTATAAACGATAAAAGTTTAGGGAGCTCAGCACTGACGCTAAAAATAATATTTAATGAGCGGGTTTGCTCATTTATTCTTAAATGAACAAGCCCGCACAACATACAGTAAGTACAACGGTAGCAAACAAGGCGACTTACGGGTGATAACAACTCCATTGTCAATATAATTAGGTGCAACTTCAAACACAAACTAACACCAACAAATATTAAGATAGTATACTTACCATTTTTATTAGCTATTTCAGCAAATAACTAATGAAATCTTAATTGTCAATGTCTTCTTCTCCTAATTCGCAATGACACTTCAAATTTGTGTTGCGGTTTTGCTATTGCCAATAGAGGGCGCAAGCCGACGTCTCTAACTGCGGCGCTTTATAATACGAACATTCGAAATTGGAATTCCAATTTTCAGGACGAGGGAACGTTAGTTAATAAATTTGACTGTCATTGGAGAAATAATAATTGTTTGACTTCATTTAGCCGGTTATGCCAAAAAGAAAGGTAATTACTAGAAAATATAGCATGTGTTATAATCGTCAATCTATCAGAATATGTCTTTACCGCCTTTCCTTATATGACCAAGAATTGGAAATAAACGTTTTTAGGCTTTTGGCGGTTTTTCTCTAATGGGGGTTCCCGAGATTTGTCAATTTGAAGTAGATGACACTCGATACCCAATTTAGATACAGATGTTCTCGCCGGCATACTTTTAAAATAATGAATACAGTAAACTAGTTTTCATCCAAAGGAAAATCTTTGCATTAAAAATGTTGACTAGAATCAGTACTAGTCCAAATTAATTGTTTAGAAGTACCACGTACAGTATGTACTGTATTAAGACGGCGTCAATGCATTTTCTATAGTTTGTGCTTTTGTTCCGTTTTACTTTAAATTACCATAGATCTGGGCAGCTGATATTTTATTAAAATGGCATGCTTTGAATTGTTGGGGGCGGCATTTCTAACTCGTATAGTTACTTTGTGATAATATATGCCCTTCACTTATTTTCTTGATGTTACTGTCCTTATGAAATGTAGCTAACATATACTGATAATACTGTAGCTGGTATTAAAGACCTAATGACACGTTCGGTTCTTAATTATTTAGGCTTGGGAACGTCCAGAAGACGTTTTTCAAGGATCGAAAATTGTATGGGACCAACAGAAGAGACGCTTCATAGTCACTCAAGCAGAGCTGGACGCTGAAGAAGACATAGCCGAAATAAGTAGCCAGAGCTCCAATGATAATCGCAAGTCGCCATACAGTTCACCTATTCGCCTTAGCATATACAATGATGCCAGTCCTCGTAATATTGTGGATTGCGAGGTTACTTCATTGTTAACTGATCATCTTATAGAAAATACATTGTCCTCAGTGTCTATTCCAGATGTGTTATCTGTGTCTTCATCATCCAGCAAACGTCAAGGGGATGCGACATGGGGGAAGGAAGAAAACGTGAACATAACTGGAAGTTCTTGCCAGGACGAATGTAATACGTCACCTAACATATCCGAGGTGAAGTCTACCTATGGAGATGTGTGCGAGTCGTCCATTTCGAATTCAGACTATAAAAGAACGTCTGAAAATTGTGAAGACTCTGACGAGAGCCATTTTCATGTAGTAGACAGAATAATAGCATCATCATTGTGGGACCACGAGAAAGATATAACAATGATCAGTTCGGAGTTAAATCTCTCAGAACAACGTGGTTCCTCACCGAATATATCAGAAATGATGTCAACATGTACCGAGCAGAGACCGGAATCCATATCGAGCTGCAATTCAGAGCATGTAGTTACTACAAGTGGCATAAGAGGAAGTGAATGGTTGCAGACAATAAGAAAAGAAACACTTTCGGCACCAAAGTTATCTCGTTGCGAGATACCTGAAAAACGCGTCGGAAACAGAACTGCAGTTGATATGATAAAGAAGCTCAAGAAAGTGAAGTAAGGGAATATTGTCCATGTTTGATGGAGTTGTAATGATTTTATATAATAATTATTTACAGGGGAGGATTCCTCCAACAACTGGAAGACGTTTTAATAAAAAGCAGCGAGACAATTAAGACATTGGGAATGAACACTTGTTCAACTGTTAAAGTTCGATTGCAAAATTTTAGACCATGTTGCTCAAATTTAGTTGCTGATTGCACATTAATTTCTGAAAAGGCAGAAGAAATATTTTCTGATCTGCCGTCTCCCTGCAAGCTAGGGATTGTGTTACCAAATCAAACAGTGCAAAAATGGTGCATTCACCAAGATGTTATCTTACATCTTATTCCTCCTTGGTTAGTAATTCTAATGATGTTGATATTCAAAATGTATTTCATAGATTGAAGTATCTTCCTGTCATTCTTTGTTTTTAGGCAAACGCTGTATGTTTCGAATTTTGAGCAATGGTTTTTGCTCTGTCCGACAGTCACTGATGTTGAATCTTAAGGTTTTTCGCAGAAGACGTTTACCAAACTGCCTGCTGCATGAGATTCGGATTGAAATTTTGCTTCTTTGGACAATAGTTGGTACTGGGTAAGTTATTTGTTTGGTTTCATTATTATTCCAACCATATTTTAAAAAGAATAGTATCAAAATACTCGATGAAATTCTAGATACCCTCATTAGTGATTTTAGGAGTTCACTCTATAACATTACAGATTAATTACTATTTTGTACGAGACAAACATTCGGAATTTAGGGATTACTAAACTTTTTTAAATCGGGGCCTATTCATAAGATTCTTGATCGTGTCTTCAGAAGTTATCAGGAAGCTCACTTGAAATTCAAACTCGAACAGATGGAACACTTACCACTATGATAAATATTTCGACTTTCAAATCTCCAGACGTCTATAATCGGACTTGTGAGTGTTATCACTCTTCCAATTATTTATTGATCATTGTGATTAGCCTGATCAGCTCTTAAGAGTCGTTGTAATACGGCACCCTTGAATGCTCACTTTAGTATTCATATATAAACATGACAGCATTTCTTTAGTACACACGCATGATAGCACAGGGGCGGATCCAGAGGGGCTTCGGTGCCTCAATGGGGTGTATATTTCAACTGATGCATGATTCAACTTTGGAACTAATGAGGTATTTGTGCATTGCTATCCCCATTTCTATACTGCCAGTCCAACAGTTACAGTCAAATCTGCAGTTAGCTCAACACGGAACATGGGACATTGTCTAACGGGCAGTAGAGGACCGATTGCAATTGCTAGCTAGAATTATACAAGGGATTCTGGATATTTAAAAATATTTGGGGCGCTCGTTTCCTGAACTGCTCCCACCATGATCAGCCCCTGTGATAGCATGAGGGCAACAATAGTTGATCAAAGGGTATGCTGCATCAGTGATACTAGAGCATTTTTATAATAGTATATATATTCAACAATTTCCAATTTGTTTTCGCGCCTTTGGGGATGTATTCCTATTATCATAGTCAATATCATACTCTTATCCCGCCTGTGGCAGGGTCGGGTCTACGGGTTCTATCCTTCCACTCTCATCTATTAGCCAGCGGTTCCCGTCCACCCCGCACAGTACACTGTTACATCCTTTCGTACAACTGTTCTCACGTCTGCCTAGGTCTTCCACTGCCTCGGGTGCTTCCAATAACCTGCATCCCTGTGATCCACCTATCGAGCTTCTCCCTTCTCATCACATCCCCACGCCACCTCTATCTATTCTCTCATTTTTTTGCGCCATGTCCCACACCTGCAAACTACCCATAGTCCGTGAAATGTAAATAGGCAGGTTTTATTGAGGTTACGAATTAATGCATTCCGTCCCTATAGAAAAGGTAACGTTATTTCTTAGTTAGGACGTTTTGAAGTGATGTTACACGAAATTTTTAATGAGTAAATTACGTATTTACGCATCTCATTTTACGCATCTCAACATTTGAGCCCATCGACTAACGTGAACGGCGCTTAAGCCTGGTTCCTGTCTGACAATTCCGTATGTTAATGACTGCTACTTTTATACCATGAACGGGTTGGAGCGATTTTAAGCTATCCCATGCTGCAGGCAATTTCGTGGCCATTTCGAATGAGCCGCTCTGAGCTAAATGATTTCAAGATTGCATTTTATTTCTTTGTTTATAAAATTGTACATCAATATCGGTTTTATTTTGTAAGTTTAGGTTTTTTACTTAAGTCCAAGTTTTAGACATGTTCGAAGGTGACATACTTCTTAAAAATGAATAGCGAAAAAGGGATGGGGTAAAGGGTGTTCTGAAACTGTGGGTGACTGTTGCGTGTTTGCATGTCAACTATTATCCTTGTGTTATATTATCTGTGCATTCCCTAATTTGCAGCAGACCCAAGAGGTATTCACTTGCCCTCTTATTTTGTTATGCCACGAGGAAATGACTGATGTTAATTTTTCTGCCTGCGTGTTTGATCGAAATTTGCCAACTCTTGTCATCGGTAAGGCATGAAATTCCTGCTTTGTTGCATCCCGCTGCTGCTGACTCCCGTTTTTCAATTTTAAAATTATTCTCACCCACCTCTTCAAGGATGACTTTTCTCCTCTTCCTCCTCGCCTGTCCCTTCCTTCTCAAGGATTTTTGTGAATCTTTTGATGATTTTTCAAGAAATTTGCAGTGACATAAAAAATAATAAGGCAAAGATATGAGGAGATGGATCATGATCGATGAAACCTCCTCATTTTTCAAAGTTTCGGCATGTGGCATACTACTGTAGTGTCACAGCGGCAATTTTGTTCCACACACAAAGTTGTTGTTTATATCTGACTGCAAAAATCTTAGTTAATGAAGAAGAATTTTTTTCTTTCACAGGGTGGATTGATTGCACACTTTACTTAACACTTTCCTCATCTATGCGTGACCTTGCTCCTGTTTGCTAACCTCAGCAGTTGCGGTTAAGGAATCTCGCGCCCGTACAGGCTGCGGCTTTACATTTTTTGAGCAAGTTTTTGAAACATTTTCTATTCATATGAAGTGAAGCAACTATGCTTGTCGGGTCATTCAAAGTAATAATGTTGCCATTCCAAAGTCAGCGTCAGAGGGTGTTGTTGGGACCTCTGGTTTTAACACATTTGAATGGCATCAGGTGCCCTGCCCTGTAAACCTGCCTCGTTGGCGCAGAAAGGAGCGTGCTCGATTACAGTGTCAGTGGTTCTAGGTTTCTCTCGGGCTAGAGAGAGAGAGACCTCGTGTGGCGTACGATGGCATATGCATGTAAAATCTATTCAACGGGTAGGTGTAGCAACTCCCCCTGGCATTGGTGGGGGTGCCCCACCAAACAGTAGATCGACGATAAATAAGCATAGGGGTTTCAGCTTTGGTCGGCAGTCGGCTGCATCAAAATACCGTCCACAAGTCGCTCCTGTGTCCATTCAAAGGAACGACAATGTGCACCCGATCATGCCATAGGCGGGAAAAGGGTTACTAGTTGCTTGTATAAGGTCTCCTGTAGGTACTACTGGCAAGTGCTTTCTCAAGGAGCGAGTAATACTGAGATTGTAAGGTTATTTTTCAGAGCCTCTTGAATACCTTCCACTTATTCTTGTTGGAAAGTAGTATGCCAGGAAGTTTTTCATATGTAGTGCACCTCCCATCCGGTAAATAACGAAGCGGTTCTTTAAAAAAAGTTCAAATCGTAATTTAGCGCAGGTCCAACGGCTCCTTTGGCGTTATGTGCTAATTATGGTTAGGTTCTAGCTTCGTGTAGAAATGGTTCCGACAGAAGACGCACTTGAGACCTCGCACACCCGATAGGAGGCACCGGTGTCCTTCAGGATCAAATCTGCAACCATGAACTCCCTGAAGTCGAGCACGTAACCACCGAGGCAGATTAGTTACCTAGCCAAATATCGCAGATAATCTACATTCTAGTTCCCATCGCGTTGTAAGCATGTTTGACTGGTGAATCTATGATTGCAGGTTCGATTCTGTTCAAAGCCGGTTATTTCTTTCGAGCGGAGCGAGAATAAGGGAAGTCCCCAAGTGTGCCTTCCGTCGGATAGTAAGTAAAGCTGTGTTCCTGTGTTTATACGAAGGCAAAATATATACTAGTGCAGATTGGCAAAGTTTCAGGTGTGCGAGCTCGCCACTTCCCTTTCTGTCATCTTGAAATTATTATAAAAATTAGCAGGTTAATACGAAAAGGTGGCCACTCTGAAAGCATTGGAAAATTTTATAATGTTGGCGAGTTCTTATATGTGATGTAATACAAGGTCTCTAGTGATTTGGTGATGTCTTTAGTAAGATTTCACTGTGTACAGGTTTAAACCCTGGCATAAACGAGAGTGGAACTGTCTCGGAAGCGTGCTTGATTTCCTGCGCCAGTGGTTTCAGGTTCGATATTGGATCGAGGTGGGTTGGCTTCTTTCGGGCATTATTATTTGTTGGTGTTTTAGGACCTTTTAACTGCAAAGGTCATGGGCGCCCCCGTCCACTGCATAGTTCTAATGCAAAGTCTGCACAAACACTACGCTGTTACGACGATTTTGGGGTATTAGCGGTACCCGGTGTTCCCAAGCAGTCACCCATGTGATTACTAACTGGAGTTGCGTTGCTTAACTTCAGTTATCAGTCGAGAAGTGGTGTGTCGAACGCAATATAGCCGCTCTCTCTTTCGGACGAGAGAGAATACCGTGTGACAGTGCCGTAACGGGGGTATGAAGCGCCCGTGGCAAGTGCCTAACTTTCACTTGCCTGTAACCCAATAATGACAAAAAACTTAAACATTTTGCTCCTCAAACCCAGTTGCGCCCGTGGCGGCCGCCTTCTTCGCCTCCCTCATTACGGCCCTGCCGTGTGACTTCCCCGTGTGAATCCCGTGTGTTATCTCACATTATTGGACTTTTTACGAGACTGTTGCTGATGGGGTGCAATGGACCTCTGGCTGGAAGTGTGTCCCTGGCTGGGTATAAGGGGAGAAAGGATCATTCGTTTAAATTGAAGGAACTAAGGGCGAAGACAAACTCATACTACTGGTCTTTCTTGCCAAGAACCATTCGACAATGGAATACCCATGGGGAAAATAGAGTGGAGGGCTTACTGAAAGGGAAGGCCACCTTTGCAAATTTTGTAGGGGTACACAATAACTATAGCTTGGGATCTTATAAGTTTTATGGGTTTTATGTAGCAATGAGAGTTAGTCTGTCCGCTGTCAAATTGGCCATTGTGGCTGCTTGCAGTGAACTAGAATTAGACTTAAGATGGCAGTTGCATATAAAAGAACACTCTCTGCTATGCAACGGGTAGATGAGGCAAAATTTCCTGGTGTAGGAGCTCGCCCCCCCCCGGACGTCGGTGGAGTGCCCCAACGAACAGTAGACCGATGATAAGCAAGCATACTGGCTGCAGCTCTGGTCGGCAGCGGGGTGCGGAAAACACTGTCCAATATATCACCCTTGTGTTCATTCAGAGAGACACGATGGGTACTCAACCCAGCCATAGGCGGGATAAGGGTTTGGCGTAACTTTGTAAAGGAGCCTTTCTTATGTAGTGTGATTTTCTTGCCTATTATTTGTGGCAGTGTGATTCATGGGTTACACCCTGTATCATAGTCGGCATTGACACTTTCGTTTGTTATCAGTAGAGGGCGCAAAGGGAGTGAAAAAAAAATATTTTTCTGTGATGTGCTGTTGTGATGAGTTGTCTGTAAGGATGTGTAAGTGTGTCGGGTGGACAGGGGTCTGGTGGGAGATAGGTGGGAGTGGAGGGCTAGAACCCGCAGACCCGACCCTGCCACAGGCGGGATAAGGACATGTACGGACTAGACCTGGACTGTGTTCGATTCCAGTGATGGTTGTGTGAATGTGGAAAGGGGGGAGGGGCAGAATCGTCAAGGACGTGGTCTTTTAGCAGTTTTCTTTGTGCTATACATGCCTGAAAAAATATTTTTACGTATCCATTAGTTTTTAAAGTGGTTATTAGAAGTAAAAGCCCTTTATTGTGCGTGTAACACTATAGTTAATTAATGCATCATTCCAAAAAAAAATTAGTAACCAAATATAATATAGGTTAAAATTTTGTTTTTCAAGCATCAATTTTTTTTCTACGTATTCGAAGAAATGACGGCAATCTCGGCTTGCAAAATAAGATCGTAATTAAGTTTCCGTAAAAAAAATTATTTTGAAGAATTGTGTCTACGTTCAGTTGTTATGCTGTTTGTTGAAATTCCCCAGCAGATTTCAAAGAAATTTTTTTAAATCAACAATGTTTTTCATAAAACTCATCCTCAATTGTTAGTTTAAAATGTTCAAATTAGAATCTATATCAGATTGTTGGGTGGGCTCCAGTTGTAGAAATTTTGTTTCCAGTGACATCGATTGACTTAAAATTAGTACTACTCTCGTTGGCCTAGTACAGTGGTGGCGAACCTGTGACCCACCGTGCAATTTCAAGTGACCCGAACGTGAATCATATCAAGTTTATCGTCTCCTAGTGTGTATGGGGTGGACGGGGACCTGGCGGGCTAGATTCTCTGAGATCTGGTGGGCTAAATCGATTACCTGACCCTGCCACAGGCGGGATAAGGGTATTAGGATGATGTTCTCTTTTTGCTACTTTAATAAACTAATACATTCATTATTAATAATAATTTTTTATTCATAAAATTAAATAGTGCTCGCGCCTGACCCACGGACAACTTTTTGGTTCTTTTTCGTGTTATTGTGACCCGGCTTCAAAAAAAGGTTCGCCACCACTGACCTAGTACTAGCATGGGTGACCACTTGGGAACACAGGGTACTGCGAATACCTAGAAATCGGCGTAACAGCGTCGTTTCTGTGCAGGTTCCCCGTTAGAACTACGCAGTGGGTGACCTTTGTAGTTGAAAGGCCCGAAAACACCAACAAAACAAATTCTTAACTCATTGTCACAGGTTCGAATCCTTTTCTATAATGGGACAGCAGTAAGGTAACTGAGAGAAACATGCCGTGTCGTTGTAGAACAGCGGTCTTCAAAGTGGTCATCTCTGGGGGTTCCGCGAGTCAAAATTAAAATTCGAAAAAAAATTATGAAGCACTCACACTAGTTGACTAGTGCTTATTAACTAAAAACTATAAAGAAGCATTCGATTCGTTATAAAGGTGGGATGGGTTCCTCCCAAAAAATCGTATAGTTCTAAGGGTGCCGTGAGTCGACAACGTTTGAAGACCACTGTTGTAGAATAACAGAGTGTATAGGTGAGCTACTGTCACCTCCTCCTCTTAAGTGATACTCGATGTGGCCGCAGGCAAGGAAAGACGAAACCTGAAATACTTTTTTTTGTTCAACCGAATGCCCACCTCGGTGGCTCAGTAGTTGGCATTTGAACCCATGATGGCAAAAAGTTCTGCTCTGACGACGGCCGCTGCCTTCTTTCGGACGAGAAGAATGGAAGACCCACGTGCACCTTCCATCGGATGGGAAGTAAGGCCGTGACCCCGTTAGTATACGTTATCACCACTACACTAAAACGACCCTTTTTTATGGAGAAAATCCACGTTAAAAAAAGCAATGGGAAGGTTGGGTACCCATCTTGCCCCTCCGAATTGACACACGGGTTACATCTTGGACAGTGTTTTTCCGCAGTAGGCTGCCGACCAAAGCTGCAACCCCCTATGCTTATTTATCGTCGGCATATTGTTCGTTTGGGAATTCCACCGACGCCAGAGGGGGCGAGCTCCTACACCTGGAAATTTATCCTCATCTACCCGTTGCATAGCACAAAGGGTTCTTTTCCGTGCCATCGCCATCGTACACCACACGGGACTTCCGTTTAGTTCTCATCCGATGGAAGGCGCACCACTCGGGGCATCTCTTGTCTGAAAGAAGCCGACCCACCTCGGTCCAGTATCGAACCTAGAACCACTGATGCAGTTACTGAGCACGCTACCCACCGCACCACCGAGGCGGTTTGGAGAAAATGCACGTTAAGATCAACAAATTTCCAGGTGAATGGAAACCAGGGAACGTCGGTAAATTACTTTCAGAGGTAGGTAAGCCGACTTTGCATAACCCAGAAAATCATTCAAACAGATGTCTCCTTATGGGTACGACGCCGCCTAGATAACCTCTTCTGCTGGGAAAAAGAATGGTGCAGATCGGCAAGACTCCAAGGTATAGGAATACACCTCCCTCCACCACGGCATCGCGAAATAGCCTTCAGAATTGAGAGGCGGCCTTATTTCTAAATAATGCAGTAAATAAACAAAGCTGTGAAGTGGTGGGTGGAGCGTCCGGCTAGGGGTAGGGAGGGGGTAAGTTGTCATATAATCTTCGTCATTGTTATTTTCCTTTGTAGTCTTATTATTAAGATTATTATTGAGCGTTGACATGTATTTTGGCATATCAGCGTCCATGTTGTTGATTGTCTTTTGTTTTCGGCAGCAAGTGGAGGCGTGGTCCGTCTGGTCCAAGTGACTTAATTCATTCCTTTTGAATTTCCTTCTTAACGCCATTACAATCATCCATCGTCTTTTCTTTTCTTTTTTTTGCATGTCACCCACTTCAACTCGGTGCCCTAGTCTACAGCATTTTTATCCAGGACTCGTCGACCGTCCCTCGTTTACAGAATTTATGGGTCAATACTATTTTGGCTGTCATGCACATACCTACTGTTGAGCTCTTGGTTTCACGTCCAGGATTTTTGGCATTAATTGGGAGTCGAGGTGAGGCATTCTGGCGAGGGAAGAAGTAGGGGGACACGACAAGGTGATGAAATTAAAGATAAGATGACGCCAATTTGAAGTCCTGCTATTTTAATTGCTTGTCCTGTTTTTTTTTATATGAAATCTTGAAGGCAATGTCGCCATCATTGTTTTTACTCGATGATTGACAGTGCTCCGGACACTGGCCTTCGGTCTTCGATCCGGCTATAAGTTCATATGTCCGGTTCTTGTGATGAGGTGTTAATTGTTAATCATTAGTCAATTTGACTATTTAGTTAATTAGTATCATCTGTCCTATTGTGAACTCTCAGAAACAATTTATCAGAAAGTTAAGCAGGATTTAAGCAAATTGTTGACGATATAGGTGCTCGTCTAGTCAAGATCCTGTGTCTTCCACGCTTGGAATTGCGATGTCTGGGGAATAATTTTGGCCATTACTTATCCGATCAGCAGCTACGTGTTTAAAATTTGTCATGAGAATTATATAGTATAATTCACTGGCTACAAATTCGACCGGAAGCGAAACCTTGATCAAAGCATAAAGTGAACATGTTTTGTAACGGGACAATTTATGGCGGCTAACCGACTGCAGCCGATTTCTGTTAGCGTAGTTTATAATTGAAATATTGTATTGTCCAGCTTCCTCGAAAGTAGATTCTTTCGCACTAACCTTGGTATCCGAATAATACCTTCGTTACCTTGTGGGCGTTCGATCCTGGCATTAGGGATCTTGCATGTAGAAGGGACGGACGTAACGAGAGACGAATTTCAGGTCTCAAATTCGTCCTTTTATGTTTCGTCTCGGCTTGTGTTTGGCAACATGCAGTTATCCGTTTCAGATAATTGTGTGCCATCTAGTGACTGCCAGACAAAACATATTTTGGCTATATGGTAGAAGCGTTAAGTAAAATGTATTAAAATCTCCTTAAAATAATGTCCCATATAATTATTGCATTCTATAAAACATTGAATATAACATATATTATATGTGCACTAACAGGTGTTGGGGATCATCACTTTTATTTTTCATTTCTTGGTGTTTTTATCTCTCCATCGCTTCGTGTAAAAAAAAAATGGATGCCAGATAGCTAGCTTAAGAGTGATTTGCGCATGCGCAGGCGTTTGGCCAATAGCAGGCAGGCCAACTCGTCGCGAGAAACAAGGACGTGTATTTTAGATTTTGCCGTCCATGGATGGGACGAGACGAGAAGGACGGACGAGAAGGTTGCTCACTTCTCGTCTTTCGTCTTGGAAACGCCCACGTCGCGTGTACCTGCAAGATCCCTATTGTGTGATAGAAATCCGAAAAACATTCAAATTGTCCGAATTATTTTCCAGCTGCCGAATTTTACCGATTTCGCGGAGGTCCATAAAGTTGGGAAGTGCAAGCTGATATATACTATATTAGTTCGTGTGGTTGTTTGCCCTTGGCCTAGCTGAGGACTGTAAAAGACAAAGGAAATCATGGGATCCTCAGTCCTAGAGGAAGTAATGACAGTGGACACTGTCTGTACTTGAAAGCAAAAGCAACTCATAACTTCCGGCCTATGGCAAAGTCGGGTCGAGTACCGTGTTTTTTAGCGCATGTAACGCGCACCCACGGGTAACGCTAACCTGCATATAACACTTGAAAATTGGACATTTAAGTAATAAATAAGATTTTATATTTTCAGTGCGACTTTCTGTAATAAAGTTTTGGTGTAGCGCGCCTCCGTAAATCCCGCGGGAGGGTGGGGTGCGCGGGTCCTTCTGAATGGACGCAAGGTTGATATATTGGACACTGCTTTTCACAGCCGGTGAGCTCCTATACCTGGAAATTTTGCCTCATCTACCTGTTGCATAGTAGAGACAGTTTTTTGACGTGCAAGTGACATCGTACACCACACGGAAACTCGGTTTTACTCATCCGAAAGAAGGCGCACTTGGGGCGAAAGAAACCAACCCTCGTCGGCCCAGTATCGAACCTTGAACCACTGACGCCGTTATTCAGCGTGCTTGAAAGAACCTTTTTTTAACAGAAATTCTTGAAAATCAAAAGTAAATAAATAGTTCCTCTACTTAACTTGGAAAACCAAAACCGGTCGGAGGGAGGTAATGGTAGACCAGCGATTCTGTGCCGCGAAATGTGCCGGCACTGCGAATGTCTATACATACTGTAAGTTACGTCAGACGAGTAGTTCAATCGGTTCTGCCTTCCTAGGAGGGACTGGCTGAACCAATGGGCGTGAATATCACAGTTCTGACTACTGTCTAACAAAGCTATGTAGTAATTTAGTGTAATAGATTGCCACCCGCTTGATGTGTGCATACTGCATAGGGCTGAGTTACATGTTACTTCTAACGCTCTTCCCGCCTATGCCAGGGTCGGATACCCATCTTGTCCCTCTGAGTGGACACAAGGGCGATATATTGAACAGTGTTTTCCCACCGCCGGTTTCCAACGAAAGCTGCAACCCCTATGCTATTTATTTCTATTGTTCGTTGGTTCATTCCACCGAAGCCAGGGGGCGAGCTCCTACACCTGGAAATTTTGCTTCCTCTACCCGTTCCATAGTGGAGAGGATTCTTTCACGTGCAGTTGCCATCGTGCACCACACGTTTTACTCGGTTTTACTTCTCATCCGAAAGAAGGCGCACTTAGGACTTCTCTATCCACCCGAAAAAAGCCAACCCACCTCGGTCCAGTATCGAACCAAAAACTACTGCCGCAATTACCGAACGTGTTACCCACTACGCCACCTAGGCGAGTTTTTGCGTAACGTTAGGTTACAACTTACCTATATATTAGAGAGTTTTCTGGCTGCGGTTCTATCCGACGTACGCTACGCAATACAGACGAATTATCAACTGCGCAAACTCAGAAACGGCGTGCTTCTGCGCGTTCGTCTGCATTGCGTAGCGTACGTCGGATAGAACCGCAGCCAGAAAATTATTTTCTTTGGCGTTTGTGTGCCCCGAAATGTGTCGTTGTTAGTGTGCCGCCAAATTTTTAAGTGATTACCAGTGTACTGTGATGTAAAAAAAGGTTGAAAATCGCTGTGGTAGACAGATAAGGGTGTGCACTTTTGATAGGACCTTCTTGGCTGTGTGGTAGCGTCTTGCCTTAGTGAGTCAATTGTTGCAGGTATGCCCCTGTCTGAGGCGGGTGGTGTGGTGAAACGTGTTGCCACCACTGTATGGGTTGAAGAAGAACCCTTTCTACACAAAGTAAAATACTGTATTCCCAAGTGTAGGGACTTGCCCTTTGGTGTTGGTTTGTTACCAGGGTTACATCTACTCTAGAAACTACAGTAATGAAGGTATTGTAGATACAGTATAGTAAACGTTGTGGTAAGTAGTAGCACGTTGTGGCTTCATGAGCGGAGTGTTGGGCAGTTACCCTGAAAAGTGACTGGCTACAGTTTACCTGATTTCAACTCTCCTCTTAGGAACACACAGGGAGCGGCTTATTACGTTGGACACACCAGTTCTCGTCTGATCACTGAAGTAAAGCAATGCAAACCAAGCTAGTACTAACATGGGTGACCGCTTGGGAAAACTGGGTACTGCTAATACCCAATAATCGTCGCATTAGTATAGTGTCGGTGCAGTCTCTGCACTAGAACTATGCAGTGGACGGGGCTCTAATGACCTTGTAGTTGAAGGGCCTTAAAACACTAACAAAACAAAAAAAAATTAGGACCACACAAGATGAGAGTGGGTTGACTTCTTTCGGGTGAGAGAGAAGACCCAAGTGCGCATTCCGTCGGATGTTAATATGGTGTGTACGATGTCACTTGCACGTAAAAGACCCCTTTCTACTATGCAAGGAGTAGGTCGGCAAAATTCCCAGGTATTAAAGCCATCACCCAGGCGTCGGTAGAGTGCCCCAACGAACAGCAGACCGAGTATTAGTCGGCAGCCAGCTATGTAAAACTGTCATCCAACAAATCACCCATATGTCCCAGTGGGACAAAGAAATGGGTGCCCGACCTTACCATAGGCGGGGAAGGGTTAGTAATTGCTAGTTGTTGAGGTCCCCACAGGGACATAGTGGGTCTGACTATTCCACATGGTGGCATGTATAGTGAACTTACCAACGGTTGCACCCTTATTTAATTGCTAACCAGTCAGCACGCTACTTAACTCTTTCTTACGACTTCGAAGGGATTTTAATTCGTGATCGATTAAACATCCCTGTAAAACATTTTTGCAGGAAAGTGTGTTGATGCGCGTAGAGGTGAGATCGTCCTACGTATACGTGACAGGGTGTACTCTGGGAGAGGGAGGGAGTGAAGAGAAAGGGTGAGAGATGAGTAGTTTGTCTCGGGGAAAGGAAAAGTCCGCTTATGCAGTGTAGCCACCACCCACAGTTACTAAGTATCTTCAAACTAAAGTCGTCCTTTCAATAACTAAAGCGCGCAGCAGTCGGTCGGTGTACTTTGGGCACTGGGCCAGACCTTGGAACGTTCCCCTAGGGTTGGTGTGAGTCACCGGCCCTTGCCCGCCGCGTGTTGGCGCTAGCTCCGGTTGTTGTTTTTTTTTCTTTTCGTCTTGTCATAAGAACAATGGTCTTGATCACTGGTCAGTCGCTCCTTCGTTCAGGATCTTGGAAGGCATGACGATGACGACTGAGACAACGAGGCGGCGTGATGACCTTGGGCCGGCAAAATGGAGTTTTTCTTGGTGATCGTTGTTGATGGCGGCGGCGCTCAGAATTAGATCTGCCTGCCCATGTAACCATCATTTTAGTGTTGCATGTTTTCTTTCATGTTAGCTTTTTTTTTACTTTAGTTAGCGTCCAATAGAGGAAGTTGGGAGGACATGCAGGCGCATCCTCCTGAAGAAAATGCGATGTCTGTCGTGGCCTCCTGACTCCCTCCACCTCCTTATGTTTACCAGTCTTTTCCATCTTGCCCACCTCCATCACCCACGCCTGCAACCAGCACAAACTTGAATGCCAACTTCATGACTTGAAACCACATGTTTGTACCCAGGTTCTTGTCTCGCACGGTGGCGCTGCAAGGCTACTGGCCTAGAATTTCACCTCTGCACTATTTGTTGTTGTTTTTTTACTCTTGACTGTGGAAACCCCAGATTTGAGCCCGAGGAGTTGTTTTTCTGGCAAGTCTGGCTCGCATTAGGCTGTTTTAGGATGGTGGGGTGGTTTTCTTCATCTCCAGCCGCTCCTGTGTCCTGCTGAGGAGCCCTCAGCTCCTCTCTTTCAGCTCTCTTTCATCCTTTCTAACTGCCCTACTTGTCCTCCTCCCCCGCCTACTCGTCATCCTGTTTGTTTCAACTGTTTAGGGTTGTAACAGTTGCTGCCAACGTGCTCCTCTTGCCCTTTCTTCTTCCCTGAGTTTTTGTGCAGACGTTTGGAACCTGGAATTGGAATCCCTACCGCCACCGCCCCCTCTATCCTGCCCTCTTGCGGTTTTCTAACGAAAATAAACCAGATTTGAAGAGAGCTTGTCGACCTTTTTTTACGCAGCCGCTGCCTCTGTTCAAGGTTAAGTCGTTATCCTCCTGGCGGTGCCAGGGACACACCGCATGCGCAGACACCCACCGGCCAGCGCAAATACAACTCTCATCGCCTGTTGACAGCACTACTGACTGTGGCTAGGGTGAGAACTAAACAATTAATAGGTTCACGCCTCATGTTCTTGTTAGATGCGATTGATCGGAAACAATATTTGCTCATGGGTGGTTTGTTTTCTTTTCACCGACTTCTTCTACTTTATCCCCAAATCTGAGGTTAAGCACCGTCGCTAGGTGGTGCTCGAGTTGCCACACACCTGGAAAGCTTTGTAGGGTTGTGCCCCCTGTTCATGACCTGGTTCTTTGACTTGTAGCTTGACGTCATCTAGTCACCTTCTCTTGGACCCTGACTGCTAAATAGTGAATTTTTTTTTGAAACCCCACCCGAAACGATTATCATGCCATTAGCCTTGACCAGACTCGAACTCCATCCCGACGAACTCATTAAACAAAAATGTACGGCAATTAGTTTTGGGTGCAGGCATTCATCCAGAATTATAAATTGGCAACGAGCAAGCAGTCTGTTTGGGCTTCACTAATTGAAAAGGATTCGCACGGGCCAAAAGCTGAGTCATTGGTCTGGGACAGAAGCAAAACAACATACATTCTCTGTTGTCTGTGGAGATTTTTGAAACGGCTGGTTGTCGGAATTTGGCCAGAACCTGGAACAGCACCAAAGGCTTCCTCCTCCTTTTTCTCCAAAACCATATAACGTAAAATCTCACGTAAAGTCCGCACCTCAAATATAGTCCGCACTAAATGACCCTATGTTTCGCGTATAATCCGCGGGCACTACGTGAGATTTTACGGTAGTTATCGTTGCTTGAATAAAATGGCTAATTGATAGCAGTAGGACTATTAGTTTATAATACATTCTGAGAGCCGTCATATGGTTGAAGGTTCGATTCCTGTCTCAGGTCAATAGGTTTTTCATTTCAAACCTTGAGAATATCGAAATTTCTAGAGTGAAGTTGGTGTAAGCCCCCCTGTCATTGATACCGACTAACATCAAGTGATGCTAAATTAACACTGCTGTGAGGCCCTGTCTTCATGACTATACCTCTGTACTAAAGCTGGTTATTCGAGGGCAGGCCCATAAGTGTTTTAGAACATCTCCGGATTCAATCATCATTCCCATTCACCCATCGAAAGTGGACATATGCCGCTAGAAGTGGTGTTTGTTGTTTGACCTCAAAGGACAGGTACATTGAAAATACCACCAAGGTGACTAGCCCACTGAATGATGTCAAGAGCCCCTACAGAAACGTCGCCAGAAGTAGGAGGTCGGTGGCCCACGGCGTTTTCTGATAGCCGTGTCTTTTGTATATGCGATGATAATGTTATTTTTAGATCTTTTGGCGGATCCGACATTGCCACCTTTCGTCCACCTCTCCTCCTCCATCCGCACATTGTCATCTGGTTTTGGTGGCATTGGTCCTCAGATGACGTCACGTACCTCATGTGCGTGTCTTTTTCTGAGAACGTGTTCAGTGGAGTGGAGCGGACAGCCTCTGGAATTCTCGAATAAATGCCAGAAGGAGAGAGTGAGGTTGACGTTTGGGAAATGTTCCAAAATGTGCGCCACCTCTCCAGTGCCGGCCTGGGAATAGAGCAGGAGGGATGGGCGGGGTACAGAGGAGCAAGTTCCGCGAATACGGGATGTGTACCTTGTGCAGATTGAAATTCTTGGGAAGACCGCGCGGTTGTCATCGTCCTCTTGTCCTTCTTCTGTACTGCGTTGTATGTTGAAGACGCAGGCAGACAGAAATGTGGTGTAGTGTAACCTGGGCGACTCTTCAGGTAACGACGAAAATTACTCTCCCTCTGGTGGTAAGTATCAGAAGCTTAGGCAGCGGCAACAGCAGAAAGTCGGTGACCAATGTCAGTCTCTGTTTCTTCCAAAAAAAAATTACCTCTTCATTCCCCCTCTTGTTGCAGTGGAAGTCACCAAGCAGCCTGCGGGAGGAAGATGATCTGTTGAGTCGCCAGAATGGCATCCATCCTCCTCTTGTTGATTGACGTTGGTTCTTTTTCACCTTTAGAAATTAAATGGCGAGATTTACGTCATTTTTCAAGGTTGTTGAATAATCAGGGTGATAATTTGGATCCCCTTTACGCTGTCTCCCTCCTCCCTGTTTTTTTTATCCCTTTCCAATCCATTCAAATTCATTGCTGTATCTTCGGAAGGTCGTGAGAGGAAGGGAGGATACACCCTTGGCCCCCGGATGTCGCTACCAATGGGTTCATACAAGTTCACCTTTTTCCATAAATAATAGTTTATTCTTTTATGCAGGTTGTTAGAGATTTTGCGGACGACCCTTTTCAGTTGGTTGAGGGACTTGGGTGTTTCTATCTGCTACTGGGTACGGGGTTGGTTCCCTTCTTAGTTTATCCTTCAAGGAGACTTGAATGTATTCATTTTCAGTGTCTGACTTTATGCTGTAACAAGCGGCGGCTGGTGTTATATTGAAATATATTTTAACCCGTTCAACTGCGAAAGCTACGCTAGGGGCGCTACTGAGCTTTTGGTTCCCAGGTTTTAGCCTGGCCCAGGTTCTATCCACTGGGTGTGGAGGAGGGAACCTCCAAGTGCTTCTTCCGTGGAATGAGAAGTACATAAGTGACCTTGTGCATACGTCCTCACTCATTCTGGAGCGGCGAATTGCGTTGGACACACCAGTTCTCGTCTGATCACTGAAGTTAAGCAGCGCAATCCCATCTAGTACTGACATGGGTGGTCGCTTGGGAAAACTGGGTCCTGCTAATACCCAAAAATCGTCGTATTAGTGTAGTGTCTGCAACCTCTTTATAAGAAGTATGCTGTCGACGGGGCTCTAATGACCTTGTAGTTGAAGGGCCCTAAAACACCAACAAACAAACAACTCCCTCGATCTGCATGGAGAAAGCCCACCTCTGTGGCTCAGTGATAGCTTTGATATTACAGGTTCGATCCTGACCGAGGTTTGTGGTTTTTTTTTTTTTGGGAAAAGAAAGGATTCCCAAATACGTCTATCATCGAAAGGGAGTTTGTTTGTTTGTTGGAATTTAAGGTCCCGTCAACTACGAGGTCATTAGAGACCCGTCCACTGTATTGTTCTAATGCATATACTGCACAGACGCTACACTAATGCGACGATTATTGGGTATTAGCAGTACCCAGCTTTCCCGAGCGATCACCCATGTCAGTACTAACTGGGCTTGCGTTGCTTAACTTCAGTGATCAGACGAGAACTGGTGTGTCCAACGCAACTCGCCGCTCCCATCGAAAGGGAGGTAAAACTGTGGCCATATGTGGCATGTATGTGATGTCATCTCTTGCACGAGTAATATATGCGTGGTAGATTTACGAATTTCTCAGGTATGGAAGCTCCCCACCTGGCGTCGGTGAATTACCATCAGTGGATAACCAAATCAGACATTGAAAGTATGTTTGTAGATCGACTTAATTCCCAGATGCATGAATGTGTACGCACCCTGACCTCGATATTGATCTTATGGGCAGAGAAGACTGCCATTAAACATACACAGGGTCGAGCATACGCCTCTGCCGTTCCGTTACCTATTGACCCTATCGATGACGCGTCGCGGGCTGCACTGCACTTTTTCAAGGATAGCTCCATCGCAGAATCCTGCCTGTTAGCAAACGTCGACCCTATTTTATCAACCTAAAAGTTTCAATGCTGTCATTTGTGTGATTTTAGGATCAATTCTGACTAACGGTGCACACATGTGCACTTTTTAGTAAATGAGAGATGGCTCCTCATGCAACCCCACCTCCTTCTTGACGTGGAAAATGAATGTATAGAGTTCTTCAGTAGGAAGGTGGACGTCAGGGGATTAAGCGAAACTTGCTTTAATCATGGAGTGGGGACCCTCGGGGGGACCTCGTTGCAGTGATTTTGGCATTAAGATTTTGAGGATGCTTTGAGAGATAAGGGAGATCCCGCCTGGGTAGGGGCGGCAAATTGCGTTGGACACAGCAGTTCTCGTGTGACAGTGAAGTTAAGCAACGCAACCCCAGTTAGTACTGACATGGGTGGCCGCTTGGGAAAACTGGGTACCGCTAGTATCCAAAAATCGTCGCATTAGTGTAGTGTCTGTGCAGTCTCTGCTTCGGAACTACGCAGTGGACCGGCTCTAATGACCTTGTAGATGAAGGGCCCTAAAACACAAATAACAAACAAACCCTTCTCTGGATACGGCAGAGGTAGCGAGCGTGCTGAACTGCTACACCCGTGGTTTCACGTTCAATCCTGGATGGAAGTGGTTTATCATCTTTCGGTCTAGAAACCTCCAGTGTGCCTTTTATCGGATGGGATTCAAAGCCGTAGTTCTGTGTAGTACAGTATGTACGTTGTCACTGTCCAGGTGTAGGTAGTACTCGTACACCCCCCCCCCCCGGCGTCGGAGGAAAAGTATCTCAACAAAATGGGCCGGTGATAAATAAGCATGGAGATTTCAGCATTTGGCTGACAGCCGGCTGAGTCCAACAGATCGCTCATGTGTTCCAATGGGGCAAGAAGTGCCACATGTCCCTGCCATAGGCGGGCAGTTCCTGAAACAGGTACGTCGGTTGGAGGGAATGGAGTGTTGTGCAGTGGACATCAGCTCATGAGGTGAGAATACAGTAGCCAAATAGAAAACAGATCTGGATTGAACACGGAATTGCTGAATACATAAAGGTTTCTTTGACGTTGGCAGTGACGTCATTAACTTTGCTACCACTCGAAGAACCAAGGGTACACACCTGATGTCAGGCACATTAAGGTCTTCCTCTTAATATGGTATATGGCTGCCTACTGGCACGGAAGGAAACGTGTGGGCGACCTCTTCAACATGGAAATGTCGTTATACTCTCTCGTTGCCCGGAAAACGATATTGGTGCAGCGTTAATTTTACTAACCTTATATTGAAACCCTTTTCAATATAAGATTACCCCTATGGGCTAACCCCTATATACCTCTCATTATAGGATAACCCCTTTAACCACTAACTAACCAGATTGGAACCGGCGTTCACGATTTTAGCATTCATACACGACGTTTTCAAACGTCTGAGTCTGTGGTTACATGGTCCACCCGCGAGTTCATAGTTAGAGGTTCGATTCTGTCCGAAGCAAGGGACGAGCGGCTTATTTCGTTGGACACACCAGTTCTCGTCTGATCACTGAAGTTAAGCAACGCAACCCCAGCTTGTGCTGACATGGGTGGTTGCTTGGGAAAACTGGGTACCGCTAATACCCAAAAAATCGTCGCAATGGTGTAGTGTCTGTGCAGCCTTTGCATTAGAACTACGCAGTGGACGGGGCTCTAATGACTCTGTAGTTGAAGGGCCCTAAAACACCAACGAACCAAATCCGAAGCGATTGCCTCTTTCGGGCGAGTGAGAAGCCCCAGATGCACCTTTATTGTTTGGTATATTCAGCCGAAGTCTCGTAAGGTGTGCGTGTGGTGCATAAAATATGGCGTGGGAGCTACAACCCCTGGTGACGGAAACTTGCCCGATTAGGATGATAGGCTGACGGTAGATAAACTCGAGTTTTGTGCTCTTGGACAAACCCTTCATTAGGCGGAATAAGGGTTAGAAATTATGACGAATTTGTCCTGTTGATGTGTGACGATCGTCGACCGGCACCCATGTCATACTGCTGAATGTAAAAAAATTTTTTTCTGTCAAAAAAGGATTATTCAAAATGATGATGGCATTGTATGGACCATAAGGTAGACTCCAACATTCCCTTTCGCTCTACAGAGGAAGAACTTGTCACTCGTTGTAGTCCTTAAAGAGAATCAGTGGCGTCACTAGGGGGTGCGGGCCGCACCGGGTAACACCACTCGCACCATGAGAAATGGGGTGACACCAAAGCAGAAGTGGCTTTTTTCGGGAGAGGGGGTGATACCATGGTGTCACCGCTCCGGGTGACGCCAACCCTAGTTACGCCACTGAAGAGAAGAAAATGAGTCCAAGAAGCCTGGATCAGAATCGAACCTGTACACCGTGATGCTAAGTGGCGGCAAGGATGGTGCTTGTTACCGCTTGTGACAATGGATATCGTTGGACTGCTGCGTATTATGTGACTTGACTGTGACGAGACAATCATAAATCATCATCATCATACCTTTATCCCGCCTGTGGCATGGTCGGGTAGGCCTGTCCCCTGAACATGCTCTGACTGGGGGCACCCCAGCCAGTCGTCTGGAACCCGCAGGAATATTGGCTGAGTTGTATGTGGGGGGATGTGAGGGGGGGTTTGGGGAGGGTTGTATCTTGATGGATTGGAGAAAAATAAAGCCATTTGATGCTGATTTGGACGAACCTAGCCCCTTCTTCCTCCCTCCTTCTTGTTACCATTTCCGTTGGTAAAGAAGCGAAGGGAATAAGGATCTTGAAACTGATGATGAGGAGAAGAAGGAGAAAAGTAAGAAATGAGTGTCGCGGAAGTAAATTCTGTACTTGTCACGTGTTTCATCTCATGGATAATGGCGTGATTGCCAAGACAGGGATCAAAAGAGGAGTGAGGTTGGGGGGGAGAAAGGGGAAGATAGTAGAAGTTACTCACTTGTCCTCTCGAGCGTCAACTCCACCTGTCGGCGGCAACGTGATGGAAGGCATCTTTCCAAGATTTATGGTACGAAGTGGGTGAGCTTTTGAGGGGGAGGAGAGGATCCGGGATAGAGAGGAGCATGTGTGTGTGAAGAGAGAGAGGGGCATGAATTCCGAATAACTGCTAGAAAAATAAGGAGTTATTGGAATTGAAATGGATGGATGGAGGGAGGGAGGAGGGAAGGGAAGGAGTTGCTAGGGGAGGGGGGACAGATCGAGTTGTGATTCTTACTTAGTTCAGGGTTGAGATAGAGTTAAAATAAGAGCTATGTCGAGTAGCGCAAGAGGCTAACTAAAGGGTTGGCATGACGTCACCATCGATATTTCAGTTTGTTTACGGAAGTAAGTCTTCACATTTCTCTCTCTCTCTCTCCCACCCTTTGTCTCCCATTTATTCCCACTCTTCCCCCTTTTATTTAGCCCACGTTTCACTCACTTCCTTACTACTATTAAATATTGCTGCCTCGCACTATAAAAAACCCATAACCCCCCCCCTCCCCTACTTCTCTCCCTCTGCCCTTCTCTGGTAGGCACCTGCTTTTCTAAGAAGCGGTGAGTGGACAAGAGGTGTGGTTGAACCGGTTTCGTTCTCCCTTTTTGACTCCATTTTCTGAAGGCGTGTTGAGTATGAAGGGGGAACCTTGCAATTTACATACATCCCCACTGCAGGGCGACAAGGTTGCTGGAGATGTCCGCAGATGGCACTTATGAGAGTCCCCCTTTCCCTTCCCCCATGACTACGTTTTCTGCGAAATAGGGAAATTTACAATGTTGTCACCTGTCACACTCCTCCCCCTACTTAGAAGCCCGTCCTAGTTAGCCCCAGCTGGTAGTGTGGTTTGAATCTTTTATTCCTAATTTCGTAGGTTCGATTCTACGTGATGGGTGCCGCGGCGGGTGTCTTGTTTTTGGAGACCGGGGGTACTTTTTCTATATAAAAAAAAACAAGTGTAGGCACACAATCTCCTCTCCTTCACCTATAGGGGAGGGGGTGAATCAGAGGATACCCTCTGAGCTGACAGGCCGAAGTTAGATAACCAATCCTCACCATCATCATCCGACACTTATCTCGCCTGTGACAGGGTGGGGGTCTGCGGATTCTAGCCCTCCACTCCCACTAAGTGCTCCGTTCACCCTGCACTCTACCATATCCTTTGAATGGGAAGGATGGAAATGTGGGGAGCGGCGAGTTGCGTTGGACACACACCAGTTCTCGTCTGATCACTGAAGTTAAGCAACGCAAGCCCAGTTAGTACTGACATGGGTGGTCGCTCGGGAAAGCTGGGTACTGCTAATACCCAATAATCGTCGCATTAGTATAGTGTCTGTGCAGTATATGCATAAGAACTATAAAGTGGACGGGTCTCTAATGACCTCGTAGTTGACGGGACCTTAAACTCCAACAAACAAACAATGGAAATGTGAAGTGGACGGAAGAGTATCGTCGATTGATAAAAAGGACGATTTCATTAGAGGTCAAAGGTGATCGGAAGTGGAGAGATGTGGTGATACGATTGAAGCTATTTTGTTGTTGTTGTTTTGTTTTTTTGTGGGCGACAAATATCGACGATGTTTATTTCTCAAGAAGTGTTTACTACGCGTTTTCTACCTCCTTTTCTAATTCTCGTCTTTTCCACGAAATTCACGAAACTCCTCCCCTACGACAACCCCCTGGTTGGCCGATGTGTGGTTTGATTGGTCAGGTGGTGGCGTGTTACCGGTGCTAACTGCGCGCGAGGAGGCGGAGTTTAAAACTCCTCGTATGTTGAGAATATCAACACGTGAGTCTTAACGAGTGCAATGACGCGTCATCGATCGAATGTGGGCGGAGCTACCAACTGGAGTGTCATAACAAGTTGTTTTTGTGCACTCTCATCGAAGCACGTGCTGTTTGTTGTTTTTGGTGAGGTCATAGGGCGGAGTGAAATGGCTCTGAGTGGAAATAAGAGATAAGAAGGGGTGAGAGGGAAGAAATTTGATAGAGAGAGGGGGGGGTTGGAGGCGGAGATGAATGACGGCAGTTATGATTGGTTGAAAATCGCCGCGTAGGGGGTGTGTGTATTTTTCAATTTTGTTCTATGACCCTTTCAAGGCTATTTGGCACCATCTCTGACGTCAAACGCATGATAGTTTTGTTATTTTTATTTCAGTTTTTGTCATTTGGGTTATAGTTTCCACACGAGAGGTCACCTGACGTCTTGAACCCAAGAAGGACTAAGGCGATGAGAGAAGTATTTTCAACTAGCTCGCTCTTCTGAGGGTGTTAGTGTACGCCCCATGACCAAGGCCGTACCCACGTGACTAGGGTCTGTGTCCGATGTTTCTACTGTTTGCCCGTCCCACTTTCATTGTCCGTCGTGTGTTGGTCGTTCCATATAAACCGGACGGGACCTCATTTCTTTTCGCCGCAACACACACTCACTTTCATTCCTAACCCCCCCCCCCCCCTCCCCTCACCCACCCTTTCTGTGCTGTTGGCCTACTGACCTGGTGACTGCTTGCGTGTTGCGCCCCCTGGTGTGAGGACTTCAACGCGCCATTGAATGTACGCTTCGTGTGGTCACGCTGTCGGCGCAACTAGGGTATTGATGAGGCGACCGGTTTCCAATAAAAAAAGGAGGTCAGAGGTCGCAAAGATGGCCGAAGGTAGTTTCACTTTTATGGATTTGTCACGCGCTACTTGATTGATTTCAAGCCGGGTGACGCGGATTTGTGGTTGGTTGGTCTCATTGGAATATTAAAAATGATATCTTTATTTCATATTTATTAGGGCAGAAGCATTTCCGGTTCAGGTTTTTCGTATTCATTTCGTGATGGCCCAAACTTGACTGCAGCTCTCCATTGTCAATCACTTTTCATATTTTACTGCGTTAGCGTTTTCGAGGTCGTAGGTTCGGTCTCAGGAACCAGGGGGAGTGCTACACGTCTGTTAAGTCGGTGTTTCGCCTGGGTAGCGTTTAACAGGACGCTACTAGATTCGAGTACAAAATGGGTCGCCAGTTTTCTCCTCAAATGCACGGTTAATTCTAGGTTCGATACTGGACCGAGGTGGGTCGACTTCTTTCGGGAGAGAGAGAGGCCGCGAGTGTGCCTTCTTTCGGATGAGAAGTAAAACCGAGGTCCCGTGTGGGTGTACGATGGCAATTGCATGTAAAAGAACCCTCTCTACTGTGCAACGTGTAGATGACGCAAAATTTCCCAGGTGTAGGAGCTCGCCCCATGGCGTCGGTAGCATTCTCCAACGAACACTAGACCGACGATAAATAAGCGTAGGGGTGCAGCTTTGGCCGGCAACCGACTGCAGAAAAAAACTATGACCAATATATCGCCCTATGTCCATTCAGAGGGACAAGATGGGTACCTGACCCTGCCATAAGCGGGGAAAGGGTTAGGAGTTGCTTTTGCCATTAACAGCTGTTCAGTTCTGCCCTGTACCCATTACTTAGTGACTGAGATGACGTAAAGGTGCATTCCAAGTTATTTGGGGTTGGGTAAGTGAATGGTGACCCGAAAAGGTTAATTATCGGAAGTCAGTGAGATACTGTATGTAGGTTACAAGGAGTCAGTAGCTGGTTCGATCCGCAATACAGCTGAACATTCCGAGGCGTATACAGTAACCACATTTGGAAGATGGTTAACAGCCACCCTTAATACAATAAAGGCCGTGGTAACTACCCACGTTTTAGAATGAATTAAGGGGTGTAGTGGAGGGGAAGGGAAGGGCTGAGTATCAAAATTTGTATTGCCTACTGTGGGACACGTAATGCTACTTAGCCGGTTGTTGCTGGGTTGAGGTGACATCATATGGTCGCAATTTGCAGCAGCGCGTGATTCGGATATCATCAGGCGTATAAACAAGTAATGACGAGAGACAGGCGAAGAAAGGGGTGAGGATGAGAATGGCCGTTCCCTGGTGTCGTTGGTGGTTGGGGCCCTCAGTAGGGAGTCTCGAGAAGAATAGAAGTTGTTTGCCCTGGATCTAGTGTGCCGGTGGCTGCTCTCTCATCAAGGCGGTGGCGGCGGATCTTTCTTTCGCTGCTCGAAGTTCGTTGTGCGGTGGCGCTGGCTGTGGCCCAAAACCGAGTTCTCCTTCTCCCTCACCTCCCCCGAGGGCGCTAAGGGGCACTCACTCTCGGATTCTGGGCTTTGGATGATTGCCAGGGCCTGTTCGTGATGTCGTTTGATAAACAACTGCAAAAAATAAGAGGACGTTGCATGCACTCACACCTCTACAAAGACGCAGAGGACAAAAGTTTGTTGTCGTCGTGGCGCTAGTGTCGTCATGCCGTTGACCGTTCTACCAGAATGGACCGAAGGGCCAGTCAGTCACTCATCCTGTCTAGAATTTATTTATATTGTATTTTTTTGCCGGTCTTGGTCAGTATAATTTCTTTTCAGAGGTCAAACACATTCGCTTTAAGATCCCTCTGAACTCGAGTGCATAAAAAAAAACTCGCTCTACTGTTAAATTTACGTCATTCAAATTTCCAATTCTGGCCTGTGAATAATGTTCAGAGTACAGTAGGCCAGTAGGGCAAAGAGAGCCATTTTATCTGACCCTAGATTAAGATAACTCCCGATGATGTCATGCTATTATGATTAATCCTGCACTCAGTTTGAACCCCGGTGTACGCGCAGAACTGACGTGACGTGTCGTGACGTCACATCCCACCACCCCATTTACCGTAATGCGAAGTTTTGGTTGTTACCATGGTAACGGAGCAAATATTTCATTCTTGTAGACTACAGGTCATGTGTGTGTGTGAATAGACACTAGGGCTGATAACGTGTGTCACGTGCGCGTGATCGCGGTGTGACGTGTCAGTAGTGTGTTTACTCTTTTTTTGATTGTATATCTGCAGGATCGATCCTACACCAGACTGTTCGTGGCTGAGCATGGAATTGTGGCTGAGCTGAGAATTGATGTGGCATCCATCTAGTGTGCAGGCGGGCCAAATTCAATTTTCAGCTCGGGAGATGCAAGTGGCGAAGCGCTTTGAGCACGTAAGAAGGATCCTAGCGTGAAGTAATGTGACAAACGGTTCCAGGGTAGTTCCCGCACCATGACGGTCTGTGCTTCCCGTGGTAGAAATCACATGCAAACCTGTTTGCTTTGTTTTCGTCGCATGGGGCACAAAAATGGCGCCCGCAGTGAAATCTGTTCCGCATGAGTTCAATTCTTAACGTTGTAGTCTGCTACGCAACGGGTAGATGAGGCAAAATTTCCTGGTGTAGGAGCTCGCACCCCCCCCCTGCCGTCGGTAGCATTCCCCAACGAAGACTAGACCGACGATAAAAAAGCGTAGAGGTGTAGCTTTGGCCGGCATCCGGCTGCAGAAAAAACTGACCTATATATCGCCCTATGCCCATTCAAGGGGACAAGATGGGTACCCGACCCTGCCATAGGCGGGAAAAGGGTTCGGAGTTGCTGTTTATATTTAATTACCTTTAATAAGGCACCCCATAGACAACCCAGCCAATATTCCTGTGGGTTCCAGACGCCTGGCTGGGGTGCCCCCAGTCAGAGCTTGTTAAGTGGACCCATAGACCTGACCCTGGCAGAGGCGGGATAAGGGTATGATGCTGATGAAGAATTCAGTACCTTTAAGGTGCGCCAGTTATTGGAGGGCGCCGTTTATTAAAGGGAGCTGTTAATTAGAATAAATACGGTAAAAAAAGGTCAACACTGCATGGCCCTCATGACAACGCACATGTTACGATGTGGCCCTTGGGGTGCCACGAGTTTGACATGCCTGCTATAGAGGACTCCTACAACGTTCAGAATCTATAGAGTCTATAGCAGTAGGATCAAACTGAAATGAATACGGGCCGCCAAACTCGGTTTAAGAAAGTGTGGGGTCACATGCAAAAATGGGTCTTTTACTTGACACGGGTCTGACGCAGCTCACCTTGTTGGCTTAGTGATAGCGTGCTTAACCCGTCAGTCCATCGTTTCAAGTTCGAGCCGCGTTCTGGCGGCAGAGAGAGGACACCCAAGTAGGCCTTCCGTTTGATGAAAAGTAAAGGCGTGGTGATGTGAAGTTACTACAGTGTTACCACTGTACGGAAACGATCCCTTTTTACATGGAGTACCATGGAGTACCCTCCCTGACGTGTGCGTCGGTAAATTACCTCCGGACGTAGATCTGTAAACGCACTATGGACGGAGGAGGAAAAGAAACATACTGCGCCCTCTAGTGCCTTATCTGTTTTGAGTGTTGGGGGCGGTTGATTATGACAGTTGCTTATCTTATCACTGTGTTCTGCATTCCGAATGAGACCAATTTTTTAGTTTTGATCCCGAGTTGTTGACACTGTTGTATGAGGCCATCGCGCCAGGGCGCCGCCTAGATTTTCGTCCCATTGCAGGATGATTTAGTTGTGGGCACGTATTAAACTTTGGGAGAAAATGGAGAGGGAGTAGATGCGATGTTATCAGCCTTTTGGTAATTAAGTGTACGGAATAGAGCAAGGTTTTTTTTTAATTTTGGTTTTTCTTGAGTTGAAATAAATTTCTTCCATCTCATTTTTCTGTGTGTAATATGACTTTTTCAAATAAAGGTCACACTGATGACTTTTAACCTCAATATTCGACTCGTGTATCTCCTAACACTTAATGATCGTTATTGAAGTACAGTATTGGATATCAGAGTATGAAGTTCGATTACACTACAGTGAAAGAGGAGAGAGTGGATTTGTTTTAGGGTCGTCTGTTCCCAAGCACGCTTCGATAGCGCCCTTGCCTCTACGAGTTCAAGGTACGTAGGTTCGCCCCTGACCGAGGTCGCTGGTTTCTTGCTTACGAGAGGGAAACTCATTCGTGTCTCTTGCGTCGTACAAGAAGTAATACTGTATCGTGCTTGTGACTCGTTGTGAGTGTACTCTATACCATATTCATTAGGAATAAAAACAAAGCAACTACTAACCCTTTTCCCGCCAATGGCAGGGTCCCAGTGGCGTAGCCAGGGGGGGGGTTGGGGGGTTAAGACCCCCCCCCCCCCTTGAGCCTCGAATATAACGAAGAGGTATAGATCCTATCCAGTCATATCCCCCCCTCAGGAAGTCCTGGTTCTATGTGTCGACAGTCACATCCCCCCCCCCCCCCCTTAGAAAATCCTGGCTACGCCACTGCAGGGTCCGGTACCATTTTTATCCTTCATGCAGCCGACTGTCAGCCCTTAAGCTCCTTAAGCTTCAACCCTTTTAAGCTCATTTATCGTTGGCCTACTATTTGTTGGGGCACACCGCCAACGCCAAGGAGCGAACTCCTACAGCTGGCAATTTTGAACCATTTACCCGTTGCATAGTGGAGAGGGTTCTTTTCTGTGTAAATGGCATCATACACCACACAGGGCTACGGCTTTACTTCTAATCCGATGGAAGGCGCACTCGGAGAATCTCGTCCTAAAGAAGCCAACCCACCTCGATCCAGTATCGAACCTGAAATCACTGACGCAGTAATCGAGTACGCTATTCCTGCACCACCGAGGCTAGTGTCACGTTCATAACGAATCTAAATTGGACCATAAATGAATAGTTGTTTTACCCTACCTCTTGTGTTTTGGCGGTTTAGTTAACTAAGTATTCCAGGTAGATGGACCCATTTCCGACCGAAATCACTGGTTCCACCCTAACGAGAAGAGATTGCATCTTGATTGGGAGAATCACGTCGTACCTTGTAGCCCGCCTCGGGGAATACGAGCTGGACCACTTCCTCACTGGTACCAGATTCGGTTCTGGACCGAGAGCGGTTGACTTTTTCGGGCCTTCCGTCAGGTGATTCCATGTGGTGTATACCTTGTCACCTACATGTATAGGAGCTCGCCCCCCCCCCCCAGCGTCATTGGAAGAAAAAATATACTGTAGCCTAAAGAGGGAAAATAGGCCATCGATAAATAAGCATATGGGTTGCAGCATTAGGTTGGCAACCGGCTGCGTAAAAATTCCGTCGATCAGATGGCTGATGTGCCCCAGTGGGACAAAAATGGGCACCCTACCCTGCCATAGGCGGGAAAAGGATTAAGGATGGTGATGGGACTGTCTCAACCTATTGATTTGTACATCTTTGGCATTTGTATTAGAAGGCGTATTTCTCTTCTAGCCCTGATGAGTCCAACCCTGCAATGGCAGCCACTGGTACAGTACTACACCTGTGTGGTGGGCTGACTTTGGCTGGGAGTGCTTCGTGTCGTTTCGATTAATTCCGATATAAATTTGGCCCTAAACGCTTTCATTGTAACGTGGTTGTCGCTTAAACTGACAACAGTACGTAAGTTCGATCCTGGTAACAAGGTAGATCATAGGTCACCTGGGGGGGGAGGGGGTCCGTTTTACCCCCAAGATGAGTACAGTGTATAGCTTATCAAGATTGCTTGGTACGCCGATGTATTAGGGATTGGGTAAATGATTTCTCATATCTGAGCGGCGATTTTCTGTCTATTCCTCATCCTGTCAGATTATGAGGTGATACGGTTATTGGGAATTCCAAAATATCGTCGGCTTTAAACTACTGGTGCTGCTGCTACACTCCTGAACGAGGAAGACCATACAGTCCCATTTAAAGCCATGTTCAACTTTTCCTTCCCTCTATCTCACTCGCAAACAACCACTCCCGTTAACCAGAATCGATCCAGTGGTCTATATAACGAGAATATCACGTTGGTGCTTTGCTACCAAAATCATGGGTTAATTAGTGGTGCAGCTGTTGGCCGTCATCTCCAAGAAACCTGGTCAACACCTGGTGACCCCGTTTTTCCTCTTTTGCCAGATTGCTGGTGTGTCATTAATTGTTTTTATTTGGAGGTTAGGTGAGGGAGGGGAGATGGAGAGAGTGTGAGAGAAGGAGGTAAGACCTGAGACCCCTGTGTGTGTTGCGTGCTACTCTCGCTTTTATTTTTAAACTTGGCTTTCGTTCGATCTATGAGTTCAACAGGCGATCAAATGAGGCGCGACCCTGTTTTTTTTATTATTATTGTTATGATGATGATTATTTTAATTTGTCGTGTTCCGATTGTTGTTTTAGGATATCCTTTGACCTAATTAAAAATTTGGAGACCATCCTCGAAGCCTCCTCTCCTTTCCCCAACTTTCCACCTTCTAACTCTTTTCAATAACCAGCATCAATCGACTGCTTACTCGGGTTGAATCTCGCGAGACTAAGTCTAAATCTTGGTATTTTATGGACCACAACCTGGTATCTTGCCCGTGGTAACAGTCACGTCTTAATCATGCTGAAGTGGAGGGAAGGGTTCAATCATTAAACACTGTCGCTGCCCTCCCTCTGCATTCGGTAATATTGTCATTTATGAGTATTGATAAACATTGTTTGGGAAAATCCAAGGTCTTGTCTTGTATTCCTCGTCGTCCCACTCTCACCCCTTTCCTTACCCTCTTTTTTCCGTCTTTATTACTTGCGACAGTGTGACGGGTCAGTCGAAGATAGAGAGTAACACCAAATATTGTTAAGAGCGTTATTTATTGTTGTGGCCTCGTCATAGTGGACACAGGTGGAGGCGGGCAGTGAAAGGTGCCACGAAAGGATAGGGTTTATGTATGTGATTCTTACGTAATGGAATGGTGTGGGCAAAGTGGGTCAAAGTTGCTGCGACCTGAATCTGTCGGCGCTGTTGTCGCCGTTGTCTCATTTGTTTTCTTTCAGTCTGCCTACTCTTTCTCCCTCACCCCTTGCTTTTAGGAAAAAGGGTTCGGAGGAAGGAGGTCTGTTTGCTGACTTTGAAATGCACACACACCCCAGGACTCCACATAGGTGTGTCAGACGGTGTAAGTCCATTTCTGATTCAGGATATCCACAGTGTATTGAATTGGGAGTAGGAAGGGGTAAGGGTCGTTCTTAAATTTCCCTCCCTAACTGCCTTACGTGTCGTTTTGATGGAGTGAGGCAGGCGAGGAGAGGGTCGACGGTTCAAGTCTATAAAGAGCAAGCATTTGGAGGGTGGTAGTAGTGTTGGTGGGTAAAACAAATTCAAGTCATAGGTCGGACCGTATCATGGTTGAAACACTTTTAATGATCTGTATCAGTATGTTTGAAAGAGAGAAAATGTGTGATAAGAAGCAATTTATTGACCCAATTTTTTTTATTGAGAAAAAAAATATTTCAAGGCTGGGACACGGTGATTGGTGTGACATCCTTTTCGAACTTTCCATCGCCCTTCGACAAGTGTTTCTCCTTACCCAGCTCGGTCCCTTTCTACCCTACCCCAGTCCACTATTGTCATCGTTAAAATTTATAATTTATTTAAAGCCGAAAGTCCTTTTTTTGGGTAATTCCATACTGTTAAATAGTGAGGAATTTCACGAATGACCCTCTCGGCCCAGTTCTCAATTCTCGTGATCCCTCCTTCGCGAAGCAGGAGGAGTAGAAGAAGGGGATACGATACTGTGACACTAGTGTTGGTTTTCTCTTTCTCCATCACCTCCTTTTAATTCATTTCGGTTACTCATCACTAGGCGGTGTTTGATCTACAACAGGGGTGTCAAACTGGCGGCCCTAGAAATCTAGAGTTGACGTCCTCATGACAACGCTCATGTTACCGATGTGGCCCTCGGATTACCCCCAGTTTGACATGCCTGATCTACAAGGCATATTGTCAAATTCCACATTTTGTGATCGTCCCCAGTAATAGATGTTCATAATTCACGTGATCAACTCAAAAGTGGATGGTGGGTGTATTATCAGTACTCATTGACGCCGTTGACTTTCTTAACGGCGCCTACAGTCATCCTCTCACTTCGATAAATTACTGGGAGCGACAAATTGTGTTGGGCACACCAGTTCTCGCCTGATCGCTGAAGTTAAGCGACGCAACCCTAGTTAGTACTGACATGGGTGGCCGCTTGGGAAAACTGGGTACTGCTAATATCCAAAAATCGTCGCATTAGTGTAGGGCCTGTGCAGTCCCTGCATCAGAACTACACAGTGGACGGAGCTCTAATGACCTTGTAGGGGAAGGGCCCTAAAACACCAACAAACAACAACAATTCGATAAATTACTTGTCAGTATGCCGCTATACTCTCGTAGAATTCAGGTTCGAGTCTGCTGATTGAGGCCTATAGGTTGCTTCCACTGTAGGAGAGGGTATACACCTCCGTAGGGCGTTTACTAAGCATGCAACACCCTCTTCTCCCCTGCTGCTTGTCAAAGAGCAATTTCCTACGCAGAGAGTGTAGGAGGTCCTCTTAACGCTGATGTCGTTAAATCACCCGTAGAGACGAGTGATCCGCCGTTAAATAACTTCGTAAGTAATTAACCAATCTCATATTGATATTCGTCACCAGAGGGCATCTCGTCTACAGGGTGTCACGCCGATCGATAGATTCAAATTCCTTAGTGACCTCTTTTTTATGTTGGACATTAGCCATTAAGGATAATAACTCCTTGGTGGGATGGAGGTATGAGACACCTGATGGTCTATTAACAACTCCTCGTCTTTTTAGAAATTCTAAAAAATCGCACGCGCTGCGTAGGAGGAGTATGAAAGAGAAAGGAGCGAGTTCAATTCCTCTCCTCTTCTGTCATCGTCGGGATTCACAATAAAAAGCGGGTCATTCGTGTAACCGAAGAAAATTCGCGGTGTAGGTCAAGGCAGGATTTGTTATTGAATTATGGTCATTGTCGGCAGGTGGAGACTCAGGGAGTGGTGGGGAGGAAGGATTTTAAGTGCTACGAATGTATTTTCAGTACCCCCCCCTTTTCTGTCTCTCTCTCTCTCTCCCTGGTATGTGGGTGCCTCCTCCAACTTTGGTCTTCGTAGTAAGGAATTGTTTTGCTGCACGAGAGTGAGGGTAGGCAGGGGGCCAGTTATGTACGGGGCGCAGAGAACCTCATTTCTAAGTATGGCACTCCCTCGTGCGCCGCCGAGTTCTATCTAGGTTAAGCGCCGTAACGGGCACACTTTTGAATAGTGAAGTGGAAACAAGGTGAAGTGCGTGGTGAGAGTTTTGTTTTTTTATTATTATTATTTTTGTAGGTCTCCTCATCAGTTTAGACCACTCCCACACTGAATGAGGGTTGAACGGAAGAGCGCCCTCTTCCGGCCTGGCGAGAATCGCATCCAACCGTTTCATGTCGGACACGAGTTTATTTGCGCTTTTGATATCACAATACTGCATACACAAGTTGTTGCTGATCTTCCCATTTAACAGCCCTTAACAGCCTCTTCTCGGGATGACCACGCCTCTTCCGCCCTCACCTCCGCACACTCTATAAAGCGGCTTGCTTTGAATGTGTCGGCAGATGAACTTTCATCAACGTTTGTGACGTCATTTCTGTGTCTTTCTTCTTTTTTTTTAGATTAGGCCAAGGTTAGCACTGTACTGGAGAACTTTAACAGCACCATCTGGTGGTGAATTGAATGTATTTTGAGAGTGTTTTGCACGGCGCCTTGGTAACCACAACATTAAACCTGGTCTCAATAGCTTTCATATTGGCGCACTTTCTCGTAAATTTGTTGTTATAGGTTCGACCCCCATTCGTGGCCTGTGGCTTTCTTTTTTTTTCCTCTTCCCGTAGAAGGCCTTTGTAGTAATAGGTTATGCATCGGACTAATGTGCTTTCCAAGGTTGTCTTCTTTGGGTGGTGAGGGGATGGCGAGTTGTTTATTTGCTGTTTTTTATCGCCTGTTTTCCGACCGACGCCAGCGAACGAACCTCTACAACTGGGAACTTGCTCTAATTATATGCTGCTTTTCGGTACAGGAGAGGATTTTGAGGTGTAATGGAAGTGGTGCTTGCCATACACAGAGTGCTGGAGTATTACCTCCATCCCCGACTAAGGCCGTTTTGAATGCCCCTCAAGGAGACCTAAGAAGCCATTGATGACGTGCGGCCGAGTTGCGTTGGACACACCAGGTCTCGTCAGATCACTGAAGTTAAGCGGCGCAAGCCCAGATTGGTGGGGAACGTTGGGTGCTGTAAATTTCTCCTTTCCTACATCCCCTACACCTGCCTCGTGCTCACCCGTGAGCGGCCTCCTTAGGGTTTGGCCTGTTATAGCTGTTTTCTTACTTCCCAACCCATTAGCATAACATACTAACCTATACTGTAATGAACCAGGATATATCCCTTTATTCCTAGATGCATTTCTATCCCTCGTTTCTTCCCAATGGTAAGTGCAAAACAAATTTGGCCTACATCAATTTTTAGATCCATGTAGTCATCTTATGAACGGGCTCGAACTTTGCAATCACTACCCGCCTGTCGAATTTAAGATTGCTTGCGTCAGAGATTATTAAGATCAGACCTCTATCCAATAACTACGGTGAGAGACGAATCGGCTGAAGTCAAGATCGAGCCTGTAAATCGTTCATCACAGCTAGGGACAATCCTGAAATTATCAGACCCGGCCACTCACCTCGGTGTGTGTGTGCTTGACGTGGGAGTTTGTGGTCACAGGTTCTAAGTGCACATTTCGTCGGATGAGGCCTTTTATACAGGATAAAAATCGTACGTAGATCGGCCAAAATCCCACTTGTAGGAGCTTTCCTCCCCTAGCGTCGGTTAATTACCTTCTGTTGAAGAGACCGATGTTAACAGCAATATCATCTGTGGTCAATATCGAGTTTGCGATCGTCAGCACTGTCCACATCGCGCTTACAATCAAAAGCCATGTTTTGGGATATAGCCTTCAATTGGTTGTTGTTTGTTGGTGTTTTACGGTCCTTCAACTACAAGGTCATTAGAACCCCGTCCACTATGTAGTTCTAATGCAGAGACTGCTCAGACACTACGCTAATGCGACGATTTTTGGGTATTAGCAGTACCCAGTTTTCCCAAGCGGCCACCCATGTCAGTGCTAGGTGGGGTTGCGCTGCTTAACTTCAGTGATTGGACAAGAACTGGTGTGTCCGACGCAACTTGCCACTCCCGCCTTCAATCGGAATCCTACCTGCAGCCACCTGCATAAGTTAGGGTTGAACCCACAATCGTGTACTGTAGCTTACTGTATGAGATCACGCAAACCAGTAAGGTACTGGAAAAAATGCTGTTGGATGCGCTGTGTCACGGTCCAAACTTCCTTTAAATTAATCTAACACGTTGTCTCGCTCCTTTCCCGATATTCTACCGTTCCGTGGCATATCCGGGTTGTAGTTTTCTGTACTTTTTTCATTTTGAAAAAAAAGAGGGAGTTGGTTGGTTCGTTTAGTTATTGTGTTGGCATTTTTTTTCTCGAATTCGAGAAATGGAGGATTCGTTTCCGTTGAATTGAGATGTCGTGTTTTCAAGGCCAACCAAGGTCGCTTTTAGTTTCCAACTGCGACCAATCAGATGATAGCTTTATCCATGTTGTTGGCACCCTGCCCCTCCATCCTTCGCCCTTTTACTCATTTCTCTTACTCTCGTGATGGGTCAGTTTTTTTTTTTTCTTTCCTTTTTTCCTCATGCCCACCCACCCACTTTCCTCAGTCGGTCCTCGGACCGGCTTTTGTGGGAGGAAGGTGGAGGACATTGGGGCGTGACCTTCGAAGTGCACTTCCTCGAGTGACGTCATGGCGATGTGCACCCGCAATTTTGCTCCAAGCAAGTGTTGAAGATAAAGTGATTTGTAATTCTGTTTGCCTTCATGTCTGTCGTCTGTCCCGTGTGCTTGAAGTGACTTACATATACCGTATTTGTTGGTTGGCCCTTTCTTCTGAATTTATTAACCTCGGCGATGCTAAGAGGGTCACTCATAAATGTGTTGATATGGATCTAGGTACATCAAGGCCGCTTCATAAATGATTTTTTTTATGATTTGAGACATACTTTAAGGACCGTTTTATGTCTTGTTTTCTTTCCCAAGCGTGGTCGTATCAGGAAACAACTTTGTTATGGTTTCTTTTTAAAATGACCCACGATTTTCTTCCCCCCACCCCTTCCAGCCTTCTTCTACTACTCCTCCTCCTCTAGCCAACCCTCATACTTACCCCTTTTACTAGATATTTCTGTGTTTTGATGTTGAACGCGATTATCGAAAGTGGGCCACCGCTTCGTCCTCATGAATAATATCGTTAATATTGTAGTCATCGTCGTCATCCGTTAGGCGACGGCAACTACGTTGATTTTTTGAACTACCCCTGTCTCCTACTCCTCCCTTCCCTTTCTTACCGCTGATAGACAGCCTTATCTGGAGACTGTCGTCATTTCAGTCTCCTGGGTTCACTTTTTTCTAGGAAATAAGCGTAATCAGGATTATACAGGTGAAGTTAAATATGGGTTGGGTCGAGACGTTTTTTTACTCATTTAATGTCGGCATGGCAGCTAACGGTCACTATCTATCCTTTATTTGTTTTATTTTGCCAATTTGCACATTTTTTTCCCGTGCAGAACAGGTGTTTAGACGAAGGTGAGAAGTCATTGTCGGTCCAGTTTAAAAGAAAGCCAGTGATATGAGTTAGAATCGAACTCACACTCGTATGTTCATCTCAGAAAAACGTTATGAATTTGAGATATCGACGTCTGCAATTTTCTTGTCTAGTTTACTTGAGACGCCACCATCGCATATGTCGACACCACTGAGATCTCGTGAATTCGGATCGCCTGCCAGGGCCAAAGCCGAAACCGATCATCACGCTAATTGGGATACCCGTCTGCCAGGGACAGAGCCGAAACCAATCACTACCCTAATTGGAGAGCCCGTCTGCTTCGCGTCTATACCATTGATGTTTGCGACCTGACCCTGTCTCTGCACGGAAAACCCTCTGCACACCTGAGTATAACTAGCAATCAAATTGCAAGATCGATCCTAACCTCTTCACCACCATTTCTTGTTTTCGAGTAATAATAAGAGCCTGAGATTCAGAGGACAACATAGAACAGAGGTTCATGATTGCTGGGCACAGGCAGGTAGGATTGGGAAGGAATAGCTGATGCCATGTGGGACAGGGTCACCATAAAAAATTAGAAAATGTTGGGAAGCCATTTTAGTTCAGACTAGAGTAGGATGTACATTCTAGGGCAGGCAGATGTGGTGGTGGAATTACGAGGTAGAGGCAGACACCAAGGAAAAGAAGGCTACTTTCCACAGGTGGATGGAGATGGGGGACCAGGAGTCTAAAATACAATATAGGCAGACCAATACCACTGCTAGGAGGATGATTGCCTTGGCCAAGCACCAGATGTATGAGGCCCTCTATGATCAGTTAGAGACCAAGGAAGGGGAGAGAGAAGTTTTTAAACTGGCCAAAGCTAGATATAGGGGGACTAAAGCTATACCCCGAGCCACAACAGTAAAGGATAGGAAAGGTAGGGTCCTGTTTTCTCCCTTCTGAGTTATAGAAGCGGTTGGAAGAGTATTTCCACAACCTCTTTAATGCTGCAAAGGAAGAGGACGAGGTGAACACCCATCCCACCATTTCTGGGGGAGGCAAATAGGCTTGAGGAGTACATAGTCAGAGCTCTTTGGAAGATGAAAGGTCGAAAAGCTATAGGTCCAGAGAGAGTCCCCATTGAAGTGTGGCGCAGGAATTAAGTGGCTGGGGAAACTTTTCAGTAGGATAGCTAATGGAGTAGAATGCTTTCTGCATGGCGTGAGAGTTTGATAGTACCACTCTTCAAGGGCAAAGGTGCTGTCCAAGATTGTGGTAGCTATAGAGCTAATAATTTTTTTTCTTTCGCTGGTGTTTTAGGGCCCTGTCTCTGCACACCTCATATAGTATGACGATTTCTGGGTATTAGCGGTACCCAGTTTTCCAAAGTGGCCACCCATGTTAGTACTAAATGGGGTTACGTTGCTTAACTTCACTGATCAGATGAAAACTGGTGTCTCCAGCGTAATAAGCCGCTCCCTAGAGGTATTAGCTAATGAGCCATTCCACGATGCTGGGAGAGAGTAATAGAATGTCGCCTTCGGGATAGAACTAGTGTCCTTGGAAATCAGTTCAGGTTCATACCATCTTCATTCTAAGGCAGTTGATAGAAAAGTATAGGGAAGCAAAGAAAGACCTCGAAGCCATCTTTATCGACTTGGAGAAGGCTTATGATAGTGTTCCACGACAGGTAGTTTGGGAGGTATTACGCAAAATGGGGGGGGGGGGGGGAGAAGAAGGGTTTATTGATTAAGTCCATACCTTTTCATTCTGTTTATGGATGAGCTGATGACGGGAGTAGGAGAATGGGCCCATCAGTGCATGGCATTTACCGATGATATTGCAAAACTTAGTGACTCCAGAGATCAAGCAGAGAAGAGGCTAAACGATATTAGAGGAGCAATAGAAAAGGGATGGCTAAAGATAAACATGAAGAAAACAGAGTATTTAGCTTTCAATTGGGAGGGACAGGAAAGTATTGGTGACGTACTCTCTAGGGGCAAACTGGTGAAGAAGGTGCAAGAGGTAAAGTACTTAGGATCAACGTTCCAAAGCATTGGAGACATAGTCTCTGATGCGACCCATAGAATCAGTGGGGGATGGTGGAAGTGGAGACAGGCAACTGGGAGAGCGGCGAGTTGCGTTGGACACACCAGTTCTCGTCTGATCACTGAAGTTAAGCAACGCAAGCCCAGTTAGTACTGACATGGGTGGTCGCTCAGGAAAGCTGGGTACTGCTAATACCCAATAATCGTTGCGTTAGTGTAGTGTCTGTGCAGTATATGCGTTAGAACTATACAGTGGACGGGTCTCTAATGGCCTTGTAGTTGACGGGACCTTAAACTCCAACAAACAACAACAGGCAACTGGAGCGCTGCGTTGATGGGGAGATCTCAAACAGGTTGAAAGGGAAGTTTTACACGACAGTGGTTAGGCCAGATATGCTGTATGGATCAGGCTGTTGGGCAGTGAGGAAGAGCCACGTACATAGAACGGAAGTAGTCGAGGTACGAATGCTGCGGTACATGAGTGAGGTGTCGCGAAAAATGAGGGGGACATCGCGGAAAAAAATGAGGGAGAGTATGGGTGGTATGGGCACTTAATGAGAAGAGGAGCTCATTAGGTGTATCACAGGAATGATGGGGGGGGGGTTTGAAGCACCCGGGGCAAGGGGAGACCGAAGCAGACGTGGGGGTAGTTGTCCGTAAAGACGTGGTAGTGTTTGAGGTGGACCGGGACCTGGTGGGAGATAGGCCGGAATGGAGGACTAGGACCCGCAGACCCGACCTTGTCACAGGCGGGATAGGGGGTATTTTGATTATGAATAAGAACCTGAGATGCCTCTGTCTGCCTGCTTGCCGCCGAATAGGCGACAAAACCATGGTCCTCTTTACCCCATATGATGTCTCCTATACAAACCAACCCATTTTCAACTGAAAACAGCTACTCATCGAGATGTGATTTTCCGGTTTCAATCCTTCCCCCTTTCCTTCCGTGCCCCTAACCTTCGACGTTAAATAAGTCACTAAACCAACCCAGCTAAAAGTGGGCTGTGGCTAGGCCTAAAAAAAATGGAAAATCCCTTTTTGGAGGAGATAATAACTTGTGTATTTTATTTCTCTCATTCTTACTCCTCTCCCCTTTGATCACCTTGGCCTTTTGACCTCGATTTGCTGATTTTTGTGCTTGAGTGGTTCGTTTGTGTTCTTCATCGTCGTTTTTGGCTGCTGTTACATTTCTCGGGGAAAGTTGTTACGTGATTGTAGGCGCTGTGATCGCGCCTGACCTCTTTCTGCACGTGTGTCCGCTTTAGTGTATGGCACTCTCACTCTTTCGACTCTCCATAGTATGGAAGGTGTTTTGTACGAAGGAGGTAGGGTTGCGTGCAGCATTTTAATTGTTGCGACCGACAGACCAACCTCCGGAGGAAATATGCTTTGAGGACAAGGACACGCTGCGAGTCCCTCGATTTTTCCTTTTCTCGGTCAAATGTTACGTGTGTGTGGACTGATTAAACCTGGAATTCGTGGGGTCATTCCTGTCACCAGGGGGCGTCGTATTGAAATAAAATGTTGGGAATATGTACCCTCCCCAATTTTACTCCTCTTTCGTCAAAATGTTGGCCTCTTTTTCCCATGACCCTTTATGGACCTCATTTCACGGAGCGCCTTAACTAGGATAATACGTCCGCCATATTTGGAGGCATTGCAGACTTGGGAGGAGGAGGAGAAGATAGAAATAAAATTACTACTGGGCGCCATTTTGTGCTAATTTACACTCTGTTCTACTGGCCCATTGTTTTGGGGGATTCAATATTTCTCTGCTGAATTTAACATCGTTATTGACCTATTTGCCCGATGCGTGATTCCCAGGTTCAGTTCTTGACATTGGTGTCGCGTCCAACGTCAGTAATGCTGAATTTCAACTCGTGATACGAAAGTTTGACTTGCCTAGGACGCAAACGAAGCCTTGAAATGAGCTTAAGGTGTTATCTGTTGACTCTGTGACGTGGAGCGGTGTCACCTTAATTCTAAAGAACCTTTTATTTGCAAAAGGGTTCAGCATATTAGCGAGTGTCGGCGTTGCCCTACTCTGAGTTTGACCCTGACTCTAGGTAGTTGGCATCAATAACTTCTTGTAATGAGATCCCCTTATGCTGGCTAGTTGACATCTGTAACTTAAAATCGTGACTCTTGATTAGTTCAGTACATAGTTGTCTGATCCTAGGTTCGATTCCAATCTCAAGAGATTTGCACCTGTTGTGATGTGTTTATCTGATGAATATCTCGATTCGAATTCAGACTAATAATCCTCAGTTCAGAGTTCAGAATTTCATTTCAGCAAAAGGGGTAATTCCTGTATACCTCTGTGATAATCGAATTGGAGCTCATCTAATAGCCATAACGTGTATGTGTAACGCGGTTAACCTAGACTTGGATACCCCATTTCAGAAGTTGAAGGTTCGATCCCGACCATGTTATTCTTTTCGGGTAGCATATGAAGGGGGGAGAGGTAAAGAAAATGGTGCTGTGACCAACACATTGTCACCCAAATGCAATTTTGAGGTGCACGAACATGTCCATCCCTAATTATTGATTCTACATTAGATATAATTGTCTTTAATATTTGTAATAAACCATGCAACCAACTCTTGAATGGTGCAGTAGGACGACGTTCACATCTCTTTAAGGGCAAGGGCCGGAATGGACCGGGGTCATCCGAATTGCCGGACGCTGACCTTGAAAATTACAGCCAATTCATTGTCCTAGTAAGACGAAATTGGTTCTGTTTAATGGGACAACGAAAGGAGGGATAATGCTGATGGTAAGATGATCGAGGACAAGGGATGGGTGTTGGAGTCGAATTACAATGGGGTCGATAGGCGAGATGATGATGGACGTCCACCTCCTTATTCTTGACACCAACTTGGAGAAATTGCCAGTCGAATGCTAATTAGTTAATGATGATGACGATGATAGTGAGTGGTTTGATTGTCGTTCTAATTATAGAGTTGGCGATCGCGTCTGGCTCCTGCAAGACTCTCCAGACGGATGGCTGTTGTCAAGTGCGATACCAAAGTTTGAGGATGGCGTTGGTTGCCCTTTTCTCTCACTCTTTTGACTTGCCATTATTGTTGTCCAAAAGAACACGTTCGTGGTCTCATTCTTTCACCACAGGACTGTCTAGCACCCGAAGATTAAACGTGTTGAGATCATCAGTGTACCCTTATTCTGCCTGTGACAGGGTCGGGTCTGCCGGTTTTGACCCTCTACTGTCGTCTATCTCCCCATCCACCCAACGCACATTTCTTACAACCTTATTCGCACGTCTGCTTTGGCCCTCCTCTACCTCGATGCTTCTAATAATCATTAAACGTGTTAAGAGCAGCTCATTAAGACTAAACTAGGACCTGTTCAACCCCCTCCCCCACACCAGATATGGACAATCCACCTCTAGACTCCATCTCCCGCCGTCTTCTACTGTGTAAACTTTGAGTCTTAGTAAGTTCCTGTAAAGTTAGCACAACTTTAACAGATTCGTTTGTCCTTTATCAGGGCCGTAACGAGGGCGTGGCGAAGAAGGCGGCCGCCACGGGCGCAAAATTTTTAAGTATTTTGTAATTATTGGGTTACGGGCAAGCGAAAGTTAGACACTTGCCACAGGCGCTTCATACCCCCGGTACGGCACTGTCCTTTATTCAGGCGCTGCCTTGCCCTTTGAGGTGTCCAAAAAGATACAGTCTCCAACACCGGCGAGAGAAATGTTCCAGGATCCGTTTCTTCAACGGCTAATTAAACCATTCTTTTCACATCCAGTATTCCAAATCTTTTTCCACCAATGGATTCTAACTTCTTTCTGGGAGCAGTTCCTCTTACCTACACCTGGGAAGGAGGTCGTTCGTCTTGAATTATTATGGGAGTGGCAAGTTGGGTTGGACACACCAGTTCTTGTCCGATCAACTGAAGTTAACAACGTAACCCCAGGTAGTACTGACATGGGTGGCCGCTTGGAAAAACTGGGTACTGCTAATACCCAAAAATCGTCGCATTAGTGTAGTGTCCGAACAGTCTCTGCATTAGAACTACGCAGTGGACGGTAGTTGAAGGGCCCTAAAACACCAACAAACAGATTGGAATTATTACGTATCTACAGTTGTATATAGGCCCTAAGTCCATGTTGAAATATCTGACCCTTCACCAACAGATATCGCCCAAATATCCACTCCTCGTTGACTAGAATCGAATCTATCCACTGAGCACTCAGTGATCGTTCTTTGTCAGACTTATCTCGGTATTCAAGCACTCAGTTATTCGAGTTGTAATAGGGCCATTAACGTAAGTCCGATCCTGGCGGAGGCATGCCTGTACATGAACTCCTTTCAGCAGGAGAATATACAGTACGTATGAATTGGCAAAATTCCCAGGTTTGGCAGCTCACTCACCTTGTTTGAGTTCGTCATACACCGAACGGGTGGGTCTTGATACTTTGTGGGACATAGAATGTCATGGACACAGTCCCTAACTTCGTTTTACAAATTAGTCTCCAAGTTGGGAGCAGTCAAGTTCGCTCCTAGTGCATCTCCTCATTAAATAAAACCTGACTAATTATCTAATCGCTATTTTTATTTCATACTCCTCGGTCTCTACTTTAAAATAAAGTTTGGGGAGCGGCAAGTTGCGTTGGACACACCAGTTCTCGTCTGATCACTGAAGTTAAGCAATGCAAGCCCAGTTAGTACTGACATGGGTGGTAGCTCGGGAAAGCTGGGTACTGCTAATACCCAATAATCGTCGCATTAGTGTAGTGTCTGTGCAGTATATGCATTTGAACTATACAGCTGACGGGTCTCTAATGACCTCGTAGTTGACGGGACCTTAACCTCCAACAACAACAACAATTAAAATAAAGTTCACCATATCTTAATTTTTTTTCTAAGATCCTGACCACAATTTCCCAGAAACAAAGTGTGGGGTTAGAAGTTGGCTGGCAACCTGTTGAGAACCGTCGTTAACAGTGGTCATTTCTCGGAATCGTATTTTCGAACGTTGAGGTATCTTTGGACACAATAGGACGGCGTTAGCAATGCGACGTCATCATCATCATACCCTTATCCCGCCTGTGGCAGGGTCGGGTCTGCGGGTCCACTGAACATGCTCTGGTTAGCAACGCAACAAATTCAAAGATATTATTGAAATACACTGACCAATGAGTCACGTGGTTTCCGATAGTCGTTAATTACTTGGTCTCTGAAGTACCTTCGTGCATTGGTCCATTTGGGGCGAGAATGGGAACCTCATGTGTGCGTCCCGTGGAATGAGAAGCTGCACCATGTGCTGCGTGGAGTTTGCTTCGGTAGATGAGAGTTAGTGCGCTTGGCTTGTAAATTCGTGGATGCGGGTGCGATCCTACACCGAGGTTGGCCGCTTTTTTGGCGCAGGGAAAATCCTAAATGCCCCTTCCGTCGAATGGGAAATAAAGCCTTGTGGTGCACATGATGCCATTTAACAGAACCCTTTCTACATTGAAAGTTATGAACAGGGGCGTGATGGGAGCGACGAATTGAGTTGGACACACCAGTTCTCGTCTGAGCACTGAAGTTAAGCAGCTCAACCCCAGCTAGTACTGACATGGGTGGCCGCTTGGGAAAATTGGGTGCTGCTATTACCCAAAAGTCGTCGTGTTAGTGTAGTGTCTGTGCAGTCTCTGCATAAGAACTATGCTGTGAACGGGGCTCTAATGACCTTGTAGTTGAAGGGCCCTAAAACATCAACAACAGGGGCTTGCTCACGTATGGGCTTTGCGGCTTAAATCAACCTCTCGAGGACAGTTTGTTACAAAAGCGTCCTCTGAATTAAAAACGGCGGCACGGGAAAAATGTTTGGAGGACCTCCTCCCCCGCGGATTTTTTTGTCGTGCACGCCACTAGTTATGATTCAGTGGTAGATAGTAGTAGAGAGAAGCCGACGTTAATAAACCAAATAATTCAATCCTTTGTTTAACGATGTACTGTGTACTCATAGCAACACCCTTCCTACGCGGGAAAAGACATGCATAGGATAGGAAGATATTTAACTAGATCCGAGAAACTGGATTATCGACTGTGTAGATGTTTCGAAGAAGGGAGCCACAACGGAATCCTGAAGTTTACTTGCTATCTAAGGCCGCCGCCCCAACGACCCCTTTCAACGCTCCCATATTTGGCAAACTCCTTGTTTCCACCCACGCAGCGAACTCTCTTTGAACTCATTATCGAGGTTCATCATCATCATCATGATCATCACACCCTCATCCCGCCTTTGGCAAGGTCGGGTCTGCAAGTTCTAATCCTCCACTCCCGCCTATCCTCCACCAGGCTCCCATCCACCCCGCACATAACCATGTCTCTCTGAACAACCTGCTCCCACGTCCGCTTTGGTCTCCCCCTATTCCTGATAATAACCCACCACCTGCTATCCCATAATGTACCGAATCAGCTCCTCCTCCTCCTCTTCGCATCACATGCCCATACCACCTCAACCTATTTTCTCTGATCTTCTCTGCGATGATGGCCACCTCCAAGCTACCTCTAACGTACTCGTTGCAGACTCTGTCAGCGCGCGACACCCCATTCATGTAACGCAGCATTCGCATCTCGGCCACTTGCATTCTCCAAAGTCATATCGAGGTTATTCAACCGAAAATTGGAGTGATTTACGTGTTTTTCCCCATACAAAGGGTTCGGCAACTAATATACGGTATTGCATGTACTGCAATCGGGAATTCGGCCAGTAAAAAGGGACTAACCTCTGTCAGAAGCGATCCTACGATCTTACACTCGCGAGGAATGTACGTTATCATTAAAAAACTGGTATGTTTAGGCGTGAGTGGTTGACAGGTTAATGGTTCATTAAACTTCACCCCCTCCTCCTCCCGTATCCTTCTTCAGATAGAGCATTTTTTATTTATACTTCACGGAAAAAGGGTGTTTTTTATCACGAACCTTGTCAAAATTGAGGGAGGGTGTTGACAAGTTACAGCAGGCGGTTGTCCCACAGCGTCTACGGCGTTTTCTTTTCGCTCTGGCTCCCCTCAACCTTTCTTGTATGTCAACCCTTTTTTTCACTTTTTTCTTATTATGCTTGGAATGTCTAGGGAATGTGGGTCAGTGGAGTATTCGATCAAGACCGCTTTGGATAAAAGTATGATCACCCCAATACAAGTACTCTCATCGCCGCCTCCTCCTACCCCCGCCCCGTTCTCTTCTCCCCTGTTTGCTTTCTATTTTCGAGCAGATTGGCACTGAAATTGACCTTTAACTCTGGGCTTGTGAGCAGATTAGGATTCCATTTTGGTATTGCCGGTGTTTTTTTGATTTATTTCGCCCAACTTTTAATCAATATAATTGACAGTTGCGCTTTAATGATGCCATTTGTGATAATTCAGGTTTTTGACTGATTAACTAGGATAAATGTTCCCTATCTTTGTGGACGTTCCTTTCATTCATCGCAATGGACGTTTCGATTACACATTTATGAATGGGCCATTCATAAATGTTCTGTGTGCAGCTGTCGGAGTGGTTTTTTTTGTCAGCTACCATTTCGCGATTGTTTTTCATTTTTGAACGACCCTCGGTGGCACAGGAGGTAGCGTAATCGATTACTGTGCCAGTGGTTCCAGGTTCGATACTGTATCGAGATGGGTTGGCTTCTTTCGGCGAGAGAAAGCAGGAGAGATGTCCTGAGTGCGCCGTTCGTCGGATGGGAAGTAAAGCCGTCACCCCGTGTGATGTACGATGTCATTTGCACGTAAAACAACCCTCACTTTTATGCAACTGGTAATCATCATCATCATCATCACACCCTCATCCCGCCTGCGGCAGGGTCGGGTCTGCGGGTTCTTGTCCTCCACCCCAGCCTGTCCCCCCACCAAGTTACTCTCCACCCCACACGTCTCCATGTCCTTCTGGACGACCTTCTCCCACGTCCGTTTTGGCCTTCCCCTACCCCTGGTGCCTCCAATCACATGCATACCCGTAATGGACCTAATCAGTTCCTCCTCCTCTCTCCTCATCATGTGATTATAGCACCTCAACCGCTTTTATGCAACTGGTAAATGAGGCAAAATTCCCAGGTGTAGGAGCTCGCCTCCTGGCATCGGTGGAGTGCCCCAACGAACAGTAGACCGACAAAAATAAGCATAGGGGTTGTAGCTTTGGTCGGCAGCCGGCTGCGTAAAAATACCGTCCAATAGGTCGCCAATGTGTCCATTCAGAGGGACACAGATGGGTATCCCACCCTGCCACAGGCGGGAAAAGGGTTAGTAGTTGCTTTTTGAACGACCCTTTGGTGAAGGCCCTTTAGTTTGCTATGATGAGGACTGGACAGTCTTTTCAGTTGCCTGTCTTCATGGACCTTCGCTTTCGGTTTATTATTCTATATATTCGCGTCATTACAAGTTCGATCCTGGTCACCCTGTTTCATTTTGATTAATTAAGAAATGCTTTGTCAGTGGGGAAGGGAAGAGGTAGGCCCTACATTCGGAACAGGAAATGTGACTGTTGGATCGGCAGGCAATCCTTTCGTCCATAGATTACATTGAGTACTTAAGATCCAGATGTTAAATCATGAGTTAATTAAGCATCCAGTCGGATCCAAAACGACCTCTGTTGTTGTTTGTTTGTTTGTTGGAGTTTAAGGTCCCATCAACTACAAGGTCATTAGAGACCCGTCCACTGTATAGTTCTAATGCATATGCTGCACAGACACTACACTAATGCGACGATTATTGGGTAGTAGCAGTACCCAGCTTTCCCGAGCGACCACCTATGTCAGTACTAACTGGGCTTGCGTTGCTTAACTTCAGTGATCAGACGAGAGCTGGTGTGTCCAACGCAACTCGCCGCTCAACGACCTCTGAACTTCATAATGAAACCACTGACTTCGGACAGGTGTGAACCTTCACGTCTTGGTCTCAAGATGTCAGTAGCGTACTACTTTGGGCCTTTCGACATGGACATGTATGTGATGACGGTATTTGTCATGCATTGAGATTCCGTTTCACCATTATGACCTTTATATTCCCCGTGCAGGTTCCGAAATAGTACCGCCAGCCGGCCTTGTTAACAAAGTAACCAACTGACCATGGGTTTCACGTATGTCTTTCTCTTCTTCTCCCCTATTTTACTTTCTACCCTGCCCGGGTTTGTCACTCTTTTGACACTTCGAATTCCCGGACTAATGGGTATGGAGGTACCGCACCTTGCTCTCTTTCTGTCCCAAAAAGGTGTGAATATCGCACCAAGTGATAGGGGAAAATACATCGCGTGATGATATGGGCGTTGGTGGTGGTGGTTGACGTGGCTTGATAAACGTAGTCTAAATTGACCTTCCGTGAAATTCAAAATTCTTAGGATGTCAACTTTAAAATCTCGCGCGCGACCGGGAAAGCCCTTAAGTTGTCCATGCAGAGTCCAGTGACGTCACGTCTACGAAGTAGTAATGTTAGTTTTTTATTTTTTTTTTTTTTGCAGTCTCACTTCCTGTCGCTTTGCACTCTTATTATTACCATACCTAGAGTTGAATGACTGCATTCGGGTTGCTCGCATGCTTTCATCAACCCCTGTCCCACCCACGCAATTAACCTGGATTAATTGATTATGTAATCGTACATCCATGATTCATTGTGGTCAAATTAGCTGTATTGCGCATGCACTCTAGGATTTTTGTGAATGAAAAATCTCTACTAGAGGGGAAGTTGTGGGTAATGGTGATGGCGACATTTTTTGATCTAAATTTGATGCTGTTTTTCGTCACTCTGTGTGTGTGTGCTCATAGCTCACAACTCAGTCATTGATCATCCGATCGGAAGTGGCAGACTCATATTCTTGGACTGTTTATTTTCGGTGCTGCCGTGGCGGATGTAGTAGGTGGTAGACTTTGGTCAACATCCGGAATCTTTGACTTGATGACTCTGGAAATTCCCCCCTCTTCAAAAGTCTACGACATTCCGGGTGTACTTCTTTGTGGTTACACCTGCGATGATTTTCTTTTATGCTCATACGTCCTTTGACGTGCTTATTTCTTGAAGTGATGATGCATAGGTTCGATCCTGACTAACTATAGGTGATTTCGGCGAAATAAAGGTATACGGAGGGGAGCTCATCCTCCTTCTTGCCGCCGGCAATTAGCCTTCATAACATATATCCGGACGCCCCGTAACTCAGGCGGGTATGATGGCGCCACCTGCGCAACAAAGAGCCCTTTCTATGGCGGAAAAAGAATGTGCTGACAGGCCGCTTCTACGAAATATTTCCAACTTTCGATGGGGAGGGGGGTTAGGGTCTTGGGGTCCCTTAAGAGTCTGTAGGCGAGGAAACCTTAGGTAACTATGGTGAGCTGTGACCCCATGCAGTAATAGTGTTGTCAACAGGCGATGATACATTAGTAGGGTGGTCAAAATTTCTTATCGGGGCAGCTTATTGCGTTGGACACACCATTTCTCGTCTGATCACTGAAGTTAAGCAACGCAACCCCAGCTAGTATTAACATGGGTGGCCACGTGGCAAAATTAGGTACCGCTTATACCCAAAAGTCGTCACATTAGTGTAGTGTCTGTACAGTAGAACTATGCAGTGGACGGGGCTCTAATGACCTTGTAGTTGAAGGGCCCTAGAGAACATTTCTTATGATGGACTGGTCACTGGAAAAAGTTACATGCCAAGTGCTCTCCTTAGGAATGTGTCTGTTCCGGACCCCTTTTTATACAGAAAAGTACAATTTATTGGTGTTGGGACTTGGGGCATGTCCTGTTCACCTATTCCGTGAGGGACATTATAAGAAGGTAGGGAGTGTCTTAGGACGGAAAATACTCCCAGAACCGTACTTGTTCAAACGCCCTTCGCCAGATGGCGAGGTAGTTGCTGATACTGATTTTGAGGAGTGGCGGTTTTTGATTCTAGTTAATCTCGTTGTTATGTTTCTACCAGAATTTCGAGAGTGGGGGAAAGACAAATATGTATATTGCTAGGAGGAGTTCCCCTTTCTCGTAAATTTTATGATATGGCGTGTTGCATAGCGAGCATTAAATGATAGCACGACCTCAGGTGGATTGTCCCCTGACGCCTTGGTGAGTCAAGACATTCCTATCATCGGGCTTTAATCTCGACGACGTCTGCTTCCAGTTCACGTCATTGACGTGCAAAGTATTTGCTCTTCATGTTCGTAGGAATGTGTCTATACAGTCTATGTCGGGAGTTCGGGTCCCAAGTCTTTGATAAGCCCTTCTAAATTCTCGTTTAGTTAATTAGGAATCGATATCTTGATTAGTGAATTGGTTATTGAACGTTAGCTGGTCAGTTTTGAAAGCTGACGTAGTGGACTTCCTTAGTTGGTAAATCGCCATGTTATTCTTGTCTCGTACTACTGTACCTTAAGTTAAGACGCAAGCATTAATTAATATTCATTGTTTTAACCTTTTCTCTCCCTTCATCTAAATAGGATCTTATTAAAGTATTCTTTTAATTGAGATTATTTCTGTCGTGCAGGTGTGTGTTAATGGGCATTTAATAGAGGTATTTTTCCTGTTGGAAATCCCTGTGACGTCATCTGATTGTATTGTTATACGTGCCGTGGCACACGTGAGTTACCGTTAATTTTCAAAGGTCCAAGTTCGCTTGCGTGTTTAGAACGTTTCAACAACTTTTTTTTTCACGTTTGAAAATTAATAAGAGGTAACCAGATGTTTTATTATAAAATGTCATCCAAAAAACGTCGTTGTCCTCTTTTTTTCAAAATTCCATTACTATTATTAGATATATTATTTACATCTGGCACTCACGTATATGTTTATTAGAAGCTTGGCGATAATACAACGAGGCGCGATTTGTTAGTTCTCTCCGCCATCTTGTTATCAGCTAAGTTTCTTTGTTAACACAATTTAATTACTGAGTAGATATTAAATCAAGGTAGAGTCGTGCGGCGTGTGACAGACGATCTCCTAAAGAAAGCTAGTTTTGAGGGTGAGAATAAGGATTTCTTATTTCTGACTCACAACTTTTTAATCGTTTTATGTGCTAATGATGATGATGATAACAATACGGGGTCTAACTAAGGAAGGACATTAGAAAAGAAGTCCTCATGAGATTTCCTTCTTTACTTCTCGTTCTAAAATTTCTTAAGCAGCAAGTTTTGATGCACTAGGATTATAAAGACGTATAATTTATATTTCCGACATTGTTGTATGTAACTCAGCGATTCGTATTACTGTTCCTTCTTCGCACTGCTGTAGTAGGACTTTAGTAATTTCCCTGACTGAACTTTCTGTATTCCTTACCAAATCTTTGGTTATGAGATTTAGTGTTATCATCTTTGCATTATCATGGCACACTGGCGGATCCATCGGCGGGTCAAGGGGGAGCACTTCATCATCATCATCACACCCTTATCCCGCCTAAGGCAGGGTCGGGTCTGCGGGTTCTAATCCTCCACTCCCGTCTATCCCTAACCAGACTTTCATCCACCCCACATGCAAACATGTCCCTTTGTATAACCTGCTCCCACGTCTGCTTGGGTCTCCCCCTGCTCCTGATGCCACCCACCACCTGCTGCCCCACTGCGGGTTCTAATCCTCCACTCCCGTCTATCCCCAACCAGACTTTCATCCACCCCACATGCAAACATGTCCCTTTGTATAACTTGCTCCCACGTCTGCTTGGGTCTCCCCCTGCTCCTGATGCCACCCACCACCTGCTGCCCCATAATATACCGCATGAGCTCCTCCTCCCCCTTTCGCATCACATGCCCATACCACCTCAGCCTACCCTCCTTCATCTTTTCCACAATTTCACCCACCCCCAAGCTGCCTCTGACATACTCATTGGGGACTCTGTCAGCACGAGACACCCCACTCATGTAACGCAGCATTCGCATCTGAGCCACTTGCATTCTCCTCTCGTGGTTCTTCCTCACTGCCCAGCACTCTGATATGCGCCCTAATTATTTTTAAATATTCAAAATCCCTTTGTATAAATCTTGCTAGCAATTACAATAGGTCCTCAATTGTCCCTTAGACAAAGTCCTATCTCCAGTGGTTTAGCCAACTACAGATTGGACTGCAACTGTTGGACCGGCGGTATAGAAATGGGAATAGCAATGCAAAAATGCCTCATCAGTTGCGCCCCATTCAGGCACTGAGTGGGTACCTGGATCCACCCCTGTCATGGCGGAATGTATGGAACCGACTAGCGTGGTCCAAATGTAGCCTGGGTGTAGGGTAGGGCACATCCTTGGTGAGGACAAACTACGTAGGTGTCTACGTATAGTGCAAGGGTGTGTGATATCCCCAAAAAGTGCCGGTCTTTGTCGGCATGGTGTACTTCACCTTTCTGCACAGCAGTTACATTGTTAGCTCTTGTCCAAAGAAAATAGATGTTTATGTTTGGGACCCCATATCTTTGGGAATTCATTCGTTATCACTTTTCCAATAAAGTTCATACTAACCCTCGGTAGATTTTTAATGATAAGGCTGTTCAGTATAGACTGGTTTATTCCCCATACCAGATATTTCAACACCCCCTTAAACCCTTTTCCTCTTGTCTCCTCATTAATCCTTGTAAAGGGTTGGACTAGTGAGGAGTCAAAACTTCAAATATTTTACTTAATACTGATACTGCCTGTTCTGTTTTCAATTGGTGCTATGTTTTCTCAATTGCCCCTGAATGAAAATTACAACCGCCTCCTGAGATCTATTTTTTGGTGGGTGGGGTGTTTCTAGGGCATATGACATGAGATGACCATCGGTTTTTTTTTCTATTAGGACACTGCCTACGTTTAGCAGAGATCGATTCCATTGAATGTACGAGAAGATCAGTTAGAAGGGTGAGGGTCCGGTGAGTACATTATTCCTAGTCAAGTGACCCTTAACCCCGTTTCTCCTCCTCTCCTACCAACAACAATAACACTCGATTGTGAGTGAACTTTATCGGTTGTTTACGTTGCCATTTTGGCGGATGAATCACCTCCTAATTCGACTTATGATGACTTGTTTTTTTTTGAACGAGATTCGACTTATGCCCCATGATTGCCGAATTCGTAAACAAACTTCCACAGATTGCGTCAATTTAGTTCATAATATCTTTTTTTGTACAGTTCACGTAGTGAATTTGAACTTTACATTTTTTATTTGAATTTTTTCCCATTAAAAATCGATCGGAAAATATTAACTTAGGCCGTCGCTCTCATTCCATTTGCGACAGTTGAGGCAATTACCCCCTCAGAGCCCGACAAATGTCCCTAAACGACTCACTTTTTAAAATTTGTTTTATTTTCGTTTGGTAATGAGTTACCTATCCATCCACGCATTCTTGCTTGATTCTTACCTGTATCTGGTGTCCAGTGCTTTTCCAAATTATCTCCCAAAGTGGAGACTACTAAGGAGAGTGGTGCATTTGGGTAAAGTGCCCCAGAACGTAATGCTTACAAGAGTTTTCTCTGCATTTTTTTTTTTTTGTTTTGGTGGCCACATAAATGGCAAGGGGATTTAATGGATGACGACACGGTCCCTCACTCTAGAACAGTGGTGGCAAACCTGTGACCCACCGAGCAATTTGAAGTGCCCCGAGCGTGATCATATCTTGTTTATCGTCATGGGGGACATCGCGGAAAAATGAGGGGCAGTAGGTTGAGATGGTATGGACACGTAATGAGAAGGGAGGAGGAGGTGGAGCTCGTTAGGCGTACCCAGGGCAGGGGGAGACCAAAGCAGACGTGGGAGCAGGTTGTCCGGAAGGATATGGTAGTGTGTGGGGTGGACGGGAACCTGGTGGGAGGTAGTGCATGAAATTAAATAGTGCTTGTTTTTTTTTCGGGTTATTGTGACCCGTCTTCAAAAAAGGTTCGCCACCACTGCTCTAGAATCTCTCATTTTGGGTCCGGTGAACACGAAAAGAGATTTCAATGGGGCAGCACACATAGGTGGGCGAAGTCTTCACTAAACGGGTATGATTTAATATTGGCAAATATATACACGCAACCAATGGCGAATTATTCTAGAGGCCTTAAGTAAGGGTGGTGTAGTGCAAACTAATGTCCCCGTTCCCCTATTTTGAGGTTCCTTCTTCAGGGCCGGATTTTCTAGTCTGTGCGGTAATCTGTCTCTGGTTTCAGATAACTCATAGAAAGCCGATTTTTCAATAGAGTCATTGCTCATTGCACGTTGAACCTGTTCCTACACGCGTACGATAAAGAGTTGTTTACACCTGTGCCATCAGTGTAAAAATTTGTCGATCAATTAATGCTCCGAGTGCATTGTTACTCCTGAAAGGCCAATTCATTGAAGGTGCGCAAGCCATAGTTCATAGGATATTTTACATTGACAACGTTGGTGGCCCTTGGTGGAAAATAGGTGGCCATAGGTGGGAAAAGGGTTAGGAGTTGTTATTGTTTTATCCGTTGTTTATGAAGTTTCTCTCGCCCAGAATTAATTGGGCTAGTCCTGAGTTCGGAATCCGGAAAGTCATTAAAACTGAATACCAATTTGTTAAGGATATTTTAATTCAAAATATTTTCTTAGGTCTTTAATGATGTTGACCATTTGTGGTCCAAGAACTTGATGTTAATCTGTACATGTTCTGGGTGATGTTACTGGCTCGCTGACTCAAGGTCACCCTCTCACAGGGTGTGCTAGCGCATTAGTTCAGATAGATACGCGTACTACATCACTTAGTTTTTACGCTTGAACTGGGACCCGCTTGAACTGTTTGCTGCCGACCTGTTACTAAGGCTGAATTTCAAAAGGCGGCTGACACTAGGTTCACAAAAGCCCCTTTACCTAGTAATGAAGAGTTATCTTATCATGCCTGCTACGGTGGTGCACTTGCACTTATTCATTTCCTTTTTCAAAAAAAAATAATAATTCACGGTCTCAGTTCGGCATCGAACCCTCTCTGTTAACCTTCTAAAAACTCATATATGAGTATGGGCCGCCAAGTTCTGATTAAGAGAGGGTGGACAATGCACTAAAAGATCTCCCAATAGTACTTTCAGCAAGTTAAAAATCTTTAATAAAAAGAATTTCAAGCTTTGGGTCGCATTCTAGGGTCTTTTGTCATCTGGGTCGCGTATTAGACACCGCTACTGTACACTAATTACTGAACATTTGTTAATAGCGTCACATTTACCGACGTTTAGGGGTTAGAGGGTTGAGGAGCAAACACATTATTATGTCCATATACATCATTCATATCGCTCATAACGCGTATCATATACCTCTCGTCTGACGGAATTTTTGTTTACTTGAACGTCACTTTATCAATAATAAGGCCATTGACCGACACATGGGGAGTGGACAGGGCGAGTTCCGGTACCTGGGAGGCTGAGCTCGTACATTGCCGATCTTCATGTTAATATGTTCCACCAACGGGTTGGGGAGTCGGCCAAACAGCCATAACGGGCCGAACCTTCTGGAGCATAGATTCCCAAACTTATTTGTTCTACTGCCCCCTTTACAGGAAAAAAAAATTTGCTCAGCGCCCCCCCCCTCCCATGGAAATCTAACTTCAAGTGAACAGGCAGAAAGATATAGTAAAACATTTGTGTTCTTGTAAATAAGACACTTGAAATCAGCGCTAGCCTTCCGAAGTAGGAGGCCCTGGGCAAGTACAATTTGGGAAGCCCAGTCGTCCATCGTCCTGGGAATGGCATAGCAGCCATTAGTGTCTTATTACAAATTATATTCTACAGGTGAAACATGTATGGATAGTTTTTGTTTTCTCTTTATTCATGTTTTTACCACCCTCAATTTTAACAAAACGCCCCCCCCCCCCAAATGCACCCAAGGCTACTATCGCCCCTCCTTGATGAAACCACTGCCCCCTAGGGGCGAGAGGGAGGCAGGGTTGGGGGATATAGGAGAGGGGAAATTAGCAGCACCCAATGTTCAACCAACCACCCATGTCGGTACTAACGTTCCTTAACTTTATTGATCTGACGAGAACTGGTGTGACCAACGCAACTGAGCCGCTCATGCTTCTGAGCATGTATGGTTCTTTCCGGTAATTTTTGCCAGAAATGTAACCATCACTTTTAATCAGGATCGAACCTGCTCTTCTGATCTCATCATAAATCACGAAATATACTAGCTGAGCCCTATCTCTGGCATGTTTGTAGAAGCAATGGGTAGACGCCATAACCCAGTTAGAAATTACAATTTCCAAAAACAGTTAGGGCCCTGCCTGTAAGGTGGGTTGCAGGCGTTTCAACTATTAATTGAGAAGGACGTGGAGATCGTTGAACCCCCTCCCTCACCACATACAAACGCAGCAAACGACACCCTTGGAAACCTCCTTCTCATTGCTGAACCCGTGAAGTCCGTGATCGGCCGATCTCGTCACGCCACCGTTAGATGGGTAAAAAAGATGGCCATATAGGGGGGTCAATGGAGTGGAGGGTCACGAGATCGCGACCTAATGGTGGTAATGATGGGATCGAGTGGCAACATCGGTTGGCGGCCTATTTCCTGCTGTTTTTTCATTTCGATTTGTTTGATGGACGCATCATCCAATTCTCCTTGTTGTGTCACACCCTCTAACCTCTGACTTTACAGCCTTTATTAAGGCGTGGTAATATAATTTTTTTCCTTCTGCCCTGCCTTACCATCTCCGCTTCCAATTCAGTAAACAACCCCTCCCTCCTCCTCCTACCCCTTCCCCCCAAATAAGAGATAAAATTTTTTCCTGAAAATCTCGAGATTAGAGACTAAAATCGCAAACTGAAAACAACAACCCGGTAATGAACTTATTTGGCTCATAAATAAATAACTGAAAAACAAAAGCGATGGAGTCATGTGACACCCTGAAGAAGACGCCCTTCTGTATGGTGTTATCGTGCTCTCTCCCCTCTCTTATCGGATGTCCGCTACGTTTTATTTGTGAGGCGTCAACACGGTCGGTATTTTTTCTTTTCTGAAGGGAGTGGGTAGTGCATGAGAATTCATTTCTTGTCAATGACCCAGTTTTTTTAAATTTTTCAAGAAAAAAAATGTTATATATTAAAAAAAATCTCATTTGTCGTCAAGAGGGTGGCGTTGGTTGGAGGTAAGAAAGAAAGGAGGAGAGACATATTAGTGTAGTGTAACAGATAAATCACATAATATTGAAGATGTGATGGTATCGAAAAGTTCAGGGAACAAGGTTGGCTCTTACACTCTGCTCCCCCTCCTTCGCCACCTCCTCCTCATCACTTTTCGAGGCCATCTTTCATGGTAAACACATTTCAGTTTGGATTGGTGATGCTTGATTAGATATTCGTTCTCATAAACCTCTTTGATTGTTTGCTGAGGTCTCTCTCCCTCTGCACCCACCATACTGTCGTATGACCTCCGGCCTTTCCATTGCCACGTCAACCATTCCTTGTCATTATTGTTCTTCATTCACTAGTCACTTCTAAGAGTCAAAATATACACCTGTAGGTCAAGTGGTTAGTGGCCCTGTACTTTGGAAATGTCATCAATGTCAATTCGAATCTGTTTGAGGTTTTTGAGACAGTTCCTCCTCTAGGACTGTAGAAAAGACACGATATCGTAGGGTGCCAGCACCACATCTCAGGGGGGGGGGCGGCGAATTGCATTGGAATTAAGTAGTAGCACGTTGTGGCTTCATGACTGGAGTGTTGGGCAGTTACCCTGAAAAGTGACTGGCTACAGTTTTACCTGATTTCTACTTTCCTCTTAGGACCACACAGGGAGCGGCTTATTGCGTTGGACACACCCAGTTCTCTTCTGATCACTTGAGTTAAAAAACGCAACCCCAGCTAGTACTGTGGACGGGGCTCTAATGACCTTGTAGTTGAAGGGCCCGAAAAATACCAACAAACAATCAAACAACCACATATCAGGCTCACTGGTATGATTTATTTAGCTTTCTATACCTCCTCTCTTTATTCGGGAGGGTCCGGTCGCCTCAGACAACCTGCCATATGTATTTCATGCATTTCTATGCGCGTGGAATACTTTTCTCACCTCCACACCTTATTTTTTGGGAGTCCTATCAGTCTCCCTGCTTTATCTAATTTTGAAGTAAGGGAGGGTCTAAATTAGCCCATCTCGTCAGAGCTTATTTTTTTTCTCCTTATCGTCACTGTGATGCTCGTTGCGTTCAAGTATGCTACTGATTGTCTCGGTACCACACTTGAACACAGGTTCGAACCTGGTCGAGGTTGGTAGTTTATTCCCGTTGAGAGGGGGAAGCCGAAAAATGAAGCTGCGATTCCGTGGTACATGTTACTCTACTTAGAAAAAAATATACTTGTAGCTCGGCAATATTCTCACGGGCTGAAACTTGCCCCCTCCACCTGACGTCGGTGACAACCCCTGAATAATTGATTGACTTTTACCTGAAGCTTGAAGTTGCGTTGGACACACCAGTTCCCATGAGATCACTGAAGTTAAGCAGCGCAAGCCCACGTCAATACCAACATGGGTGGTTGGTAAAGAACGTTGAGTGCTGCAAATTAACCCTCTCCTTCATCCCTTCACCTACCTCCTCATCTCCCGCGGGCAGCCTCCTAAGGGTTCGTCCTGTTATGGCTGCCTGGCTTACTCCCCAACCCATGAAACTAATCCAGTAATCATTAGCTTACAGCGGGCAAACTTCTCGTCCATTTAAGTACAGTACAGCCGTTGTGAACCTTGGAGATATACGTCGTGGGCCGCCAGTTTGACACCCCTGGTGTAGAATGAGGACCAACTCTTTTCTCTTCTTCCCTTGAGCATTTCGCTTTGGGACTATTTTAAGAAACATTGTATTATTCAGACATTGCATCCACTTTGGTGGCGCAATGGTTCCAGATTCGACTCTGACTTGAGTTGGGTGTGGGTTCTTTGGAGCCTTCCGTTGGATGGGAAGAAAAGCTGTGGCCCTGTGTCATGTGTACGATGTCCCTCCTGCACCTAAAAGAACCCTTATTACATGAAAAAATGTGTCCGATCCTGCCATGGGCGGGATAAGGGTTAGTGATGAAGGGTTATTGAGGCACTGTTTGTCCCGTAGACTCTGTATCACCGCTTCCATACCCTCTTCTGCTAGGTTGGGATGATTGATATTGGGTTGTACCCTGTTTAGGCTTCGGTGCTGTCGTGCAAGTCACGTGCCTTCCTTCCACCAGCTGTTGGCGAGACGCCCGATGTATAAACTTAAAAGGAGGAGGGCTATTCATAAAATCCTTTTGGGAAAAGTTGGAGACAGTGACAATATTGCACCCTTGTGACATTCGATGGCGCGTCCCTTGCCTACTACTAACTGTGCTGCGCCAACTTGAATGACGCCAGGAAACCACTCTTTTCCAGTTGATTGCAGTTGAACCGTTTCAACCTCTGTCTTGACCCAAATGTTGGAAATGCCATGACGATTGTTTCGGTATAGGGTTTAGAGTTTTTGGCAACTTTCGGGGGTCGTTCATCAACCCTTTATGAACTGATGGCAACGCGCTATTTTTTTTCTTCTTCTTTTAAATAATGTTATTTTTAAGATCGAAGGTCCATGAATTGGTTCTGTATAGTAGTTTCATGTTTCTGAATCTTGTCCAAGATGATCGTCGCTATTTTGTTAAAAGGGTTAAAAATGGAACGGGGACATTTCGGAAAACAGTGCGAATTTGAAATTATTTGATGATGATGATGATGAGTTGATGCCACATGTTTATTGTCGTCCTGTACGTTTTTATTGTATATGTTATTATGCAGGGGTACAATACACGGGTTAAAAATGGTTGGCTGTTCTCCCGAAACCTATTTTTCCTGATAATTCGTTATAGTTCAGGGCCATTGACATTTATAAGAATAATTTTTCCTGGTATGAAAATCACTCAATAAGTTTCCCGTATTTTGAACTTTCCTTTTCCGGTTTTTTTTCCGCAGGTTCTTGGAGTAAAGCATATTTTTTTTTTGTTGTTGTTGTCGAAGAAAAAAATCATCTTGCTCACGGTGAGGTTTGAACTCAACACTTTATTCTTTACGTATCGAAATTTAATGATTATTCGTTGCACGTGAAGATTGTTGACGTCATCAGTTACGTGCCGTGTAGCTGACGTCATCGCAATATGCATGTTTTTTTTTCTTATGTTGTCTTCTTAGAAACCAAAGTGAAGGTCGGATACGAAGATTCGGACACCCTGCATCCTTAGCGAAGAATCGCTTTTTTTTCATTTTCGAATGACTGAATCGAGGTTAGTCGTTTCATGGGCATACAACTAAGTGAAAGTTTTGTTCTTACCTTCGTCTCATTGCATAAAGTGCATTTTATCGTTAATTCATAAATAAATTCTTAACAAGTAAGTTGTTTATATAGTTGCTAAATACATTAATAACAAGTTATAAAAATCGCTAATTAACGCGTACGTTTACAGAGGGCCTTCATGACGCCGTTCTAAAATAAGCTGCTTTCGCCGTTTCCCGGATGTTTCTCATCAGAAATGAAGCACCCAACTTTCGGAGTCTTTTCTTTTTCCCCCCTCCTTGTTTCCACGTTACCCGGAGACGACAAATTTCTTTAGAAAAAGGGGGATCGATTCCGGACTCCTAAATATGACGTTATTTCCCTTTGAAAAAAAAAATGCACTCAGGTGTGTTATTATGCCGTGAAATAGTAACTGCGCATTCCACACACGTTTTTCACTTTTTAGTTCTTCACCACTCCCATGACTTATTTCATATCTCATCAACCCTTCCCTCCTCCCGTGTTTTCCTCATGTATTCAAGGTATTTCAATTTTTTTTAATGTTCCAAACTCTACTTAAGAAGATCAGCGCAAGATTTATTTAAATTTCATCAGCTTTTATTTCAATTTATTTTGCGAGAGAAAGATGATGAAAAGGATCATTTGTCCCTTCCCACTCCTTTCTCTCTTTGAATACTTTTTTTTTCTTCAACAACTTATAAAAAAAACTTCTCACAGGACCTTAACATTCGGCCTCCTGGAAATAAGATTAATAATAAAACCAACAAATTTCAAATGCAAAAAAGAGTGCATTAAGAAGAGTGTGTAGGAGTAAGATGCGGAGGAAAATGAGTGTGGGGAGGGGGGGGGAAGAAATTAGGAAAGGGGTAGCATTAATCCTATCTCAAAATTTATCACACGAGGACAATAGGATACATTTAAAAGGGGGAAGAGATGTGACGATGATCCGAAATGGGGAAAGGGGCGAAAGTGGATGATCAAGATTAGTTATATGGAACGGGACAGGGCAGGAACTTGTCATAAGAGGGCGCTTCTCGCGAAAATTTCCCCTCTCGATTTTCACATATAAAAACATTTTTTTCATAATTCTTAATATATATATGTATAGAGATATTATATAAAATATATACAAAATTGACTTGATTGCTTGGTCCTGAAAAACCACATGTTGCCCGATGCACCAATTGTGACATCAAGGGCAAAGAAAAAAAATTTAAAAAAAACACAACTGAGACCTTTGTCTTTTTTTAAACTATTTACCCCTCCCCCAAAAAAACAATTCGTAAAGCTTATTGAATAGAACAATATAAATCTACTTTTTCTCTCTCGTATAGGTTTTGTTTTGCTAAACTCTAGTTAAAATAAATCTACGAGGATTTGATTTCTCTAACAACCACAGAACAACGTGTCCTCTCATCTTTCACTGACTCACACAGCGCGTATATTGTGATCAGCCCCATCATCCATTCTTTCCACACAATCTCAATGTCTGCAAGTCACTTGAAAAGGGAAGCACACTTCTCGAACATCCATCTTGTAATAATGAAGGTATTTATGAACGTTCCTCGATATGTAGTAGTAGTAGCAATAAATAGGTATAAATAGTAGATCGGTGGTGCTCATTGTGAGGCCAGTGCCCTCGGTTGTTTGTGAACAGCCCTGTTGCCGAGGGCAGCCGCTATATTGTCCCTTTAATCGGCCACGTTGATGTTGATGAAGTAATCGAGGTTGACGGTCCATCTGCAAGTGGCGTTGCTTGCAAATTGTTGGAGGGAAGGTGATGGCGACTAAGGGTAGGTCCATTTGTAGTCGCCGATCGGCTAAGAAACAAAAGTAGAAAGAGGAGCAGGCCTCCATCGAGGTTGGAAGAAGATCATATGAATTCTCAGTGACCAGCAGTCTTGAGGGGTAACCCATTGTCCGTGTTCCATCATGAAACTGGCCCTTTTCGAGCCTGCAGCAACAAGACAGGTAACGACAACACAAGGGTCGTTCACACACTTCGGAACGATCACCAACGCCTTCGCTTTGGCGGGTGACGACGAACTTAAGACAGTTATTATAGTCAGAACGAGTAATGTCTATGATGGGGTGAAAGTGTGAACAGCTGTAATTAGGACTGTGACTGTAGTGCTCGCCACCATCCTTATTGAGCGTGAAGCTCGTCCATGGTATTGGCAAGTTCGCGTTGAAGATGTTCAGGAGGTAGTCCCACATTGCTGAACACTGTTCGCAGCACGTTCACTTCCTTTGACAGCGATTCCACCCTTTTCTTAAGACGTTCGTTTTCACGTTGCAACTCCTTAACTTTGTGCTCAGTTTCGCGAGATCGCAACTTTGCCTTCTCGCGACTCTTGCGCACAGCAATGTTGTTCCGCTCTCTCCTTCGACGATATTCGTCGCTGCCTTTGTCTACAAATTTCTTGCTCTGCTTGTGAAGCACCTTGCCTGGTGCTAGAGATTTGCCATAGACTTCACCGACGTCACCGACGCTACTCGTGGGACCTCCGGCAGAGTAGCCACTTGCACCACCCGTCACACCTCCCAAATTACCAGTATGGCCAAACACGTGACCGCCACTCACAGAGTTGTGATGATGGTGGTGATGGTGATGACCGATAGGCAAATTGCCGCTGTGACCTGGATCCACTCCTCCTAGTCTGTGTTGCTGTTGTGTCTGCTGACGGCAGGTGATGTAATCGTCAGATTCTACTGGTTCTTGTTTGATAGCGATGGCCCTTTCGGTGCCGTAACTGACCGCTTGAACCGGTTGAGGCATGTACAGGGCACTGGGCGATGATCGCGCTGCTGGATGGCGTTGCAACTGTTGTTGCTGTTGAACGGTGGTGGAAGTACTCACTGGAGTCAGAGTGGACAAGAGAGATGTAGCTGTGCGAGACAGTGCGCTGGACACACTGGTTACAACTTCTTTGTCGACCCCGCCCACTACCGACTTGTTAACACTGTTATTATTGTTATTATCTGGCAGAATGTCTCCAAATAACGTGTTTTGCACCGATTCACTAAATGCTGGATCTTCTATAAATCTCTGGATGTCCAATGAGATTTCGGACGCGTTGAGGTCTCCTATGTCGGTGACAGAATCGTCACCGAACAGACAATTGCTGCCGTTGGTAGTGGCTGTAGTGACGCCGCCGTTCACTTGACTATTAGGACCGTTGACGCCAGCGTGATGACCACCAATTCCTCCCGTCGATCTCACACCGTTCAAGCCTTTGAGACCGTATTTCTCGTCCACCTGAGAATCATACATTTGCGGCGAATCCATGCTGCCGTAGCATGGTGATTGTGGACAGTAGTATTCCAGCTCTAAGCCGCCGGGAATTCGCCTAGTGGAAGCCGTTGTGCGTTGTTGAAAGGCGGGACGATCCTATAAGGGATCGAAATCCACAAACAGATGAGAAAAGTTCCAAAGACGGTGAAATATATTTTTTTTTTCAAAAAATACACTTTAAAAAAAAACACACAAGAAAAATCCTGACGACGAAGGATGTCACTAATTTCTTTTCAAAGAAAAATGTGCTCAACGGCGCACTGGACAACTCGTTCAATAGCAATCACGTGCTTCGTCGTTGTTTTCTGCTCTTTGAAGTTAGTTCGCTTGTTTTTATGGGCTGTTGCGTGTATATGTGCGAAAAATACGTGCACTGCTTTCCAGTACACTAGCTCTTGCCTCTTTATCGACCCTGCTACGATGAACGCACTTGTTGATCTGCTCGTCATCCACCGCGAGGTCACAAGTAAATATGTTCTGCCGTTAGCTCCTCCCATTAGCTTTTTTGCCATTGGTTACTTGGCTTAGTATTTGGCGATGGACTTTTTTTTTCTTTCTTGGAACTTGGCAGCGGCTGCTAGCAGTATGGAAACAACGAAGCGACGAAGAATGCTGCGTCATCGAGCGCAACAATTCATGAGTGAATCGGTCGTGGCGTCATTTGCTTGGCGTTGTAGCGAATGCCAGGCGGAGTGGACCAGTTCTAGCTTGTGTGTTTTTGGCGTCCGTCGTCGGTAGACGTACGTCGGTGAGGCAGGCTTGAGGAAAATTTTGAGTTGAAGGCATTTCTTGGATTTTAACAATTGGCTACCATGAATTTCTTGAGAATCGAGCTGCTACTGCTACGGTCACTGTTTACTTCCTTTCGCCCTCCATCATCCTCTTTACTTCCGGCTTTTCATAACCTTTAAGGCGGATTATAATAGTGAGGGGATTCCCTTCATTCTCTGGCGGGACGGCAAAATAATATACAGACGGAATAAAATGGCAACAGGGCGGTTCTTAAAACTTAGCATGCGGTTGGAAAATTCCGCTCTCTCCCTCTGGACATTGTCGTCGATTATCTCTGTGGTCTACAGACGTTTTAGTGAATCGGATGGACGATGTATTGACCCACTTATTTTTGCTTCGGCCACTCTCTTTTGTTCGTACCCAATGGACCCTAGATGATATTGTTTTATTCGGGACTTGTTAGTTTTACTCTGGATTGTTGTTAGGGGCTTGAAAGAATAGCTGTCGGAATACATGAATGAAAATTATTTTTTTTATAAAGATCGTCTTTTTTTGCTTACCATCATTTAGTGAGTGGATCACGAGTGAAATGAGTTTTTTTACCCTTAACCACTTAGCAACCAGAAGCCTGCCACTCGTGAGTGCCCTTTTCTTGGTATAGGGTCCAGTATGGTGGACCTTTGTGGACAGGGTTGCTTGCTTTCAATAGGTTCACTGGACTTAGGTTTTTAGGTGATCTCTAGCCGTATGTCACGTGTACGCCTCCTTCCTCGCCCTCTTTAGTACTTTATAACTTAAGAGCAGAAAGTGGACACCTGACCTTTAATTCAAAAGGTATTGCTGTTAAATATCTAATGCACTTTTATTTGTTTCTTGACTCACAGAAGTCTGGTTCATCCCTACATTTTGACCCTTTTCCGCCCTTTCCCTTTATTATCCACATACAGTATTTGTTCTATAGTTTTTAAAATTTGGGTGGCAACTGTTATTGACTCCTTTTTCGATCAGTCCTCTTTGCGGTACAAGGTCAAAGGTGTATTGGTCTGGTAGATTAAAATAGTGAACGAGTTAAGAAGAGGTCACTTACTCAAAAGAATGACATTTTGATTACTGTAGTTATTTTAGACATACTGTATGCTCGCCATGATTATACTCGATTTATGTTCATTTTGTTTGGTTTCTGCAGTAATTTGACGTTGGCCCCCGAGAGCTTTGAAAACTATTAAAGTAAACTCTTGCAGCCCATCCCTACACATTTCTGTGTAGAGAATCATCATTCCAAGCTCCTTTTCCGCTGTGGAGGGTTGATATCCATTCATTTCGGTGGTACTGAGAACCCAACAGTGAACAGTAACTAGGCGTTACTTTTACGTAGTTGGCTGCCGACTCAACCCAACAAGCCCTGCTTTTGAATGACGACGTTTCTGGGAGCAGTATCTGTTATCTATCCCAGAGGGCGAGCTCTTACACCTGAAAATTTTGCCGATATTTACGTATGCTTCGTGTCGGTGATATGATGCCATACCAGACCGACTGACGGAAGGTGCACACAGTGGCGTAGCCAGAATTTTCTGAAGGGGGGATATGGCTGTCGATAGGGTGAACCAGGATTTTCGGAGGGGGGATATGACTCGGTAGGGTGTATAGCGCTTCGTTATATTCGAGGCCCAAGGGCGGGGTTTTAACCCCCTAAACCCCCCGTTGGCTACGCCACTGGGTGCACAAAACACACAAAAAAAGAAATTGCCACGAGTCCTTAATGTCGGGAGCGAAGGAAGACCTGCCGGGGACTCACGGGCGAGTTTTTAAATAATTTACATGCCCCTGGACCGGCCCATGATATTTCATGCATGAAATTTGTTTTTAGAACTTATGAGCTGCACTGTATGTTAAAAAAAATGATATTGCTTCCCAAGTGGGGGCGCTGTAATGACTATAATTCGAATTATTGGAATAGAACGATGATGGGTTGGAACGATGCTTACACTCGTTTGAATTTTTTTCTTTTGTTTTTCTCCTTTTCTTGTCCATTTTTTAGATGAATGTTAAAGAATGTAAACCGTATTATTTGAATGTTTTTTCCTTCTTGAGATGCTTTGTGGTGTGACAGCGACGACGCCCAGGTCTTTGTTTGTGAAGGGAAATCCCACCAAGAAACTCGCTACGCTAAGGCGTCGTGACGCCATACGTTTGACGATGACGTCGTGTTTGCCTCGTAATGTTGTTTACAAACGATGCAGCGGGTGTTTGCGCCGTCGTATTCAACGAAATTTGAAATTATGACGTTAAAGGTAGATTATTTGTTATTGTTATTGAAGTTCGATTCGGATGCATATGCCATTTTCTTCAAGATAAAGCACTCGGCGAATACATTAATCTGTTGACCAGTTGTAGATATCATTACGGCTATTAAAACGATCGACTGCGCCAATCTATGCCTGAGTAGTTCAGTTGATATCGTGTTTAATTCTTGAAATCGTGGCAAATATATTCCCGCCCCACCATTTGAGTTGTCTTAAGTTTTCAGATACAAAAGCAACTCCTAACCCTTTTCTCGCCTATGGCAGGGTCGGGTACCCATCTTGTTTCTCTGAATGGACACAAGAGCGATCTATTGGGCAGTTTTCCCACTGCCGATTGCCGACCTAAGCTACAACCTGTATGCTTATTCCTGCTTATTTATCGTCGGTTTACTGTTCGTTGGACTTGTTTGGTTTGCTGGTGTTTTAGGGCCTGTGCCGGATTTACCATTACTGGATGCTTGATTAGTTTGTGGGTTGGGGGAGTAAGCCAGGCAGCCATAACAGGACGAACCCTTAGGAGGCTGCCCGCGGGAGATAAGGAGGTAGGTGAAAGGACGAAGGAGAGGGTTAATTTGCAGCACCCAACGTTCTTTACCAACCACCCAAGTTGGTATTGACGTGGGCTTGCACTGTTTAACTTCAGTGATCTCACGGGAACTGGTGTGTCCAACGCAACTTGGCTGCAGAACGCAACGCAATTAGCTGAAGCCTAGGGCCTCAACATTTAGCGGACTTCAAACCTTAAGAAAAGGGCCTCAAAATTGAAATAGCCTAGGGACTCTCAATATCTAAATCCGGCACTGTTTACGGTCCTTCAGCTTCAAGGTCATTAGAGCCCCGTCCACTGCGTAGTTCAAATGCAGAGACTGCACAGACACTACACTAATGCGACGATTGTTGGGTATTAGCAGTACCCAGTTTTCCCAAGCGGCCACCCATGTCAGTATTATTTGGAGTTGCGTTACTTAACTTTAGTGATTAGACGAGAATTGGTATGTCCAATGCAATAAGCCGCTCTCTTGTTCATTGGGGCACTCCGTCACCAGGGGGTGAGGTGGGTCAAGTCACAAATTCTAAAGAATTGAACCCGCGACTATTACAAGTTTCATTAACATTTGAAATGCATCGCGTCCATCACTTTGCACTTGCCCAGCGACATTAATTAGTAGTCATGGTAACGCGAGCGGTTACGCTCACTGATATGAATTCATTCGCCGTTAGGTGGTGAAGTTTAACGAGAGATGAAGGATAGTCGGCACGTTGATTGCGACGCGTTGCTATGGACACCACGTGGCTAAAACGTGCTCGCCTTTCGCCGCTTTAGTGGAGATAAACGGTGGCACGTGACGTCACGCTTCGCACAAATATGAAATTCAATTTGCAACGGATTTGACCAAAAAAAATATACTGCTGTTCAGAGGAATGTTGGTGGGCAATGTGCGGTGGGCGTTGCCTCGAAGAGCACGTGTGGTGCTTCACGTTGTTTTCAGATACGTGCATGTAGATCACGTGGAATATCCGCGAGCCTCCGAGTTCAGGCATGACGTCATGCGGCTGTAGGCCGTTTCCTGGTTGTCCAAATATAGTTAGGACCGTTTTTATAAGTTTCGAATGAGCCGATGGAGTAAGAGTCCACATGAGCTTTGTCCCATTAAATCAGGTTGCTATTTAATCCGTGTGTTAGGAATTACATACAAGGCCTAGGGTATCCTTGTATTGTATATCGTAAGAGGAGGGTAAAAGTGGCATTCGGACTGTTACCTGTCACGTGAATCACTATACCTGGGAGTTTTCTTCCTCTCCTCTTCCGTCATTTTTATCTTGCCTGCTTCTCTCTCCCTCTCCTTTTTCTACCTGATCATACGTAACTTATAGGGGCCCGATCCTGCTTGAGGCGTGAGGTGAGTCATCTCAAGAAGAGGAAGACGTGCCAAATTTTTAATCACTAAGAAGAATATTCTGTTTTCCAGGAATGTAGATGGTTGGGAACACCCGGGACAGAGGTGCCATATCTTCGGGATATGGTAGTGTGTTAGGTGGACGGGGACCTGGTGGGAGATAGACGGGAGTGGAGGGCTAGAACCTTGCCACTGACAGGATGAGGGTATGACGATGAAGAATATTCTGTTGCCACTCCTCTCCACCCAGTTAACTATGGATCTTTCCGTGTGCAAAGGGTTTTCAACACCTTGTGATATACGTGTGAGCTACTACTTGTACTTAGCTTCTGTAAGAAGACTACAGTTGAGTGTGTCCACCACATCCCCGTCACTAGAAGAGTCAACCCGTCTTCAATCCGGGACCGTCGCCTACCCACTCACGTGAATCACAACTGGGATCGATCCCCCACATTGACCTAATGCAGTAAGCATGTTGCCATTAGAGCTATTGAAACCGGATGAAATGTGCAAATTTCTCACTTCTAATTGGACTGGAAAAGGGAAGTGATCTGGGAGGTCATGTAAGTCGTAGATGTAGCCTATTGTGCTAGACGTGTAAGAGTTCAAGCCAAGAGGGAGGAGGGGGAATTCCCCAAAGAAATGTCTTGTTCGTTTAACTGGGTATTGACACGAATGATGCAACTCGCGTTCTGACGTCAGTTGATAACGGATGCTTGTGATGAGGTTCAGTGTGATGCGTCATTATCATCATCATCAGGTCCCCGTTCATCCAAAAATCTGATTTTGGCCTTGGGATATATTTTTGATTCATTCAGTGGGTGAAAGGTGACCTGGGCATCATTATTTCTTCCTTGTGCTATTGCTGCCTTCTTCTCCTTAGAATGGGACATTTCACCTGCCATCAATCTCCTACATTCAAGGAAGGGAGGATGTTTGTATTAGAGTGTCGGAATGAGAGGTGGGCGCCTATTCCACTGGTAGCTCACTGTTAGCCTTTTTCTGACCCTACCAGAAACAAGCCCTGATTTCTTTGAAATTGGGTGTCATTCTTTTGTCTCTCCCCCCACGTTTTGAATGCAATAGATGATATCTGGATTTGATAAGACAACAAGGTGCGAGAAGTTGAATGTCTAGGGTTTAAAATCTTTCCAACCACCTTCTTTCTTCTTCTTCTCCTCCTCCGCTTGTTTGGCATCACTGTTGTCGGGTGTTATCCTACAGACTTACCTACCTACTTCCGCTACACCACCTGCCACACCCTGAAGAGTTGTTATTGCGCGCTGTTGTCATATTTCCTCTAGGAGAGACCGCAACCATCCAGTTCATGTTATCTAGTTGAAATTCCCAGATAAGTTTGTTATTATTATGATTGTTGTTGTTGTTTTTTAATCTGTTCCTAGAAGGTCCTGCCATTCGATACGCGATTTCGGCGTATATTGGATGCGTTTCGGCGAAGAAAGCAAACCTCTTGATACGTCACCAATTTTTTTCTCGTCCACACCCCTACTCACTCTTCCTATGACCTTGCCAAAAGCAACTCTACGTTCAACTCAGTTGATAACGTTCTTTGGTTTTTTATTTGATTTTATGACGCTAGTACTTAGTTCTTGCGGATTAAAGCCGTCCTCCCTCGGTTGGAGGCGGACGAAAAGTTTGATGAGACATGGAGCCTGCGTCAGTTGTCCACAGGTAGCCTCCTGAACTACTTGCGTTCAGCCGAGAGAACCCTAGTGCGCCTTCCGTCAGATGGCAAGTATACTCGTGACTTCGCATGTCTTCTACTCGTTAAAGAACCCTTACTTACTACATTATCATCATCATACCCTTATCCCGCCTGTGGTAGGGTCGTACCTGCGGGTTCTAACCCTCCACTCCCTCCTACGCCTACCTCCCACCAAGTCCCCGTCCATCCCGCGCACTATCGTATCCTTACGCACATGTTGTTGTTTGTTTGTTGGAGTTTAAGGTCCCGTCAACTACAAGGTCATTAGAGACCCTCCTTACGCACAACCTGCCCCCACGTCTGTTTTGGTCTTCCTCTGCCCCGGGTGTTTCCACAACCAGCATTCCAGCAATGGACCTAACGAGCTTCTCCTCCGCTCTTCTCATGCCCATACCACCTCAATTACTCATGTTTTCTACGATGCCCCCCCCCCCCCCCGAACTGCCTCATATGCTCATTCCTAATTCTTTCTGCTCTCGACACCCCACTCATGTATCGCAGCAATCGCATTTCAGCTACTTGCATTCTGCCTTCATGGCTCTTTCTCACTGCCCAACCCTCTGACCCATATAGCATAACAGGGCTCCACTGTTTGCACTTCAACCATCCCACATTGATCCTATTGGTCACACCCGCATCTACTTCCTTTTAGCTCTCGAACATGATCCTTGGTACTTAGTTAAAGAAGCCTTACATGTGATCCGGCAACACTTTCCCAGTTGTAGAAGCTCGCTCAACCTGGTGTCGGTGAATTTTTTATGTTGGTGTTTTAGGGCCTTTCAATTATAGTTGTCATTATAGTCCCGTCCACTTCACAGTTCTAATGCAGAGTCTGCACAAACACTACGGTGTTATGACGATTTGGGTATTAGCAATACCCAGTGTTCCTCTTCAGTGATCAGACGTGAACTGGCGTGTCCTGCGCAATACAACCACTAGGTATCGGTGAAGGAAAGGGCCCTCAACACATCGCTCATCTATCCCAATGGTACAAAAATGGGCCTTCGATTCTAGTGGCTGAATTGCGTTGGGCACACCAGTTCTCGCCAGATCACTGAAGTTAAGCAACGCAGCCCAAGTTAGTACTGACATGGGCGGTCGGTTTAGCATTGGGTGCTGCTAATTTTCCCTCTCCTATATCACCTACTCCTATCCCTCTCACATCCGCGAGCACCATCCACAAGGTTCGGCCCGTTATGGCTGCTTGGCCAACTCCCCAACCCGTTAGTCTAATATACTAACATACCTTGAACCCCCCCACAGGACCTCGGCTTTATGCGGGACGAAAAGCACACGAAAACTTCCCTCTCATCCGAAAGACGACGTCATTTACCATCGGACAAGCTCCGAACCGACTCACGAGTCAAGCACGCTTCTAAAGAGTCATCCAGGCTAATTTAAAGTGCAGTGACGTGGCGGCATCATACACTCACGCAGAGCCGGCGCGAGCTTTTGGGGTTTGGGGGTTCAAAAATATTTTGCGGGGCCTTTTATAGGAAAATACATTTTACACTTTGTACTATAGAGGCCCGCGCATGGGGCCTTAGTAAATGCCGGGCCGGGTTCTGTGAACGCCCTGAACCCGCCTCGCGCCTGGCTCTGCACTCACATTCACGAAGGAAGGGAGGGACAACGGTTTTGCCACATCATCTGACTGATTGAAGGCACACTTATGGGATATTCCTCTTTTAACTGAAAGAAATCTCTCACTTTTGTCAGGATCGAACCCGAGCGATCATGGCCTCACCGACCATGCACAGTATCGAATGAGCTGACTTCAAAAATTAATTTTGGGGGAGAAACGGAAAATTCGGTTAAAGACTAGTTATGCGTAGGCCAGTAGTAAGGTCGGGTGTAGGTCTATGCATGCGCAAAATACCCTATGTCTCGATGGGTAAGAGTTCCAGGTGTAGGTGGTCGCCTTCCCGCCTTCTTTGTCCTCTTAATGCACCGATAGCCTGCCATCAGAATTGAGCTGACATGAAATATTCAACCATTTCTTCTTTTACGTCATTCTTGGCTATAGCAGGGTAGGAATAGTCTGGAAAGGCATGGATGTGGTTTGACCACTGCACTGCTGGCTTCCGACCAACTACCACAACCCTTTCTTGTCTCCTATTCGCTGTTGGCAAGTTGGAATGGTGACCCACTTGAGGACATGATTTGTAGGTTAACCTCTACCTTGTTGAGGCTAATAGTGTTTCTTGCTGTCAAAGAGTGTAAAGAGATCCTACCCATCTAGTATTCAAAGGATCGATCCTGGCCGAGACGGTTTTTAACATTCGCACCGAGGAAGCAAAACTTCAAGTTCGCCTCCCAACATATTAAATACACGTTGTTACGAGATGCTGGCTACCATTTCCCTTATTTTTCCCACCTAATTACTAGATGTAGCCTACGGGCACGTCTGACATTAAGGTAACCGGCACCACACGGAAGAAGACATACATGCGTCAGCAAGCTTCTCAGGTGTTGAAGCCTATAGTCAGTAAATTGCCTTCTGAGGTGACGACTGATGGGAAATAGCCTAATTATTAATAGTGTAATTCCACTTTCGGGAATAGAACTCGCATTCCGAAATTATTACAGTAGTCACGTTAGGTACTAGTTTTATGGATCGGAGTGCTGAGGCTGTACGAAAGAGCCCTGAAAGCAGAATGCAACAAGTAGCTGAAATGGATGCTGCGGGTGGGATGTCGAGAATGGATAAAATTAGGAATACGTATATTAGGGGCGGGGAACCGCGGAAAAGATGAGAGAAAATAGATTGAGGTGGTGTGAGCATGAGTGTGTGGGTGTTAGGTCCATTACGGGGATTCAGGTTTTTGGAAGCACCCGGGGCAGGGGAGCACCAAAGACGTGGGAGCAGCAAATTGTGTTGGAAACACCAGTTTTCGTTTGGTTTGTTGGTGTTTTAGGGCCCTTCAACTACAAGGTCATTAGAGCCCCATCTACTGTATAGTTCTAATGCAGAAACTGCACAGACACTACATTATTGCGACGATTTTTGGGTATTAGCAGTACCCAGTTTTCCCAAGCGGCCACCCATGTCAGTACTAACTGAGGTATGCGTTGCTTAACTTCAGTGATCAGACGAGAAGTGAGCGGCGAGTTGCGTTGGACACACCAGTTCTCGTCTGATCACTGAAGTTAAGCAACGCAAGCCCAGTTAGTACTGACATGGGTGGTCGCTCGGGAAAGCTGGGTACTGCTAATACCCAATAATCGTCTCATTAGTGTAGTGTCTGTGCAGTATATGCATTAGAACTATACAGTGGACGGGTCTCTAATGACCTCGTAGTTGACGGGACCTTAAACTCCAACAAACACAAACATCAGACGAGAACTGGTGTGCCCAACGCAATAAGCCGCTCCCTCCGGTTTTCGTCTGATCACTGAAGTTAAGCAACGCAACCCCAGCTAGTACTGATATGGGTGGCTGCTTGGGAAAACTTGGTACTGCTAATACCCAAAAATCGTCGCATTCAGAGCCGTAACGGGTGTATGAAGCGCCTGTGGCAAGTGTCTAACTTTCGCTTGCCCGTAACCCAATAATGACAACAAACTTAAACATTTTGTGCCCCAAACCCAGTTGCGCCCGTGGCGGCCGCCTTCTTCGCCACGCCCTAGTTACGGCCCTGGTCGCATTGGTGTAGTGGCTGCGCAATCGCCGCATTTCGAACTACGCGGTAGACGGAGCTCTAATGACCTTGTAGTTGAAGGGCCCTAAAACACAAACAAAGTGGGAGCAGGTTGCACGAAGAGAAAATAGAGAGTTTTCTAGCTGCGGTTCTATCCGACGTACGCTACGCAATGCAGACGAATTGTAAACTGCGCAAACTCAGATACGGCGTGTGTCTGCGCAGTTCACGATTCGTCCGCATTTCGTAGCGTACATCGGATAGAACCGCAGCTAGAAAACTCTCTATTTTCTCTTCGTGCAACCTGCTCCCACTTTGTTTGTTTGTGTTTTAGGGATGGAGTGGATGGAGACCTGATGACAGATCGGCGGGAGCAGTAAATTGCATTGCACACATCCGTTTTCGTGTGATCACTGAAGTTAAGCAACAAAATCCCAGCTAGTACTGACATGGGTGGCTGCTTGGGAAAACTGGGCACCCCTAATACACAAAAATCGTCGCATTAGCATAGTGTCCTTGCAGTATCTGCATTAGAACTATGCAGTGGACGGGGATCTAATAACCTTGTAGTTGAAGGGCCCTAAAACACCAATAAACAACAAGGGAGATAGATGAGAGTGAGGACGAAAACCCACAGACCCGACCCTGCCATAGGCGGGATACAGGTATGATGATGTCAGTTGCTACACGCGCCGCGGTGGCGTAGTGGTTAGCACACTCCGCAACTGCGCCAGTAGTTCTAGATTCGATACTGGACCGAGGTGGGTCCCGTGTGGGTGTACGATGTCGCTTGCACGTAAAAGAACCCTCTCTACTACGCAACGGGTAGATGAGGCAAAATTTCCCGGTGTAGGAGCTCGCCCCCCTGGCGTCGGTAGCATTCCCCAACGAACACTAGACCGACGATAAATAAGCGTAGGGGTGCAGCTTTGGCCGGCAACCGGCTGCAGAAAAAAAACTATGGCCAATATATCGCCCTGTGTCCATTCAGAGGGACAAGATGGGTACCCGACCCTGCCATAGGCGGGAAAAGGGTTAAAAGTTGCTTTGATGTCAGTTACTACCTACGTGATTGAACCAGTCGAAGCATCTGATGACTTTGAGTGTCACGTGGCGATGCACATTTGGTTGCTAATTAATTGGGAATGGAAAGGCAGAAAAAAAAAAGTTCTATTGTGACGTCACAGGACATTTTGGAATTTTTTTCTTAAGCCTAGTTCCCTGACACGCGACACCGAAGAGAATAGCACTTGAGCAGACAGTATAATTATGACGTAAACCACAGGCGCTAACAGAAATTGCGCCTGGTTTGATTCCCTGGCATGAGCGAATTGATGTAAGCAATTAATAGTTTTCAATATGAACGTTTGGTGGCGCCAAAACCGAAAAAATAAATAAACCAATGAAAACTACACAGAAGACTATTTAAAAATTCAAACAGCCAATCAAATTCGAGCGACACATTCCATTGACAAATGCAGTTAACTAACTCTCAACTCCACTTCACCATTGATTTCGTGCTTACTTTACAGAATGGTAGTGTAACTACGTCATCAGTTTATGTGGATTGTCGTCTGCTAGCGCGCTATTCTCGTCGGTGTCGCGTGCCAGGGAACCAGGCTTTAGGTAGATAAGATTCTGTCCTGGCTTTTCGTAGTAGCGCCGTGAATGGCTTGTGACATTATTGCATAGATGAGTCATTCACCAATTACGTGACTGCCACGATGATTATTATTATTCCTATTACTGTATTCCTAAACTACGTGGTTTTGTCGGTAATGTATGGTTGTATTTTGTCCTCAGCGATGCTACTAGTGCGCCTTCGTTGTGCTAATGGGGTCGTGGGTTCCATTCCTACTCTAACTGCAGGGAAAAGCTAGTGCCGTTTTGTTTTTTAAGGAAGAGTAACCCTTGTATCATCTCACACTTTTTGGTAGCTGCACCAACTTTGCCTTTCCCCCCTGATCGTGAAATAGCCCCCTTTTTTAAATGTTAGCCCACAAACATTTGTGTCATTTGTGGCGGACTGTAGAGTCCTTGTGGTTATCTATCCGATGACGTTTTAGGATGGTGTTTTTATGTCGATCCCCTCCCTGAATGAGCTGTGGGACAGGAGGAGGGTGGTGGCAGTGACTGCTCTGAGATTGGTGGGTGGCACATTTATTTTATTATCACTACTGTCATCGTCATCATCATCATCATCATCATCATTCGAATGACATACTTTTTTATTAAGAGTATTATTAATGTTATTACCGCTGCTACCGCCGCCAACTCTCATTTTACTCCTTCCCCCCACCACCTTCCTCCTCATTATAGCCGCCATACTGCTTCTTTCAGGGCTGTTCACTTGTAACGTTGCCAAGAAAGAAATACATTGTCGCTGATAGTTGTGATGGTGGTCGTAATAGTGGCTTTATTTGGGGGTTGGAGGAAAGAAACTTGCAAGAAAATTGTCAGATGATTGATGAGTAAGGTCCCATTTTGAAATTTTTCTAGGGGATGGAAGGTCAGATCTTGACCTTCCTTAGCTGTCCGCAACATCCTCTCCTCTTCCCCATACCACTCTTCCTTCCTCTCTTTTCGTTTCTTTGGTGTTTAAGGGCCCTTCAACTACAAGGTCATTAGAGCTCCGTCCACTGCGTAGTTCGAATGCAGAGACTGCACAGACACTATACTAATGCGATGATTTTTGGTTATTAGAAGTACCCACTTTTCCCAAGCGGCCACTCATGTTATTACTAACCGGTGGTTGCGTTGGTGAACTTCAGGGATCAGACGAGAACTGGTGCGTCCAACGCAATACAGCCACTCCCTTTATGAACATGTTGCTCAAGACGGCCCTCGAGATGCGATTTCTTTATTTTCAGCCTGGTAACACGACATCCTCTCTTCTCCTTCATATCAACTGCGTAGCTGAATTTTTGTCAGCCGCATTAACTCTTCTTAAAGAAGTATTCACTCGTTAACAGCGTTTTCCTTTCAAAGTTCTAGTGCGCGGGTTCGATCTCGTCACTGTTTAACTTGTGGACAGTTCACGATTTGAGGTTTCGATGCAGGGCGAAGCTGACAGTTTCTTTCCGGTCTGGAGAGGAGGAAGAAAAGGGGTGACCCTTCTACTTAAAGAATAATGAATATACGTGCAGATTGGCAAAAATCTCAGGTGAGAAATTTGCCCCCTTCTCTTGATGTTGGTAAATCAGAACTGACAGGCCGATATTAAATTACTATAAAAGAAACGAAACCAATTTCTTCTCCGCCTTTGGTTCGTTAACTACAGGGCTTCAGACGAGGTGGAAGACACAAAGTATTTGTCCCTCTCCCCAAGCGTGTGGGGATTCAATCTGAGGAGCCACCCCTCCACTTGTTTGACACAGGCTCCCTGATTGCTCAAAGGTATAGAGAGGGGATTTTAGAGACTTATGTGCGACCTTTCACGTTTCAGGGGTGCAGTTGGCTCTCAGTTTCTTTGTGGATGACAGTGTTCGTCCACATATAGCAATGGGGATGAATATCTTCAAAATTGGGATAGGCAACCCAGATCTTCAGATCTTAATCGTATTGAACATGTTTGGGATGCACTTGGGAGGGCAATTGCAATTCACCAACCACCTCCCAGAACCATCCCCAAGCTAAGAACTGCTTTGGTGCAGGAGTGGGTGTAGCTTTCTCAGGGATTCATCAACTGTCCATACACCTATTAGTCTCATGTGAGTTACTCGTGATTTTGTAATGCTATTTCCCCTGTTGTAGGACATAAATTGCTGCTGTATATTACTTTGTCTCCGTCCCAAATTGTACTAAATTCTGTCCAGGGGTTTTTGGGACATTTCAGTAAATGTGTTTATTCTCTTAATATTGAACTTGAGTGTATTTCTTCACACGCTTGCCGTGGTGTTTCATTTCGTTCGTTGGCGTTTAAGGTCCCGTCAACTACAAGGTCATTAGAGACCCGTCCATTGCATAGTTCTAATGCATAGACTGCACAGACACTACACTAATGCGACGATTATTGGGTATTAGCAGTACCCAACTTTCCCGAGCGGCCACCCATGTCAGTACTAACTGGGCTAGCGTTGCTTAACTTCAGTGATCAGACGAGAACTGGTGTGTCCAACGCAACTCGCCGCTCCCATGGTGTTTCATAGCCGGTTTCTGGCATTCTTTGTATTAGCCGAGGTAGGTGTGGTAACGATTGACCTAGAGTTCTTTGTACGGAAAGGAAATCCCAACCCTCTTCCATCGGTTGAAAGGGAACGAACCCCTGAAATACGTCAAGTGGAAAGTGAAGCCAATATCTACCAAAAGATATGGATGACGTCATACTACCACTACCCTTACTATCACTGCGGCAAGTTTCAAGATGTAACATAAGTGATGTGTTTTCCAGGGACTTTGGATTCCAGTACAGTTTAAAGGCGAAGATAACGATTTGAGAACCACACAGTGTGTGCTCTCTAGTTGCATGATGCATACCGTTTATCGAGACCCATGTCACGTGTCTCATACGTGACACTTGCACGTTCATCTTTCAAGTTACATGGTAGTGAATTATCATTCTGTCAAGACGGAATCATCATCATCATCCTCATCACGCCGTTATCCCGCCTGTGGCAGGATCGGGTCTGCAGGTCCACTGAACATGCTCTTGACTGGGGGCACTCCAACCAGGCGTCTGGAACCCTCAGGAATATTGGCTGGGTTGTCTGTGAGGGGATGCCGGCCTACCCCTTTCGTTCCAGCATCGCATTATGCAACCAAAATAGAAACTTTGGCAGGTAAATTAATGCTTTGGTGGTTATAATATGGCATGGTGTATTTTTCCTCCAGGTTAAATATTTCGATATCCAAATATTTATGGATTATTTTTATAACGTCGAAACCCTGGTGGGGAGAGAGATCTAATTGATTAATTTTACTCAATTAGGAAAATTTATGTCTAGCATCTCAGGAAGACTGGGAGCGGCTGTATTGCGTTGGGGACACCAGTTCTCGTCTGATCACTGAAGTTAAACAACTCAATTCCAGTCATTTCTAGCATGGGTGACCGCTTGGGAACGCTGGGTACTGCTATTACCCAAAAAAATCGTCGTAACACAGTACTGTCTGTGCAGACTCTGAATTCGAACTACTCAGTGGACGGGTCTCTAATGACCGTTGTAGTTGAAGGGCCTAAAACACCAACGAAACAAAAAGCAACTCCTGCCTATGGCAGGGTCGGGGACCCATCTTCTCCTTCCTAATGGACAGAAGGGTGATAATTATATTGGACAATGTTTTTCCACAGCCGGTTGACGAACAACGCTGCAACCCCTATGCTTATTAATCGTTGGTCTACTGTTGGTTGGAGAATTCCATCGACACCAGGGGACGAGGCCCTGCACCTGGAAATTTTGCCTCATCTACTCGTTGCATAGCACAGAGGCTTCTTTTACGTGCAAATGCCATCGTACATCAAACAGGGCCTCAGTTTTACTTCTCATTCGAAAGAAGGTGTACTCGGGACATCCCCTCTCGCCCGAAAGAAGCCAACCCACCTCGGGCTAGTATCGAACCTAGAACTAATTACTCAGTTTTTGAGCGTGCTACCGACTGCGCCACCGAGGCGGGTTAAAAACACCAAAGAAAGAACCAAAAAAAGCAGTAAGACTGTCCTCTGAACGCATGGCTCTAGGATCGATCCTGATATTTTTTCCGAACGAGAAAGTAACCGACAATTATACCTTCAACCGGATGAGAAGTAAACTTGTGTTCCCGTGTTGGTGTTTACGTTATCATTTGCACGTAGCATTTCTTTGAACAGGAAGAACCCATTTTCCTGATTTCTATGATTAAACCGTAACAGTCCGACAGTTGATTAAATTAATCCACTGCCATGTTGGAAAGGACAAGACATGTATCGTTTTACCAGAATCGAACCATTAATTATGACTTCACACGTCAACTGTCAACCAAATCAAGATTGGCAAATATAAAATATTCATGATGGACCATTTTTTATAAAACCTGCACCTACGTGGGAAATGACGGGTGCTGTTGACAGATTCTTGCATACAGTATATAGATTTTTATACTTCGGTCACATTTCTCAATTCTATTTACGGACGCTCTGAAAGAGAAAGGGGGAAGGGCTACCCCTAAAGCTGGAGATTTTATCTAGGTTTTCATCTCTTATCCAATCCCACGAAAGTCAGATCTCCCTGAGTCACTCACCAGGAAAATGCCATCGTCAGTCTTGACCAGGATTGAACCTGCACACCATACACCAGTGGTTCTCAAAGCGTGTTCCGTAAAACCACCAAGTGTTCCGCAAAAAATTTTAATGCACAAATAAAGCAATGGAGAGATACTCTGATGTGACCCTCGGAATCAATGGGGGAGGGGGTCACTGAAGTGGAGACAGGCAAGTGGAGTCCTGTGTGATAGTAGCAGGCGCGGATCCAAGGGGGGGGGGTTGGGGATTGCAACCTCCCCCCTAAATTTTGGGTCGACATTGACACTGACAAATGAAAATTGCGTTTCCAATCGCTGCCTATGACTCAACCCCCCCTGACGAAAATCCTGGATCCGCCCCTGTAGGAGGATCCCAATCTAGTTGAAAGGGAAGTTCTACAGGACAGTGGTTAGACCAGCTATGCTATATGGATCAGAGTGCTGGGCAGTGAGGAAGAACTACTTAAATAGAATGCAAGTAGCCGAGATGCGAATGCTGTGGCACATGTGTAGCGTGTCGAGAGCGTACAGAATTAGGAATGAGCATATTAGAGGTAGCCTGGGGTGGTGGACATCGCCGAAAAAATGAGGGAGAATAGGCTGAGGTGGTATGGACACGTCATGCGAAGAGGGGAAGAGGAGAGCTCGTTAGGTTAATTCCAGGAATGCAGGTGGTTAGTAGCACCAGGGGCAGGGGGAGACCAAAGCAGATGTGGGAACAGGTTGTCCGTAAGGATGTGACAGTGTGGGGGATGGACGGGGAACTGGGGGAGAGATAGACGGGAGCGGTGGGCTAGAACCCCTAGACCCGACCCTGCTCAGGCGGGATTATGGTATGATAATGATGTAGTAAGTACCAAGTGTAGAAGGTGTACAACCTGCTTTAAAGTTTATGTTGAATTGTAAGTGTTCCGTGCTAGTAAAATGTCACAGTTTAGTGTTCCCCGACTTCAAAAAGATTGAGAACCACTGCCACACACTATCGACAGATGTCGAAACCCGTGTTCCAAGAATAAAGCAGCATCAACTACCTCAAAGAATCTCCAATCTAAACCCATCTTTTTCGTCTGGCAGGAAGTATGTAAGAAAGAGAGCGTCAGGATCGAACCTACGTATAGTGAATTCAATACACCATACCATAGATCCTGGTATTCATGCAAGTTTTCCTAGACTCCAGTTCTTTTCGCCAGCAGAAAGAAGTCATTGACCTCCACCAGGATTCGAACCTGCGCACCCTGAAAAGAGGTAAGCATGACTGATGTTCAACTGCCTATGTAATGGTTTGCAGATGCGATTTTTAAATGTCGAGAAGTCAGTCATCCATTTCGGGACTAATTCTAGTGGATGCTACTTAACTGTGGAGAGTGGAAGGGGTGGGGAGAACAGGCAGTGAGAGGACAAGAAGGAGGTAGGTTGGTGAAGGGGACGAGTGACGTGTGTGGCCTTCGACCAGAGGTCGTGACTGTACGCCCTGGAGCTCGCACACCAGTGCCATATTCTATAAATAACTGGGTTATGATATGAGAAGGGCTGTTAAATGGTCGTTCTTCACGCCCAGGTGTCATGTTCATCGCTTATTATCCGAGATTTCGATGAGGTGACAGTTTTTTAATGAGGTACTTGAGGGGCCCACGGTGTCATGGCATTTCTCTTCCTCCCTTTCCTCCTTTCGCCCCTTCCCCACCCTAATTATTTCTCCTCCTCCATCTTCCACATATGTCTCACTTTCTCTTGGTAACTCGCCGATGGCATTGAGGGCTGACGGCAGCGGCCTTCACACAACGGTACATCTTCACGGACCCATCTGGTTTCAGAAGGTTGTATCTGGTTTCAACGGAATTCCAAACCCACTTCTTTTAAAGAGTGCTGTCAGAGGAGTGCGCATTTTCGCACACTTTCTTGACAACTTCCGGTTCTTCACGTGCCTGCTTTCTCTTAACGGGAAAGTGGTGGAAGTAGTGCTACTGCACTACTAACCTGAAAACCCGACTTATTTACCGCTAACCTCTTAAGTTTGCAGATTATCTGCCTACGCCTAACTCACCTGCGATAGTTCCGTTAACAGCGTTTTTTTAAAATTCTTTGAGCACATTATTCGTAGGTTCGACCCTGAGAGAAAAGACAGGTATCAGAGAAGCATGGGTTTGAAATGAAACTATAGTATGGGCAGGGCCGGCGCTATATTTTGCGGGGTCCTGTGCAAACTAATTATGCGGGGCCCCGTGAAAACATAAGCGGGGCCCTTCAATCATTAGGTTCATTAATCCGAATGCGCGGGGCCCTGTGCCGTCGCCCTGTTCGCACACCCATCACGCCGGCCCTGAGTATGGGGACTGACGCTACCCTCGACCTAAAAGAATCCTTTCAGCATGGAGGACAATCCAAGCTTGGAGACCGGCCGACAAATAAACTACCAATACCTAACGGAAATCGGAAACTCCTCCTACACCAGAAAATACCTTTTCCTGAACATTTTTCCTGCTGGAAACATCATTCACCACTCCATATGGCGGTTGGCACCATCTAAGTTCCTGTCCGACTAAAAAGTGTGTACTTGAGGGCAGTGGCGTCACTAGGGGGTGCGGTCCGCCCCAGGTGACACCACTCGCACCATGACAAATAGGGTGACACCAAAGCAGAAGAAGCGGCTGTTTTCGGGAGAGGGGATGACACCATGGCGTCACCACTGCTTGAGGACTCATTGCCATACAGTACGTGGCCTCTGCTAGGACAAAGCGTGTACATTTTGAGGCGATGGTTAAGTGAAATACAAGTGTGCAAACTTGAACCCCACCTCGGTGGTGCGCAGGTAGGTGAGCTCGACTGCTCCGTCAGAGGTTCCATATTCGATACTGGATCGAGGTTGGTTGGCTTCTTTCCAGTGAGAGGACCCGAGTGCGCCTTCCGTCGGGTGGGAAGTAAAGCCGTAGCCCCGTGTGATGTATGATATCACTTGCACGTAAAAGAGCCCTTTCTACTATGCAACAAGTAGATCGGCAAAATTCCCAGAGTAGGAGCTCGCCTCCCTCCGGCGTCGATGGAGGGCCCCCACGAACTGCAGACCGACGATAAATACGCATAGGGGTTGCCGCATTAGGTCGCTAGCCAGCTGTGTAAAAATGGGTATCCGACCCTGCCATCGGCGGAAAAGTGTCAGTGGTTTTGCATCAATGTGCAGACTTGCAGCGCAGAACGAGAGAAACTTGACTAGGGCGCTGATTCCGTTTAAAAATCTCTAAAGAGACACCTATCCTTTTTTACCAGCCCCAACTTCATCTATCCTAATTAAAACACCTAGCATCGTGTACCCCACCAGCGGAAACACAAGATTTGTTTCTTATTTGCGGACAAATGTAGTCATCCTTCCTAGGTCGTTTACGGTTCATAGGTTCGATGCTGGCCGAATTGGGTGATTTATTTGGCAAGCGATAGAAAATCGTCAGGTGTATTTTAAAGCAGACGATACAATGATAAATAACTCTTCCGATTTTAAGGCAAAGAATAGGTTGCAGTGTTTAGTAGATCTTGCCAGGTTGGTATTTAACCCCAGCTAGTACCGGGTCTCTAATGACCTTGTAGTTGACGGGACCTTAAACACCAACAAACAACAACAACCCAGCTAGTACTGCCGTGGGTTGCCGCTTGGGAAACTAAGTACCGCTAATACCCAAAAGTCGTCGCATTAGGCCCAGCGCAAAATGGGACGCAGTCTCCGCAAGTGTCGCAGGGTGACTCACTATATATTTCTGTGGCTCACATGATAGTATGTAGTTGCGTATGTAAAGTGGCAGGGTGACGTGACTCAGTGTCTGCGCCACGTGACCCTGCGGAGCACAGTGCCAATGCCGCAGTTTCCTACGTGAAGTAGGCGTGACAATAGCAAAAAGCGGTGCGAAGCAGAAAGTTCTTTTGTTATTTGATGCAAGTATGGTGAAAAACTGCGATTCAATGTGCGGTGATTGCCTGCTAGCAGAATTTCGCAGGGCTGCTACACCCTGCGTCACCTTTGCCTCGAACACCTAGTGTAGTGTATGCGCAGTCTCCGCATTAGAACTACGCAGTGGACGGGGCTCTGATGACCTTGTAGTCGAGGGGCCCCAAAACACCAACAAACAACAACAAATCCATACTTTGTTGGTGGTGTCCGATGAAGAGCAGCAATGGAAAAGTTTGATTTCAACTCTTAACTGTAGGGGGCAGAGGCGGTCGAGTAAAATGGTTAGCAATTAAAGCGCTGTTTCTAACAGATGTTGGCAATAGAGTAGGAGTGAGTGGCTTGTGTGATGACGTCCTGTTTGTTCGTCTGTTTGGAGGCTATTTTAAAGATAATTAGAACTCGAAGGACTAATCGAATGTACAGTATGTTGGAATTCAGGTAGTAAACTAACAATAGAGGCGGATGTCATTAAAGAGTTTTCTTGCTGTCAAGAACATTACACGAAAACATGCAGCTTGTCTGGTAAGTATGCATTCTGGAACACAAATCGACATCTTATACTCAGGTTTCGGGTCTAATCCTAGAGTCTGAAGATAAAAAGAAATGGATTCCGCATTTTCAGTCAAAAAATGGTTTACGATCTTCCACTGCCGGAGTATGTAAAATTGCCGAACTTCAAATATAAAATGACGCACTTCGGCTGCAGGGTAAAATATGGTGTACATATTTCATATGTTGTATAAATAGGAAGAGGCACGAGCCCGACTCCTGTTGCATTATAGTTATTGTGCGATGGGTCAGACACCATGCAATATTGTAACCAACATAGCATTAATTTACCTGCCAAAAATTTATATTTTGGTTGTATAATGCAGTGTTGGAATAGTGGGGTAGGCCGGCATCCCCCACAATCAACTTAGCCAATATTTTCTGCGGGTTCCGGACGCCTGGCTGGAGTGCCCACAGTCAGAACATGTTCAGTGGACCAGCAGACCCGACCCTGCCATAGGCGGGATAAGGGTATGATGATGATGAATGTATTAATAGGAAGGTAATCATAGAGTTAAACGTTGTTTGTAGTAGTTCCCCGAGAACAGTAAAACAAAATACCTTTCGAATTCTGTACCGTATTAAATCCGTCCAATTTACAATAATAATAAACTAAAATCGATCTTACAAAAAATGTTGGAAAAATCAGTCTTTGCAACGAAGTGCTCCAAATCATCATCGTCATCATACCCTTATGCCGCCTATGGCAGGATCGGGTCTGTGGATTCTAGCCCTGAACTCCCGCCTGTCTCCCACTAGGACCCCGTCCACCCCACACACTACCATAAGGCTCCCCACATTCCATGTTTCTAATCGATTCTTTCTGAACATGCTCTGACTGCAGGCACCCCATCCAGGCTTCTGGAACCCGCAGGAATATTGGCTGGGTTGGCTGTGAGGGATGCCGGCCTACTCCACATGCAAAGTACTCCAAATTGTCTAAAAGAAATAGTTAAGGAAAAAAGTTTTTAAACGAAATGTTAGAGCTGCTGTATTTTATTTTGATATTTATAAAACAACCATCATTTTAACTGTAAGCTCGTTTGTTTTTTATTTCATGTTAATGCTTCAGAGTAGGTTTTAAGACAACTTCATTTCTTCTAATCAAAGTCCATTTATTTCTAATTTAAGTTAAAATGTGAAATCCAAAAAGTTTTTATGTTTTGGATTCTTTTTACCATAATACTGTATCTCTATTTTAAAATACATAGTGTACGAATTTGGCTGCGAGTCACTGAACATGCAGATGCCGATTTTGGTTCATTAGAGAGACAATAACACTTCGAAAGCACCCATAAACCTTTACTAATGATGAAAGTGTTGCTTGCCTTGAGCAAAATTATTAGTAACAACCTTAAAGGTTTCCCTTTGCTTGCATCTGATAGAATTTGTAGTAGTGGCCACGTAAAGTCATTAGTTCTTCATGAGATCCTTTCTCTACGACTTTCCCTTGATGAATGACCGCTATCTGATCCGCATCCCTGATAGTGGACAAGCGATGAGCCACAACGATACATGTTCGACCCTTTTGTGCCTTTTTCAGTGCTTCTTGAACGATCTAAAATTTGAAATGACGTTTTCTAGCACATTTCAAGTTCGCAGACACAGAATACTGTTGGTCATTCGTTACCTTTTCACTCTCAGTATCCAGTGCTGAAGTAGCTTCGTCCAGTAATAAAATCTTAGGATTGCGGATCATTGCCCTGGCTATAGCAATTCTCTGCTTTTGTCCACCGCTTAACTGCGCGCCTTTGTCACCAGCGGGCGTCTGATATCCCTGAGAAAGAAGAAACAGAAGCTATGATATTGGAGGCCATTACGTGAAATCTGTTGAGCACCACAGGCCTTATTATACCTGAGGCAGGGCCGCTATGAACTGATGGATGTTAGCGTTAGTGGCCGCTTTGATGATTTCGTCCATGGTTACTTCCCGTGAGTTGTCACCATAGGCTATATTTTCAGCAATGCTCCTGTCGAACAGCACCGGTTCTTGGGACACCAGACCAACGCGAGATCGCAGCCAACGCACATTCAGTTTGGTGATATCAGTGTCGTCCATCATCTGGTAATGAAAAACTCATTTTAATCCTTTGTTTGCATAGTAGGAAACTTTACAAAAAGGTTAATAGGATGGATTCTATCGGACTCTGCTGCAATCTTATCCAGGATGTAATGCAACCAAAGTTAACTCTTCAACACGTACCACACAGCCAGTGACCGGATTGTAAAATCGTTCCAGAAGCTGAATGGAAGTGCTTTTTCCACATCCACTGCTTCCAACCAATGCCAACACTTGGCCTGGTTCAACAGTAAGATTTAATTCTCTGAGCACTTGAACATTTATGCGAGCCGGATAGCGGAAAGACACTTGATGGAATGTTACTCTTCCTGGGGTCTTTTCAGGCTATGAAGAAAATAGGATTTAAAGTAATTATTTGCATTTGAGTCATTTAACTAATGCATCAGCCAGTAACCAGAGTGATTCCAAAGTCCACCGATGAATCGATTTCAGGCTTTTTTTCCAAGAGGTGAAATATACGAGCTGCTGACACAGAGCCCTTTTTGGCATTTGGTGCAAAAGCGAACGCTTGACCTACCATCATTGTGCCAAACAGTAATAGTTCTGAAATCCTAATAAGAAAAAATTGCACTTTAGAATCCAATAACATCTATGTAGAGGAATTTTTTGAAAACTTGACTAGCACTCACTTAAACACATCTCCATATTCCATTCCTTCATTTAAAACGAGGTATCCTCCATAGAACATGCAAGCGCTGTATGTGAAGAATGGCATTGACTGAGCAAATCCGAAAATGAGGCCACGTAAATGTGTGTTCCTCAGAGCCTTCCTACAAGACATTGGGAGACACATGTCATTCTGAACGTCAAACGTCATTCACCATATGGAGATGGACTGACCTGTGTGGCTCTTCAAGGTTCTGCATATATAGTCCATGGAAGCGAACCTCGGTATGGAGAGACGCTACCGTTCGGATGTTAGATATGACTTCAACTGCAATCTAAGAAGTTACTAAACTCTTAAAATTCGATTTCCAGCAAATGTCCCAGACTGGAAAAGCATTGATCACTGAATCACCTTATTGGCTTTGTCAAGTGATTTCATTTCCACTACTGACTGACCCATAATGAGCATGCACTGTATATATGCTGCTGTGAGCACTAAAGGAATGGTGCATATGCCCACCAAAGCCATTTTCCAACAGAGGGTCAATGCGATGATTGATGAGACGCTCAACGAGAATACGGATTGCAGAATAATTCCTATTTTGGATCCAGCAGCCTAGCATTCCAAGATACTCACATTTAAGATGTACGAAAGGGAGTATCATCAGCAGAAATTCTGTTATGGCGGTTGATACCTACGCCTTGAACATTGGAAGCATCATTAGACAGTCTGGTGCAAAGAGTCCCAATGCTGTTTTTGGAATCGTCAAAGAAGCCCATTTCCTAGTTTTTGAAAAGATTCCTGTTGCTATTTTTCGCTACTAGGTAAGAAATACACGACGAAGTAGGTTCTTACCTGTTTTAAAATAGCTGCAAAAGTCATTCTGCGTAGTCTTCTGGTTAACATCTCACCAGAATATGCAAACATGAAAATCTGCAGGAAGGATTGAATCGTTAGAAGATCTCACAAGATGACCAACTCTCCCCCACCCATTAATACCACTGTTGTTATGAGAGTAATGTACCTGTAAGAAGTTGAAAATGGCGCAAGCAGTGCCCAGTACCAAAAACATGCAGGCATAGAATATGCTGTCCTGCAGCAGGAGGTCTTGGTCACAATAAGATAGGACCTATGAAATATAGTGCATGTGCCATGGACGTTAAATTCTATTTACTAAGCAGTTGTTTATTAGAAATAGCATTGTAGCTTACCGACATGATGTCGCCAAATAGAATGGCATAGAAGGGGTTTCCGAGACCCATTCCAAAAGCTCCAACACAGCCTAAGGCCACCAGGTGCCACTCCGACCTACACAGCTTCATAAGCTTTAGTATGGAGGGTGAAGGAATTTTGTTTTCCCCGGTTACATCGTCGTCATCGTCGTAGCCCTATAATGCATTAATTGTGTGAATACTCAAATGACAAGCATCAGCAGCCAAAGGTGGAAGATGGTGCGGGTTCTACTCCTTTGAAAATTCTACTGATCAACATTTCTATTTAGAAAAGTTGTTTTTCCATGAGACATGCTATTCCCACGACCAGCCAAAGGTATCTTCTGCCAGACTATCCGAAGGCTTCTACTATTTGGATGTCCTTTCTGAGAATGGAACTGGCAGCCTATCACAGATGCCTACCTGATCTGCCTTGAAACCGGATCCCTAAAAGCACTACCGTGAACATCATCATCATACCCTTATCCCGCCTGTGGCAGGGTCAGGTCTGCAGGTCCACTAAACATGCTGACTGGGGACACCCCAGCCAGGCGTCCGGGAACCCACAGGAATATTGGCTAAGGTTGTCGGTGGGGGATGCCGGCCTACCCCACTGTTTCAACACCGCAATATACAACCAAAATAGAAATTTTGGCAGATAAATTAATGCTTTTTTGGTTATAATATTGCATGGTGTTCGACCTATTGCACAATAACAATAAGCAACAGGGATATTTCAGACCGCATGCGTGCGGTAAAAGCACTACCGTGAACATCTATATAGAATGGAGTAGCTTACCTCACTATCAACTCCTAACCCTTTTCCCGCCTATGGCAGGGTCGGATACCCATTTGTCCCTCTGAATGGACACAGGGTGATATATTGGTCATGTTTTTTTTTCTGCAGCCGGTTGCCGGCCAAAGCTGCACCCCTATGCTTATTTATCGTCGGTCTAGTGTTCGTTGGGGAATGCTACCGACGCCAGGGGGCGAGCTCCTACACCTGGAAATTTTGCGTCATCTAACCGTTGCGTATTAGAGAGGGTTCTTTTACGTGCAAATGCCGTCGTACACCCACAAAGAAGTTTACCTCACTGCCAGCTGAAAATGTTCTTTGTCTTGAAATCATTGATCGGCCCATTTTGATGTCACCAGAAGATAGAATTTTTTGAAAAGGATGCTTAGGTCGGATGGGACAGTTGTCATAATCTTCCAGCAAATCCTCATCTGTGTCACCTGTGGACTACAGAAAGAGATTTCAGGTAGTCTGACGGCGAATTGTAGACTAGAAATTAATCATCCATTTACCTGAGAACTGACCATAGCATGATAAATGCCAGCGTAGGCCATCAATTCTTGGTGAGTTCCCATTTCTGTGATTCGACCACTGGAGACCACGGCTATTCTGTCAGCATTTTGAATGGTGGAGAGTCGATGAGCAACGATTATGGTGGTCCTACCTAGTCTAGCCTATACATGAATTATAAGTTTCAGTTCAAAGGTTGTAAGGCCTTGAATAAACTGAAGTCACCTCACCTTGTCTAGAGCTTCCTGTACCACAGCTTCGCTCTCTGAATCTAAAGCGGAAGTCGCTTCGTCCAACAGCAGTATTTTAGGGTTTTTGACTAAGGCCCTTGCGATGGCGACACGCTGCTTTTGACCTCCACTCAATTGGGCACCTCGATCACCTACCAAGGTGTCGTATTTCTGTTATCAAATAAGCATGGATTTGTAAATTCCTTGTTTTGAGTCTTCTGAAAAGAATGTACTGGTGCCACAATGACCACCATAACTACACTAACTTTTGGGAGTTTGGAAATGAAATCGTGAGCATTTGCTTGTTTGGCAGCCTTAATTACGTCGTCCATGGTCGCACCTTTTAATCCATACAGGATGTTCTCTGCAATTGTAGTGCTGAAGAGTACTGGTTCCTGTCCCACAATTCCAATGTTATCCCTGAGCCACCCGACATTCAAAGTTTTGATATCATGTCCGTCCACTCTAACCTATAGATGAGGAACATCATATAAATTAATAGCTAATGTCAAGTTTTTTTTGTTTTCAGGGCGAGCCATTCAACCCACACAGCCTTGCAGAGGATCATAGAATCTCTGAAGAAGTTGGATGACAGTTGATTTACCACATCCACTCTCTCCTACCAAGGCCACAGTCTCGCCTTTGGCTATCTGTAGGTTAAATCCATCAAGAATCTGACAAAGACAATGTTGCCATCCGTTAACGCAAAAATCAACTCGAACTGTGTTTGGTTTTTCCAGGGCTTACTTTAATATCTGGACGACTTGGATATCTGAAGTTCACTGAGCCGAATTCCACATTTCCGGTCATTTCCGAAGGTTTCATACCGTTTTCTGAACTGCTATCGATTGGTGGCACCTTCACGAAAATAAAAACAAAATGGTAGTTCTCAACAGGTATGTTGCCCCCTTTTAGTGTTTTTATAATGAATGTTACTCACCCTGTTAATTACGTTGTAAAGGACGGCACCTGCAGCCTTGGCCTGTGCAAAGGCTTCGATATAGGGGGCACTTTGACCCATATTCATGGCCCCCATGAGGACGCTAAAAAATACCTGACAAAGACCAAAATACTTACTTATTGATATTATTATAGATTATGATTTGGAAAGTGTCTTAAGTCAGTGGTAACAGCGGCGGATTTAGCACTTGAGAGGCCCCAGGAGCAATTCAATTTTTAGGCCCCCTCGAAATATTTTCACTAGTCCTAAACCCTACAATTTACATTCTACACATGCCCTTTTGTTTACTCTGGCGGATGTTATTCACTTACAAATTTAATTTAGGGAATACTGCTAAATAACTAATTATTTTCATTATGAAAAAAGTAGTAAGTAAATAAAATATATTTTGTTTTCATCTTGAGAGTTGGATTTTGAGGCCCCCGGCGCGCGCCTCATGCGCCTGTGAGTCTTAATCCAGGGTGTCGTTCGGTCGCTGGCATTTGCGTCATATCTGTAGCAACCTTGAACACGTTATTTCAGGTTTGATTTGGGCTGGGACCAGTCCTTTCAATATATCATGTGTTAATATACCTTTATTATCGTCGCTTTGGTTTCACCTCCTACTCCACCCTGAAAATATTGGGACCACTACACTTCACGGTCTCTTAATCATAAATGTTACTAATTTGCTAGATGTCCTAAAGATTACTCTGTTGTCTTATTGGTCACCTCTAGGTATCCTCTCATCTCAACAACTTATTTACTGGCGGGCCTCCGCCAGCTACAATGTATCTGACTGTCATACAGACTTTCCTCTACAGACCACATGCTTGATGAAGTTATAAAATGGAACTTACAATTATCATAATAGAAGGATCATATTCCGGATCCGGAAGATCACGGTCTTCCACAATGAGTTTGACACCATACCAGAAAGCAAGAGCAAAACTGGCATAGTTAATAAACCAGAAACAACAGCTGCCACAAGCTGTCATTAACCCTCGCCTGACACCGGCCTTGGTGGCGAAATCCAGTTTGACATCATACCTGTTCAGTAACGAGGATAATTATTAAAGCGTGGCCAAATATGAAACGCATGCATGATATTATTAAATTTTTGGACATAGGTGGGTCTTCCACCTCATTGAGACAGGCTCTCTGTCTCAAATCTGGAAAAAAGCCACCATTAAGTAATTGCTTTTAATACCTCTGCACCTCTTTGAATTCTCCGCCGAAAGATACCACGGTTCGGATTGCGCTAAGAACTTCCTCGGCCACTCTGCCTGCCATGGAATACGCTTTTAATTCGAATTCTGCCATTGTGGTTTGGACTTTACCAATAATGGCCATGGTGACGACCATTACTGGAGTTACGGATAGTAGAACTAGAGTAAGCTTCCATCCATGGACAAAAGCATTAATAATGTTAAAGACGAACGTGGCAACCAGAAAGTTGAACATGCCAAGTTTTTCACCGATGCCCTCTTGCAACTTGGAGAGGCCCCTAGAAAATTCCACAGAATTTGCAATTGAAATTTTTATTCATCTTTATATAATGAAATATTTTAAGGAACTTACTCAGCTGAACTACTGGCAAAGTCTCCCGACTGTTGAGTGTCGAACCAGCCAATGTCCTGTCTTAAGGTGGACCTGAGAAACAGACTTCTGATTCGGTACACTTGGCGTTCGGCCGCTGTATTGAAACAGGTGACCATTACATAACCAAGCGTTAATTGAACAACTCCACTGACGACAACGCCCACAGCAAATATGTAATTTTCGTCGTCAAGTTGAACAGTAGAATTGACAGATTCATAACTTATTCTGCAATAGAAATTCTTTGAAATTAATGTCCGATTTCGATGGATGATGATGAAAACGTTCAGCGGAAGAAAAATACCCATTGTTAGTGTTGTTTGTCACTGTCCCATTATCATGGACTTCACACTGATGCGCTTGTAGGTCACTACCGTATCGTACAAGAGCGTCAGTAAGACGTCCGAAAAAGATAATGGTGATTGGCATGCAGAGCCCAGTGATCCAGGCAGACAAGATGCCGATGGCCATCAGGAATTTATCGAGACAATCGGAAAATTCGAACTGTAGACCAAAAAAAGAAAAAGAAGGAAGTGGACTAGTATTAGAATCACTTTTCTGGAACAGGCACTGGTTCTAACCAATTGCAGGAATCCAATTTCGGGGATCGGTGCGGGTTCTATTTGCTGATCCTCGTTGTCGTCTTTTGTCTCCGTGCTGACATGATGGTCGTTTATTTCCGCATCTAAAATACCAGAAAACAGAAATTAGGAATACCATAGTAGAATTTCGCTTTGACAGTGGAATGCTCACCATTATTAGGTTCGACGCTGAAATGATCCCCAGGAATGTTGAACTTTGGTGGTTGGATCCAGTGACTATGAGAAAAAGTCTTGTTGATTACTGTTGGTTCGCCATCAAGACAATTATTTTGTTGATCGAATTTCAGATTATAGTCGTTGAATTTGGAACTTCGCTGGACATCTCCATTAGCTGGCGGAGAGGATTCCATGATTTTATTTGGTGGATCATCGCTCATCCTGTTCCAAACACAAGCGATCAAATGAATATGTTATCGTTGGAACATCTTATTCTTCTCCGTATAACGAATCTAGAGACACTAGTCAAGTTGGGGAGGTCAATCGGCCCTCAACAAGAATGGTCTACCATAGACATGTGAAGCACCCACTTCAGACTACCCCGAGACCAACTTTCACTGCTACCATATTTATCAAGGAGTCGAATCCGGATCTACTTAGAAACAGAGGCGTCGTTAGGATTGGCGTCACCCGGTGCGGTGACACCATGGTGTCACCCCCTCCCTCTCCCGAAACAAAGCCGCCGAGTTGGTGTCACCCCATTTGTCATGGTGTTAGAGGTGTCACCCGATGCGGCCTGCACCCCTCCTAGTGACGCCACTGCTTGCAAAGACTCCATATGCACTACTGCTAAATTTGTCATTAGTTGGATATGCCACACTGCTGTTTAATCGTCATCTGCCAATTCCTTCACCATAAAATGTGCCCAAAATTGAGGGCCATCCATCGTAGTAAGCTAGTAAGCAGCAGGATCTCACCACGGATTTGAGGAGCACCTGATCATACTAGGCAGTTAGTGTTTTATATTTTATCAGTGTGTCCATTGTTCGAATAGTCTAGCTTTTGACGAAAATGATATTGAACGTAAGAAATAGTGATTACTTACTTTTTTTTACTGGTTCTAGTTCAGCAAAAGACACCTAACACTATGGTTCAACAGAAGAGGAAATTCTTGAAGTTCTTTGCCAGAGAAGCGAAGGACCAACTTATAATGTCGAGCATCAAAGTATTAATGATGTAGAATCTTAAAGGTGAGTAACGAATTATGTTCATTTACATCCTATTCTGATCATTTTTAGGGTTGCTGTTAGATAACCCTAGAATATTATCGAATTAATTGGGAGGAAGATTGCGCATAGTCTTAATGAAATAATTGCTCGCAGGTCATAATTTCAGTTTAATTTCTTGGAGCCTATCCACTTGATGCGATTAAGAAACTTGTCAGCCCATTGTCTACTTGCAGCTCTGAATGTGACACAGTTTTACTCACTGTACCGACTGACAACAGATGTCTTCCATATAACTTCAAGTGAATGTCTGATGGTTAACAAGCGTAAATCATCAGAGACTTATTACGGAATTCGTACGTCACGGAGTTGAAAAATGGCGTCAGAGGAGCAATATTAGTTCCAGGGACGAATTTAGCCAGTGAAATTAAATGCCTACGTAAAGACGGACATATAGCCAAATGTCACGTTGATATCCTGGTCCTGAAGCCTGATTATCAATGGTCAGGTGTTTGGGATTGCTATACTTACAGGGCGCATCCCTTCCTCTCTGCCAAATGAGAGGCACTTGAGCTAACTCTTTTGAACTTAATAACCCAGAGACTAACCAATGTTGAGGCTTTTTTTCCCGTGAGAGGGGATACTCAAGTGTACCTTTCATTGATGTGACGTAAAGCCGTGACACCGTGGAGTATGTATAATCTCAGCTGTTCCTAAAATTACATCCTTGAATTTTCCAGGCTATAGTAAGGCAGTGGTGGCGAACCTGTGACCCACCATGCAATATTAAGTGCCTCGAGCGTGAATCATATCTAGTTTATCGTCTCATAAACAACAGTTTTGAGAGCAGGTTGTCCGTATGCAGACCCGACCCGGCTACAGGCGGGGTAAGGGTATGAGGATGATGATGGTCTCTATTTGCTACTTTAATAATTTATTTTTATTCATAAAATTAAATAGTGCTTGCACGTGACCTGCGGACGACTTTTTTTTTTCGCGTTATTATGACCCGTCTTCAAAAATGGTTCGCCACCACTGGTATAGGGGGTCATAATCTCCCAATATGTCGAGGAAATACTATGTGAAAACAAGAGTGAACTGGATCATGATGGGCTCGAAAGCCTAGAACGAACTAATGTGGCAAATGGTTCCCGGGCAAGTGTCCAGAAGGCAGTGGTGGGTGTTTTAGTCGGCAGTCCGGCAACGGGTGTCAGACACTCAGTGCGCAAACACATTTCACCTACTCAAAAAGGGTGTAGGGCAGTGGTGGCGAACCTTTTTTTGAAGACTGGTCACAATAACACGAAAAAAAGAACAAAAAGTTGTCCGTGGGTCAGGTGCAAGCACTATTTAATTTTATGATTAAAAATAAATTATTATTAATAATGAATAAAGATTATTAAAGTAGAAAATAGAGACCATAATACCGAAAAAGAAAATAGAGATCATAATACTTTTGTCCCGCCTGTGGCAGGTTCGGGTCTGCGGACAGAAAACTTGCTCTCACGTCTGTTGTTTATGAGACGACAAACTAGATATGATTCAAACTCAGGTCACTTAAATTTGCACGGTGGGTCACAGGTTCGCCAGCACTGGTGTAGGGGTTAAAAAAACTGTCTCCCGTTGATGAAGTTATGAGGTACTGCACTTGACGCATTGACCAATGAATAACAGAACTTGTTATACGCTGTAAATATTTCAATGTACTGCAAAATCTCACATAGTGCCCGCGGATTATACGCGAAACATAGGGTCATATTGAAAACTGCTCCTCAATTTCTGAACATTTTATTACACTTAACAACACGACTTTACACAGTACGTTTTTATTTATATGATAATGCAACATAAAATCTTTCACATTTCAATTTCATCGTCAGAGGAATTTGACATTTCATGTTCAAATTCATTTGAACACATTGCCCCGACAAGTTACGCCACTGGCTACAGTAGGAATTTTAAAGTGCGGACTATATTTGAGATGCGGACTTTACGTGAGATTTTACGGCATTCATTTAATGATGAATTTGAAATTTGTCTTCAACCCTTTCTTCTTTTAAACATCAAGTAAACTACTATTTGTTGGGTCAGCATGGCAGGGCACTTGAAATAAAATGAAGGATGGTTCAAAATTGTTTTCGTAGGTAAAGTATGGAATCAGGCCCTCTTGCAGTAAACATGACGTAGTATGGCTTAAGCGTGCATGGAGTTGTGCTAATGCGTTTATTAATGAAATTCTCCAATATGTCCTTTAGTCTGGCATTGATACAACTTAAAATAGTGTCCTTGTAACGCAATTAGTTCGTCATGAGTCCCCTTCTCCACCACTTTTCCCTGATTAATGACGACGATCTGATTAGCATTCTTAATGGCAGATAGACTATGGGTCACCATGAGACATGTCCTGCCTTTCTGTGCCCTTTTCAGTGCTTCTAGCACCACCTACAAAAATATCATTTCAAAATTTGTATACTTAATTTGTAATGAATTGTTTTTGGGCTTTACCTTCTCATTCTCAGGGTCCATTGCTGAAGTCACTTCATCTAGTAACAGAATTTCAGGATTACGAAGAAGTGCCCTGGCAATAGCGATCCTCTGTTTTTGTCCGACGCTCAGTTGTGCACCTTTACAGCCCATTAATGTGTCATATCCCTGTAACCAAAGCAGTAATTCAGAATATCTAATAACAAGTAAGTTCTTACGTGTATTCTGATGACCATTACTTCTGGTAGCATGCTAATAATATGATGGATATTGGCGTCATTGGCTGCCTTAATGATGTCCTCCATGGGAACTTGGCGGGAATTGTCACCATATGCAATGTTATCTGCAATACTGCGATCAAAGAGTTTGGCCTCTTGAGAGACGAGGCCGATACGAGAACGCCACCACAGTAAATTCACTGAGGAAATATCTATGCCATTCACTTTCTACAGAATAAAAGTGACAAGAAAAAGTGGCTTGAACATTTATACTGTCCCGTCAAAGTGCTTCAGAATGCATTCAATTCTCACCAGGCTTCCAGAAGTGGGATTGTAGAACCTCTCTAAGAGGTTGATACAAGTCGTTTTTCCACATCCACTAGTGCCCACGATTGCTACAACCTGTTGCTTTTCAATAGTAAGGTCAATTTCTTTGGTTACAAAGTCGTTTTTACGAGATGGGTAACAGAATGACACAGCCCGAAATTCCAGACTTTCAATGGGGATGTCGGACTACGCAAAGTAATCTCATTTAAGTTGACATCCACATTTTTTTAATCAAAATATGACATTGGTAAGGTCGCACAATCACTCACCTTTAACTCTGATTTGAGATTTCCATCAATTTCTGATTTTTGATCTAGTAAATGTAGTATCCGAACTGCTGATACTACCCCTTTACTGATATTTGGTGCAAAAGCAAATGCCTGTCCAACCAAGATGAATGACTGCCATAGAATTTCTAATGTCCTTGATTAGAACGAATGAAAACTTTGGTTTTAAATCTTTTCTATAAAAGCATTTCAAACTTTAAAAATAAACTGCAGTCACTTAAATGCGTCCCCAACTGTGACTTCTCCATTAATCACCAAGAATCCCAAATACGAGTAACAGGCGCTGATGACAAAGAATGGCATGGTGTGTGCAACTGCAGATACCAGAGCACACAGTTGTACACCAACCTGCACTTTTCTATAATGCATTCAAGGAAAAAAATTAGAAGTTTAATGGACAAGGACGGTTCTGGTGAGTGTCCTGCGCGTGCCCGCCTAGCTTTCAGAACCTTACGACGAGCAAGGAAATCCCTGAGAGACTTCCTTGCATCTCGTAGATAGTCCTCTTTCATATCTATGCGCAGACAGCGCCGGCCTTACGAAGTGGGAGGCACAGCCACCCACCATTCCAGGTAAGGCATAGTATAGTGCAGGATGGGCAACCAACCTTTCATAGATCAGGAGCCAAATTGCCATTATGGATGGAAATGAAGGACCGCGTTAACAAAAATGAGGTCAAACAGTGTTGTCGGGGGCAGGTGCAACGTTTTTTGACTTTGACTTTTTTTATTTAGCAAGTACGAGGGCTATTTTTTTCAAGGTCCGATCGTTGCAAAATGAAAACCGCAGTGAAAATCCAAACTGTTTTATTTGGAACATTTAGGTACACATTCCAGCTGTTTCTCTACCATAGTCACCTCTCTGCCTGGTACGAACTATTCTATAGCCTCAGTGGTCCGCAGGTCCACTGGTCTGCAGCTCGTTGTCCGAGTCAAACTTCTGCCCTCCTAGCCAGATTTTCATGTGAGGAAAGAGATGGAAGTCGGAGGAAGACAAGTCTGGGCTGTTTGGTGGATGCTGAAACACTTACTACGAGGACAGAAGTTTGACTCGGACAACGAGCTGCAGACCAGTATACTCGAGCAGAATTGGCTGAAAGGACAGGCGGCTGCCTTTATGATGAGGCTATAGAAAAGTTCGTACCACCCTATGACAAATGTCTCAGTCAGAGAGGTGACTATGTAGAGAAATAGCTGGAATGTGTACGTAAATGTTCCAAATAAAACAGTTTAGAATTTCACTGTGGTTTTCATTTTGCAACCAATCGGACCTTGAAAAAATAGCCCCCGTATTTGTATTTGTTGTGGTACAAAGTCAGAATGGTCTTCTCTTATCTGTCTACTCAATATAGAAGTAGAGACTAGTTTTTCAAAACAGTGACTTAGTAAAAAACCTGACTTAATAGTACACTAATTGCTTCACTGTGATCACTGGCTATGGCGCAGGGAGCCGAATCTATACATATAGAGGGTCACCAGTTGTCCTATGTGGCACTGGATATTAAGAGTTGACGTTCTGTACTACGAAATGATCATTTCGTACATTCATTTCCTACATTCGTGAATAACGTTGCATAATTGTAATTCATTTGTGCATGTCGCTAAAAATATTTAATAAATTTATTAAATGTGGGAGGCCCCGGGCGGCTGCCCGTACTGCCAGCTGTGTGCAGAGAGGGCAATGACGTCATGCCGGCTACTTATGTTGATGTGAAAGAGGCGTAGCGATTCAAAGAGAGCGGGCGACAAAAGGCCTGTGGCACGCAAGGGATCAGGTAAAACCGACTTTATTTTTAAATTAATTACGGTACCTATGAAATGCGGAAAGTTTCTCCATGCACATGTGATGAAAATCATCTTCAGCGTTGAGTGCAGCAACTGTCTGGATGTTGGAAATTATTTCTGCAGCAATCTTAAAATAATAATTATTTTAATGAATGTTTTTAATTAACTACAATATGCTGTATATTGGGGGTTGCCAATATACTAAGTCACCTTATTTGACTTGTCTGTGACTTTCATTTCAACAGTTGACTGACTGGCGATTATCTTGCTCTTGATGTAACCTACAGTAAGCACTAAAGGAAATAAGCATATCAAGATAATAGCAGGTTTCCAGCAGACAGTGGAAATAATGATGAGCCCTAAGCATAGCGATGAAACTGGTTGCAAAATGACACCAATTTTCGATCCAGTAGCCTGCGAACATAAGATATAAGCATGTTTTAATAGTTGTGTTAAAGTAATAATTTAGTCTTTCTGATACAGAATTTTCTCATCATGGACCCTGGAAACTTACTATCCTAGACATTTTACAGTATATATATCTGTAACTTACGCCTTGCACATTTGAAGTATCTGTGGACAACTTGGTACAAAGTATCCCAACACTGTTTTGAGGACGATCAAAATATTCCATGTCCTGAAAATTGAAAATTCGAAAATGAATGCTTGTGATCTTGTGATCACTGAAAACCAATCAATAAGTTTGGATTTGCTGGCACACCTGCTTTAAAATGACACCAAAGATTGTCTTGCGAAGTCTCTGAGTCAACTTCTCTCCAGTGTAAGATAACATAAAGTTCTATAAAGAACAAACTGTTAGTACACAGTTGATAAGTGATCATTAATTTCAGTTGTTTTTTTATAATTTAAGACGAACCTGTAGGAAGCTGAAGATGGCGCTTATAGTACCTAGCATCAAAAACATGTAAGAATAGAATGTGATCTCTTGCAGGAAAATGTCTTTGTCGCACACAGCAAACGACTAAAAAGAAAGGAGACTCATTGACTAGATATTCCTTGAATCAGAAATATTAGTAAGTATATGAAGGTAGCATTATACAGTGAAACTTCTCTAATCGGTCCACCGCTGGGGATTTGCAAAAGTGGACCCATCAGAGGGGTGGACCGATTAGGGGGGTTAACCAAAATACCAGGGAATTTTCCATTCTTTAAAAAGGTGGACCTTTGCATATGATAGTGTCCTTAGACAGGTAGTATGGAGCATTTTAAGATAGAAAGGGGTTGATGAAGGCCATATTAGGAAAGTGCAGGATATGTACAGTATGATGGTTCCATTGCTAGTGTGAGGACAGCATGGGGAAATACTGAATGCTTAACGTGCAGGTTGGTGTGCCTCAAGGATCAGCACTTATCTATTCACTACTAGTAATGGATGAGCTGCTGACGGGAATAGGAGAATGGGCTCCTCAATGCCTGATATTTGCTGATGATGTGAGAAGGCTTTCTGAATGATGTGAGGAGGCCTACAAGACATTAAAACTGCAATGGAAAGAGGGGTCTAAAGATGAACATGAAGAAGACAGAGTACCTAGCTTTCAATTGGAGTTACCAGGGGTACAGGGTTGAGATTCACTGTGGGGATGAGGTGATACCAGCAGCACAACAGTTTTGTTATTTAGGATCCGTTTTCCAGAACAATGGGGAGATACTCTGATGGGACACATAGGATTAATGCAGGATGACCAAAATGGAGGCAGGCAAGTGGAGTCCTATGCAACCGCTGGGTCCCAACAGTAGTTACGCCCACTATGCTTTGTGGCTCAGAGTGTTGGGCGGCTAGGAAGAACCACGAAATGAGAATGCAAGTGGCTGAGGTGCAAATGCTGTGCTACATGAGTTGGGTGTCACGTGCCAACAGACTTTGAAACGAGTACATTAGATGTAACTTGGGGTGGAAAACAGTGCAGAGAAGATGAAAGAATCAGCTGAGGTGGTATGGGCATGTGATGAGGTGGGGAAAGAGGAACTTATTAGGGTCATTTTGGGACTGCGAGTGATTGAGGTTACCAGGGGTAGGGGAACACCAAAACGGACGTGGGAGGTGACTTGGTCGGGGATAGGTGGGGGTGGTGGATACCTTACAATTTGAGGTGACATTTGGACCCATTAAAAGGGTTGGGTCACATTTTGGACAGTGTGGATAGTGGACCTTGGACCGGTGTCAGGGGTGGACCTATTAGAGGGGTAAAAATTACTGCAAATCTATGCGATAATTTTCCGTCCTTTAAAAAAGTGGACCTTTCTATGAGGTGGACCGATACAGAGGTTTCACTGTATAAATAGAATAATCGATTCTGGCCGAACCAAGTGGATTGTTAGAAGGGTGCCCTAAGTGTACCTTTCATCGAAAGGACCTGTTGACTGTTCAGCGTTTTTCTTTGTCACATTCAAAGTATATTTTCAATTGCGTAGAAACCTTTAAGTTACTGAGCGGTCATCCAGCTTGCAGAGAACATTGCCCTTGCGATATGTACCTAGTCACCACTGCAAAGCTTCAAGGTCAGGAGCTCGCGTACCGACACCAGTAAATTATCTCTATCGGAGGACAGGTTTACGTCAAATAACTAAATGAACTAAGCCAAATCTGAAGTCAAAGAACAAGTATAACCGTGGTCCAACTAGAATATCACCACTTTCTCTTCATAATTTGACTTGGGACAGGCAGAGCAAGAAATCTGGGAATCATGAGCTATACATCATCATCTTACCCTCCTCCCGCCTGGGGCGGGGTACGGTCTGCGGGTTATTATCCTCCACTCTCGCCTATCCCCTCTCCCCGCACGTCACCATGGTCTCCCCTATCCCTGGTGCCTCAATCGCATGTAGACCAATAATGGATCTAATAAATTCCTCCTCCTCTCTCATCACATGCCCATACGACACCTTAATATCATGTGATTAGGTACTTCGATAAGACTATAGTGCTCGCCACGAAAGTTGACACATTGGTGGGAGGCAAAGGATGAGTCCTCTTCGAAAAATAGGGAAAACATTGAAGTTGCACTTGCCATTACTGAATGAAGCCTGCCATTTGACCTTTTTCAAACATCCTAATTTTTGTAGTGAACTTTCTTACATTCTACCTCCCATGTGTCCTCTTTCGTTGTTGTTTGTTGGAGTTTAAGGTCTCGTCAACTACAAGGTCATTAGAGACCCGTCCACTGCATAGTTCTAATGCATATACTGCACAGACACTACAGTAATGTGGCGATTATTGGGTATTAGCAGTACCCAGCTTTCCCGAGCGACCACCCATGTCAGTACTAACTGGGCTTGCGTTGCTTAACTTCAGTGATCAGACGAGAACTGGTGTGTCGAACGCAACTCGCCGCTCCCGTCCTCTTTCGTGGCGAGCACTATAGTATGACAAAGGGCTTGTATGAACACAAGTTTTTTCAACATTTAACTCACCATCAAAATGTTGCCAAACACGACTGCGTAGGATGGCAAAACGAGGCCCAATCCAAGAGCCCCAAGTAATCCCATAGCCAACAAATACCATTCGTTCCTATACAAACTTAGTAGTCTCCCTACGACATTCAGAATAGGTTTATCGACATTAATGTCATCATTCTCTGTCACCTGTTTATAATGAATAATTCAAACATAATAATTGAGATTACTGATCTTAATTTTAAATCATCAATATATCACCTCGTTTTGAGAAGATACAGCTTGATCATCCAACTTTTCCATACTTTCTACATTTTCGGGTGCATGCAGTATTTCGTCAGATGTCAGGGAATTTGTAAACTGTCCTTCAATATTATTTGTCACCAAAGGACCATACGAGTTCCCGTCATCCTATATGAGGGGGAAAATGGTTAAATCTGAAACCGCCCTTTAGTTATTAAGTTTTGTTAGTCGGACTCGGTAATTTCATTAATAATGGTTAACGCGAGCCTTCAGACGCTATTGATATGTCCTGTTGCACTCTGTAATTACCTGCGTGCAGACCATAGTATAGTAAATGCCACCAAGTGCTATCAATTCACTGTGGGTCCCAAGTTCTACTACATGGCCTTTGGAAATCACCGCTATACGATCTGCATTTCGAATAGTGGACAAGCGATGAGCTACTACAAGAGTCGTCCGACCTAGCCTTACCTAAAATATTCACTTAGTCATAAATATCCGCTATTGGAATTATGTATTACCAAATGATATGACTCGCCTTATCCAGCACTTGCTGCAACTTGTATTCGCTCTCTAAGTCCAGAGCAGAAGTAGCTTCATCCATTAAGAGGATTTTTGGACGGCTGATGAGGGCTCTGGCAATAGCAACGCGCTGCTTTTGACCTCCACTCAATTGAGTTCCACTTTCTCCTACCAGAGTTTTGTATTTCTGTTTGTTTTTAATTCCATCACCCACCCCCAAGTAAGAGTCGGTTAACATCACAAAGAGTTAAGATAGCAAGGCTATCATAAACTTACACTGGGTAGCTTTGATATAAAGTCATGAGCATTGGCCTCTTTTGCTGCCTGTTCGATGTCTGCCATTGTAGCATTTCTGAATCCATACCGAATGTTTTCTTCTATCGTAGTATTAAAGAGGACTGGTTCTTGGTTCACTACTCCAATATTGTCCCGCAGCCATCCAAGATTCAATGCTGTGACGTCATGGCCATCCACTCTTAGCTGAAAATATTTGAAAAGTTTTGAATCTCTGGTAAGTGTCAAGGTGTTACTTCTTACTAAAGGTTACTAACGCAGCCTTGTGATGGATCATAAAATCTCAAAAGTAACTGCAAGACGGTGGTTTTTCCGCAACCACTTTCACCAACCAGTGCTACAGTCTCTCCACTGTGAATGTGTAGATTAAAGTCGTGAAGGACCTGTTAGGAAATAAAGTCAATATTCATTTTTTGCAAACAGCAAACATTTAATCTGATTCATTTTGTAAAATAATACAGTATTAAATCTGGTCAACGTTATCCTGGGAATGCTACCGAATGTACCATCACTACTGTCTGGTCAAAAGTTTCTAATGTGTGTGACTTCGTTCGTGTGCCACTGCAATAAAGCCTGAGGAGGACTGGGGTTATTCGGATCTGAAAGTTGCTTATCGAAATTTGGGGGTCAGTCTTTACCGATCTGAGCATTTCTTTTTCCGCGTAGATCAGGTCCACTTACTTGTAGGTCGTCATACTAGCTCGGCTAGCTTCAAACTTGTGTGTTTACACTGAATCTGCGACAAATGTGCTTCATAAGCAGAATGAACATGCGTCTTCCTGGTTATTTATGTAACGTCAGCCCGTTAGAATCTATTAAAGACGCAAATGGGGGTTAACTTTTCAACCGTGAGGTCCTTCCTTGACCAGAATTGAGCCGTGTTATTATGTGCAGTAGTCCAACTCCCGAAATGAGCTATGAAACATTTGAAAGCGTACTGAAACAACAAGGCGGGTTCCAACGAAACTGACGGGTGACTTACATGGGATGTTGGCTGATGTCTAGCGCAACAGTGGGTAGCTTTTTTGGGGGCGAGAGAAGGCTATTGCCCCCCCCCCCCCCCCAAAAAAAGCCGGTCGATGACAATTAAGCAAATGTGTTGCAGTATTAGATCGGACGCCCGCTGCATAAAAATATAATCCAATAGATTGCCCATAGAACCCATCGGCGGGAAAAGGATTTTGTGATTACGTTGTTGTTTTTAGGGCCCTTCAACTACAAGATCATTAGAGCCCCGTCCACTGTGTAATTATGATGCAGGGACTGCACAGACATTACACTAATGCAACGATTTTTGGATACTAGCGGTACCCAGTTCTCCCAAGCGGCCACCCATGTCAGTACTAACTGGGGTTGCGTTGCTAAACGTCAGTGATCAGACGAGAACTAGTGTGTCCAATGCAACTCGCCGCTCCCTTGTGATTACGTGGAGTTGGTTGATCGTGTGCAGACAGGCTAGCCTCACACTGGAGCCGACTATGTGCGACTCCGACTACGCACGACTCGAGTTCTCACATTAAGCACGACTTGGTCGGACGGTTTGCGTCAGCAAAACCCCACTCATACCCCACAGCATTGAAAAGCACTTCTAAAACAGAAACTTCTAAAACAAAAGAGACTTTGTGCATGTCGCACAAAGTCGGACGAAAATTCCCAACCAGTTGGGATCTAGTCGGAAGTGTATGCACGTAGTCGGACGACTGAGTCGCAGCCAAAGTGAGAGGATGCATAGGGAAACAAGGAATGGGATCGTTTGTGCGTATTTGTACGACTACGGACGACTAAAAGTCGCTCGTAGTCGGCTCCAGTGTGAGGCTGCCCTTAATCGTGAAACAATTCATTCCCGGAACAGTTCGTAATCAAATAATTCTGGTCCTCCCAGTGGCGTCACTAGGGGGGTGCGGGCCGCACCGGGTGACACCCCTCGCACCATGAGAAATGGGGGTGACACTAAAGCAGAAGAAGCGGCTTTTTTCGGGAGAGGGAGAGGGGTGACGCCACTGGGTCCTCATTACTGGGATATACATTTATGAACGGCCATTATTATTGTAACCCTACTTTTGCACACGATGAATTGTTGACAGTGGCGTACCGAAGGTATTCTGCGCCCAGGGACAAAGACCGAAATCTGCGCCCTCTGGCACCCGCTAAACTTAATTCGAATTAATATTTTGCGCATTTTTCGCCCGCTGTCTTCTGCGCCCGGGGACATCTGTCCCCCTCCGCCCACCCTTCGGTACGCCACTGATTGTTGACCATGAATTATTTCACGACGAACTGTCTTACAAGGGTGAAAGTGGTAATTACGGCTAGTAGCCAGAACGGAATGATCACGAAGGTAACAGGACCATTTTAGTGTGCAAAGGAGAGTAGTTCCTACTTCACTATAAACGGACTGTAAAGTTGAGACATTTAACAGTAAGTCATAGGGTAGAAATGCTTATGAAACATTGACGTTCGACTCCGAAATACCTTTATTAATATATTCTTCATAAATATGTAACTCAATCGCGTTTTTAAATCACGCCTCCCATTTACCTGAACTTCTGGGCGGCTTGGGTAGTGGAAATTTACAGAATTGAATTCGACACTTCCGGTTAAGTCTTGGAATTTTAGACCATTCTCAGAATTACTATCTATCAGTGGAACCTGCAAAGGAATTAACATTTGGAAATATTTTCCACTTTTTGGATGATAATTCATATGTCTATAAAGTTAATGTTTATACGAACTCGGTTAATCACATCAAACAACGAAGAAGCGGCAACTTTTGCTTGTGCGAAAACATCCAAATACGAAATCAGCTGACCAAAGTACGTTGTGCCATTATGGACACCGAAGAACACCTGATGTCAGAAGCGATTGGCCAGATTAAACGACTTTTCTCGTAAGAAATATGTGGTTAAATCTCATATGGATCTAAATGGTAATTACGTTGATTAGATTAGAAATATCGTAATCCGGATGAGTCGAAAAGCCGATTTGTTTCACTATAAACCAAAACGCAATGGGATAGGAACCGTATTTAATAAACCAGAAGAGGGCGCTACTACTGGCGGTAATTAGATAGCGCCTGATGCTTGCTTTTGTGATATGATCTAAAATGGTGTCGTACCTATTGCAACAATAATATAAACTTTGAATAAGATTAAAAATACGCCAGCATTTCATCGAATTTTCCTACCTGACTTGCTCCTTAGATTGACCATTAAAGGCTGTCACTGTGCGTATCCCAGAGAAAACTTCTTCGGCAATTGTTCCAGCCATAGAGTAAGCAGTATGTTCCTCTTTAGTAAACTTGATGTGCACGCCATGAATAATTGCCGTTGTGAGAATCGTTAATGGACTGACGGCCAAGAGAACCAAGGTGAGTTTCCAATCGTGAATAATAGCATTAGTAATATAAGCAATAATTGCAGCCAGGAAGAAGTTGAACATGGCAAGCTTTTCTCCAAATCCATCTCGAAGCTTGATAAGATCCCTAGAGGCATAATACAATCAACCATGTAACTGAGTTATCGTGACACTGAGCAGTAAGTAACATTTTTTGACCCCCTGTGATAACACCTGTGATACTCACTCAGCAGAGCGACTGGCAAAATCTCTCGTTCGTTGCATATCAAACCAGCCACTGTCTTGTTTTAATATAGCTTGCAGGAAAAGGCTTTTGATGCGATGCATTTGGCGCTGGGAACTGGTGTTGAGACACACGATCATCAGATAACCAAGTATCAAATGAGTAAATCCTAAAATACATATTCCGATGGCGAATATAAAATTTTCTTCTTTGAGCTCAGAAGTGTAAGTAAGTTTATATTCTGTATCATTGCCGGACCTTAAACAACAATTGCAGAGGCTGTTGGCAGGGCACCGAATTGTTTGATTGAAAGGCTTTGTATATACATTACCAAAATTACCATACTGCTGTGTAGTTAAGGGTAGTGTGATTCCTCACAAAAGTAGAACCACATTGGACTGCTTGTCGAAAAGTTTCATATTTCACTAGTGCGTTGGTAAGTCGACCGTGGATAATGTTTACTACAGGCATACATGCTCCAGATGCCCATGCGGCAAAAATACCAAGTACCATTAGGAACCTCTCCGTGAGGTCAGCATAGATGAACTGTAACGAATAGACACATTAGGGGATTATGTATTTTTTGGTTTTGCGTGTCTCATGCCCTACCATTTGAATGAAGCCAACTGTAGATGTTTTCATCTTCCCTTTGTGATTTTCATCATGAGAGGTAGTAGCCATCCTGTTTGAATTATTTAGAATTAAACCTTGAGTGATCATTGAATCTTAATCATTGTTTAGTCTACTGGTTCCCAAAGTGGGCCATATCGCTCCCTAGAGGGGAGTGTCTCGATCAAGGGGGCGACAGTAGCCTCGCGTGCATTGGGGAAGGGAAGCATGAAAAAAAAGAAAAGATAAAATTAAACTATTCATACATACTTCACCTGTTGTTTAAAATAGGGTAACATTATTTTCCAGGAAAACACAAAATGCAAGTTACAACTGATTGGTGGTTGATCCTTCTCATCAGCATCAGTCTTAATTTTATTCATAATTTTGATTTTCATGTTATCCACGCAAATGTTTTACAGTACTACATCTTCTTGCTTGTTCACTTAAGTTAATTTCGAAGGGGAAACTGAGTAATTTTTTTCCGAAAGGGGTGAGTAGAAAAAAATGTTTGGGAACCTATGGTCTAGTCATAGCCCTGTCAGAATATTTTGCTGCCAAACTCATTCTCAGCCGTTTAAGGCAGTGGTCTCAAATTCACGTTATTTGAGTGCCATATTGACAACAGTGAAACTTTCCGTGGGCCGCATGCACTATGACCTATGTGTAACCTACCTAAATATAATAAGTGCGATGTACATTTTTAAAATGTATGGAAGACATACAGTAACGTTTACCCCTAAAAGTAGACGTACAGTACGTTTACCTATACGTTTACCGTCATTTTTTTAATGTACCTATAATCCTCAACATTCTCCACGGGCCACACGAGACACCACATGCGTGTATAAGTCAACGGTATTTCTGAAAAGTCGAGGTAAATGAGCTACTGTACTCACTGCTGAATTCATCATATAATGTCGACATTTGCAAAATATTTGGTTACAAATGCCCCTAAATTTTTCCCGAATATTATTCGAATAATTTCTAAACTATTCGAATATCAAGTAGTTCCGAATAGACCGAATATGTTTAAATTGGAAACTCTATTATAGACGTTATCTACAGTATGTAATGCACTATTAAGTTTCATGACATATTACAAAGCAGTTAGGTATTACTGTGCGTTTGGCAGCAGTTATTCTATTGTGAGGACTTCTGAATACATTTATCTTAATTTGTGTATCTTTCGATATTTGGTGATATATTTATAAAATAATTATTCATTATGTAGGATTTGTACTGTCATGAAGTGGCAAGCAACTCCTATCATTTTCCCGCGTATGGAAGGGTTGGGTATGCATCTTGACTCTTTGAATGGACACAAGGGCGATACATTGGACAGCTTTTTCGCAGCCGGTTGCCGACCAAAGCTACAACCCCTTCCACCGACGCCAGGGTGCGAGCTCCTGCACATGGGAATTTTGCCTCGTGTACCCATTGCATTGTAGAGAGTGTTCTTTGATGTCCAAATGCCATCGTACACCACACGGGACCTCGGTTTTACTTCTCATACGAAAGAAGGCGAACTCAGACCCTCTCTCTCTCACCCCGAAAGAAGCCAATCCACCTCAGTCCAGTATTGAACCTAGAACTACTGATGCAGTATCCTAGCTACTGCGCCACCGAGGCGGAATATGAAGTGGCAAAAGAAGTAAATGTATATAACCACCTTAAACTATTTAAGTGCGGCCAAGTTGCGTTGGACACACCAGTTCTCGTGAGATTACTGAAGTTAAGCAACGCATACCCACGTTAGTACCAACATGGGTGGTTGGTAGAGAACGTTGGGTGCTGCAAATTTCCCCCTCCTACATCCCCCTACACCTACTTCCTCCTCTCCCGCGAGCAGCATCGTAAGGGTTCGGCCTGTTATGGCTGCTTGGCGTACTGCCTAGCCCGTTATTGTAACATAGACAAACAACAGGTATTTGAGGACAGTGGCGTCGCTAGGGTTGGCATCACCCGGTGCGGTGACAACATGGTGCCGCCCCCCCCTCTCCCGAAAAAAGCCGTTTCTGCCTTGGTGTCACCCCTTTTTCTCATGGTGCAAGTGGTGTCACCTGGTGCGGCCCGCACCCCCATAGGGACGCCACCGTTTACAGAACGAAAAGCTTCGGAATCGTCAGTGGTTAAGAAGGGACAACCTTTGTGCCTTTGTTCAAGATAATTATTTCAACGTAAAATTATTCTTTTAGCTAACACATAACTTAATATTTTAGTATTAGCAAGGTTGACATAATGAGTCGTCATTCAGAACTGCATCTTACCTTCTCTGATGCCTTGATGTAATCTACCTTAGGCTCTTATAGGCCCGTGTATTGCATACTAACCCCACACTGGGGTTAGTGTAAATATCCGTTACGTAACATCATATGCAGTATTCATGGCCATTTCGTCCGATAAAAACAATATGTCGATAGTGCCCCAGAGAAAGGATATTGAAGGTGGTCAGGATCAAGGCTGCGTTTCGTAAGGCGGAGAGAAACAAACTACCAAAAAAGTACTAAAGTTGCTTTTTTTATACATACAAAGTAAAAAAATTATCTGCTGAATCTGTAAATTGCAGCAACCATCTGTGTTCAGGGCGTAATGATGACATTTTCTACAATATTTAATAAATTCGAGGATGTGTCAGCCACTTTTCTACTGAAGCTTGTGTTTCATTTTCGTTCCAAGGTTGCGCCTTCATTCTCTGGATACCAGGGTGCCACAGTATCGTACACAACGACTGCACTTGAGGGGTTCAAAACACCACTTCACACTAAAAAATTCTGTTTCTCCTATGCAGTAATTGTCTCATTTTGACGTGTTTTGTTAAACTGTCACATAATAATGATTCCTTTTATATGACCTAGGATTGTTCTTCAAAATAAGTAGAAGTTCATGATGAAACCCATCCTAGCCCCTGTCCTGTCTGCCACTGAAGCGAGAGTGGCAGTACGTGCCGTCCAAAATCGTCAAAATGATTCTGGCTAGAGCAATACTGGGCTAGAGCTTACATCTGAAGTAGGTAAGTAAATGCTCCCCACCACATTTCTCGGATAAAAGGTAAGACCTGAAATAGTGGGCTCTTCTATTAGATAAAAGTAAAATCAGATGCACTAATAGGATGTTACCAGCCCGGTGATGAAAGCTAAACGTCTGAATCGGGTATAGACAGAATGTGGTGAGCGGCTGTACTGCATTGGACGCACCAGTTCTCTTCTGATCACTAAAGTTAAGCACGTAACCCTAGACATTACTACCATGGGTGACCCCTTAGGTACACTGGGTATTGCTAATACCCAAATTTCGTAGCGTAGCGTCTGTCCAGACTCTGCATAAGAACTACGCAATGGACAGGGCTCTAATGACCATTGTAGTTGAAGGGCCCTAAAGCGCCAACAAAACAAAGAAAAAATAGATAGGATCTGAATTGAAAAAGTGTTCCGGGAGATTAAACCAAGTGCAACCAAGTTGCGTTGGACACACCAGTTCTCGTGAGATCACTGAAGTTTAAGCAACGCAAACCCACGTTAGTACCAACATGGGTGGTTGGTAGAGAATGCTGGGTGCTACAAATTTCCCCTCTCGTATATCCCCCACCTACTTCCTCCTCTCCCGCGAGCAGCCTCCTAAGGCCCGGTGCACACATGCGATTCATGCTTACATCAGAACTACACTGTGGGCGGGGCTAAAGTTCACCTTGTAGTTGAAGGGCCCTAAAACACCAACAAACAAACAATGGAATCCACGCTAAATCTGTTAACCACGGACTGAAGTTCTATCATTCCTCACTACATTTATTTTTTACGCCATATTGTATTTTGGCTGTTGAATAGATGTTTAATTACCAGTTACTATAGTTAAGAATGATGGTTTATCAATTAATTACCCCAATGTTTCTTCCAGGAATTATGTTGAGTTCCTGTTACCCTAAATAGTTTAACCAGCAGGTCAGAAAAGCGAAGCGAGACAGGTAAATCCCCAAAGATACCAAAAAGAATTTGATTGGACTCAGTTTTGTGCTAGGTACCGTAGATTTCATAAATCATTATCATCATACCATTATCCCGCCCCTGTGACAGGGTCGGATTTGCAGGTTCTGACCCTCCAATCCCGCCTTTCACCAGGTTCCCACAACCTGGGAGCTGCAAATTGCGTTGGACACACCAATTGTCGTCTAATCACTGAAGTTAAGCAATGCAACCTCTGGTAGTTGGCCAAGGGTGGCTGCATTAGTGTAGTGTCTGTGAAGTCTCAGTATTAGAACTACGCAGTGGACGGGGCTCTAATGACTATAGATGAAGGGCCCTAACACACCAACGAGCGAACCCACAACTTGCTCCCATGTCTGCTTTGGTTTTCCCCCCACTGATTGCATAAATGCAGTGTTTAATTACAAATAATAATTTCGGTTCATGTAACTAAAGTTCAAATTGAAATTCACTTGCTTGAGATTAACAGGTATTGCAATTAGTTTTTGAGTCCTACTCGAAGGTTGTTCGAAAACAGGGCTGTCCAAATTTTTTGGTATTGTGGACCACTCGGCTACTCCAAGAACAGATTGCGAGCTGCAGGCCGTGAAAACGAAAACGGGGAAAGGTAACGCAAGGTGTTACATAGTAAGTACAAGACAACCCTGCTTTAAAATTAAAAGATCGTTACAGAAGAAGGTCATAAACGTTAAGAATCCGAAAAGCCCCGCAGTCCTATCCCATTTTTCGGAAATATAGGCCCCTACTCACTGTGGCAGATACCCATCCCTTGAGATAGCATTAAACAATATATGGTCCTTACCTGACCTTGAGATAGTGTTTTCTAGGCTCCTATTATTTTCCGTAATTAAATTCTGCCTGCGGAATATTTTGTTGACAAGCGCAAAAGGAGGCTTGTTATTCGAATGGATTTTCACCAGCGACTGGGTTGTAGCAGTGACGATTGAAGCTCTTATTCACGTTGTTATCCGGAAGGGATCCCACGGATCGTCGTAACCTGTTGAATTATGCAATCACGTTTGAATTTATTCTCTGGCATTTGATCAATTATTGATCTTCATTTTGTCTAGCAAATAATAGGGTCGAACAATTTTAATGGAGGAGGGTTCAAATGTTGAATAGCTCCATTGGTCCTCGCCTCGATGGCGTTGTAGGTAGCGTGCTCGATTTATTGCGTTAGTGGTTCCGAGTTCGATACTGGATCGAGGTAGGTTGGCTTCTTTCGGGCTAGAGAGCTGCCTCGAGTTCGCCTTCGGATGAAAAGTAAAACGTAGGCCCAGTGTGCATTTGCACGTAAAAGAACCCTCCGTACTTTGCAACGGGTAGGTGCGGAAAAATTTTCATCTGTAGGAGCTTGCCCCCCCCTTCCCCCCTGATGTCGGTGGAGTGCAGCCGTGGTCGGCAGTCAGCTGTAGAAAAGCATATTCGTGTTCATTTAGAGGGACCGCATGTGTGTGCATTGGATTGCTAATTGTTATTGTGCAATACTATAACCAACAAAGCGTTAATTTTCCCGCCAACATTTCTATTTTGGTTGGTATTATGCTCCCAGGCTGATCTTGATCAACCCACCATTGTCGGTTTCCAGGAAGACTGATGAGTTGTTACACTCACTAGAAGCTGGGGTAGGACAGTGTAAAGGGAAAGCCTTTTCACAGGTGGATGGAGATAGGAAACCAGGAATCTAAAATACAATATAGGCAGGCCAAGACCATTTCTAGGAGGATCATTGCCCTGGCCAAGCGCCAGAAGTATGAGGCCCTGTATGATAAGTTCGAAACCAAGGCTAGAGATAGGGCAGCCAAAGCTATACCATGATCCATAACAGTGAAAGATACCAAAGGTAGGGTCCTGTTTTCTCCGCCTGAGGTAAAGAAATGGGAAAAGTATTTTCACAACCTCTTGAATGCTGCAAGGAGAGAGGACGACATTGATACCCATCCTACCTCTTCAGGGGTGGTGGATAGTGTAACAGAGTTGGAAGTAGTCAGGGCCCTTATGAAGATGAAAGGTTGGAAAGCTGTAGGCCCAGACAGATTCCCCATTTAAGTGTGGCACAATCTACAGATTACAGGAATCAGGTGGCCAGGGAAACTTTTCAATAGGATAGTTAGGGGCAATAGAATGCCATCGGCATGGCATGAGAGTTGGATAGTGCCACTCCTCAATGGCAAACGGGATGTCCAAGATTGTGGTAATTATAGAGGTATTAAACTAATGAGTCATTCCATGAAGTTTGGGAGAGAGTAATAGAATGTCACCTTTGAGATAGAGCTACTGTCTGTGGAAATCAGTTTGGGTTTATGCCAGGTAGGCCCACAATGGGCCCAATATTCATTCTGAGGCAGTTGGTAGAAAAGTATAGGGCAGCAAATAAAGATCTCCAGGCCAGCTTTATCGACTTGGAGATGGATTGTGACACTGTTCCACGACAGGCAGTTTGGGAGGTATTGTGAAACGGGGTAGAAGAAGGGTTTATTCGAATAGTTCAGGATATGTATGATTGTTCCATAGCCAGGGTAAGGACACCTTGGGGGAATATTGGAGCCTTCCCAGTGAAGTTTAGGGTGCACCAAGTTTCAGCATTAAGTTCTTACCTTTTCATTCTGGTATGGATGAACTGCTGACGGAAGTAGGAGAATGGGCACCTCAGTGCACGGCATTTGTCAACGATATTAGAAAACTTGGTGACTGCAGAGAACAAGTGGAGAAGGGCCTAAACGATATTAGAGGAGCGATAGAAAAGGGAGGGCTAAAGATAAACATGAAGAAGACAGAGTATTTACAGTAGCTTTCATTTGGGAAGGACAGGAAAATAATGGTGACGTGCTTTCTAGGGGGAACTGGTGAAAAAGGTGCAGGAGTCAGGCAAGTGGAGTTCTGTGTGACAGGAGGGTCTCAATCAAGTTGAAATGAAAGTTCTACAGGACAGTGGTTAGGCCAGCTATGCTACATGGATCAGAGTGTTGGGCAGTGAGGAAGAGCCACGTCAGTAGAATGCAAGTAGCTGATATGCGAATGCAGCAGCACATTAGTGGAGTATCGAGAGCTGATAGAATTAGGAATGAGTATATTAGAGGTAGCCTGGGGGTGGTGGACATCGTCGAAAAAATGAGGGAGAATAGTCTGAGGTGGTATGGACACGTAATGAGAAGAGGGGAGGAGCTCATTAGGTCCATTTCAGGAATGCATGTGGTCAGAATCACCCGGGGCAAGGGAGACCGAAGGAGACGTGGGAGTAGGTTGTTCGTAAGTGTATGGTAGTGTGGGGTGGACGGGGACCTGGCGGGGGATAGGCGGGTTTGGAGGGCTAGAACCCGCAGGCCCGACCCTGCCGACGGCGGGATAAGGGTATTATGATGATGGTGATGATGTTCATTCAGAGAGACAAAATGGGTGCTTGACCCTGGCATAGGCGGTAAAAGGTTTAGGAGTTGCTTTTTATCCACTGGTACCCGCCTCCGTTACACTGTGATAGCTCCCTTGACTACTGCGTCAGTGGTTTCAGGTTCGATACTGATACTCTATCGACGTGGGGTGGCTTACTTCGGGAGAGAGTGATGGGCCTTGCCGTAGGTCAATGGTGGCGAACCTTTTTTTAAAGACGGGGTACAATAAGACGAAGAAAAAAACAAAAAGTTGTCCACAGGTCAGGTGCAAGCACTATTTAATTTAATGAATAAAAAAAAATTATGATTAATAATGAATAAATTAGTTCATTAAAACAGCAAATAGAGAACATCATCATAATACCCTTATCCCGCCTGTAGCAGGGTCGGGCCTGCTGGTTCTAGCCCGTCAGGTCCCCGGCCACCTCACACACTATGAGATGATAAACTAGATATGATTCTCGTGCAGGTCACTTAAAATTGCATGGTGGGTCACAGGTTCGCCACCACTGCCATAGGATGTGAAGTAAGTTGTGTATGATGCCACATGCATGTAAAAAAAACCTTTTTACAACGCACCGAGTAGATGGGCAAACTTCCCAGGTGCAGAGGCAGCCAGGCGCGGATCCAAGGGGGAGTTTTTGGGGTTGCAACCCCCCCCCCCTCCTAAATTTTGGGTCGACATTGACACTGGAGAAATAGACTCGGATGTGTCTAATAGGATTAAGGCAGGTTGGCTGAAGTGGAGACAGGCAAGTGGGGTCCTGTGTGACCGCCGGGTGCCTATAAAGCTAAAAGGCAAAGTCTACAGAACTGTAGTTAGGCCAGCTATGCTGTATGGCTCAGAGTGTTGGGCAGTGAGGAAGGACCATGAAAGGAGAATGCAGGTGGCGGAGATGCGAATGCTGCGCTTCATGAGCGGGGTGTCACGAGCCGACAGGATCCGAAACAATCATGTTAGAGGTAGTCTGGGGGTGGGAGACATCGCGGAGAAGATGAGGGAAAACAGATTGAGGTGGTATGGGCATGTTATGCGAAGGGGGAGGAGGAGCTAGTTAGGTCCATCATGGGACTGCAGGTGATCGGGAGCGTCAGGGGGAGGGGAAGACCAAAGAGGACGTGGGAGCAGGTGGTACAAAAGGACATGGGTGTGTGTGGGGTAGATGGGGGCCTGGTCGGGGATCGACGGGGGTGGAGGATTGGAACTCGCAGACCCGACCCAGTTTTGCGCTGGAGAAGGGTATGATGATGATTGACACTGACAAATGAAAATTGCGTTTCCAATCGCTGCCTATGGCTCAACCCCCACTGACGAAAATCCTGGATCCGCCCCTGGGCAGCCCCCCCTTTAGCGTCGGTGAAGTCTGCCCTAACGAACAGTAGAACGACGATAAATATGCGTAGGAGTTGTAGCATGCGGTCGTCAGCCATTGTGAAAATACCGTCCAACAAAATGCCCATGTGTACTAATGAGATAAACATAGGTATCCGACTGTCTAAGGCCGGAAAAGGGTTAGTAGTTGATTTCCTTTTGGTGGTATCCGATAGTATCCTATGCCTCAACGTTTTGCAATCATGGTGAAACTGTACTTTAAACCTAGAATACGTACAGCCAAATAATAATCTCCTGCTTCTTAATTCCTTCCTCCACAGTACGTTGTTTCCATATTGCCGACTTAATCACTAACACGAAGTTCATGACCTTATTGTCTTGAGGTAGTTGAAATATTAATTGCCATTGTAGGGTGTAATCTTGGGTCATTCTAAGCTTTTGTATAGTTCATAGGAAATATTCATCATGCTTTAATTAATCTATCAATTTAATGAATGAAATTTTTTTCCTAACAACACCGATTATATACAAACCATCTCATTTTTATGTCACCTCTACTTTATTTATTACTCTGAAAATACTTAACAGCCCATTGCACCTGTTTCAGGTTGTTGACGCTCATTATGTTTTGAGCTCGGACAGCATCCATTGTGAAGTTGATTTCGTCTTTAATTAAGACCACATATAAATAAGAAATGAATGAAAGTTGGAAAGCAACAACAGTTAAGACATTTTCAATCACCTGCCTCTTGTTTCTTTTAGCGACTTCTTTACCTGGAAATGTTACCGATCTATGCATACTGAATATTTTACTCCACTTAGAAGAGGTTAAATAGCGATGTTCTTTGGCATTTCTTGGACTTAATTAATTGGAGTTCCAAGTATTATAACTATAGACGCTTATTTTCACAGGAAAATGTGCCCATCAATCTTTCCAGTTGGGTTGTGCAACTAGTCTCCCAAAACAAACATATTCGGGCTCGCTCGCTCTACGTGTAATGAGCGAGTTAGCACAGTATTTTTTAAGTAAACGAGCCAAGAGTGAGTCTCGGCTCACATTGTGGGCGAGAATGCGAGCGAGAGTCATTAACTAAATATGTTTAATTCAGTCATACTTTTATAATTATTTGTTTTTTTCAATAAACTCAATACGAGAGCAGCCGAGCCCGACTCTCAATTTTTGTTAATTGGTAATAAGGGTCGAGCGAGACTCGTTCACAAAAAAGTCCCCGTGCCAGAATATTCCTGATACCCCTACTACGCTATGAGCGAGCGAGCTTCGAGCATACGTTCATTTTGAAATATGCACAACTCTACTTTCCAGGAACTTTATGGAGAACATTGTAACAGCAGCATGTTCTCAATCCTTTTTCAGAGCTCGTCAAAATCTTGTAACGACGAATAAAAGATGCCAAGAATAGCTGAAGTGGTCGGCATTGTATATTTACACTATAAGTAAAATCTGCAACATGATCTTGTAATCGGAATATAAATCACAGTGTTTGACAAAGTAAAGTTTATGACAATTTCATCACTTCAGCAGTATAGCAACTCCTAACCACTTTCCCGCCTATGGTAGGGTCGGGTAACAATCTTCTCCCTCTGAATGAATACAAGGGTGATATATTGGAGTGTTATCCACAGCCGGTTGCGGACCAAAGCTGCAACCCCTATGCTTATTTATCGTTGGTCTACTGTTCGTTGGGGCATTCCACTGACCCCAGGGGGGGGGGCGAGCTCCTATACTGGGAAATTTTTACCCTATCTACCCGTTGTGTAGTAGAGATGGTTCAGTGACATGCAAATGCCATCGTCCACCACATGGGATCTCAGTTTTACTTCTCATCCGTTGGCTTCCCTCTTGCCTGAAAGAAGCCAACTCACCTTGGTCCAGTATCAAACCTCAAATCACTGACTCAGTTACTGAACATGCTACCCACTATGCCATCAAGGTGGGATGTTCAATGGTATTTATAAGTCAAATAGACACTTGCACAGGGCTAGTGCTTGGGTGTTGTGTTTTTCATTGTTTAACGATGTACAGCAGAATTCCAATTATCTGAATCAATTGGGACCGGACCCCATTCGAATAATTAAAAATTCGGATAATTGGATTTTTTCCAAAAAAGGGTCTAATTTAATTTATCACTGATTGTATGTTGAAAATGGGAGAAAAAACTATTTTTAAATAAAAAGAGCTTTTAATGGATTAAATGAAAAGACAACACTTTAACATATTAAGCAGACTCAAAAGGGCTGTACATTAGTACTATACACGTGTACCATATTGTAACAGCTGAACATCTCCGTCAAAGTAAGCTGTTTGACTGCCAGTATCCGTTTTCGGGCAGCCAAGTTGCACATTATTTTGCAAATCACAGTATGTTCCCTCTTAAGTTTTTTTTTTTATTTTGAAAGCGATTCGGTTTCAAAGCGGTTCGATTTCATACCGTTTGTTGCTGCCATGTATTCAGCCATATAACTGGCACATACTTCTGTAGTTTTCTTCACTTTTTCAAAGGACTTCCTTCAAAGGTTTGCCTATGCATTAAAATTTGATTCTGTTGAAAGCATTTGAAGAATTTGCATTCCTCTTCCGTGATAACGTTACGTTGCTGTCTTGCAGAAGTTGTCTGTTGTGGAAATCAGCCATTTAACGTTGTTTTCTCTTTTATTGCTATTTAATTATTCTGCATTGGGTTGATTATTGTTATTGTGCAATAGGTCAGACACCATGCAATATTATAACCTGCTGAAGTTTCTATTTTAGTTGTAAAATGCAATGTTGGAACAATTGGAGTACGTTGGCATCTCTCAGCAGACAACCCAGCCAATATTCCTGTGGGTTTCAGACGCCCGGCTGGGGTGCTCCCAGTCAGAGCATGTTCAGTGAACCCGCAGACCCGACCCTTCTACGGGCGGGATAAGGGTATGATAATGATTGCTATTTAATTAGAAAGTTATTTGCTGGCACTAGTGGCTAGTAAATCACTGGAGTATTTTGCCAACATGGAAAAAGGCCTATTTACAAGAGTTAAAGCTGTTACCTACAGATGTCGGCCTTTTGTTTAATTTTATTATTAGCATTATAATTAATTGCCTAGGATGAAACATTGCTGAAACACTGAGGATTATACCACGGAGGATTAGACTCTTAGAGTTGGTAGCATTTGGGATAAGGCCGTTACTAAGTGATAGGTAGCATTACATAGAAGATGACAGAAGCTATGCCAGGCCTTTCATGCAGAGCTTGTGTTGAGAATTTGACCACGATTTAGATGTAGGATAGGAGTCCAAGGGTGCCGCCTGCCTCGGCCCTTGGGCGTCATCATATCTCCAACGGTAACTTAATTATAAGGACCATTACAACGGGCTACTACCTAATGCTGCAACTCCTATGCTCATGTACCTTTGGCCTATATTGAATCGTTGATGCATTTTTTTTCCACGCAAACTTAATATTGCAATCTTAATATAATTTTTAATACGCAAACTTAATATAATTTTGACTCCACTTTTATAAGTGGTCCGTTACGTGTTAATAGTCATATCATACAAATACTGCTAGCCCTCTTCCAGCCTATGGCAGGGTCTGGTACCCATCTTTATCCCTCCGAATATACACAGGGGTGCTCTGCTGGACGGTATTTTTCCTCAGCCGCCTGCCGACCAAAGCTGCAACCCCTATGCTTATTAGTCGTCGACCTACTAGTCGTTTGGGCGCTCCACCGACGCCATGGGCGCGCTCATACACCTAGGAATGTTGCCTCATCTATTCGTTGCATAGGCTTTACTTCCCATCTGACGGGAGGCGCACTAAGGATCCCTGTCTCGCCCGAAAGAAGCCAACGAACCCGGAATCAGTGTTGCAGTAGTAGTGAACACTACCTATGAACGTCTGAGGAGGTTAAATTATTCACAATAGCATGGACACAAAGGCGTTATATTGGGCAGTGTTTTTCCACAACCGGTTCCCGACCAACGCTGCAATACCTATGCTTATTTGTCGTCGTTCTACTGTTCGTTGGGGCACTCCATCGACACCAGGGGTCGAGCTCCTACACTGTCCTACACCTAGAAATTTTTCCTCATCTACTCGTTGCAAAGTAGTGAGGGTTCTTTGACGTGTAAATGCCATCGTACACCACACGGGACCTCAGTTTACTTCTCGTCCGAAAGAAAGTGCACTCGGAGCCTCTCTCCCGCCCGAAAGAAGCCAACCCACCTCGATCCAATATTGAACCTAGAACCAATGACGCAGTTACCGAGCGAGCTACCTACTGGGCCACTGAGCCGGGCTGATTGAGGTAGGAGACCGGGAGTTTAAAATGCACTATAGGCGGCAGGCCAAGACCACAGCTAGGAGGAACACTCCCTTGTCCAAACAACAGAAGTATGAGGCCCTCTAGGATCAGTTGGAGACCAAGGAAGGAGATAGAGGTTGGAAGCACCCGGGGCAGGGGGAAAGCAAAGCAGACGTGGTAGCAGGTAATCCATAAGGATATGGCAGTGTGTGGGGTGGACGGGGACCTGGTGGGAGACAGGCGTGAGTTCAGGGCTAGAACCCGCTGATCCGATTGTGCCATAGGCCGGATACAGGTGTGATGATGATGTTGGTGATCGCTTCCAACATGCTATTAAGTAGTTTAGTTCTTTTCCTGCGTTCGCTAGAAATTTGAATAGAGACATAAGATTTGATCTCTTGCAAACATTTCATCTGTCGGAACAAAAATGCAGTTGCTTCCCAGGTAATCGGAAAGGAGACTACTGTAGTGGTTCATAATGTCTTTTATAGTCTTATCATTGCCCGTTTTTCATTAGACAAGCGCTGATATCTGCGAGTGACGTAAGATTTAATCGATGTAATTAAAAATAAACCATTAATTTTATTGTTACAATAAGAAACGAAGCTAGTAATTATTCCAGCCTCAACATACTTGAGCGAGATTCATTTGAAATTCAGAAATGTACTCGTGACACATTAAAATGATCATAAAAGTAACTGGATAATACACTGTACTTGATTTTCCAAATCCACTTTCACCTACCGGTGACGCCGTTTTTCACCCCTTTATAATATTTTGTGAGAAACCAGTTAGGATCAGAAGACGAGGAATAGGAATTGATTCTACTGTTAGCTCACTTTAGGAAATTACGGTGTCAATTACCAAGATACCCAATGTCTTCTAGGGTAATAAACCATTTTCATTGTTGTCAATTATGGAGGTCTGAAAATGTATTATTCTCATTTCACCAAACTCGGATGTCATGTTGACTACAACTCTCCTCAACTGCCAGTTACTTGACTCAAGTCATCATCATACCCTTATCCCGCCTGTGGCAGGGTCGGGTCCGTGGGTTCTAGCCCTCCACTCCCGCCTGTCTCCCACCAGGTCCACGTTCACCCTACACACTACCATATCCTTATGGATTACCTGCTACCACGTCTGCTTGGCTTTCCCCCTGCCCCGGGTGCTACAGACCACCTGCATTCCTGGCAAGGACCTAATGAGCTTCTCCTCCCCTCTTCTCATTACTTGTCCATACCACCTCGGCCTATTCTCCCTCATTTTTTCTGCGATGTCCACCACCCCCAGGCTACCTCTAATATACGCATTCCTAATTCTATCAGCCACTCGTGTACCGCAGCATTCGCATCTCGTCCACTTGAATTCTGACGCAAGTGATAAATTCTATTTATTCTTTGGATATCAAACTACAAATACCGGAGGCAACTCTTCCCTCTGCATATGTCGAGGTAGTAAAAGTTTGTGTTTTCCTAAACGCTTCCACTCACTCTCCGTTGAGTTGGCTTCTAAATTAAGGATCGATTGGTAATAAAGTTTTCCATGGACGAAAAAAAAAGGATAGAAAAAATTGCCTATAGGGATATAAAGTCTATGAGGCAACCTTCTTCTAATTGTTACTTAATATAGGTGTTCATTTCAGAGAATTAAAACCGCTGTGGGCAGTAGTAATTTAGGCATGAGCCTGATTCCTGCTGCATTAGGGCAGCCTCACACTGGAGCCGACTACGCACGACTTAGTCGGACGACTTGAGTGCTCACATTAGGCACGACTTGGTCGGACGACTTGCTTCAGCAAAACCCCACTCATGCCCCGCAGCATTGATAAGAAGCGCAAAAGAAACTTATAAAACGAAAGATACTGTGCAAGTCGCACAGAGTCGGACGAAAATTCCCAACCAGTTTGGATCTAGTCGCAAGTCGGAAGTGTATGCACGTAGTCGGACGACTGAGTCGCAGCCAAAGCGAGAGGATGCATAGGGAAACAAGGAATGGGATCGTTTGTGCGTATTTGTACGACTACGGACGACTAAAAGTCGCTCGTAGTCGGCTCCAGTGTGAGGCTGCCCTTATAGTTATTGTGCAATAGGTGAGACACCATACACTATGGTAACCGACAAAGCATTAAGTGTTACCTGCAAAAATTTAATTTTGGTTGTATAATGCGGTGTTGGAACAGTGGAGTAGGCCGGCATCCCCCCACAGACAATAGCCAATATTCCTGCAGGTTCCAAACGCCTGACTGGGGTTTCCTCAGTCAGAGCACGTTCAATGGACCCGCGGACCCGACCCTGCCGCAGGTGGGATAAGGGTATGATGATGAGGAGGATGATGTGGGCAGTAGTAATTTGTTGGGGATCTGAGATTACACGATTTAAATGCATTTCGTAAGAGTGAAATATTTTTTTTGGTTATACAGGATATTATTCCAATAGCATGCAATTATTGGCAGCGGAAAACTTTTATGGGTGTTTGTCACGCAACAATTATATCATTTTAACGTGTCGCGGTTCTTACCTGAATTCTACAGTATTTGTGAACAAGTTTGACGTGCATCATGTTAACAAAGATAACGTCTCTCGTCGTCCACGGCCCTTCGCGTGCTGGAGTAAGGCCAGGCGCACACTATAGTCAAGGCTGCCTGATGACAGTCCGTGTGCTCAGCTTCGGCAATGAAAACCAATGCGTAGCCGCACACTTGAAAAGCGTCTAATAGACTAAAATGTTTCATAACCTCATAGCACATAGACTGTCGTCGGACAGTCTTGACTATAGTGTGCGCCTAGCCTAAAAGTTACAAAGTTGCTTAAGTTTTTAAATCCTTCTGGTTCGCCAGTTATTAATCCCTGAGGTCAACCTAATTACTGGTGATGTCTGTTTAGACATACTGTATGATTAAATGCGAGTTATCCAAGGTTGATCAAGTGTTTATTAACTTGGGTGTCCTGTCAACAGTGCCGGATTTACCACTAGGCTAAGTAGGCTAGGGCTTCAACATTTATCGGGCTTCAAAACTTAAGACAAAGGCTTGAAAAGGGTCTCAAAATTGAAATAGCCTAGGGTCTCTCAATATCTAAATCCGACACAGCCTGTCAACCCCAGGCACATCATACTTTTTGAAAAATACCTTTGTCTTTTACAAGTCCATTTTCTCCTCTGGCCTGGTCCGGTAGGCCTACTCTGGCGATCGGAAAGATCAAACAGGGATGATCTTAACGCATACCGGCATTGGTCGATTGAGCTAAATACTCAGCTAATGTCTGTGGATTGAAATGCCTGGTGTATGTATGAATGCCCACGACTATAAGAGAAAGCGGTGGTAAATATTTAGAGGTAGTCATCGACAGGTGAAAGGGATGAAGAGTGAGGTAATCAAATGATGAGATCTCTGCCACAGTACATGATGACAAATTAAATTTCAGAGCATTTTACAAGTCAGCGTCAAATATCCAGCTTTGGTATTTCAATTGCAAGCTCTTAAAAGATAATTCATAACACACATAGCATTTTACAAATCAAATTTCAATTTCAGCAGCATCTTGTGCTTCGTCACGATGCTGTGATGTGTGGAATGTGAAGTAATGTCCTCTCATCGCCATTAACTCGCCGTGAGTTCCTTTCTCAGCCACAGTTCCTTTGTGAATGACTGCAATCTGATCCCCCTTTTCGGATTGTAGAGAGACGATGAGCTACAATGATGCATGTTCAGTCTTTCCAGACTCGCTGTAGAGCTTTCTGTATTATCTGCAAATCCAGAATTGGAAAAAAATAAACCGTTGGAGTGAAGGCGAGATAATGAACATCATTTTACAACTGTACCTTTTCATTTTCGCTATCCATGGCCGAAGTGGCTTCATCTAGCAATAGTATTTTTGGGTCACGAACCAGAGCTCGTGCAATGGCGACCCTCTGTTTCTGTCCACCACTCAGTTGCAAGCTTTTCGCACCAACAAGGGTGTCATACCCCTTTGAAAGCAATGAAAACGGGTGAAGTAGTATTAGTGTATTACTAAATGAGAATGACAGTTACTTGTGGTAAAGAGGTAACAAATTCGTGAATGTTAGCGTCCTTCGCTGCCTTTATGATATCGTCCATTGGTACTTTTCTCGAATTGTCACCATATGCAATATTATCAGCCACACTTCTGTTGAAAAGAACTGGCTCTTGTGATAAAAGTCCCATTTGAGAACGCAGCCATCGTATGTTGAACACGGAGATGTCTATATCATCTAGTGTCTATAAAACAAGTCATATTTGTTCTGTTACATTAACGGGTTGGGGAGTAAGCCAAGCAGCCATAACAGGCCGAACCTTTAGGAGGCTGCTCGCGGGAGAGGAGACGGTAGGTGTAGTAGGAGAGGGAAATTTGCAGCATCCAACGTTCTCTACTAACCACGTTGAGCGGTGAATTGCGTTGGACACACCAGTTCTTGTCCGATCACTGAAGTTAAGCAGCGCAACCCTAGCTAGTACTGACATGGGTGGCCGCTTGGGAAAAATGGTACTGTTAATACCCAAAAATTGTCGCATTAGTGCAGTATCTGTGCAGTCTCTGCATAAGAACTACACTGTGGACGGAGCTCAAATGACCTTGTAGTTGAAGGGCCCTAAAACACCAACAAACAAACAATCTACTAACCACCCATGTTGGTACTAACGTGGGTTTGCGTTGTTTAACTTCAGTGATCTCACGAGAACTGGTGTGCCAACGCAACTTGGCCGCACTACATTCAACTTGGGAATATGAAGGCAATTTTAGGTTTTTTTTATTTACCACACATCCACTTGAGGCGTCATAGAAACGTTGAAGTAAATGAATGCAAGTTGATTTGCCACATCCAATGCTGCCTACCAAAGCAAGAACTTGACCAGCGTCAACTCCCAGGTTAAGTTGCTGAAGAATGGGCAGGTTAGGTCGAGATGGATAAGAAAACGACACAGAACGGAATTCCAAACGATGAGGCACATTACCGCTCTTAAAAATTTGTCAAAAGAATAATGCTGTACTAGAGTTTCAATGAATGCTCAATTTTCAAATGCCGGTTCAGGATTTGTAATATTCTTGCTGCTGACACACTTGCTTTGTTGATGTTTGGTAGAAAGAGGAAGGTTTGTCCGATTAATAATGTTGAAGACCAAACTATTTCCCAAATTCTAACAAAGTAAAGGATTATTAAATATTATGGTTATGAGAATATGTCGAATTTATAGAATTGCTTTACTTTATAGCATCAGCAACATCTACTTCACTGTTGACTACTAAAAAGGTTAAGTAGAAAGTGCAGACGCTCATCGTGAAGAATGGCATAGAAAGTCCAAGTGAGGATATCAAAGCCCGAACATACAGTCCTCTTAATGCCTTCCTGTAATATGAAATTACTACATTACATACAGTACATCCCTTTTTCCTATAGAGCAGTGTTCGGCAAACGGTGCTCCGCGAACCCCTTGGGTTTGTTTGTTTGTTGGTGTTTTACGGCCCTTCAACTACAAGGTCATTAGAGCCCCGTCCACTGTGTAGTTCTGATGCAGAAACTGCACAGACACTACACTAATGCGACGATTTTTGGATACTAGCGGTACCCAGGGTACCTGGGGTTGCGCTGCTTAACTTCAGGTATCAGACGATAACTGGTGTGACCAACGCAATTCGCCGCTCCGGACCCCTTGGGGTCCGTAGATTTTGTCTTGGGGGTCCGCGAGGTACCTTGCAAAATTAGTTCACAAAATTAAAGTATGTCTTGTTTTTAATATGTTTACATATAAAATTTGAGGAAAGGATTAAATTTTAAAAAGACTGGTTTTCAAAACTGTGTTTATCACGGGGGGAATCCGTGAATCATGAGACACACTTTTAGAGGTCCACGATACTAAAGGCTGCCGAACACTGCTATAGAGCACTATAGATCAGTGGCGTCACAAGGGAGGTGCGGGCCCTACCGGGTGACACCACTCACACCATGACAAATGGGATGCCACCAAAACAGAAGGAACAGAGCGGCTTTTTTCGGGAGAGGGGGATGACACCATGGCGTCACCGCACCGGGTGACGTCAACCCTAGTGACACATCTGCTATAGATGACAATTGTAACTGTTGGAGTTTACCACTGTAGGTTAAACATACAATATATAATCTGACATCACCTTCGAGAATTTGAAAGTTCTTCAAAATACATCTGATGGAATGTAACCTGTGCATGAAGGGCTGCTATTATGGGGATGTTAGAAGTGACCTCTGCTGCAATCTGGATACGTAAATGGTAAAAAGCATAGAAGTTAAAATAATGAAGTCGCATGACCGGATGAATATTCTGTCAAATTTATAGTTCAAAGTAACCTTGTCGGCCTTGGTAGTCGCTTGAATTGCTAGAGTTGACTGTCTAAGAACAATTTTACTTTCTATCTAAGTTAGAATGAAAATTAAAATAACAACACACATAAAAAATGGCTGCTTTGGCACAGATTAAGGACACAAGGATTATTCCAAAGAGGAGTGATGCTATCGGCTCCAGTTTCATATCCAATCGCCTGAAATCACACGATAATATTTAAAAATTTGTTTTCCGGGATTCGACAAAATTAACTCACTTCTTGAATATTTAAGGTGTCTTTGGATAATTTAGTGCAGATAGAACCAACGCTGTTCTGAGGCTCATCAAAAAAACTCATGTCCTGCAGTTGCCTGCTATAAGAGAGTTTACTGACTTGGTTTAGGATTGTGGCAAATAATGTCTTGTGGATACGTCGCGTTGTTCGTTCTCCAGAATAAGAAAGCATCGAGATTTAGGTGTAAAACAACGTTTGACGTAATTCCATGATCTTTTCCGGTCAACTTTGAAATGATTCGATTGAAATTACCAAAGACGAATAGGGGGAAGGAGCGGCGTATTGCGTTGGACACCCCAGTTCTCGCCTGAACACTGAAGTTAAACACCGCAACCCCAGTTAGTACTGACAAGGGTGGCCGCTTGGATGAGCTGGGTACCGCTAGTATACAAAAATCGTCGCGTTAATGTAGTGCAGTTGTAGTGTCTGTGCGGTCTCTGCATCAGAACTACACAGTGGGCGGGGCTCTAATAACCTTGTAGTTGAAAGTCCCTAAAAACACCAACCAAATGGGAATGGGAACAGGGGGTTGGGGCGTACGCCAAGCAGCCATAACAGGTCGAGCCCTTAGGAGGATGGTTACGGGTGAAGAGGAGGTGGGTGTAAAGGATATAGGAAAGGGGAAATTTGCAGCACTCAATGTTCCCTACCAACCACCCATGTTTGTGCTAACGTGGGTTTGCATTGCTGAACTTCAGTGATCTCATGAGAACTGATGTGTCCAATGCATCTTGGCCGCACTAAAGGAGTCTGTGTCTGGATACATAAAGGAGTGTAATTATTATTCAAATAAACTTGAGGGGTACCTCAAATTTGGCAAGTGCTTTTATTTTGAGTAGGACAGAAACTATAGTTTAACTGCTAATAAATGTAAGAATGTGGAGATGGCACAACCAGCAGCAAAAGCCAAATACATGCATGAAAAAAATGTGTTGTACTCCAAGACTTCGTTGTTTTCTGCCAAGGTAAAACCCTAAACGGTAAAAATGAGGTGTGCCTAAATAAAAGTTCATTTCGATATACAAGTCAGATATAGTGTATTACTCCCAATGCGTCGCTAAGCAAAACGGCCATTGACGGTGCAGCCAGTGCCATGCTAATAGCAAAAAAACACATCCCAAAGCTATCAGATGCCATTCTGGTTGACACAAGGTAAAAAGGCTTCTCACACAAGGTAGAGCGATACTGTCACTTTCACTTCCAGAAATTACCTTTCGAGTAGAAATACATAGATTGATCATGTTATTTTTACATTTAAAACCATCATCATCCTCTCCCCAGTCCTACCTTAGTGTCTTTAAAGAGTTCATATTGTGAGTTCTGCATCAAATTCGGATGTAACAGAAGTGGATCAAATCTAGCGGCACTTTCTTCATTTATAATTCTGCTTTCCGATAATAAACCGTGGGAGGAACCTTCATGCTAATGGAAGTTAATATCATGATGAGTGGCATTTCCATTATCAGTAAGAAATATATTCTGAAATCCCATTACAGAATCAATTTCCAAGTCGCCCAATGACTTTTGGCTTATTAGACCACCTTCTGCATTGTTGTCGATTAGTGGCGTCTGAAATTGTTGGTACACCATTGTTTTAGGATTAACTTCTGGTTCTACATTTCGACACGTTGAAATATATAGCTAGACTAGAGAATAGGACACGGATGTGGAGAAATGCATATACGTATTTCGTGCCTTTTCAGCACTGTCTCAGACAAAATTTTGGACTTGGATTATTGGTATTCACAGCGCAGAATAACGACAACGTTTATATTACGGTAGCTTTTTAAAATATTTATTATTAAAGAAGATGCCGCATGCAGTCTGCAATATCCCTGTTGGATATTGTTATTGTGCAATAGGTCAGATACCATGCGACATGAGGGTGTCCACCAACTGGGAGAGGAGGGTAAACAGGATAACAAAGAAGATAGGCATAACACTGCACCCCAAGGAGGGCGAGGAGGGGGCAACAACACTGCAAAGACTAGTACAGGACAAAGTTAAGGAATGGGGGTTAGGGCAGTGACGACGGAGTATGGAGGGAAGGGCGGCAAAGAAAACGCTGAGGGTGTATGGGAACAAGCTTAACATAGAGAGAGGTAATCTATGATAATACGTGGGAGAGCTCACTTCTGTTTTGGGCAAGAGCTGGGTCACTGTAGACAAAACACAGGATGGCAAAGATCACAGATGGATAGGAGGGCTGTGGATTATGTGGAGAGCAACTGGAGGATGTCAGGCATGTGATGTTGGCATGTCCAGCGCTGGATCACTGCAGGAGGGTTGGGGAATCCACACCTTGGAAGAGGTTCTGGGTGTGGTGGGTTCTGGGGTGGAGCGGCTGGAATGGGTGCGAAAGGCAAAGGTGTTGCTAGGGTGCTGGTGGAGATCTAGGCATATGCGTCTAGAATGAAAAATCTCACTAGCAAAGTATCCGTCACAAAGGATTACATATTCATATTCATAACAAACAAAGCATTAATTTATCTGCCAAGAATTTCTGTTTTGGCTGTATAATGCGGTGTTGGAACAGTAGGGTAGGCCGGCATCCCCCCCCCCCCAGACGATTTAGCAAATATTTCCTGAGGGTTCCAGACGCCTGGCTTGGGTACTTGTAGTCAGAGCATGTCCAGTGAACCCGCAGACCCGATCCTGCCACAGGTGGGATGAGAGTGGGATGATGATATTATTAAAGAAAATGGTCTCCAATTACATGTTGCTATCATAGGTCGTTAAATACGTGTTTAATATGCTACTAATTACTTACTCTGTTAATTACATTGTGCACAATGCCAGCAGCTATTTTTCCTTCCGTAAATACATCAAGGTAGTAGAAGCTCTGCCCAAAATAATTGGAAGCTTGTGCAATAAAAGTACCTGTCGAAAATCAGAGTAACATTCTTATGATATTTAATATTGAAATTTAAATGTTTTACATATTTTTAAATATTTGATCTCACCACAATTAGTATGTAGGTATCATATCCAGAATTGGAATAGTTATTACCATGAAGTATTAGTTTGGTGCCATACCAAATACCTAACGCAAGCCCAGTTAGTACTGACATGGATGGTCGCTCGGGAAAGCCGGGTACTGCTAATAACCAATAATCGTCACATTAGTGTAGTGTCTGTGCAGTATATGCATTAGAACTATACAGTGGACGGGTCTCTAATGACCTCGTAGTTGACGGGACCTTAAACTCCAACAAACAACAACAACAACAACAACCAAATACCTAAACTATAGCTGCAATATCTAATAAAATAAGAGATAGCAGTTCCTCCAGCCGTCAAAAGGCCCCGGTTTATTCCCGCTTTCATAGCTCATTGCAATTCTGCATCATATCTATTAAATGAAAATTTTCATAACTTGACATGTACCTGATGTCGATTAACTCCATGTTACTTAAGTCTTCGTATGTTACTCACTTGTCAACTTCATTTGACTGCCCAACGAACGCCTGAACAGTGCGAATTGCGCCAAAGGTGTCTTGGGCTATGGCGGCAGCATTTGCGCAGGCCGTGAATTGAACTTCTGTTGCCGTTTCCTTCAGGTGTGTAGCAATGGCGACGCTGTTGGCAGCTATTATTCGGAATACCACCATGACCACGGCCAATTTCCAACCACTAGCAATTGCGAAAACAACGTTACATGCAAATGCTACTAGCAGAAAAATGAACATGCCGAGCTTTTCTCCAATGGCGTCTTCAAGTTTGGCAAGAGTCCTCAACGTATGTGAAACGATAAGTAGGAATTAAAATGGACAGTAAGTAGGCTGGCTATCCTTATTTGTTTCATAATAAACTGACTCCGTTGAGCAGTTTATTAATGATCCAGCTTCTGTAGTGTCGAACCATCCAATATCTTGCCTCAGAATGGACAACAGCATTAGACTTCTAATACGGCATATCGGAAATTCCTTACTAATGTTTAGTCACATTATCATTACGTAGTTAAGTACGAGTTGAGCAATCGCATATCCAACGTATCCCAGAATAGAAATGCAGATTTCTTGTTGCAGTTTGGAGAAGTTCCTGTAAAACGTAGGTAACGTTGTTGTTATACTGCAAACTTCAAAGACTAGTACAAGACAAAGTTAAGGAATGGGGATTAGGGTAGTGGCGACAGAGTATGGAGGGAAGGACGGCAAAGAAAACGCTGAGGGTGTATGGGAACAAGCTTAACATAGAGCGGGAGGTAATCTATGACAATACGCGGGAGAGCTCACTTCTGTTTCGGGCAAAAGCTGGGTCACTGGAGACGAAACAGAGGATTGCAAAGATCACAGGTGGAGAGGAGGGCTGTGGATTATGTTGGGACCAAGTGGAGGATGTCAGGCATGCAATACTGGCTTGTCCAGGATCACTGCAGGAGGGGTTGGGGAAACCCCACCTTGGAAGAGGTTCTGGGGTGGAGCGGCTGGAATGGGTGCGAAAGGCAAAAGTGTTGCTAGGGTGCTGGTGGAGATCTAGGCATATGGGTCTAGCATGAAAAATTTCACATTTTCATATGGAGTAGGATTAATCTTTAGTAGCGTTTAAAAATAAATCATGCTGCAGGGTCGCTGCATGATGATCCCACGTCCGTTTTGGCCTTCCCCTCCCCCTGGTGTCCTCAACACCTGCAGTCCCATGATGGGCCTAATGGGTTCCTCATCCCCCTTCTCATTACGTGCTCATACCACCTCAATCTATTTTCTCTCATCATTTCCGCAATGTCTCCTACCTCCAAGCTACCTCTAACATAATCGTTTCGGATTCTGTCGGCTCACGACACACCAGTCAGCGCAGCATTCACATCCCGGTCACTTGCATTGTTCATTCATGGTTCTTCCTCACAGCCCAACACTCTGAGCCACACAGCATAGCTGGCCTAGCCACAGTTCTATTAACTTTGCCCTTCAGTTGTATTGGGTCCCGGCGATCGCACTGGACTCCGCTTGCATGTCTCCACTTTAGCCATCCGGCCTTGATCCTATGAGTCACATCTGCGTCCATTTCACCATTTCCCTGGAACACTGATCCCAGATATCTGAACTCTTGCACAGCTGGTATCACCTCATTTCTACAGCGAACCTCGCCCTCTGGTCCCTGGCCTCTCCAGTTGAAAGCTAAGTAATCTGCCTTCATATTTATCGCTGCTGACAGAACGCTGTTGTAAAGCGTAGAGTAGTTGGCATTATTTAATCAGGTTTGCCAATTTTATTATTGGCTGCATTACATTATTACATATCTTAATAATTGTTGACGGGAGGTCACAAATAGAGCACACGATAGGGCATGGGATCTTGAAGGAAGCCACAGTTTATTTCTGCTGGAAATAGTGGAGAAACGGTTGTATAAGGCACATTCATGAAAATGTGAGAAAGTTAACGTGGAAAATTAATAGAAATGGACAAAATCCGTTTTTAAATGGATGAGTGAAACAGTGGCAGATATGGTCCCAACATATTTGGATGAATTTATGTGGCACAAACATTTCAACCACACATACAACCTTGCATTCATGTTAAACATAAGTGAAAGGTACGTTTGTTCGTTGTATTATTACTTAAGCTTACTGTGTATGATGCATTTTTTAATTTCGTTATTTTTAAAAAGTTTTTGATGTTATGTTGATTGCATTTTTGAATAAGCCACCATAAAACGTCTGGCAGTAAGTTGCATGATTAGAATAGATGCATGCCCTATTGAGTTACCAGGGTTCCCTATACAACAATTATTCCCAAAGCAGATGAATTTAACCCTTAAGCAAATACATAGGATGTTCATAGCACCCCACCAACTTAAAATGCGATTTTTTATATCTTCAAAGTTGGCAACATTGTTCAAGTTAACAGTACCCTTCTACTAGACCTTTTCAGGTAGTTTTTCATTATTATTGTCTTAAAAGAATTATTTGGAAGGACACCGTATGATGAAAAAGTTGCTGGGGTATTGCTAACACCCCACATATGTGCTTGAGTTTTCAATATTTTAACACTTTCCTTACTGCCAGCGACAGACTGAACTGTACTCTATCCACTGCACATTTCTCGCCAGCGCGAGCTTTTGCGGGGCTGGGTGTGAAAAGTTTGCAGGGCCAAATGTGAAAAGTTTCTGTTTCGGGCATATGAAACCCATATGTGCTGAGTGTGTGAAAATACCTCAAATGAGTCAGAATGAAAAGAATATCATTTATATGTTACTTGTTGACATTTGTCTTAAAAAAAACATTATTACATTTTTCAATACGTAAAATTTATCAAATATCAGTTGAATACTTTATAAAGACATTATAAAAGCAGCTGAGATTGATTTCTCTAGTATTTAGTAAAAAATCTTGTTTTTAAATATGGCAGCGATTTTTCAAAATGACTCAAGTGACCCATCAAAAGAGTCTTGTTGTTAAGATGCAATATTGGACCCTTTTTTTGTTGCACTACTTAGCGATGTACTCCATATCCTTTTTAGCTGACTGATTTATTATTTTGTTTTTATTAGAGCACTGAACAACCGATTGGTGTAATTCTTGCTCTTGGGGTAGTCCTTGGCCTCTTCTGGTCTTCAACTGTGATCCTGGACAGCTTTCTGGTGTTATCTATTTGGCCATCTACCGGACCGTCTAGTTGACAGGCTCTCTGGCCTGGCTGACTGCCTTGCTGGCCTCGCTGACTGCCTGTCTGGTCTGGCTAACTGCTCTTCTGGTGTGGTAGACTGCCTTGCCTCTCTATTGTCTATTGTTTATCTCAATCGTTGTTTACCTGACTCCCTCTCAGATTTTTGGAATTTCTATTAATGACAATGTTATTATGATATAATATCCTTCAAATCTAGGATAACATCTTTTGTTGAAATAAGTAAGTACTGTATTTTAAATTGTAAATATAACTGTAGCATAGTGAATCTAACATTGAGAATATATCTGGAGGTTTTGGTTAATTAGTTAAATTAAGAAACATTTTAATTTCATACACCTGAAAAAGAGAAGAGAGAGAGAAAAAAGGTGGGATAGAGGGTTACATCCTAACAAGACCCTTCTGAACAAGCAAATCTTGACCAGCCTTAAATATTTGCTATTGTTTTATTTAATTTGTATATTGCACGTGAAGTTAATCTTGATTTTTCATGGATATCATATTACCACCGCTTTCCTTTTCGAGAAGGATGAAAGGTGGCGCCATGACCCCACTGTAGTGGTGATTAACTGATCATTAGGGCCTACATGGGGAGCGGCGAGTTGCGTTGGACACACCAGTTCTCGTCTGATCACTGAAGTTAAGCAAGGCAAGCCCAGTTAGTACTGACATGGGTGGTCGCTCGGGAAAGCTGGGTACTGCTAATACCCAATAATCGTCGCATTGGTGTAGTGTCTGTGCAGCATGTGCATTAGAACTACGCAGTGGACGGGTCTCTAATGACCTTGTAGTTGACGGGACCTTAAACACCAACAAACAACAACAACAAAAAAGGGCCTACATGATTCTTGGAATATCTCTGGTAAATTCCTTTGCATCCTAAGTCGCATTAAATTAATTATTTATGAAGTTAGCATGCCAGTAATAGATGCGTTTCCGCCGACTACCATCGGGCCACAAGAAATAAACGAATACCCTTAACTATGTGTTTATTGTAGCTGTTTAATTGTTCTTTTTTTTTTTACATCATCATACCACGGATCTCACCGCTAATACTACTACATCATTAATGTTGCTTCAGTTGTATATGCTGAGTTTGGTTAAATCTAAAATAATGTCCCTTTAAGCTCATTAACTCTTCATGAGTGCCCTTTTCTACCACAGTCCCTCGATGAATGACAGCAATTTGATCAGCGTTTCTGATGGTAGTCAGTCGATGAGCCATAATTATGCACGTCCGGCCTTTCTGGGCTCCATCAAGTGCTTCCTGTATGACCTGTACAACCAGATGTTGGAAACGTTTTTTTGATGTCGTGTAATAGATATCAAGGTGTGGATGTTAATCTTACGTACCTTTTCATTTTCAACGTCCATTGCTGATGTAGGTTCGTCCAGAAGTAAGATCTTTGGATCACGAACTAGGGCCCTCGCGATGGCAATCCTTTGCTTCTGCCCGCCGCTCAGTTTTATACCTTTGGCTCCCACAGAAGTCTGGTATCCCTGAAAATGAGAAAGAGTTATGAGACAGAGGCCACCATACCTTTTTTTTTACGACATAGCTGTACTTGAGGTAGCGTGACAATAAAGTGGTGGATGTTGGCCTTGGTTGCAGCATTAACGATGTCATCCATCGGCACGTCGCGTGTGTTATCTCCATATGCTATATTCTCAGCAACACTTCTGTTGAAGAGCACGGGCTCTTGAGGTACGAGTGCCATTTGAGAACGCAACCAGCGCACATTTAACGCTGAAATATCCATGTCATTAAAAGTCTAAAAGGGAAAGGTATATTTGTGGTTGTTAATTCATTTGCTTATTCAAAATTCAATTTGAGTATTTTACTTGCCAGACTTCCACTAGAAGAATTGTAGAACCGCTGGAGTAGATTAATGCAAGTTGTTTTACCACATCCAGTGGTGCCAACCATAGCTAATGCTTGACCGGGTTCAATCTTGAGGTTGATGTCTTGAAGAACGGGTGCCAGGGGACGGCTTGGATATTTGAAAGACACTGCAGTAAACTTAAGACATGGTGGGCATGGATCGACCTGTTAACAGGGATATTGATAGCAATCTGTTAATCAAAGGAGTCTGTTACGGCATCTTTATGAAAGGATTTCATTTCACACCCTAGCTGGTCTTATTCCGTCGTTTTGAATTTCGGTAACTTTCGATTGACGTTCCAGTATGTTTGATATTCGTGTTGCTGATACAAGTCCTTTGGTGATGAGTGGTATGAAAACCAACGTTTGTCCAATAACAACTGATGAATGCCACACTATTGACATTAATCTGCGAAGTAAGTCCAATGGGTTTCTACAGTGGTCCTTAACCACTCTTGTCAGTAGCATAAACAGATACTTACGTTACTGCTTCTGGACCTCCAATTTCTCCCTTAAGCACTAAAATTCCTAACACTTTATAGCAAATCGCTCGAATAAGTGTCAACCCACTTAGTCCAAAGGCAGTTGTAACGCCCATGATGTGTATGGTGGACAGTACTTTACTATAAGATGTAACACCGTTAATGACAAGAAATTAAGACGTGTTAAGGGATGGACTTTACCTCTGGGGTTTTGACAGTTTCGCAAGATGCAGTTGATGGAATGCATTCTGTGCATGAAGAGCAACCACTGTCCTGATATTTGAGGTTGCTTCTACTACAATCTTAAATTAAAAGAAAGCCTCTTGTAATTGTATAATAAGGGAAGTCGGATATCAGGAATAGAATGTAGTAATTTTATACCTTGTTGGCGTCATCTGTTATTTTTGATTCTGTTGTTGACCACTTAATGCCCATTTTGTATTGTATAAACATGAATATGAGCATCAAAACTACTACACATAATAACATTAATCCTGTTTTCCATGATAGCGCCAACACAATAATAAATCCAAAAACTAATGCAGCTAATGGCTGCAATGCGGCACCCATCGTGGATCCAACAGCCTGTAATTAGTTCTCAATTACTGTAGTCAAAGTAGTTGAATATTGTATAACTCAACAAGTCCACTCACTTGTTGAATATTGAAGGCATCACTTGTTAATCTGTTTGAAAGCAGCCCAATGCTGTTTTTAGGATTATCAAAAAAACTCATGTCCTGAAATTAAACGTTTAGAATACAGTGTAATATAAGTAGGGCACCAGTAGGGTGATAGCTGAATTCTTGAGGAAGGAATTTGTTATTTGAGGAGTCACTTTTTAAACCTTGGAGTACTTCATGGTAGAATGTCATATATTGCTAGCTGATGTTTAAAGCCCTTCAACTGCAATGGTCATTAGAGCATCGTCCACAGCGGAGTTCTAATGCAGAATCTGCACAGACACTACGCCGTTACGACGATTTCGGGTATTAGCAGTACCCAGTGTTCCCAAGCGGTCGCCTGTGCGAGCACTATTTGGAGTTGCTTCATCAAACGAGAACTGGTGTGTCAATCCTCATGCAGTTGCTCTGCATTTTTGCATAGAAAAACTGCGTCATGACTTTGGCAACCCAATAGTAAGGCAAGGCGCAAAATAAGATGCAGGTGGCGAAGGTGAAGCAGGGTGTAGCAACCTTGCGAAATCTGCTAGCAGGCAATCACCGCACATTGAATCGCAGTTTTTCACCATACGTGCATCAAATAACAAGAGAACTTCTCCTGTTCGCACCGCTTTTTGTTATTGTCACGCCAACTTCACGCAGGAAACTGAGGCATTGGCACTGCGCTCCGCAGGGTTACGTGGCGCAGGCACTGAGTCACGTCACCCTGCGACTTAACATACGCAACTACATACTACCATGTGAGCCACAGAAATTTATAGTGAGTCACCCTGCGTCACCCGCGAATACTGCTTTAAGTAATGGATATTCAAATGACACTCCACTCACTTGGTATAAAATTGTAGTGAATGTTGTCCTCCGAATCCTTCGAGCCAGTACTTCACCGGAATATGTAAGCGGGAATATCTGTGAACTTAAATACTTTAGTGGTGCTGATGAACTGGAATAATAGAAAAGAATTACCTGTAAAATGGAGCAAATAGCAGTTCCGACAGCAAGGACCACGAACATTAAAGAGTAAAATGTGCATTTCTTCATTATAAGTTCTACGTCATCTGATGCAAAAGTCTACCAAATATATAGTTTAGCATTGTGTCATCGTAATGCGATTTCATCTCTCATATTCTATATTTTGTATAACCTCCATTGTGTAGCCAAGCAATAAGGCGTACATCGGCATTGAAATTCCCATTCCACAGGCGCCAAAGTATCCTAATACAAGAAGGTACCGCTCCTGATGGCACAACGACAGTAGTCGCCTCAGTGATGATGGTTTCTTTATTTCACCTCCGACGTCTGTCTTTGCCTGGAATAATAAACACGACATTTATTCCATTACGGTGTTCCCGCTGGCAGTGGTGAGTCCCCAGGTGTCAGATAGGGGAGTGCTTGCTGCCCATTGAGGAACTGACCTCCGAAGAGATCGTGGTGGGTACCACACCCCCTCCTGGGTATATACAACATCTGTCTGGTGGCTGAATCCTTCGCTGCTCAGTGGAAGATGGCATGCCTTGTCCTCATCAACCGGGGCAGGGCGCACCCAGATTATCCATCTCCTACTGTGGCTTTCCTGGTCACCCTGGATGTAAGAAACGTGTTCAACTCCTCTAGATGGTATGATATCCTCAGAGCACTGGAGAGGGTATTCGGGGTTTCAAAGCACCCACTGCAAATGGAGTAGTACTTGATGGATCACACCCTAACTTATCACACAGAAAAAGGCGATGGAGGTGGATTGTCATGAGGGGTGTGGCCCAGTGTTTTCTCTTGGGGGCCTTATCTATGGAATGTCACTTTTGACAGCCTCCTTAGGGTAGAGATGTCCAAGGTAAGCACATTGTTTGGGTTTGCAGAGCACGTTGCAACACTCGTCTCAGCAGTAGATGTTGAATTAGCGCAGGTCAAACTTATTTACGTGATATGCGGGCCTACTGATGGATTTTACAGCATGGTCTTTGTTGAAGTTTTAAGATGGGGATTGTGGTACTGACGAAGAGAAGGATCCAAACCATATTTCCTCTACAGGTTGGATACGAAGCTATTGAGGTGAGACCAGCTGCTAAATATCTGGGCTATTGTTTTTGGGAGTACATTCTGCAGCTGCATATAAAGCTCCAAAGGGTTTTAAATGCTCTGAACAGACCGATAGCAAATGTTGGTGGACCAAAGCCAAATAAACAAAATTAATCGCTGACAACCTCTGGACAAGGAAGTTACTGGGGATGACCGGCGCAGGTGCAGAGAGGGGATGCTCTCAGGGTCTCCTCAGTGTATCGCATGGTCTGAGCCAGCAGTCCTGGTGATGACAGGGTGTGGCTGCATTTCGTTGGACACACCAGTTCTTGTCTGGCAAAACTGGGTACCGCTGGTTCCCAAGAATCGTCGCATTAGCGTAGTGTCTGTGCAGTCTCAGCATTAGAACTACGCAGTGGATGGGGGCACTGATGCCCGCGGTAGTTGAAGGACCCTAAAACTCCAATGAAAGGAAATAATGATAATGAGTCACCATCCGAGCCATAGGGAGCTTCAAATTGTATGCCATAGGAATTCAGAGATTGGCAAGAAGAGAGCAACAACGGTGTAGAGGAACCACATGCAGGACACCTGACAAGTCCTGGAGAAGGATTGAAAGACCCATTACAGGCGTTAAGCCGTGAGTCGATAGCCAGAATGACTTTTGCTCAGGGACGAATGATGACGCCCACAGCATTCTTTTATCTGCAACAGATGGACCGGAAATCAAGAAACCTTAGAAAGGAACATACTACAAGAAAAGAAGTACGACCTGGACCGACAAGCATCCAGAGATCATGTCAACAATCAGTGAAGTTCTAAGGGCAAAACAAAAGGCGTACCCCAAAAGTAGTTTGCTAAACGGTTTGCGGCTAGTGTCCAGAAGACAATGTTAGTTGTTTTAGTCGGTAATCCAGCATCAGGAGTCCTACGCACAGTGTGTAAACTTATTTAATCTTCCAAAGGAACCAAATCATGTTCTAACCTCATTATTTTGTATATGCTCGTACACTGAACCATGCTGTGGTAAACGATCCTGGTAGTGCTCTTCGTCCAAAGTGGTCCCTACAGATGATAAACAAGATGAGGAGCTTTCTTGCTGTAACATGGATAAGCGAGATTATAGTTATGAAAATCGTTTTAATGCACAGAATCTTATCTAGAATAGTGTATTTTATAACCTGTTTATTGTACATGTTGCAGTAAAGTCCACCCAGCGTTATTAATTCATCATGAGTCCCAAGCTCTACAATGCGCCCATTAGACATCACTGCTATTCGATCAGCATTGGCGATTGTCGATAAGCGGTGGGCCACCATTAGAACAGTTTGATCCTTTTTTGCCTTAAGACACACGTAACACAAAAGGAAGTTTTATCTAAATCTGCGGTCTTCAGACTGTGTTCCGCGGAACCCCAGAACATCTCTGGGGGTTCCGCAAGTCAAAATGAAAACTCGTTAGCATCTGCAAGATATACTTATCTAAAGGTGGGATAGGGTTCCCCCAAAACATCTTACAGTTCTAAGGGTTCCGTGAGTCGACAAAGTTTGAAGACCACTGATCTAAAGCCGACTTTTCTGTCCAATAAAAGTCTAGGTGCTGTTTAGTGTAACTAATGACCTCTCCCATATAGTGAATATCATCATCATACCCTTATCCCGCCTGTGACAGGGTCGGGTCTGCGGGTTCTAGCTCTCCATTCCCGTCTGTCTCCCACCAGGTCCCCGTCCGCCACACACTGCCATGACCTTATGGACAACCTGTTCCAACGTCTGCTTCGGTCTCCCCCTGCCCTGTTTGCTACTGACCACCTGCATTTCTGGCAAGGACCTAACGAGCTCCTCCTCCCCTCTCCTCATCACGTGTCCATACCACCTCAGCCTAGTCTCCCTCATTTTTTCTGCGATGTCCACCACCCCCAGGCTACCTCTAACATACGCATTCCTAATTCTATCAGCTCTCGACAAGCCACTCATGTACCGCATGCATTCACTTCTCGGCCACTTGCATGCTATTAGAGAGTTAGTGATGAACGTCGACGATGACGATGCGAACGATAAGATGCGAAAATGGGCAACTACGCATACTCACGGAAAGCAGGCCAGTGGGGGTGAGCATGCGCAGTTGCCCATTTCTGCCTCATCGTTTGCATCGCCATCGTCGACGTTCACCACTAACTCTCTATTGACGTGGCTCTTCCTTACTGCCAAACACTCCGATCTATACAGCATAGCTGGCCTAACAACTGCCCTGCAGAACTTCCCTTTCAGCTTGATTGGGACCCTTCTGTCACACAGGACTCCGCTTGCCTGTTTCCACTTCAACCACCCCCATTGATTTTACGGGTCACATCCAAGTCTTTCTCCCCATTGCATTGGAACGTTCATCGTAAGTGCTTTACCTCTTGCACCTTTTTCACCAGCTCGCCCCTCAAACGTACGTCACTGTTATTTTCCTGTCCTTCCCAATTGAAAGCTAAATACTCTATCTTCGTCATGTTCATCTTCATCCCTCCCTCTTCTATCGCTCCTCTAATATCGTTTAGTCCCTTCTCTATCTCTTCTCTGCTGTCGCTAACTTTTCCGATATCGTTGGCAAATGCCAAGCACCGAGGGCCCAATCTACTACCCCTGTAAGCAGTTCGTCCAAAACCAGGAGGGAGCGGCAAATTGCGTTGGACACACCAGTTCTCGTCTGATCACTGAATTTAAGCTACGCAACCCCTGTTAGTACTGACATGGGTGGCCGCTTGGGAAAGCTGCGTACCGCTAGTATCCAAAATTCGTCGCATTAGTGTAGTGTCTGCGCAGTCTCTGCATCAGAACTACACAGTGGACGGGGCTCTAATGACCTTGTAGTTGAAGGGCCCTGAAACACCAACAAACAAACAACAGCAACCAAAACCAGAATGGAAAGGTATGGACTAAGTGCTGAACCTTGGTACACCCCAATTTTCACTGGAAAGCCCTCGGTATTCCCCCAAGGTGTCTTACCCTGGCTGTGGAGACATCATACATATCCTGGACTATTCGAATGAACCCTTCTTCTACTCCCCTTTTTTGTAATAGCTCCCAAACTACCTGTCTTTGGACATTGTCGTAGGCCTTTGGACACTGTCGTTGCCTCCATTGTGGACCTACCTGGCATAAACCCCAACTGATTTTCACGGACACTAATTCTATCCAGGAGGCGGCGTTCCATTACGCTCTCCCAGTGCTTCATGGAGTGGCTCACTAGCATTATACCCCTTTAGTTACCACAATCTTGGACATCCCCTTTGCCCTTAAAGAGTGGTATTATCCAACTCTCATTCTATGCAGATGGCATTAACTCCACCAGCTAATCGACTGAAAAGTTACCCTAGCCACCTGGCGCCTGTCCTTTCTAGGCTACGCCACAGTTCGATGGGGATTCTATCAGGGCCTACAGCTTTTCAGCCTTTCATCTTCCTAAGTGCCCTGGCTACTTCCTCCTCTTTCACAATCCACCACCCCTGTCGATGCTGGATAGGTGGCAAAGTCTTCCTCTTCCCCTGCAGTATTCAAGAGGTTTTGGAAGTACTCCTCCCACCTCCCCTTTATCTCTGACGGAGAAAACATGACCCTACCTTCTCTATCCTTCACTGTTATTTGTCTGTAGCTGCCCTGTCTAGCCTTGGCAAGGTTGAAGACTTCTCTTTCCTTCCTTTGTCTCTAACTGCTCAATGAGGGCCTCATACTTGTGGTGCTTGGCCAGGGCAATGATCCTCCTGGTGGTGGTCTTGACCTGCCTTTATTGTACCTTAGACTCCTGGTCCCCTAATTCCCACCACCTGTGGAAAGCAGCCTTCTTTTTCTTGATGGCTGCTTCTAGCTCCTCATTTCCCATATAGTGAATGTGTAGTGTGTAGTCAAAATGGTAGAAGTCCGTTCAATTGTTTTAGTCTACTAGATCCTGTATCTATTACATTCGTAGTTGTAATACATTTTATATATTGCATTGCATTGGATTAGGATCAAGGGTTGGGGAGTAAGCCAGGCAGCCATAACTGGACGAATCCTTTGGAGGCTGCCCGCAGGAGATGAGGAGGTAGGTGAAGGAGAGGGGTAATTTGCAGCACCCAACGTTCTTTACCAACCACCCATGTTGGTATTGACGTGGGCTTGTACTGCTTAACTTCAGTAATCTCACGGGAACTGGTGTGTCCAAGACAACTGGTGTGCCCAACAACACAACATAACTGTTATGTGAATATTCATTATTTACTTTGAGCAAAAGTTCGAGAAATCTCGCTTCTGTCACTGCATCCAAAGCTGAAGTTGCTTCATCCAGCAGGAGTAGTTTAGGATTTCTGACGAGTGCTCTGGCAATGGCAATACGTTGCTTTTGACCTCCACTCAGTTGAGTGCCGCCTTCACCCACCAGCGTGTCATATTTCTGTAACAAATTATTGAACATTAAATTGTTTTCACAAGCATCTACCTTTAGTTCACCATCTGTTTTCACTTGTTTATTGAAGGAAGAACCTCTGTTGTCACTAGGGGTTGACTTTGTAGTGAAACCGAGGATAAAGCCACTGTCATTCCAGGTGGAATAAACTGCCGACGACTGGGATGCAGAACGGATATTCATGCTTACATTTGGGAGGTTGGTGATGAAGTCGTGTGCATTCGCAGCCGTTGCAGCTCTTTCAGTGTCCTCTTGAGTTGCGTCATTCAGCCCATATTTGATATTTTCAGCTATTGTTGTACTGAATAGGAGAGACTCCTGATTTACAACGCCAATGTTGGTCCTAAGCCATTCAATGTTCAATTCTCTTACATCATGTCCACCTAAACTAATCTTAAAGTGAGGTCAGTTTATTCAATGCGCCTTACCAAGGTTCATTATCGGTAAGCTGTTATCGCCTACTTACAGTGCCTTTTAGGGGATTATAAAACCGCAATAGGAGTTGAATAACTGTAGTCTTTCCACTGCCACTTTCACCGACAAGGGCCACTGTTTCGCCCTCACGCAGATCAAGAGAAAAGTCATTTAGGACCTGTGAGAATTAAAATTAATCCACTTTATAAAATTAATGATATCATTTCATCGCAGTACATAATATAAAGTTGATTCAATTATGCAAATATTGACTGCATACGATTTGATAGAAGTTCGGCGATCACGTTTTCGGTGGATAGTTTTCAGAGGTGGATCCATAGGGGGGAGCAGTGCAGCAATTGCTCCCCCCCTCAGTGCCTCAATGGGGCGCATATTTCAACTGATGCGTGATTCAACTTTGCAACTAATGAGGCATTTTGGCATTTCTTTCTCCATTTCTATACTGCCAGTTCAATCTGCAGTTGGCTAAATTACTGAAGATGGGACATTGTCTAAGGGACAGTACAGCAGGACCTATTGTAATTGTTAGCTAGATTTATCATAAAAGATTCTGAATAGTTAGAAATATTTGGGACGCACTTATTTTGAAGTGCTCCCCCCTAATGGTTTTAAACTGATGACCTTGTTCCTTGAGTTTATAATGAAAAATCAGCATAATACCTTAATTTCTGGACGTGTTGGATAGCTGAAGTGTACAGAATCCAATTTCACGCTTGCGGCTATCTTATCCGGTACCAGACCATCATTCGAATTGCTGTCTATTCCCGGTTTCTGTAATGTAAGATATTCGACAACCGTTCTTAAATATCATCCCAAGATGTCTTTGTGCTGTTATGTATATGATATATATATATATGCAATAGCATATAGACCCTGTTTATAATATTGAAGATGACTGATGCTGCCACTTTTGCCTGCTGCAGTGTCTTGAAATACGGAAGACTTTTTTCAAGATATACGAATGCAGTGCGAGTGCAAAACAGCACCTTTGGAAATGAAATTTTTGTTATAATTCCAATGTAATTTGAATATCGCGTTTTTATGATCAACTTACGGTAAGTATGGTGAATGCGTTATATTCCACATTTAAGAAGTTTCGATGACCTTCCCTCATCAATTTGGTACCACCCCAAATGGCCACACCGTTGCTGATATGCTGCATGAACCAGTAGACTGCACTTGTTGCTGCCATCAGAAGACCGGATGTTATTCCTGCCTTCATAGTCATTTTCAATTCCTTGTCAAATCTAATACGGAAAGTGTATATAGTATCCACGTTAACATAGAGATGGCGATTTGATCAGAAAGCCTTTTATTTCACCTGTTGATTTCGATCGACTGACCATCAAAGGCTTGCACTGTGCGTATTTCTGTTATGGCTTCTAATGAAATTTTTGTAGCAGTGACGTTTGTATTGTGTTTACCTTTCATCATTTTTTTCTCTACGTGTCTTAGAACAACAAATAACAAAAATAATATTGAACAAACAGCGAGGAGAATAAGAGTTAGTTGCCATCCGAAAATTAAAGAGTTGATGACGTTAGACACGTAAGCTGCAGTGAGGTAAACAGCTGCGCCAGCTTTTTCTCCAAGGGCGGCTTCAAGTTTACTGATGTTCCTGAAATCGTGCAAATGCAAGATATAATGAGCATTGTGTGGCAGTTGTGGATATGTTTAGTGTTTTTTTTTCTTGGGATTTGAACTCACTGAATCGTCCAATTGGGAAGTTCTTCCCCTTCTATAGTATCAAACCAACTAATGTCTTGTCTCAAGATAGCTTGAAATAATTGACTTCTGATACGATGAACCTGGCGTTCCTTACTCATATTTAAACTTACGACCATTATATAATATAGTGTAAATTCAATAAATCCTATTACCACTAGGCTCAGAACTATTTTGTGATTTCGGATTTCCAGCGTAGCATATCTGATTGAATCGTTCAACTCAGTTGTAGTCCTAAACGAGTTTAAAAATAAAGAAATCGTCAATAACGAGTACCGGTATGTCCCTTCGTGTGGAAGAGCTTATTCTGACTGAAATTTGTCGTTGTGTTGAAAAGATTGCACTGCTCTAATGTGGGCTGCGGGGACAGATCCGGGGGGGGGGACGATATGGAGCAATTGGTCCCTCAGTGCCTCAGTGGGGGACATATTTCAACTGATGAGTCATTTCTATAATGCCAGTCCAACAATTGCAATCAAATCTGCAGTTGGCTAAACCACTGAAGATAGGACATTGTCTTAGGGACAGTAAAGGTCCTATTGTAATTGCTAGCTAGGTTTATTCTAAATATTAAAAATATTTGGGGCGCACTGTTTTGCATGTGTTTCTTACAAAAATTTGGAAATAAAATAGTTATTTTCATACTGTGTATTCAGTTAAACCAATATTAACTTATACATTTATTATTCTTTTATATTTTGTTAATAAATTACTCAAAAGGCAAGCATCAGCATTCATTTGCAGTAGGTCTTAGCACTACTAAGGATGACGTCACGTATTAGTAAAAAGGCCTTCTGTTTAGGAAGTCTTGGTCTAACCGCAATAAGCCATTTGCCACCTTCACCGAGGATTTCAGTCTTCATGCACGTGGGTAGGCGTTTTCTTATGGTCACCTCCCAGAGGAGCCTACATTAACCAGGGCCAATTATGATGTTCCAGGTTGACATTTGCTGGGCCTGCCCCATTTAGTCGCCTTTTATGATATTCACTGGGGAAAGTGCAGGTCCAATTCTATATGTTCAGCCACCCGCGTGCAGTTATGTCGAGGCCGCCCCCCCCCCCCTCATAATATTTTCCCTTATTTTTTTTTAACGTATATTCCTACAGGTTAACATTGATTTGTTTTCTTTGAGTAAAGAAATAGTTATTTTGCGTTAAGTGTTATGTATGCTCGCTATATTTGGTACGTAATTAAAATAATAATATTCTTGCCTGCCAGCACATGGCAAGTATTACCTTTCTTTCCTGAAGCATCAAAGCATTACAAGTTTGGTGGTATTTCAAGTTGGAGAAGGCGACACACTTTGTGGCGCATTCTTTGCACACTTTGAACATATGCGCGGACTGGCCCTGGGAAAGTGCCGTGTGCCTATTCTACCCCGGGCATACAAGAGGTAAGTAGGTAACTGTACACCAGCATGTTTAAATTCGCCAATGGGTTGCAAGCTGCCCCTGTACCTCTTATTAGATGTAGGTGTGTTAGTGATAAATAATTTTACCATTCATTGCTGCAGTTGTTAATTGATTGGTTTTGACATATGATGATGTTTGCAGAAGTTAATCCGAACTGTAGAAAAGCATCCATTTGTTGACAACTTAAATTGACTATTATTGGTATAAGCACGGCCGATGCTATGCCACACAATATTCCAATGGTCATCAGAAATTGTTCAAAGAAATCCGAATAAATGAACTGTTATGTAAAATGAATTTTAAATATAGCCACCCTTCGTAGAACATCATTACATGGCAATAACTTTACCTTTCGAATAAATTTATATGTTGACATCGTGGTTTTTAAGCCGTTGGTTTCTACGTGGTGTGCCATTTTAGGTCCCTCGTAAACGTCAGTTCAATGCTGATAGCTATCAGAATACAACCAGTATTAAGTGACGTGAAATCAGGTTATCTGGTATTGATGGCTGTTGACAGGTTTTAAGGGGTATGTGGATAAACAGATGGCATAAATGGGTTTCGGGGAAAGGGATATGATACTAAAGACTATGAGTAGTAAATAATGTGTAGGGGAATGGGCCAGTCAAAATGACTTTTCAAATTATTTTGAAAATTCCAGGTACTTAGGTGAAACAGTAGAAGAATGACTAAGGCTGTGGCCATGGTGGAGCGGAGAGAAGTGCGGCGAATTGCGTTGGACACACCAGTTATCGTCTGATCACTGAAGTGAAGCAGCATAACCCCAGGTAGTACTGACATGGGTAGCCGCTTGGGAAAACTAGGTACCGCTAGTATCCAAAAATCGTCGCATTAGTGTAGTGTCTGCGCAGTTTCTGCATCAGAACTACACAGTGGACTGGACGGGGCTCTAATGCCCTTGTAGTTGAAGGGTCCTAAAACACTAACAAACAACAGCAGAGAGAAGAAAGGAGATGAAAGAGGAGCGATCAGCAACAATGAAAGTGGAGAAATGCGTAGGCACGATGGGCAGCGAGGAGGCCGCTTTCTTTTGCTAGCGCCACCTAGTGAAAAGAGGTTCAACTACAAAAGGGGTATATGGAACAATGTGGTTCACAGGAAGACAAAATCCACCGAGCATTGTTTTAGCCAGTCAAAGAAGTCATAGGCCCATTTCACATGCAGCGTTAGCTAACGCGCGTTGGGGTATACACAGAGGTCAATAGGTGCTTTCATATGGAAATGCCGGATTTTGGCCAATGTGCATGGCAACGTGCAATTCAAGAGTTTGGCAATTTTCTAGCATTGCGCGTGCTTTGAAATACAAAGAGCTAATGCCTAGCTCCGTATCACCACACTACAATACTAATGACATTTTGATGACGTCTTGTGCTAGAGCTTTATGAAGGAGCCCAGTGCCCGGGGAACACTTTGAGGTAATTTAACACATACCTCAAAGTGTCTCGGCCGGTTTCCATTACCCGGTAACGTTATATTGATAGAAATTGTGCGTTGATTCACGTTGCATATATGCTCTGCAGAAAACAGACAAATTCGGGCATCACATTCGGAGCTAGGTGATGGGCACTTTGAGGTACTCAAAAATTGCCTCAAAGTGTCCCGCCGGACACTTTCAAATAGACCCCCCCCCCCCGGGCACCTTGAGGTACCGGACACTTTGGCGTGTGACACCGGCCTCCCCCCAGACTACCCAGCCAATATCCCTGTGTGTTTCAGACACATGACTGGCGTGACCCCAATCAGAGCGTGTTCAGTGGACCCACAAACCTCACCCTGCCACAAGTGGGGTATGGGTATGATGATGATGATTGTCAAAACAAAAGTCTGCAGAGAGTGGGAAAAAAATATGTTTGTTAAAATTTATCGCCTATATAGGCCTATAGAGATTTATTGCATAGACAGTTATTTCTGATGATGAAAGTGATTTACAAACAGTTTGCAGATGGTGTATACCCTTACCAGATAGACAATTGAATTGAAATACAGTACAATTTTATTTAAGATTTATATAAATGTTTTTCAGCTTCCCAAAGAAATTTATTAAGAAACCTTTTTTCTTTAACATCAACAAACGTTTTTATGCGGTTGTACATTCATTTTAATTCGTAATTTTGGAGTTATGCAAATTTTAAAAATTATGGAACGTATCCCTCATTTTTCCATAGACTAAAGCCTGGTTCCCTGGCACGCGACACTGACGAGAATAGCGCACCAGCAGACGACAATCCACATAAACTGATGACGTAGTTACACTACCATTCTGTAAAGTAAGCACGAAATCAATGGTGGAGTTCAGAGTTATGCCTAGTTCCGTATCACCACACTTCAACACTAATCACGTCGCCACTGATGACATTTTGATGGCGTTTTGTGCTAGTGCGTTATGAAGGACCGCCAGCACAATTCCTTAAGTGCAGCACTTTATTTGGAGTCACCACACGCCGCCATCATGTCTTACATTATCCTCTGCCATTTTTCAAGCAGACAGCTCAACCGCCAGCCAATCAGAATGCAGCGTGACGTGTGGGACGCTATGTGAGTTGACCACTGGTCAAATCAACTACCGTCTGCATAGCTGCTCTGGGGCACCCCAAGTAGCAGTGTGACGTCACCATTTGTTGTGCTGTGTCATCTGATTCGGCATACTTGCAGTATCGGGGACTCTAGTTCTATTTGAAAGTAGGCGGAGTTTGGGAACGTGTTTTTGAAAAGTAGGCGGGGTTATTTCTATTTTACACTTTCCATTTTACCTGGTTACTATTTTACCTAGCGATTGAGGTGAAAGATGCATGCAATGAATTATCTTTGGAAAATACGTTTACAATGATCTCTACTTTCGGTGTTTCGGTCCCCCAGCCTTCTCGCCTTCGGCTCGAAGGCCTCCTCCCCGCGAACAAGAAACATATCGATTCTGTGAATGATCTCGTGTAGCCAGGAATATCCCATTTGTACGAATCTCGCTTTTCTAGGAACTCCGCCTACTTTGGAAACTTCATAGCATCTCTGATACTAAAAGTATGTGTAACTCCGCCTACTTTCAAATAGAACTAGAGTCCCCGATAGTGCAAGTATGCCTCTGATTCAATGCTAATAGTGTTAGCACGTGGGTATACAGAACCAGGCAATAGTTAACTGCATTTGTCAATGGAATGTGTTGCTTGAAATTGATTGGCTGTATGAATTTTTAAATAGTCTTCTGTTTACTTTTCATTGGTTAATTTATTTTTTCGGTTTTGGCGCCACCAGACGTTCATATTGAAGACTATTAATCACTTACGTGAATTCGCTCATGCCAGGGAGCCAAACCAGGTGCAATTTCTGTTAGCGCCTGTGGTTTGTCATAATTATACCGTCTCACAGTGGTCTGAAATCATGCTTTAGCGGGACATGTGTAATAGTGCAATGAAGTAAGCTTAACATGAAGTGTAGTTGTAAATTTTTGAACAAAATATAATTTTATAATTCTGAATACAATGTTTTTTCAAGTTTCAAATTAGTACATTGAAGTTGGGGAATCTTACACAACATCAAAGATCTGATTCACTGCCTGATCAATCCACATACTCTTTGTCACTGTCAGAACCTTGTTGGAAAAGAGGGAGATTTGATTTTTCAAATCGTCTTCTGGTAAATTTGGTACCCTGGATTCAATGTTATGTCTCATTTCATTTCTTGCAAAGACAGTATTAGCACCAGAAAGGAAATATTCAGTGAAGAGAAAATCAAATAACTCCTTTCGTGTCACACCTTCCTTGATACCTCATGGTAATAAACATTAACCTTCCGTAGAAAAGGTGGGGTGTTGGCAGACCCCAGACCTACAAAATTGTGACTACACATGTACCACTTTCTCCAGTCTTAACCAACCTTTGAGTACCTGTTCTCCAATGTTTTCTTTACCTATCTAGGGAAGTTGGCAGGTCTCCTAAGTAATTAGCATATTTTATTTCTGGTTAAGCAATACAACCCAAGTTAGTACCAACATGGTTGGCTGGACAGAAACACTGGTTACTAAGGCAGAAATGGGAGCAGGATGTCCATAAGGATTTGGTAGTGTCTGGAGTGGATGGGGACCTGGTGGGAGATGAGCAGGAGTGGAGGACTAGACCCTGCAGATCCTACCCTGTCATAGGCGGGATAAGGGTATGGTGATGATGATGTCTTCTTGGGAAATATAGAATTTTTACAGCAGTTTCCAAATTATTTTCATTGCTAAAACTTTATATGGATGATATTTAATTTAATATCCATAATAATGCCCTTAATCTGAATATTTAAGCCTTGAAAATGAAAAAGTCTTTTTGGGGTCATCACAGACCCCACCTTTTAGTGTGTGCCAGAAATCGTCATCTTGTCAATGGAAGGTTAAAAATAAATAACTTCTGCAGGTCTGAGCACTTTAGGATGGGTGTCAAAACGAAGGTAACAGACCACAGAATGATCCTAAATCATTTCCAGAATGGAAGAAAGGGTACTATTTTTTTCCCACAATGACAAGTCCTAAAGAATTATTAAAAAATCAGTTGTTGTCCTCCTACACTGCATGTGATCATATCTTGACCCCTGTTAACTTAAAAAGACAACTTGAAATGCTTATAGTAACCTGAAGCTTCAGTGTCCATAATGCAGCAAAAAGAATTCCCAATAAACTTTGTAAAATGCCTGCTGAGAGCACAAAACACAATGACCTGAATCATGGATGAAGCAAAATATGCAACATCTTCATAAATGTGGACTTTGTAAGCTTTTAGTGCTTTTAAATGAAAGGAATTTTAATTGATTGTTGTTCATTTAAGACAGGAGATGATTCAGTCACAAGAAAATGGCAATTATTTTGTAATTTGCTGACATGAGTTTTTTCTTAAATGTCCCACTAAATTTGCATTTCCGACCACTGTGCATCTGCTCAAATGCTATTCTCAACGGTGTCGCGTGCCAAAGAACTAGGCTTTATAGTCTTCTTTTATGCGATTTTCTGAGGAATGTATCCCCTTGCATAAAAAGAGACCTGACTGTATTACTCATGTGCCGAGAGCAGTGGCGGATTTACATACAGACTAATAAGTTAGTGCTTAAGCCCTGGGCCTCCAAGTGTCAAGGGGCCCCACAAAAATTGAATTATCATAAACTTTTAATAATTTTTGATTAAAAACGAGCACTTATCATATAATAAAAATAGTTAATATTAATAATATTAATAATAATGATTATTTATACTATTCATCATCATCATCATCATTGGCAAACACCATGCACTGAGGGGCCCATTCTCCCACTCCTGTCAGCAGCTCATCCATTACTAGAGTGAATAGATATGGACTAAGTGCCAACCCTTGATGCATACCCACCTGCACATTGAAAACTGCAGTGTTTCCCCATGCTGTCCTAACCCTAACAATGGAGCCCTCATACATATCCTGCACTATCCTAATATGGCCCTCATCAACCCCTTTTTGTTTTAAAACGCTCCACAGTGCCTGTCTAGGGACACTATCATACATCTTCTCCAAGTCAACAAATACTGCATGGAGGTCCTTTTTTGCTGCTCTATGCTTCTCTATCACCTATCATAGAATAAAGATTGGTTCCATGGTGGACCTTACAGACAATAAACCCAAATTGCTTTCCCTGGACGCTTGTTTTGCCTCTGAGGCGACATTCTGTGGCACGCTCCCACAGCTTCATAGAATGGCTCATTAGCTTTATGCCTCTATAGTTTCTGCAGTCCTGTGCATTGCCTTTGCCCTTGAACAATGGAACTATCCAACTCTCTCTCCATGCAGATGGCATCCTATCACCATTTGCTATCTTATTAAATAGCTTCCCTAGCCATGTAATTCCTGTGGTCCCCAAGGTGCACCAACCATCAATAGGGATCTTATCTGGGCCTACTGCTTTGTGACCTTTTGTTTTTTGAAGGGCTCTGACAATTTCAGCCTCACTCACCCTATCCACTGTCTGAGGGGTGATTGGGTTGCCTTCTGTGGCTGTCACACAGGTGGCTGCATTTAACCCTTGTGTTACTACCTGGGTACACATGTACCCATTTTCGACTTTGCATTGATGCCAAAAAATTTCTGAGAAGGATCATTTTGTCCACACAGTGAATTTGTGCATTTATGTTTGTTTTTAACAAAAGAATATTAATTGATATGACATTTAACTGATATACCCCTCTTGTTACTACCCGAGTACATGTTTACCCATAGGAATATTACAGATGGTACAAATTCGTGAAATGGATGAAACAAGATGATGCTATGTTTTAATTGTAGCAGTTTATTGTATCCTTAAAAATATGTCAAACGATGTCATGTTACTTAAGATTGTGGACAATTTTTACAAACTGAGAATGTGAAAGAATGTTCATTGCAAAAATAGGTTTCTGACATTTTACACCTGATTTTCAAGTTTTTCTTCTCTATTTATTAATTGCTGCATGATGAACCAACAACGATTTTATGTCCATGTATATCACGTTGACAGGGCTGGATCCAGAGGCAGATCAGGGGGAGCACTTCAAAACAGTGTGCCCCAACTATTTTCAAATATTTAAGATCCCTTAGTGTAAATCCATCTTGCAATAATAATAGGTCTTCTACTGCTCCTTTGACAATGTCCCAGGGGCAGACCCAGAGGGGGAGCAATGCAGCAATTGCTCCACCTCAGTGCCTCAATGGGGCACAACTGATGGTGCATTTTTGCATTGTTATCACCATTTCTATACTGCCAGCCAAACAGTTGCATTAGCATGCTCTCAATTAGCAATTTTGCCAAATTACCAATGCGGCCTTCACAGATGAAAAGGTACCCCTGAGGGTACCTGTAGGTCATCCTAATATTGCTGCTGGCTCCTCCCCACCCCCTTTTCAATAAATATAGTAATAGATGTCGCCACTAATGCATCTTCAGGGTCAGAGTAATGCCATTTTGCAATGGGGTACACATGTACCCAAGTAGTAACTTGTGTGGAAAATTTTGGGTAGTAACACAAGGGTTAAGAGGTCATAGTAGTACTCCTCCCACCTTTTGATTACCTCTGCTGGCTGGAACAGGACCCTACCATTGGTATCCTTGACCATTATAGCCCTGGTAACATCCTTACTCATTCTATCCTTGGTCTTAGGCAGTCTAAAAACTGCTTTCTCTCCTTCCCTTGTTCCCAACTTTTCATATATGTCCTCATACTTCTGATACTTGGCCAGGGCAATGGTCCTCTTGGCATTTTTCTTTGCCTGAAAATAGCTCATCTTTGAAACCTGATCCCCTATTTCCCTCCACCTATGGAAAGCTACCTTCTTTAGTTTGATGGCAGCTTCCACCTCCTCATTCCACCACCATGTCTGCCTACCCTGATAACTTCCTCCTATTCTGGCCCTACATAACAGTGCCTCTCCACACCTCCTAATCTTCCTAGCAACCCTGTCCCACATGGCATTTGAGCCATCATGAGCAGCTTATGGCCACTGTCCTTCTGAAAATCCTCACTGGGTAGCACCCAGCAATCATGCATCTCTGCCCTGTGCTGCTTTCTAACCAAGAAAAAGTCTATCTGGGACCTCCTCTATGGTGACTGGAAAGTGATTAGGTGCTTTTCCCTCTTCTTGAACCGTGTATTGGCCAATGCAAGGCCATGTGCTCTTGCTGTTTCCAGGAGCTTTTGCCCCTCAGGGTTGATCATGCCTTATTCCCATCCTCCATATACCTTCTCATAACCTGAACCATCCATACCCACATGGGCATTAAAGTCACCCCCAATAATTAAGCACTCATTTCCCTTGCCCTATCTAATTCTGCTGTTTACTGACTGCACAACTTCATCAAAGTCACTCCAAAAGTCTGCTTTAGCTGTGTCACCGAGGCCTCCTTGGGGGCCATAGGCACTTATGAGATGTAGCCCTATATCCTGCCAAACTACTGTGACTAACATTATCCTACTGCTAACTCTTGTGATGGAGGTGATCTCCTGCTGCAAATCCCTACTGAATACAATGCCCACCCCATTTCTCCCTTCCTCACTGCCTGTATATAAGAGTTTGTATCCTTCTGCCAGCATCCGTGATCTATTTCCCTTCCACTTCATTTCTTGCAGCAATGCAATGCTAATCTGTCTTTGCCTGAGGGTGTCCCCTAATTTCCCCATTTTCCCTGTAAGGGTCCCCCACATTCCAAGTCCCTAATCTGAAACTAACTTCTTTATGTTGTGTCACAGCTCTGACTGGGGGCACCCCAGCCAGATGTCCAGAAGCCACAACAATAGTAGCAGGGCTACTTGTCAGGGGGTGTCGTCCTACCCCACAGGAGACACTCATTTAGGGCTTTATCATTGCCAAGTGAGTGGAGGTCTCACACTCACCTAGCAGTATATCACCAGAACAAAATAAAGCCCAGAACACAAAACATAAATACCTACCAGTGAACTAGCACATCAGGCCAGCCACTAGATGATAAGTACTAAATTAATAATTAATAAATTCTTAAATAATTAATTAATCCTATTGAATATTGAATAAGTTAATAACATTATCACTGCAGTTTGTTGGCACCACCACTCTGACGCAACCTGGCGTCTGCCAATGCAGATGAGCCAACCCATGCCAAAGCATGATGGGGAGCAAAGGTAGCATGAGGTAAGGCTTAACAGCCAACCTCACTCCACGCTCCCACCACCATTTGCAGTCACCAAAAACCTCAGCCTTACCTGTACCCGTGAGGTGTGTGTGTTCACCCTTGAAAAAGGCGTATTCCAGTAATGTTTTTGCTTTCTTCAAAATTTGCTAATCTGGCAAAATCAAGAGGCACAAAAACAGTGCAAGCACATGCGCCATAGGCCCCAAGCAACCTAGATCTGCCCCTGGCTGAGAGCCAGTGTGAGCTTTTGTGGGGCCTTCAGAAAATCATTTTGCATTTTGTAATATAATGGCAGGGCTGGGTTCCAGTGAATGTTGTGAGCTTTTATGAGACCAGGCTATGAAATATTTTGGTTGGTTGGAGCCAATATTTTTGCGGGTTCCAGACGCTGGAATGGGGTGCCCCTCCCCCAGTCAGAACATGTTCAGTGGACCCACAGATCCGACCCTGCCACAGGCAGGATAAGGGTATAATGATGATGATGAAGGCGACATAGTGCAGACACACATAGAGGACGCAGTACAGACCCACAATCCCATGTCATTGGTGCATTGGGTAGCGTGCTCAGTCACAGCTTTAGTGGTTCTAGGTTCGATACTGGACAGAGGTGGGTTGGCTTCTTTTAGGCAAGAGATGACGGGAGTGTGCCTCCCTTTGGTTGAGAAGTAAAACCGAGGTCCCATGTGGTGCATGATGGCATTTACACATAAAACAACCGTCTCTTACTATGCATCGGGTAGTTGAGGCAAAGTTTCCAGGTGTAGGAGATCACTCCCTAGAGTCGGTGGAGCTCCTCAACAAACAGTAGGCCAATGATAGATTAGCATAGGGGCTGCAGTTTTGTCAGCAAACCAGCTGCTGGACAACGCTATCCAACATATTACCCTTGTGTCCAGAGCCAGTGCGAGCTTTTGTGAAGGCGAAGGGGGATTTGTAGGAAAAAACAATTTAGGTTTTGTAAGAGGCTCGAGTGGAGGGCCGGGTTCTGGCGAATGTAGTGAGCTTTTCAGGGACTGGGGTAAAAAATTTTTGCAGGGCATTTTGTAGGAAAACCATGTAATATAAAGGCCCGCACGTGGGACCAGATTCAGTGAACCAGCCTCGCGCTGACCTTTCTGGTGTTGATTCAGAGGGAGAAGATGGGTACCCGACCCTGCCATAGTTGGGAAAGCAGTTGGCATTTTTGTTTTTCTTTTATACATGCACACAGCTAATATCGCCATCCATACTTGACCACGTTTAGATTTCAAATAAGAGAAAAACTTTGGAAAATATGTGGAAAAAGTCATAACTGTGTAGACGCTATCAAATTCGCACAATCTTCAACTCGTTTTGTTTGCACCAACAAAACACAGCTAAAAGTTTTATCGTTTAAACGGGCCATAACAGTGCAAAGTGTGAAGTTGTTGACTGTGTAAATTACGTTTGAGTAGACGTGTTGTAGACAAACACCTAAAGTGGGTTGGACAAAATCCTTTTGGTTAGAAGGTATGGAGGACATTCACTGTCTGGTATAATTTTGCAATAGAAAATATAAGAGTTTAATTAATAAGGATGGTGAACGTGGAATATATGATCTTTATTGTGTTATGCGCTTCATAAATTATCATCACTTAACTACTAATCCCAACTCAAAATAATAATTTAGCAATATATTCTCTTTATATAACTCAAATTTGTAGAAAAATATTTCGACCCAATAAGAGCATGGGCTTTCAACTTCACTTACCACTTGTCGGCTGCAGCAGCGTAATGTTGATGCTAAGGTTGTTTATTTTCCCTTATTGTTGATTCTAAGTGATGCTACTGCTACGGTAGTCGTTGAAATGAATATGACAAAGATACTGTTGACAAAGATTTCGTTAAATGTGTTACTTTTCCAAAGTAAATGTTTGCCAGCTGGCGACGTTTTCTAATTATAATTCTAATTGAATGCACTACAAGCAGCCCAGCTGGGCCAAATTGGCAGTGGAGAGAATGACTCTCATTCCTAATTTCTAACCCATTGAATACCCCAAGGAACCTGAAACTTAGCATCTATTCTGCCATATATTGCCTACCTGCTATAATGGCACCTTCTTGCAGAAAGCTCCTCCCGTTATCCTCACTGATAGCATTCCATTGCCTTGGACAAAAAGACCAATAATACGAGTCTTGCATGCACTGATCTACTTCAATTTTAATGGATGATCAGTTCTCCCCTTGACCCCCTTGTACTCTGTAAGGGATATGTAAGCTGCCAACTGGAGCACCTTGAACCCTATTTACAATAGTCTGTTAAAATGCTTAATGCTGTCAGATACCCGCCTCTGATGTAGTGAGTCTTACCATTATGCATGGATTAAAACTATTGCATTGCATAATATGTGAAGCACGAATAATTGCAGTATAATCAAGACATAATAACAATCATGTATTTCTAAATTACCGGTAGTCCTTATGGTGGTATGCATAAGCATAACAATCAATGAGGAAATCAGAACGTTTTTCTCTTTTCTTGTAAAATCTATGAAATGGCGATAATGATGTTTTACCGGGAAGGTGTCGATATACTCATCTTGTCATAGTTGCAATGCATCAGTTGCGTTGCTGTTGTTGTTTGTTGGTGTTATAGAGCCCTTCAACTACAACGTCATTAGAGCGCCGTCCACAGCATAGTCCTTATGCAGAGACTGCACACACTACCAGTTTTCCCAAGCGGCCAACCATGTCAGTACTAGCTGGGGTTGTGCTGCTGAACTCCAGTGATCAGACAAGAACTGATGTGTCCAACGCAATTCGCCACTCCCCAGTTGCGTTGCACCAGTGGACTAAGGGCATTAATAAGTGCATGGTGTTTCATGTACACCATTCAGGCAATCATAACACCTTTTAATTTGTTTGAATTTGATAAAAAGGTGATTTCATTGTTGGAACACCATCTAAGGAGTATATGCTGGAAGAAAATGGAGTTAAATGTAGGGTGATCATTATTTCGGTGGGCCAATCCGGGACATTGACCCCGCCCATAGACCAAAAAAATAGTAAAATAAAACGAAACATACACCATCATCATCATAACCTTATCCCGCCTGTGGCAGTTTCCGGGTCTGTGGGTCCACTGAACATGCTCTCACTGGGGGCACCCTAGCCAAGCGTCTGGAAGCTGATGGAATATTGGCTGGGATACAGTAAAAAATTACTTAAAATATACAGAGCCCTGTCCACTGTGTAATCCTGAAGCAGAGACTGCTTATTTTTCGTTTCGTTGGTGTGTTAGGGCCCATCTACTACAAGGCCATTAGAGCCTGGTCCACTGCATAGTTCTAATGCAGAGCCTGCACAGACACTGCACTAATGCAACAATTCGTGGGTATTAGCAGTACCCAGTTTTCCCAACCGGCTACCCATGTTAGGACTAGCAGGGGTTCAGACGAGATCAGACAAGAACTAGTGTGTCCAAAGCAATACAGCCGCTGCCTCTGTAAACTTTGCCTTTCGAATTATTGGGACTTGGCGGTTGTGTAGGAGTCCACTTGCCTGTCCCAACTGAAGCCATCCGTACGTGGGAATACTATAGAAACTAAATTTGGTTTCCATGAATAACTAAACGAATTGTTAATTCCGGGACATTTTCCGGATCGCATATCCATGCAGGAAGCAGAGCTGAAATCCGGGACGAATGGTCAGCCTAGATAAATGTTAATAACATCTCTTGGACACCATTTATGGTATTCAGGTTTTAAATAGTGTACTTGAGGTAGCGTGACAATAAAGTGATGGACGTTGGCCTTGGTTGCAGCATTAACAATGTTATGCATGGGTACGTCATGGGTGTTATCTTCATATGCCACGATATAAGCAATGCTTCTGTTGAAAAGCACCCACTCTTTATATACAAATTCCATCTGCGAATGCAATTAACATTGAGTGTTGAAATATCCATGTCGTTGAAAGTCTAAACGGTAATGATAGATTCATTTACCCTTCAACCGTTCATAATTTAATTTTGGCGTTTTGCAAGCCAAAAATCCACTGGTAGGATTTTAAAATTGCTTGAGTAGATTAATGCAGGTGGTGCCAACCAAAGCTAGCGCCTGCCTGCATTCAATCTTGAGGTTCTAATTCAAATTGTATACACTGCAAGCAGCCCTGATGGGCCAAATTGGCAGTGGAGAGAATTACTCGCATTTCAAATGGCACCTTCTTGCAGAAACTTCCTCACATTATCCTCCCTAAGAGCATTCCATTGTCAATTGACCCTTTAAAGAAGGGATCAGTAATACCATGTGATCAAATTTGACCCGGACTGGTCCATTTAAACCACCCCTCGTAAACTGAATGGGTAAATTTTTTTTTAGGTTAGTACAACCTTCTTTGACATTTGTATGAAGTTTGAGCAGGATTCATCAATTAGTGTGTGTTTGGCAGCCATTTGCTTATGGTGCAAAAAGTTTGTCTGGCGATTTTTTTTACAATGGAACAAAATTGAAAAAAGAGTTCGACTTTTCATTCAATCATCCTAATTCAATCATCTGTAATTCCATTGGAAACACAAAGGCTTACAGGGGGCATAGGGCAAAAAAGGTTGGGAAACACTTATCTAATTTGTTACTTTTCCAAATTAAATGTTTGCCATTTGGCAACTCTTTCATATCTTGGCGTTAATGGTAAGTGATGTGTTGTCATCACAGATCCCAGACATCACAGGATAAGAACAGTGGAAAGCAAGTGCTCCATCACTATTTCTTCTTTTATTCATTTCTGGGTTGACCATGTTTTATGGCAAAGAGGTTTGATTCTGTGAGAGATGGGTTGGCATCTTGTGGGCAAGGCGTGTACCATGCTATTTGCTCATTTAAGAACCTTTTCTACACACCAGTTCTCGTGTGATAACTGAAGTTAAGCAGCACAACCCCAGCTAGTACTGAAATGGGTGGCCACTTGGGAAAGCTGGGTACTGCTAATACCCAAAAATCGTTTCATTAGTGTAGTGTCTGTGCAGTCTCTGCATAAGAACTATGCTGTGGATGGGGTTCTAATAACCTTGTAGTTGAAGGGCCCTAAAACAACAACAACAAACAAACAAACTAGAACTATGCTATGAATGGGGCTCTAATGACCTTGAAGCTGAAGGGCCCTAAAACACCAATGAAACAAAAAAATGTATATGCAATGTGTAGAAACACCAACAATAAATAAGCATAGGGGTTGCAGCTTTGGTTGGCAACCGACTGTGGAAAAACACTGTCAAATGTATTACCCTTGTGTTCATTCAAAGAGACAAGATACCTGAAAAAGTACCCAACCCTGCCACAGGCAGGGAAAGCGTTTAAGAATTGCTTTTTTGCTCTACATGCAACATGTAGATCCGGAAAATTACGAGGTGTCAGAAGTCGACTAAAATATGTTTCAGTAGAATAATATAGTTTCATTAGAAAAAAATGGATAACCAAAGGGATTGGTGAATACTCATTTTTTATGCACTTTTATGGTGGAGAAGTTTATGGTTTCGTTGTGCATTCCGAGTAGTGTTTACCCCAGATTTTCATTGATTTCAGCATGATAAGTTGTTTTCTTTCTTTCTCCAAAAGGAGATGTTCTGGAATCCAAAATACGTGCACTTTGTGACGTGCCTAATGCCTGGTTCCATATACCTATGCACTAAAAGCCACTTCACAATAGCAACGGGAACGGCAATGGAAAACGTATTTTGTGCACAGGGGAGGGGCGGTGGTACGTCATGCAGTGGAGGTGTGCTGCCATTGGTCAAACGGCTTATGTTTAATGGGAAAGTTGGAATTTGGTCAACTTTCCCATCCATTGCTGTTTACATTTCCATTTCTATTAGCGAGTTTTCTTGTAGCGTTTTTTGCCAATGCACGCTATGTTAAGCAGATGACAGACTGTGCATGTGCAACTACTGCACACAGTAACATTACATTAGGTTTCGATGCACGCATCATGAATTTAGCGTCAGACGCATGCTAATTACGTTAGAGTACAGATGGAAATGGTGGACACCCCAAAAGTTGCAAAAAGAGTTCACTTCACACCAAATATGGATATAGTTATGTTAAGTGAAGTGCTGCATCATAACCCAAGATTTGAAAATCATAAATGGGATTTGGTGGCCAAAAAATTGTCAATGTGGTAATGTTGGTTGAATGAAATGCATTGCTATGGCCAGCTCAATGTCTTCCACTGGCAAATCATTAATTAATCCAAACATTATAATTTCCTCCATTTCTAATTAAACTTCAGACTCGTCTCTCTGTCGGTTATAATATAGTATGCTTATTTTATACCTAGAGTCGCTAGGGGCGCTCCTGTACTGGCCGTTACGTTTAGGACCGTTACAAGAAAATTGTTGTTTCCTTGTAAACGATCTGTCGGTCATGTGGTCTGCTAACGTATTTGCATGCGTCTGTTGACGCTGCAAGAAAACTCCCTATTGTGAAGTGGCCTTAACACTATTAGCGTTGAATCAGACAACACAGCACAAAAAACGGTGACGTCGCACTGCTATTTGGGGCGCTGCAGAGTAGCCGTGCGTGACGGTATTTGAGTTAACAGATGATCAACTCAGGTGAATGGAGACCTGGTGGGGACAGGCGGTAGTGGAGAGCTAGAACCCACAGACCCGACCCTGACACAGGTAGGATAAGGGTGCTATAATGATGAAGACTATTTGTTACTTTATGAAAGCTGAAGTTGGGGGCAGGTTTTCCTTAAGGATATGGTAGTGTGTGAGGTGGCTGGGAACCTGGTGGGTGGTATTCGGGAGCTAAAACCCACAGACCCGACCCTGCCACAGGCGGGATAAGGGTATGATAAAGATGATGAGGCTATAGCAGGGACCTTCAAACTGTCGATTCATGGAACCCTTAGATCTATAAGATGTTTTGGCGTTTGTTTGTGTTTTAGGGCCCATCGACTGCAAAGGTCATTAGGGCCCATGTTTTGGGGGACCCCATCCCACCTTTAGAAACATCAAGTATATCTTGCCGCTGCTAACGAATTGGCAGCCCACACATGAAGCTTCTGATTAATTTCCAAATAAATGTTTCTTTATATTTTTTGTTAATAAACACTAGATATCTAGTGAGAGCTCCATATTTTTTTGTCAAATTTTTATTTTGACTCGCGGAGCCCCTGAAGACCGCTGGTCTATAGAACCAAATTAAACACTAAAAGGCATTAGTATAATGAGTTTCTTGTGAAGCAATGGTAAGACTAATGGACTACCTCTGCTGACGTCACTATGCAATGTGCAGGCCTTCATATATAGGAGGTGCTGGTTCTAGACGCCTGGTTGGAGTGAACTCAGTCAAAGCAAGTTCAGTGGGCCGGCAGACCCGAGTCGTGACCCTGCCACGGACGGGATAAGGGTGTGATGATGATGACGATAATCTATGCTGTAAGTGTAAGCCGTTTTTCTAACACCGTTTCCGGGCATTTCTCGTAGCCGAGAGACAAAAAACAGCAAGCATCGCCTAACCCTTTTCTCGCTTATGGTATGGTCTGGTACCCATCTGGTCCCATTAAAGGAACTCAACCCCAGCTTGTACAAACATGGGTGTTCGCTTCGGAAAACTAGGCATCGCTAATGCCTAAATATCGTCGCGTTAGCATGGGCGGATCCAGAGACAGATCAAGGGGGAGCACTTCATAAAACGGGCGCCCCAAATATTTTTAAGACTCAGAAGGCCTTGTATAATTCTAGCTAACAATTGGAATAGGTCCTCTACTGCCTATTAGACAGTGTCCCATGTTCAGTGGTTTAGCAAACTGCAAATAGCCCTGCAACTGTTGGACTGGCAGTATAGAAATGGGGATAGCAATGCAAAATGCCTCATCAGTCGAAAAGTTGAATCGTGCATCAGTTTAAATATCCGCCCCATCGAGGCACTGAGGGGGAGCATTTTCGGCATCGCTCCCCCTCTGGGTCCGCCTCTGCGCGTTAACGTGTTGTCCACGCATGGTCCCAATTAAGTTGAAAGATAAAGTTTACAAAACTGTAGTTAGGCCCGCTATGCTTTATGGCTCTGAGTGTTGGGCAGTAAGGCAGAACCAGAACCATAAGAGGAGAATGCAAGTGGTCGAGATGCAAATGTTGCGTTACATGAGTGGGATGTCACTTGTTGACAGAGTCCACAACGAGTACATTAGAGGTAACTTGGGAATGGGTAATATTGTGGAAAAAAAATGAGAGTAGGTTGAGGTGGTATGGGCATATGATGCGAAGGGGGAAGAGGAGCTTATTCGGTACATTCTGGGGCAGCAGGTGGTTGGTGGCACTAGGTGTAGGGGGAGACAAAAGGTGACGCGAGAGGTTGTGCAGAGGGACATGGTTGCGTGTGGGAATGGATGAGAGCCTGGTGGGGGATAGGTGGGAGTGTAGGATTAGAACCCGATAAGGATGTGATGATGATAAATAGTTATAACATACTGTAGTCAATTATAACGCCGTTTACAATGATGCCTTCATTATACAAAATAGTATCGCTTTTAGCCAACACCGGCTACAATGTACAAAATCCATCTGTCCCTTGAAGTTCGTTATAAACGATTTCGACTGTATATTTAATAACATCACGGGTGTAATTTACTACCTATACTTATCATCTGTCTGCTTAAGTCAATTGATTGTGAATTCCTGATTCTTTGTATGCCTTACTAATGGTTTGTAAGCATACGATACTAATGACTTTTGCGGTTTGTTGCGGGGAATTGGAAACTTTTATCGTTTTGATTGCAATCCGTCATTGACATAATTTGATATAATTTGAAAGTTTGTAAGACGGCGTCATTCTCATTTTAAACTATAATATTAATAAAAAAATTTCAGAATTGGTGCTGGTTGGAAATTGCTTCATTATTTATCTTTCATCCACTTCTAATTGACCTATTGTTTTTCGTTCATCTATAAGCTTTATTGCCCATGAAATGACCACAATTCTATAGTTTCCCTTTAACTAGTGGTTGTGCAAATGAGTTTTCGTATTTGGGTTTTGCTGGTATGCATAAGGTGCGGCGTTGACAAAGGTATTTGGATAAACTACCACTAGGACCAGGGTTAATTCACAATGATACATCCAAATGCATGATTCACATCACGTGCGGATCCAGGATGGGGTTTTTGGGGTTGCAACCCTCCCCCATGCACCTATAAACTTATATTCGCATAATACGTGAGGTTTAACTCAACCCCCCGTATCATTTCAACCCCTCCCCCTCGTATTATCTCAACCCCCCTTTCTGGCGACAGAAATGCCCTTTGGATAAGAATTACAACCGAGGTCCTGGGTGGTATTTGATAGCATTTGCACGTAAAAGAACCCTCCCTACAATGTAACGGGTAGAGAAAGCTAAATTCCCAGGTGCAGGGGCTCTCCCCTGTCGGGGGTGGAATTCCCCCAAAACGAACCGTAGATTGACGATAAATAAGCATAGGGGTTTCAGCTTTGATCGGCAACTGGCTGCGGAAACTTGGGCTGCATTGCTTATCTTCAGTGATCTGATGAGGACTGGTGTGTACATTGCAACTCAACGGCTCCAACAGCATTGGGGAGAAAGATTGGAATGTTTTCCATAGAATCAATGGGAGATGTTTGAAGTGGAGACAGGCAAGCAGAGTCCTTTGTGAGGGAGGGGGGTGTCCAATCAATTTGAAGGCGAAGTATTACAGGGCTGTGGCTAGGCCAGCTATGCGAATCAGTGTTGGGCATTGAGGAAGAGCCACATAAATCGAATGCAAGTAGCTGAGATGAGATTGCTGCATTACAGGAGTTGGGTGTCAAGAGCTGATAGAATTAGGACAGTATTCTAGAGGTAGCCTGGGGGTGAGGTGGTATGGACACATAATGAGAAATGGGTAGAGGGAGCTCATAGGTCCATTATAGGAATGTAAGTGGTTGGAAGCACTCAGGGCAGGGGGAGATCAAAGCAGATGTGGGAGCAGCTTGCCCATAAGGAAGTGGTAGTGTATGGGATGGATGGGGGCGTGTTGGAAATAGGCAGCTCTGGAGGGTTAGAACGTGCAAACCAGACCCTGCCACAGGAAGGATAAGGGTTTGATGATGATTGTCCATTGCCATGTGATCTGATGGCAATTCCACTAGTGCTCCTTGTATGCATTATGTTAGGAACAAAACACCAATAAAGAAACAGATAAATAAGAAAGTCTTGCATGGAATGCAACAACATTTTGTGATAATTCTGATGAAAATGCCTTCACTGTAGCAAAATGTAAAGACTGTGCAGTTCTATGGTAATTATTGAATCATCTTAGTGCCATAAATTATTTCTGGATAGCTATCTTTAACGATTTATATTCAAAATAGCCACCGGGTACCTGGGTACCCTGGTTGTTGAAATGGCATAGGCAAATTCAAAACACAATTTAAATGTTATGATGCTTGGCACTCAATTTTTTTTTACATATAATGAAAGAAAAAAGGTGAAATAGAGATGATCCTGGAGGATATAAAAAGTTTTAATAATAAAATTATAAATTTTTACTTTAAATTGTCAGGTGGGCACCTGGGTACCCGGTTGTTGACATAAGGGTTAAGGTAAAGTCCCGATTTCAGACTATGTCCTGCCATCCCTAGCTTGTCCTGGCGGGACCCCCGTTTTTCCCACTCTGTTGGCACCTTCTCAGAAGCATTCACTCGTCAATGAAATACGTGGAGCGGGTTTATTAAGTTTAGAAAGGCCCTCCTCCCCAGCTAGTACTAGCATGGGTGGTCATTTCCAAGCATTTGGTACCGTTAACCGTTAATACCCAAAAATCGTCATATTAGCGTAGTGTCTGTGCAGCCTTTGCATTAGAACACCAACAAAACAAAAATACAAATGAAATACGTGTACAGAGCATCCACAAAATGACCCTTCTAGGTTGGCAACTGATCTGGAGGGCCCATTGTCTGGAACAATTTAAAACATCAGGCATCCTGTGCTGGATGGACATACATTCTAACAATAAGGTACAGTAGATACGAATTCACAAGTTTTCTTCTTTGCTCTTCAGGAAAGCGTGTCTTCCACCCCATTTGGGGGCGCGCACCAGAAGCCCCCGTCCCGCTTTGCCCTCTGGAAAATCTGGTCCCCTAAATTAAGGTATTCCATATTTGTCAACACTTAAAACAATGTGTTCATTTCTCAATATTTATAATTTTTAATTTATTATAAAGCGCATACTTGTTTGTCAGAAAAACTTCACACTAATTTAAACTCAGTTATGCTCAGTGTTATGCCTGGTTCCGTATACACACACGCTAACGCTATTACCGTTGTAACAGACGACACAGCACACAAAATGGTGACGTCACACTGCTACTTGGGGTGTCGCAGAGCAGCTATGCGGGACGGTAGTTGAGTTGACCAGTGGTCAACTCACATAGCGTCCCGCACGTCACGCTGCGTTCTGATTGGCTGGCGGTTGAGCTGTCTGCTTCAAAAATGGTGGAGGATAATGTAAGACATGATGGCGGCGTGCGGTGACTCCAAATAAAGCGCTGCACTTAAGGAATTGCGCTGGCGGTCCTTCATAACGCACTAGCACAAAACGTCATCAAGATGTCATCAGTGGCAACGTGATTAGCGTTGAAGCGTGGTGATACGGAACTAGGCATTACAGTTCAGTTTCATTTTTTTTGCAATGATAATTAAAAAATATAAAGTCATATTCCCTCACCTTCCTCAACGTTTTGCATTTTTGAAATTAGGGTTCAGTTCTGAAAGGGTAGGTAAGCTTAGTTTGGCAGTGGCGTCATTAGGGTTGGCATCACTCGGTGCAGTGACACCCCCTCCCAATGATAGCTGCTTCTTAAGCTTTGGTTTCTGCTTTCTTGTGGTGCAAGTGGTGTCACCTGGTGCGGCCCACACCCCACTAGTGACGCCACTGTAGCTTTAATTAGGTTAGGTAGTAATTGCTTATCGATCATATTTTGGATTCTGGGATCTTCATACTGCGCAAACCTGTGGTTGTATACAGGGTGTTTCTTTTAAAGTAACCAATGTCTTTTTTAAAAAATCTATGAGATATGGGATTAAATGGTTAGGAAAAAGTTATAGTTGATGGAGGGGAACATTCACTTCCTAAAACAGTTCAGAAATTTTGGCAGTAGTTTTTTCAGGACAATGCAGAGTTACATTTTTTTCAATAGATAGGGGTAGTTTTAACTATCACATCACATAGCTATAAAATATAATGTGAAATTTTGATTTATCATGTTCCTATACCTAAAATTAAAAATACACCTTCAAAACTGCATTAATGGGTGCACACAAATGGCCCAGGGCTGTAGGTCTCAGGTATGGAGCTCAGCAAATTGTCGCTCTTAACGACTAAAATAAATTAGAACGGTTTTAGCAAAGGAATGTTATATGAGTATGCAGCTCAGCAAATTTTCGCTCTTAGCCACTCCAACTAGCTAACTTGGAGCACAAGATAAGGTGTCACGATCCACATTAGTGGTTAAGAGCGACAATTTGCTGAGCTCCATACCTGAAACAACATTCTATAGCCCTTGGCCATTGGTGTGCACATATGCCAAATTGACATACAGTGAAATCCATTTAACACGAAAACACTTAACATGAAATAACGGTTAACACGAAACAACACTGTGGTCCGGACAAAATACTCTGTAATCCCATACATTCTTTTAACATTACACAAAAATCGGTTAACACGAAATTATTTTCCTTCTCACCTAACAAAATACTGGATATACAACATGTATCGAAGTTTTCGTTAAATTAATCAACTAAACAATTGTTTCCTCTGTTGCTAGATTACAGCCTGGGTTTGGGATGGTAGAGGCATGCCATTGACAAACCTTTCTAACTATGGAGAGGGGGACCTTTTTATTATCCCAAAAACAATAATTCTTTTTGATTTCTTTTTAAATTATGCATATTTAAATTGGAAATACTGTATTGAATCTAATATGATGCCCACAAGTGTAACTTTTAGTCAACATCATCATACCGTCATCCCACCTGCAGCATGGTCGGGTCTGTGGACCCCCTGAACATGCTCTGGGCTGGGGGCACTCCAGCCAGGCATCTGGAGCCCACAGGAATATTCGCCAGGTTGTCTGTGGGGGATGATGGCCTACCCCACTTGTTCCAACATTGCACTATACAACCAAAATAGAAACTTTGGCAGGTAAATTAATGCTTTGTTGGTTACTGTAAAATCTCACGTAAAGTCCGCACCTCAAATATAGTGTGCATTAGCGATGGGTATGTTTCAAATATAGTCTGCACCCATGTGTAGTCTGCACTTTAAAATTCCTACTGTAGCCAGTGAAACCATTTGAACATGAAATGTCAGATTGCCCTGACGATTAAATTGAAATGTGAAAGATTTTATATTGCATTATCATATAAATAAGAAGGTACTGTGTAAAATCGTGTTGTTAAGTGTAATAAAATGTTCAGAAAATGAAGAGCAGTTTTCATTGAGAACCCTGGGTTTCATTTATAGTCTGCACGCATATATAGTCCGCACTAAATGACCCTATGTTTCGCATATAATCCGTGGGCACTACGTGAGATTTTACGGTATGTTAGTAAAAATTACAAATGTATGCCTAACTTTTAGCAATAAATCTAATTAATAAAATATGACGACATACAAAACAATGATGGGTTTTCTGCATGCATCGCTTGACACGAAATTCTTTTAACACGAAAAACGAGTTTCACTTTAAACGAGTTTCACTGTATTTGCTCATTTCAAAAGTTTTGTAAATGAAAGCTGATGAAGTGTCAATAGTTCATGAACTAGTTGAGTTAAATGGGTGTAAGCAACTACTGTGGGCAAACACAAAAACATTATGTGCAGTCTAACGTTGGACATCAGTTCTCGTCTTATCAGTTAAGTAACGCAAACCCAGCTAGCACTAACATGGGTGGTTGCTTGAGAAAACTGGGTACTTCTAATACCTAATAATCGTCGCATTACTGTAGTGTCTACGTAGTCTCTGCATTAGAACCACACACTGAACGGGGGTCTAATGACCTTGTAATTGAAGGGCCCTAAAACACCAATAAAACAGAAACGTGGTCATAGAAATGCGTGTGTAGCATGAGCTACCTGCCTTCATCTTGCCATAGGCGGAAAATCGTATGATAATACTGAATATTAAATTCATGGTCTCAGACTTTGATCCTGTGAGTTAAGTATTGACAAAGTATTGCAAATCTCAGCTCGTCATTAGGACTTTAATCAAATATATCTCCCCATATCATGTGTTTGATTAGCAATCTTTACTTACCAACTGTCTTCTTCATTCAAATGATGGCGGATTGCATATTCTTTGTTTGCGTTACCGCTGGTTTTTAAACATACTATGCTAATGACTTCTACTTATAGTTTCGATTGTAATCCATCGTTGTGCATAATTTGGTATATTTCCAATTGAAAAGTTTGTAAGCTGGCGACTTTTCATTTTAGACAGTAAAAGAGAACTATTAATTTTCAAAATTGATATTGTCTGGAAATTGTTTTGTCTTTCAATTATTTAAAATGAGTCATAATGCTTTTTGTCCATCAATAAATTTAATTGCATATCCTTTAACTACATGTTAGGAAAAAAATCAATTGTAGTTATATTAGGGCTGTGAATCCTTTAGTAGCTTAGTTTTATTTAGCCCTCTACAACATCCAACAAAAATTGTGTTGAATTGATTATTTATTTTGATAAGGCAGGTGTTTTATCAGCTTCGGGTGCTCACAAGACCGTAACATTCTTTTTAAAATTTTTTTGGGGTTTAAGCTTAATTTTTAATTAAAATTAAAATGCCCCAGATATACTGACACTTTCCTTACAGGGAGCAGTTTGGCCCATGCACAGGAGGGCGAGAAATTGATGGGGTTGTTGACCAAACATACAGAAAAGGGTCACTTGTCTTTGTGTGCATGGCTTGTTTTTGCAGAGAGAATTTTTATATAATTTTTGGTACAGCTTAAATTTTTTTTGCAAAAATATATGTTATAGAGTGTGTAGATAGTTTTTAATTTGGTTTCCCATTAAACGACATTGAGTTTTAAAATTCCTGTCAGTTTTTCTAATGATATGCTAATTTTGATGGTAAGTGATAAAAAAAATTTTTTCTTCTTATTGTTAAGCATTTAAAAATTTTTTTTTTTGCATATATTTCTTTGCTATGCCCTAATACATATAATAAAATTTTAAAATAATTATTTTGGTTATGCAATCTATTTTTAGGGGGGGGTGTGAGCACCCCACATATGCATTTATGAAACTATTGTACATGAAAAATCATGTACAAGCTTTATTAGTCACCTATGTACTTAAAGGATATCAAAGGTTGGCAAGATCCCATGTCGGTGGCGCAGTGGATAGCGTGCTCGGCAACTGCGTCATTTTTTGTAGTTGGTCGAAGTGGGTTGGCCTCTTTCGGGTGGGAGAGATGCTCCGAGTGCGCCTTTCTTCAGATGAGAAGTAAAACCGAGGTTCCGTGTGGTATTCGATGTCATTTGCACGTGAAAGACCCCTCTCTAGCATGCAATGGATGGATGAGGCAAAATTTCCAGGTGTGGGAGCCCGCACCCTAGTGTGAGCAGAATACCCCCACGAACACGAGGTCAAAGATAAACAAAGGTAGGAATTGCAGCTTTGGTTGGCAACCGGCTGCTGAAAATTGCTGTCCATCTCATCATCATTGTGTCCTTTCAGAGGGACAAGACGTGTACCCGGAGTTGCTTTATATTAGAGGCACTTTGGGATGGGGGTATTGCAGGAAAGGTGACCAAGAAGGTATTGGCATGGGATTGCAAAAGGGGAGGCGGAGTTTGTTTGGTCCATTGGAGGGATGCTGGTTGTTGTAAGCTCCCAAGGCAAAGGAAGGGCCAAAGCAGACGTGGGAGCGGGTTTTACGTAAGGATATGGTAGTGCGTGGGGTGGACGGGGACTTGGTGGGTGATAGGTGGCAGTCGAAGGCTAGAAGCCACAGGACCGCCCCTGCCACAGGCGCGATAAACGGTATGATGAAGAATTGTACTGATTTCTATGTTTTTAGAGTTCTGCTTTTGATGATTGTCGTAGGGGAAAGGACTTCTCAAATCGATCTATGATATAGAGTAAACAATTTCATGGGGATAAAGAAGTGAACGGATGATACAAATTATTTTTTGTCGATGATTTCTCATGTCAGAAGTTCATGCCTCGTAATTGGAAGGGTAATCCATGAATTTGGCGTTTCTCTCATACACGTTTGTCCTTACAGTCGGACCCTTCTATATTTTGTTGTTGTTTGTTGGTGTTTAAGGTCCCGTCAACTACAAGGTCATTAGAGACCCGTCCACTGCGTAGTTCTAATGCATATGCTGCACAGAAACTACACTAATGCGACGATTATTGGGTATTAGCAGTACCCAGCTTTCCCGAGCGACCACCCATGTCAGTACTAACTGGCTTGCGTTGCTTAACTTCAGTGATCAGACGAGAACTGGTGTGTCCAACGCAACTTGCCGCTCCCGACCCTTCTATAAGATGCCGCGTTATAACAGAGGCTATAATGGTCTAAATTTTTCTCACCAGGATTTTGTAATGGTGAAATACATATGAAATACGAGGGTTATAACAATCTCCTTTATAAAGGTCACCCCTATGAAGGTCTCTAAATTTGCGGCCCCTGCAACATTTACACTGTGTTATAACGGTCTTTGTATCTTTTCAGCTGTTGGGTAGTGAATTTTGGATACAGGATAGCTACAGGTGATAACCTATCAGCATATAAAGTGCCCTGCATGAATGGGACCCTCATTCTAGGATAAATACTGTAGTGCAATCTGCTTGAATCATGTAAAAGATGTCATACCAGGCTCTTCAGAAATTAAAATGCAAGGTGACAAATTACGAATTATTCCAGAGTTAGAAAAAGGTAGAAAGCAACCTGAAGTGGCCATTCAACTAGGACGTTGAAAACAATCTATTCAGATTATTTGGAGCACCTTTATTATTATTATTTTAATAAACGTACCAAGGTACACAATACTACAACACTACACCCTCAATAAGTTACATAAACAAGGCAAAAAGTTGCACTCACGAAGAGGCAAGAGAAACAAAATGCTGACACTGCATTCGCTTAAAGTGGTGACAGTTAGTGATGCATTTGTGCCTGGAACACTCAAAGACCCAAGACCTCACAGCAAAGGGCAGAGTGTTCCAGGAACTGAAGCAGGCAGTAGGGAAATAGCGCCTTCTGATGTCACGGGCAGGTAAGGTGCAATCAACGAGGTACCTGCAGGTGGCCCTGACAGCAACAGAGGATACAAAAATATCAACAATGAAGTGAGAAGGATGCGACGGGTTGCACAGAGCAGCCACCAAACAATGCATATTAGAAAACCGCCAAAAAGGAGAAAATGGGAGAATATTAAATTGGAGACAGAAAGGAGACAGACGGTGAAAAGGAGGGACACGAAAAATTGCTTGCAGGACATTATTTTAGGCGACCTGTAAGGGGCCACAAGCAAGCCAGAGAAATGGATACCAGAAGAGGCACAGAGAACTGAATCAACGATTGCACTTTAGCCATGAACACAAGAGCAAGCTTAGAGACTGACACGCGGGCCCAAAGACGAATAAACAGGTAAACCAAAGGTTTAATTTTAGTGAATAACAAGTCACGATGTGGAAGAAAAGAAAGAGTGCTGTCGAACAGAATACAGTTGGCTCTCTTTTTATGTGGGTTCTTTTCATGTGATTTCCACGTTTCACAGATTGCATTTGGTTAAAAAAAATTTTGCCAAATATGCATACTGTATGCTTATTCAGGAAGTATAGTCAGTCTAAGGCCCATGACACTGATAAAATCCACCGACAATTGTATTAGCCAGTCAAAGACGTTTTAGTCTGTGAGAACTTGGCATACAGAATAGGGGGTTCCGCACTTGTACATGACACTTAACAATCATACCATTATCATCATACCCTTATCCCGACTGTGGCAGGGTCGGGTCTGAAGTTCCACTGAACATGCTGGGAGCGGCGAGTTGCATTGGACACACCAGTTCTCGTCTGATCACTGAAGTTAAGCAACGCAAGCCCAGTTAGTACTGACATGGGTGGTCGCTCGGGAAAGCTGGGTACTGCTAATACCCAATAATCATCGCATTAGTGTAGTGTCTGTGCAGCGTATGCATTAGAACTATGCAGCGGATGGGTCTCTAATGACCTTGTAGTTGATGGGACCTTAAACACCAACAAAACAAAAAACTGAACATGCTCTAAAATTAAAACTTATTTTGGAGGTGATTTGAACATTTTTAACCATGATGATATAGAAGAACTGCTGGTGGATGATGTCTTAAATGATGATGATATTATTAAACTAACTTTAGGTACACGCTGGTGTCAAAGTGTCCCCAGACACATTGAGGTAATTTAACACATACCTCAAAGTGTCCACTTTCATTCACATTGATTCACGTTACACATGTGCTCTGCAGAAAAGAGACAAATCCAGGCATCTGCATTCGGACCTAGATGGTGGGCACTTTGAGCTACTCAAAAATTGTTGAAAGTGTCCCACCAGACACTTTCAAGTGGACCCCGGACACTTTGGCATGTGACACCGGCATTCCCCCACAGACAACCCAGCCAATATCCCTGCGTGTTCCAGGTGCCTGACTGGAGTGTCCCCAATCAGAACATGTTCAGGGAACCTGCAGACCTGACCCTGCCACAAGTGGGATACAGGTATTGACGATGATGATGATGATGATGATGGTGAAAACAAAAGTCGGCAGAGAGTGAAAAAGAATGTGTTTGTGAAAATGTATCGTCTATATCCAATAGATCTAACGCAAAGACAGTTATTTCTGATGATGAAAGTGATTTACAAACAGCTTGCAGATGGTGTATACCCTTACCAGATAGACAATGGAATTGAAATAAAATTATATTTAAGGTTCGTATAAATCTTTTTCAGCGTCCGAAAGAAATGTATTTAGAAACCTATTTTCTTTAACATCAACAAACTTTTTTTATGCAGTTGTACATTTATTTTAATTCGTTATTTCTGAGTTCATTCATTCATTCATTGGTGTTTTAGGGCCCTTCAACTACTAGGTCATTAGAGCCCCGTCCACTGTGTAGTTCTGATGCAGTGACTGCACAGACACTACACCATAGCGACCACCTGATGCCACCTGATACCTCTCCTCCCTAGGCTAAGCCACACTTGAACAGGGATTCAGTCTGGGCCTACAGCTTTCCGACCTTTCATCTTCCTAAGCGCCCTGGCTACTTTCACCTCTGTTACACAGTCCACCACCGCCCGGGGTCCCCATCTCCCCCTGCAGCATTCAAGAGGTTTTTGAAGTACTCTTCCTCCCTCCTCTGTACATCCGACGGGGACAGCTGGACCCTACCTCCGCTGTCCTTCACTGTTATCATTGTTATGGCTCAGGGTATATTGTAGCGTCCTCTTTCCCATTTCCCCTTCCCATCCGCTTCAGAAGGGTCCAACTGTTAAGTGGATTTAAAATAGAACCTTAACCTATTGGTAGTTTATCCCAATACCATTGGCAACATGGTGTCACATACCAGCAAAACACAAATACGAAAAATCATATGCAAAACCACTCGTTCAGACAACACTAAAGAATTGTGGTCACTTCATGGGCAATCAAGCTTATAGATGTACAGAAAACAATAGGCCAATTAGAAATGGATGAAAGATAAATAATAAAGCAATTTCCTATCATTTCTGAAATTTAATTGTTTACTAATATTGTCTGAGAAATTTTAATTGTCTTGAAAACTTTCAAATTTTTAAAATACGTCAAATTACGTCAATGACGAATTGCAACCAAAACGAATGTTGTTTAAGTTTGTAGGTGTTTTAGGGCCCTTCAACTACAAGGTCATTATAAGCCCGTCCACTCCGTAGTTCTAATGCAGAAACTGCACAGTGCCTACACTAATGCCACAATTTTTGGGTATTAACGGTACCCAGTTTTCCCAAGCAGCCACCCATGTCAGTACTAGCTGGGGTTGCGTTGCTTAACTTCAGCGATCAGCAGGGCCCGCCCTAGCACTTATGCCGCCCCGGGAAAAAAGACAAATTTGCGCCCCTGAAGAATGTATAAAGGTACTTACCGTATTTATTCTAATAAACGACGCGTCGTTTATTTTTTCACAGGGTATTTTGATGCACCGTTTATTGGAGGGCACTGTTTCTATTTTAGTACCTTTAATAAGGCACACCCATAGACAACCCAGCCAATATTCCTGTGGGTTCCAGACTCCTGGCTTGGGATCGTGCCCCTAGTGTGAGAATAAGTGGACCTACAGACCAGACACTGCCACAGGCGGGATAGGGGTATGATGATAATGATGTTGAATTCAATTTCTTTATTAAACAATGCGCCGTTTATTGGAGGCAGCGGCAAATTGCGTTGGACACACCAGTTCTTGTCTGATCACTGAAGTTAAGCAGCACAACCCCGATAGTACTGACATGGGTGGCCGCTTAGGGAAACTGGGTAATGCTAATACCTAAAAATCGTCACATTAGTGTAGTGTCTGTGCGGTCTCTGCATAAGAACTATGCTGTGGACGGGGCTCTAATGACCTTGTAGTTGAAGGGCCCTAAACCACCAACAAACAACAACGAAGTTTATTAGAGGGCGCTGCTTATTAGAATCAATATGGTATTTTAAAAGGTACTATTAAAAAAGGTACTTAAATAAAGGTACATATTTTTCATTTTCAATACAAATCAAATCATATTATTTAAATTTTATATTGGGCAACCCATTGAAGCAGTGCTATTCAGAGAATTATACTGTATGTACTGTGCAGTCCGTTCAAGCAAGTTCAACCAGCGCCATTTCGAATTCTGCGTTAATAATTTAATAATAGTGTAGATATTTTCCAAGACCACACCTAGGAGGTTCATTGCCCTGGTCAAACAACAGAAGTATTAAGCCCTCTATCATCAGTTAGAGACCAAGGAAGGGGACAGAGAAGTTTTTAAATAGGCCAAGAATAGAGATGGGGCAGCCAAAGATATACCCCAAGCCATAACAGTGAAGGGTAGCAAAGGTAACGTCCTCTTTCCCCCGTCTCAGGGGGAGAGAATGACACAGGGACAGTGGACAACACAGCAGAGGAGGAAGTAGTCAGGGCCGTTAGGATGATGAGAGGTTGAAGAGCTGTAGACCCAGACAGAATCCCCATTGAAGTGGGGCATAGTCTAGGGATGAAAGGAATCTTGTAGCTAGGGAAACTTTTCAATAGAATAACTATGGGAGATAGGACCAAAATTGTGGTAACTATAGAGGTATTAAGCTAATGAGTCATTCCATGCAGCTCTGGGAGACAATAATAGAATGTTGCCTCCAGGATCGAACTAGTGTACGTGGAAATCAGATCTCCATGCCATCTTTATCAATGTGGAGAAGGCTAATGACAGTGCTGCACGACAGGTTGTTTGGGAAGTATTATGAATAAGGCGGGTAGAAGAAGGGTTTATTTGAATAGTACAGGGTATGTGTGGTTCTATAGCCAGGATAAGGACACCTTGGTGAAATACTGAGGGCTTCCCAGTGAATTTTGGGATGCACCAAGGTTCAGCACTAAGTCCATAACTTAGCAAGTAGCTCATCCATAACCCGAATGAAAAGCATTCTGGTTATGGATGAGCTGCTGATGGGAGTAGGAGAATGGACCCCTCAGTCCATGGCATTTGCCAACAAATATTCCAAAACTTAGTGGCTGCAGAGAAGAAGTAGAAAAAGGCCTAAACGATATTAGAGAAGCCATAGAAAACGGTAGACGATTGAAAGGGCTAAAGATAAACATGAGGAAGAAAGAGTATTTAACTTTCAGTTGAGAAGGACAGCAAAATAACTGTTTCATACTTCCTAGAGTCAAAAAAGGTGCAAGAGGAAAAGTACTTAGGATCAACATCCCAAAGCAGTGGGGAGATAGACTCTGATGTGAACCCATAGAATCAATCAAGGTGGTTGAAGTGGAGTAAGTCAAGTGGAGCCTGTGTGATAGGAGGGTCCCCACCAAGTTGAAGGTGAAGTTTTACAGGGCAGTGGCTAGGCCTGTTGTGCTATAGTCACTTCAACAGAATGCACGTAGCTGAGATGTGAATGTTGAAGTGCTAATAGAATTAGGAATGAGTAAATCAGAGGTAGCTTGGGGGTGATGAACATCGCCAAAGAAAATGAGGGAGTATAGATTGAGGTGTATGGACACGTAAAGAGAAGAGAGGAGGAGCTTGTCAGGTCCATTTCAAGAATGCAGGTGGTCCAAAACACCTGGGGCAAGAGGAACCAAACCAGGCTTGGAAGCAGGTTATCCATTAGGATGAGGTGGTGTATGGGGTGGACGGGGACCTGGAGGAAGATATGTGGGAGTGGGGAGTCAGAACCCACAGACCCGATGCTGCCACAAGCGGGATAAATGGTTGTTTTTAGCTTTTAGACATAAGCAATATAATTACACTACGCACTATAAATTTTTACCAAAGGAAAAAAATCGATGTGAAGTTTTCTATTAATTTCGTAATTAACACATTAATATTTTTCCTCAAACAGCCAAAATGCCGCCCCTAATAGATAAGATTTCATAGATAAGATTTATGGTAAAACAGGGTAATACGCCCCAGTTGTAACAGGACAGCTATCTTTGATGAGGTGGTGTTAAAAACACTATAAGACAATAGATTATGTGTATGGCACATCGTGCATGCATTTATAGAAGAATTGTTGTCATTTGGGTTGGTGAAAATAAATAAATACTGCAGTCAGCTGTAAAAGTAAATCTCCACAATTTATTGGAATGTATCTGGTAAAAGTAAATGCTCATAAACGAACTGAGATATTTTAAATTTGAAAATGGTGTATTAAGTTAACATCCTTAATATAAAATTTGGCCAAGTTTTAAACTCTGTACCATGTCCATAAAATATGTTATGAGTACCATGGGTAAAACCTATATATTAAAGTAAACTAGAGCTAGCTTCAGTCATAATGCTTTAGCACAGGGGTCTCCAACATATAGCCAGTGGTCGGATGTAGCACGCCAGTCGATTTTTTCTGGCCTGTGGAAGAATTCCATAAAACAGTGTTGAGCCATACAGCAAGAACAATAAAATATTTTTCTATAAATATTTTTCTTATCAAGGAAAGTATACAGTTTGTCATAACTTCTTCTAATAAAAGGGAATACAGAATTAATTCTGTATTCCGTTTTAATTTATTTTAATTGAATAAAGGTTGGAGAAGCCTGCATGTAATTTATGATTTACAATTTTTACAATTTGTGGATTTCCTTTAAAAATAACACCATAAATCGGGTTGTGGCCAACCAGGGTTTGAAAAAATTACTAATCCAGCCAACCAATCACAAATGCTGGAGACCTGTGCTTTAGCAGAAGCTTGTTAGATGGAAAGTGAAAATTTTTGTTATGAATGTCACGAGTATTACTATTCCACTAAGTCGAAAGTTGACTAAATAGAATGCAGTGTATGTTTTGGTTGGCTTCATTAGACATGCAACAGCCACAAGACATTTGCAATGAATGTGCCACATAAGAGAGGCATAATTAAGTAATATTTGGAGGTGGAGCGTTTTACCTGCAGTAGTGGGTAAAACGGCCAAGTGCACATATGTCAAAACTTATTTTTATTTCCTAGTTGTAGTTAAATTGTAACATTTCATTTAAGGTTTTATGAACGACTAATGTCACCTTATTAAAATTATAAAATAACTTTGAGATTCACATTTCATTATTTCTAATTATAGCGACTTTTTTGAAATGTGGGGTGTATTACCCCGTTTTACTATATAACTGGTGTAAGATGGGAATTGTCTCTAAACAAGCAAAGGTGTGAGGGTTGAGTGGGTTGTGACTCATAAGCACCTTGGAATTATTTTAAATCGTCAAGGTTACTGGAAGGAGCATATTGGTAAATTGACTGGGAGGGCTGTTCAGTTCCTCTGTATGATTGGTAGGGTCCTCATGAACAGCACAATGGCGGTAAAAGAAACAGCTTATATTGGCAAAATAAGGCTGTCTGCAGTGTAGGGAATTATGGTAGAAGTTCTGCCAACTCTCAATTGGTCAAGTGTTACTTTTTCTAATTCCAATGGAATACACTGCAAGGTGTCATGATAGGCCAAATTGGCTCCTAATAATTGACTCATTCAAAATCCCCAAGGAACCTGAAGTATAGCATCCATTCTGCCATACATAGCCTGTATACTGAACCCCCCCTCGACAATATAAATCGTATATGGATACTAATGTCTTAGCACCAACTGATTTTTACTCTTTCGCTGTTTCCTCCTTCCGTTTCGTTGTACTTTATTAATAACCCATACTCCAAACGGGTCTAATATTGTGGATTTTAATACCGTATTATAAGCATCAGCATCCCATCCTTACTCCTAGACCTCAACATACCCGATGACTCCTAAGGGTTCGTCCTGTTATGGCTGCCTGGCTTTACTCTCCAACCCATGACATTAATCCAGATATCCAGAAATTAATCCAGTAATCCATTTGATATGACAGCTGAGGACCCCACCCCATGACGTTGTGCACTCATGATGATTAAGCCCTGGGGCCTACTTGCTCACCACTGACAGTGGACTGAGCCCTGGAAAGAGTATTTTGACGATGTTATACCGACCGCAGCGCCACATTTCATCTGCTACGAATGACGAAATAATTCCTTGGGCTAAACTACACTTTTACCGGGTCCGGGAGCCATATCGTATATAATATCGGAGGTTCCCACATTGTGTGCGCTATCCGCAGCTCCCTCACTTATTGCACGGGTCATAGTGTATAAAAAGAAATTTCCAAAAATGTCCGACAAGTGTATGAAAATTGTGAAATACTCGTCATATATAATGGGCGCAGAATATCCGAGGTACCCCTGTGGCGCTCAACATGCAACGTGCGGTATCTAGGGTCGACGATACACACTAGGATGCTGAAATTACCCATGTTAACTATTGGTGCCCCATGTTTAAAGAGGAATTCATTAAATTTGACATATTACTCGTGCAAATTTGGCATTATTTGGCTTTCCTACTCAATTTAATACTTGATCAATTATTAGAGAAAAGTAGACAAATACTGAATAGTCGATAAATATGGAATAACCATGTAACTAATTTGGTAGGTGTCAAATTTGCAATCCTCATAACTACTTCCAGTTTGCCGCTATTTGTTGTGATAGTGCTTGTATTGTGGTGAGTTGTGTTTATGGTGGTTTACAAATTCTTTAAGGCACCTGTTTCATCATCATCATCTTAACCTCCTGCAACCTGTGGCGGGATCGGGTTTGCGGGTGCTTATCCTACACTCCCGCCTATCCCCCACCAAGTCCCTCTCCACACCAGGAGCAGCGAATTGCGTTGGACACACCAATTCTCGTGTGATCACTGAAATTAAGCAGCGCAAACCCCAGCTAGTAGTGACATGGGTTGCCACTTGGGAAAACTGGGTACTGCTAATACCCAAAAAATGTCGCATTAGTGTTGTGTCTGTGCAGTCTCTGCTGTCTCTTGTGTCTGTGCTGTTGACGGGGCTGTAATGACTTTTGTAGTTAAAGGGCCCTAAAACACCAACAAAACAAACAAATCCTTCTGCACCACCTGCTCCCACGTCCGTTTTGGTCTTCACCTGCCACTGACATGCAGACCCATAATGGACCTAATAAGTTCGTCCTCTCTCCTCCTCACATACCTATACCACCTCAGCCGCTTCTCCCTCGTCTTTTCTGCGATGTCTCCCACCCCCAAGCTACCTCTAACGGAATCATTTCGGACTCTGCCGGCTCGTGGCACCCCAGTCATGTAGCGCAGCTTTCGCATCTCTGCCACTTGCATTCTCCTTTCATGGTTCTTCCTAGCTGCCCAACACTTTGAGCCATACAACATAGCGGGTCTAATGACTGTTCTGTAAACTTTGCCTTATAACTTTATTGCCACCCGGTGGTCACATAGGACTCCACTTGCCTGCCTCCACTTCAGCCATCCTGCATTAATCGTATGGGTCCCGTCGGAATCTATCTCCCCATTGCTCTGAAAAACTGATCCTAAATAACGAAACTCTTGCACAACTGGTATACCCTCACCCCCCACAACGGATCTCCCCACCCTTGCCCTAAAATTGAGAGCTAGGTACTCTGTCTTCTTCATGGGAGCGGCGAGTTGCGTTGGACACACCAGTTCTCATCTATTCACTGAAGTTAAGCAACGCAAGGGTCAGACACCATGCAATATTAAAACTGACAAAGCATTAATTTACCTGCCAAAATTTATATTTTTGTTGTGAAATGTGGTGTTGGAAGTGTGGTAGGCCGGCATCCCCACACAGACAACCAGCCAATCTTCCTGTGGGTTCCAGACGCCTGGCTGGGGTGTTCCCAGTCATAGCATGTTCAAAGGACCCACAGACCCAACCCTCCCACAGGCTGGATGTGGTGATGATGATGATACTAGTACCCCTGTGTAGCATTAAAGGGTCAAGGCCTAATCATTAAAAAAATTTAAGTTAACTTGCACGATAACTTCCAGACAGTTTTGTAATAAACGACAAGCCGTTTATTATTTTTTCAGCTGAAATGTGCGCCGTTTATTGGAGGGCGCCGTTTATTAGAATAATTACGGTATTATACTTGAGATAATATGGTAGGAGAAAAAGCAAAAAAATGATCATCAGTAGATACAGAAATATATAAGAATTTGAATCCAACATATTTTACTGGTGAATAAATTAATAGTCATCATCATCATCAGGTCTATGGGTTCTAGCCCTCCACTGCCGTCTATTCCCCATCAGGTCCTCGTCCATGACACACACCACCATATCCCTATGCACAACTTGCTCCCACATCTACTTCAGTCTCCCCCTGCCCCAGGTGCTTCTGACCAACTGCATTCCTGCATTAGGCGTAACGAGCTCCTGCTTCTCCCGTCTTCTTATTATGTGCCCATAACACCTCAACCTATTCTCCTTTTTAGCGATGTCACCCACCCCCAGGCTACCTCTAATATACTCGTCCCGAATTCTATCAGCTCTTGGCACCCCACGCATGTACCACAGCATTCACAACTCGGGCACTTGCATTCTATTGACGTCGCTCTTCTTTACTGCCAAAATCTCTGATACATACAGTATACCACAGCTGGTGTAACCACTGCCCAGTAAAACTTCTCTTACAACTTGATTGGGACCTTCCTATCACACAGGACTTCGTTTATGCTTATTTGTGTAATGATGTGGTTTTATTGTTGATAACTTACGTTTGCTTGTCTTTAAATGTCTGTCGAGCTGTAGACATTTCAAAAAGCTGCTTTTTAAGCACTTTATGACAGTTGTTTCATAGTGTTTGTTGATAGTTTTTGGTTGTATGTGTACTGAGTGTATGTGAATTAAAGTAAAGTAAAGTAAATGTGTAAATTTTAATCATTAGTATGCTTTCTCTATGGTATATTACCAGCGAGTTCTTCCATGGTGACATCAGAGGCATACCTAAATTTGATTTGCTATCGCTCTGAATGGCCAACCTTATCTATAGCACTGCCTCCTTAATATCCTGCCTAGTCAAAGAAAAATTTAACAAAGGATTCGCTGGACAAGCTAGTGCAGCCGATCACCAGTGGCGGCGCTACTTACGTAGGATAGTAAAAATGCTACAAGCAAACAATAATACAAGAAAAAGACGGTTTAATGTTTTTAAAATGTTGAAAAAAATTAATTTGACATCATTATCATCATTTGGTATTATCATTATTGGGTCTGTGGGTTCTAGCCTGAATCAATTCTGATTCCAAGTCAGTGTGTACCATAAGAATCCTAAATGATCCTAAGGTGCCCCAGGTGCTTCCAACAACTTGCATTCCAGAATTGCAGCTGATGAGCTCCTCCTCCCCTCTTATTACATGGAACTTGTTCCAAAATCACAGTACACAACCAAATTAGAAATTTTCGCAGGTAAATTAATGCTTTGTTGGTTATAATGTTGCGACTCTGACGTTACCCAAAGAATCAATGCTGGATGGCTAAAGTGGAGACAGGCAAGTGGGGTGCTGGGTGACCGCAGAGTCTAATAAAGGGGAAGGGTAAGGTTTACAAAACTGTAGTTAGGCCCGCCATGCTGTATGGATCTGAGTGCTGGGCAGTAAGGAAGAACCACGAGAGGAGAATGCAAGTGGCCGAGAGGCGAATGCTGCATTTCATGAGTGGGGTGTCGCGTGCTGACAGAGTCTGTAACGAGTATGTTAGAGGCAGCTTGGGGGTGGGAGACATTGCAGAAAAGATAGGAGAATATAGGTTGAGGTGGTATGGGCATGTGAGGTGAAGGGGGGGAGGAGCTCATGTGGTATATTAAGGGGCAACAGGTGGTGGGTGGCATCAGGAGTAGGGGAGACCCAAGCGGACATGGTGGCATGCGGGTGGATGAGAGCCTGGTCTGGGATAGACGGGAGTGGAGGATCAGAACCCGCAGACCCGACCCCGCCATAGGCGGGACAAGGGTGTAATGATGATGATGTTGGTTATAATGTTGCATGGTGTCTGACCTTAGTGCACAATAACAATCGGCATCGGGGATATTGCAAACTGCATGCTGGATAAATTTAATTTTACAAACATGGATATTACCAGTCTGGAAAACATCATTGATAAATACTACCAAAATTCAACGAAAATCACTGAATATATTCAGAATATGCTATTCTAATACACCATAAAGCATATATCACTAGTATACGTAAGTGGCGCCCTCTACCGCCTTGTAGTGTCATAATCGAAAACCACCTCAAGTAACGATTGAGCAGGCAGGATGTTAAGGAGGCAGTGTCTATAGTAACATTGGGAGCTCGCCCCCTGGCGTCGGTGGAATTCCCCAAAACATGAACAGTAGACTGACGATATATAAGCATAGGAGTTGCATCTTTGGTCGGCAACGGGCTGCAGAAAAAATTTAACTAATATATCCGCCCTGGTGTTCATTCAGAGGGACAAGATGGGTACCCCACCCTGCCATAAGCGGGAAAAGGGTTAGGAGTTGCTTGTTTTTTCTTCACAATATTTACATTTTTACAACGGGAGTTAAGAAAACGTCATTTAGCCAGTGAGATACGAATTCGACATCTATAGTAGTTCATTTAACCTTCCGTCCACAAGGTGGGGTTTCGGCAAGCCCCAGACCTACAAAATTTTGTCTACACATGTACCAATTTCTCCAATCTTAACCAACCTTTGAATACCTGTTCTCCGATGTTTTCTTCACCTATCTAGGGACGTTGGCAGGACTCCTAAGTAATTAGCATATTTCATTTCTGGTTAAGCAATGCAACCCAAGTTAGTACCAACATGGTTGGCTGGTCAGAAACACTGGTCACTAAGGCAGAAATGGGAGCAGGATGTCCATAAGGATATGGTAGTGTCTGGGGTGGATGGGGACTTGGTGGGAGATAGGCAAGAGTGGAGGACTAGACCCTGCAGATCCAACCCTGTCATAAGTGGTATAAGGGTATGGTGATGATGATGTCTTGTCTTCTTGGGTAATATAAAATTTTTACAGCATGTTTCCAAATTATTTTCATTGCTAAAGCTTTATATGGATGGTATTTAATTCAATATCCATAATAATGCCCTTAATCTGAATATTTAGGCCGTGAAAATCAAAAAGTCTTTTTGGGGTAATGACAGACCCCACCTTGTAGTGTGTGCCAGAAATCGTCATTTTGTGGACGGAAGGTTAATTACTATTCATTCTTTTGGAGAATTTGTGGCGTTTTGTGAAATTTGAAGTAATGTCCTTTCATCTCCATTAACTCTTCGTGAGTGCCCTTCTCTACCACAGACCCTCGATGAATGACAGCAATTTGATCGGCAGCTCTGATAGTGGACAGGCGATGGGCCATAATAATACAGGTCCGGCCTTTTTGAGCTCTATCAAGTGCCTCCTGCACCACCTGCGCACAAAACAAATTGGAAACGGTTCGGCCATATGATGTAGTAGAAGAAATCAAAATGCAGATGCCAATCAGCTAATGTACCTTTTCATTTTCAACGTCCATTGCAGATGTCGGTTCATCCAAAAGTAGAATTTTCGGATCCCGAACTAGGGCTCTCGCAATGGCGATCCTTTGCTTCTGTCCACCACTTAGTTTTATCCCTTTGGATCCCACGACAGTATCATATCCCTGAAATAGATGAAGGGTATAGTCAGGTGACAGAAGTGAACGTATAAGATTTTTGAATGACAGTTGCTGTTACTTGAGGTAGCGTAATAATAAAGTGATGAATATTGGCTTTAGTGGCTGCCTCAATAATCTCATCCATTGGCACATGTCGATTGGTATCCCCATATGCGATGTTACTAGCAACGCTTCTGTTGAAGAGCACCGGCTCTTGAGATACGAGTCCCATTTGAGAGCGCAACCATTGTACATTTAACGATGTTATGTCCATGTTGTTGTAAGTCTGAAGCGGTATCACTATGAATATGTAGGTGATTCCTTTTTAAATCTCTATTCGTGTGATTTACTTACCACGTATCCTTTGGTGGGGTTGAAGAACCGCTCGAGTAGATTTAGGCATGTTGTTTTACCACACCCGGTTGTGCCAACCAAGGCTAATGCTTGACCGGATTCAATTTTCAGGTCCATGTCTTGTAACACAGGTGCATGTGGCCGAAACTCATATTTAAATGATATTGAATGAAATTCCAAATTTGGTGGGCTGGAGTTTTTTTATGACAAACCGATAATTGACTTACTGTACGTTGTTGCCACATCGCCCGCCACTCTCGATTACTTACCATTGCAGGCTGTATCCCAGAGTTCTGAATTTCCTCAATTTTCGGTTGATATTGCAATATTTTTGATATTCTTTTTGCTGACACAAGTCCTTTGTTGATGTGTGGAAGGGCAAGAAATATTTCTCCAATAAAAATTGTTGCATACCAAATAAGTGCTAAAATTCTGTAAAAGTAACGAAATTGATTTTTATATTGGCTGAATTAAATCCTTAGAATAATAGAAAGAAATACGTCACATGATTGCGTCTGCCACTTCTACTTCTCTGTGAAGCACTAAAAGTCCTAAGTATGTGTATAAAGCACATGAAAATAACATCGGTGCACTTCGTCCGAATGCAGATGTAAAACCCAAAATGTGTATGGTGACGAGAACTTGCCTATTAATTATAATATTGTTAACGACAGCAGTAATACTGTATAAATTTATATCAGAATCTAAATTTGACTTGACTTGTGAAGTTCCGTCATCTTCTGAATGTAATTTTCGTGAAATGTATTTTGTGAATGAAGACCAACCACTGTTCGGATATTTGTAGCTGCTTCTATTGCAAGCTGATTGAATAAGAATTCTTTCTAAAATTGTATTGCAAGGAAAGTTGTGCATTTCAAAATGGAATTTAGTAATTGCATACCCTGTTGGAATTGTCTGTAATTTTTGATTGTAATGTTGACCACTTCATACCCGTGGTATATTGTATATAGAAGGGTATGAACACCACTGTTGTTGCACATAAAAATACTAGTCCAATTTTCCAACTTATCATCAAAATAAATATAGACCCAAAAAATAATCCCGATGTGTGTTGCAGTGTGGTACCCATCTTAGATCCTGAAGCCTGCAAGCAATACCTCATGACTACATACATTGAAAATGCAGTAGAACCTCCATAACATTGACCTGAATTGGAAAGAAAAACTTCCTATGGAAAGTACGTATTATGGAGAGCCCTCATAATATTGTCTTTTGTCATTAGTATAGAGCAGTGGTGGCATACCTGTGACCCACCATGCAATTTTAAGTGACCCTAATGAATAGTGTGAGGTGGACACGGACCTGGCGGGCTAGAACCTGCAGACCCGACCCTGACACAGGCGGGATAAGGGTATTATGATGATGTTCTCTATTTGCTGCCATAATGAACTAATTTGTTCATTATTAATCATAATTTTATTATTCATAAAGTTAGTTGTTAGTGCTTGCAACTTACCCACGGACAACTTTTTGTTTTTTTTCGTCTTATTGTGACCCCTCTTTAACAAAAGGTTCGCCACTACTGGTATAGAGGATTTTTCATTATCTAATTCTGCATTTTCATGCATACTGACAACTATATTTTTTTTGCACCACACACTAACACGTGCAGTATAAAATATAATCAGAATCTCACTAACATAAGAGAAACTGTCTTTTACACAGTGTTTCAGTGAACTCCCTTTCTCACAGATTCCATGTTATCTCAAACCATGATTTCACCTGCGTTTTCAAAGATCCTGTAAAACTTAAGTACATGCATCACAGGACAAACCATGCATCCTTAAAAAGTTAACTCATATTGTCTAGAGTTACTTCAGCTGCTTCTTCACAAGCTTCATGAAAGTTATGGTGTTGCTCATTTTCCACTTCTCAAACCACCCATTACTTCTTGTAAATCAGAAACTTCAGCTTTCTCGGCTAATTCCTTAGCTTTCACAGTCAGTAACGATCCATTAACAGGGGTGTTTTGGTTATTTGGGCCAAATAGAGGAAACAACCTTATGAGTCACTCATTTCAACTGCCACTTTTGATGCTTTGCCCTCTTTGCAACGAATCTAATGACCTCTAATTACACTGAACAACAAAATTTCACTTTGAAAATAATACATTTCTCACTTAGTGATAGCTTTATTGGATAAGTAATGCTGATTATTTATCTGTTCTCCATTTTGCTCTAGGACGTCAGGTTCTCCGGTATTTCATAGGGCTGCAGTTCCATTAAAACAGTAATTGCGAATGGACATCACACATCAAATGTCACACTTTATATAATTTATGTTAATAATATAGGACTTGATATAATATAGGGCTATCTGCCGATGACACATGCATTACAAGGGTGGTGGATGAAGGGTTATCTTCCTGCACAGAATTATAACACGACCCAAACAAGATGTATACTGGAACATAAAGTGGGAATCATTGCCATCATACCTGCACAAATGTAGCTTTCTGAGGATAAGCAGGTCTAGAAGGCGATTTGATCTTACTTAATGCATAGGTGGTGTGAGGGTTAAGAGGGTTGAGACCCACAAGCACCTTGGAATTATTCTATATACTATGGGCACCTGGAGAGGGCACACTGATAAATTGATTGGGAAGGCTGGGCATGCCCTCCATTTGGTTAGTAGTCCTGGGGACAAAACAAAGGAAGGTGAAAGAAATAACCTATTTTTCACTGGTATGGCCAATTGTAGAGCATTGTAGTCCAATGCAGGGTTTATCAAGGGAAATTGAAATGATTCAAAGGAGGGCAGCAAGAATTGTGTTACATCACTTCTCTTGAAGATTTAGTGTCTCACACATGATCACAGAAAGTCTTTGGCAGCTTATCCCTTGCAGAGTATAGAGGGAGAAAGGATCATCCATTCAAATTGAAGGGGATCAGTGCACGAACAGACTTGTATTACTGGTCTTTTTCCCAGGGTCATTTGGCAATGGAATGCTCTCGGTGAGGATAACGTGGCAAACTTTCTGATAGAATGTCCCATTACAGCAAGTAGGCAATACATGGCAGAATGGATGCTATGCTTCAGGTTCCTTGGCAGCTCAATGAGTTATAAATTAGGAATGAGAGTCATTTCCCTGCCAATTTGACATATCAGGGCTGCTTACAGTGTATTCAATTAGAATTAGAATGCAATCATGTTCCCCATGGCTCATTAATCTGTTATGGCTCATTAATCAATCCCCTAGAAATCTACTAACCAAACAGAGGGCATGCCCAGTACTCCAAATCAATTTGTCAGTGTGCTCCCTCCAGGTGACCATAGTATTTAGAATAATTCCAAGGAACTTTTGGATCTTAACCCTCTTAACCCTCACACCACCTATGCAATAAGCAAGATCAAATCGCCTTCAGGACCTGCTTATCATAAGAAAGCTACATTTGTGCAGGTTTAATGGCTGTGACTCCCACTTTATGCTCCAGGTATACATCTTGTTTAGGTCCTGTTACAATTCTGTACAGGAAGATAGCCCTTCATCCACCACCCTTGCAAAGCAGGTGCCATCTGCAGATAGCCCTAAGTCATTAACACAAATGCCCTATATCATATCTGAGGTAAGATGTCCATTTGCAATTAATGTTTTAATGGAACTGCAGTCCTATGAATTACCAGAGAACCTGACGTCCTAGGGCAAAATGGAGAACAGTTAAATAATCAGCATAACTTATCCAATAAATCTAGCGCTAAGTGAGAAATGCATTTTTTAAAGTAAAAATTGGTTCTTCAGTGTTATTAGCACACAAGCAAAGCAAACTAGGCATACTTGCACTATCGGGGACTCTGGCTGGTTTTGAAGGTAGGCGGAGTTTGGAGAATTGCTTTTGAATAATAGGCGGGTGTACAGAATATCATTATTACACATTCATTATGGCTTTTGGATTAGATGGGAGCACAGAGTTACGTTGGGTCAGGATGAGTCAGGTTGAGTCACGTTAGGTTAGGTTACGTCTGGTTAGGTCAGGTTAGGTCAGGTTGGGTGATGGCTGGATAAGGTTAGGTTGGGTTATGTGAGGTTCCGTCAGGGTAGATTAGGTCAGGTCACGTTAGGTTGAGTTTTTCATGCTATTATATAGTACATGCTACATTCAGCCTGGTTCCATTTCAACCACATGTTTAAGTATCTTTAACTAATGAAAGCTGTGGTTGACAACTATTAATACCTTTTTCTCGAAGGTATTGTAAGACACTCAGGTTGTCTTTGCAAATATCATTAATTCACATAGGTCCAATGTAAGTTGTGGAATGATAAAATGGCGTAAAACAATGATAATAGCATTTGCTTAACTCCGCCTACCTTCGAAATCATCTAGAGTCCCCGATACTACAAACTATGGTGTATCCGAAAGAATGGGGAAATTAATAAAAGAAATATTGCGATGGGACTATGTTAACAAGGTTTTCTAACTTTTTTGAATTTTCTAACTTGGCAATAGTATGGAAGGCACTATTAACAACTGCAATATTAACGAGTGAAGTTTAAAGTATTTTCAGAGGAAATATTATGGAGGTTGTACTGTATTTCATATCCTATTAGACGGAAACCCACTTACGTCCTGGAGATTAAGGGCGTCAATATTTAGTATATTTGAAAGTGATCCAATACTGTTCCTAGGATTGTCAAAGAAATTCAAATCCTGAAATTGAACGAGAAAAGTAGAACGTTAAATACAGCAATTTTTACTTTGGCTGCCCAAAAATTCCAAGAGAGTTCCAAAATTCCAAATTCCTTTTCGTTTTTTTTTCATTAATAACCCATACTTCAAATGGGTCTGATATTGGTCGATTTTCACAACGAATTATAAGCATCATCATCCCATCCATACTGCTACACCTAAAAACACCCGATGACTCATTACTCTCTCCCATCATCAACGAAGCCCTAGCTCAGTTTTGTAGTTGTAACTTGAAGTCATCAATGCGTTCAGTAGTAGGCAGCCGGAGAAAAATTTGTGAAAAATCAGTTTGCTATTGTAAATTGTTTCAAACGACTGTGCTTATTTATACAGATACCAAACAAATAAGTGCATATGGTTGAAGCATTGGAAGTAGCAAACTAGACAACAAGTTGCCATCCATATGTTCGTCAGTATGCCCAGAAACTTGTGGTTAATAGGGGTTCTCATCTGGCACTACTTCCAATTAACGGAAGAGTTTAGGAAACACAAATGCGAATCCACTGACCTGGCATAATATAGTAGTAAAAACTGTCTTACGAATTCTCCGAGCCAGCAGTTCTGCAGCGTATGTTATCAGCGATATCTGCAAACGTGAAAGCATTAGTAGTGCAAATAAAAATGACCCACAGATAGATTAATTAATTACCTGTAAAAAGGAGCATATGGCGGTACCAATAGCGAGAACCACGAACATTAAAGCGTAAAATATACAAGTTTTTAATATAAGTTCACTGTCATCTAATGTAAATATCTGTCAAATATACTTTAGTGTGAGAATCATCATAATAAAGCTGTAACTTTCATATTCTCTACTTTGTATAACCTTTATCATGCGGCCAAATAATAAAGAATAAAACGGTACGGAGAGCCCCATTCCACAAGCACCCAAGTACCCTAACGCAAGAAGGCACATCTCCTGTCGGCATGAAGACATTAGCAGCCCCAATGATGGTGGATGGTTATCATTGATTTCATTTTCGTTGTCTAGTTTCACCTGTAATTTTATACGTCACAGTTACCGTATTTGTGTTAAGATACGCTCTTTGCTAATCTTACGTCGTTATTTGGAATTGGCTCATCTGGTAGACCGTGTGGTAGATCCTGGTACTCTTCTTTTAACTCATCCCCTGCACATGGTAATCCAGATGTGGATAATTCCTGCTGTAAAATCGAAGTGCAAAACATTTACGTTGTCTACTATTGTAGTGATAACAATTTTAATACTATCCGGAAAAGCATATGTTCATTACTTGTTTTTTGAACATGGTATAGTAAAGTCCACCTTGCTCAATTAGTTCATTATGAGTCCCACGTTCAGCAATACGTCCATTTGCCATGACTGCTATACGATCTGCATTGACAATCGTAGACCAGCGATGGGTCACTACTAGAACAGTCTGATCCTTTTTTGCCTAAATTCCCAAATATTACCATTTATCTGTTGCGCAGTAAATTTGAATTGAGTCGTAACCTGCTTTCATTCACACATTTCGCTATCCAATGTAGGAAAATGCCCGAGCCCGTCATCTGCTGAACCATATTTTTGGGAATTTCAAAAACATGGACTCTGTTCACCTATATTTCAGCCAAATGGAGCGTGTGCATGTGAGAAACACAGGTTGCGATCCATTGTGTCTAGATAATATTTACTTTGAGCAGAAGTTTGAGAAATCTCGCTTCCGTTGTTGAATCCAACGCTGAAGTGGCTTCATCCAGCAGAAGTATTTTAGGATTTCTGATGAGTGCTCTTGCAATGGCAATTCGTTGCTTTTGACCTCCGCTGAGTTGAGTGCCACCTTCACCAACCAACGTGTTGTATTGCTATTCCAAATAATCAACTGTGAAACTCTATTTAAATTGTTGAACTGAGTTGTACACGATGCTCTTGCATTTGACTAGTCTAAATCTCCACAACAGTGGTCCAAAATCAGATTTTGTAACTCACATTTGGAAAACTGGAAATGAAGTCATGGGCATTAGCCGCCCTTGATGCGTTTTCTATGTCTTCTTGAGTCGCACTCTGCAATCCATATCTGATATTTTCTGCTATTGTAGTGCTGAAGAGGACAGGCTCCTGACTTACAACACCAATGTTGGTTCTCAGCCATCCAATGTTCAATTCTGTGATATCATGACCACCTAAAGTAATCTGAAAGTGATATTTATTTACTTATTGTGCGTAGTTCCAGTTTGTTATAATTAATCCGGCAACGTACTTACAGTGCCTTTTAGTGGATTGTAAAATCTTAATATCAGTTGGATTACTGATGTCTTTCCAATTCCACTTTCCCCGACAAGAGCCATTGTCTCACCGGCACGGATATGGAGACAGAAGTCGTTCAGGACCTGTGAGAATGAAGTTTAAGTTACTTTATTTTTTCATTTGTTATCATACAATTGGGTAAATCCTACTTGGACAGAGGAGGGTTCGATTCTTTCGGGCGAGAGAGAGAAAGAGAGAGGCCCTGCGTGCGCCTTCATTCCGATGAGAAAGAGCGACAAGTTGCGTCTGACACACCAGTTCTCGTCTGATCACTGAAGTTAAGCAACGCAAGCCCAGTTAGTACTGACATGAGTGGTCGTTCGGGAAAGCTGGGTACTGCTAATACCCAACAATCGTCGCATTAGTGTAGTGTCTGTGCAGTCTATGCATTAGAACTATACAGTGGACGGGTCTCTAATGACCTTGCAGTTGATGGGACCTTAAACACCAACAAACAAACAACAAACCGATGAGAGGAGAACCGACGTCTTGTGTGGTATACGATATTTGAACGAAAAAGAAATCTGCCGACTACGATATGGGTATAATTTCCCAACGAAAAGTAGGCCGACGATAAATAAGCATACCGGGTTGCGGCTGTGGTTGGCAACCGGCTGCGAAAAAGTCCCTGTCCAATATATCACCCTTCTGTCCATTCCGAGGTACAAAATGGGTACCCTTCCCTACCGTAGGTGGGAAAAGGGTTACGAACTACAGTGTATTTCAATTCTGTATATCTGGGGGGGGGTAGGGATTAATTTGTCAGACAGTAATTTACTTATGAAAGCCCGGCATCAAAGGAATCCTCTAGTTGGTCCTGATTTGTACACATTCTGAAATTCCGCTGTTAATCGTTTCATGGTGTTAGATTCCAGATTTAGGGTCAATACCTTCATTTCAGGCCGTGTTGGGTAGGTGAAGTCCACAAAATTCAGTTCCAGGCTTGCAACTACCTTGTTGGGTATTAGTCCTTCACTTGAATTACTGTCTATTTCTGGCTTCTGAAATGCAGATATTATTTTCTCAGGCAATACCAACACATTGTTTGTAATTTAACTACATATTGTCATTGCAATATACATACCCTGTTGATGATGCCTGAAATGATTTTTGCAGAGACTGTTGCCTGTGTAAATATCTCAATATATGGAAGGCATTCTGTAAGGTATAGGAATGCATTGCGATTGCAATACAGCACCTTTTGAATGGAAACCTTGTATTACAATTCCAACAGCATGATGATGATGATAATAATAATAATAATGCGGGTTGGGGGTTATAGCCAATCACCATAATGAGACGAATCCAGCAGAGGAGATCGCGGGAATTTGGGAAAGGGTGTTAGGGCTGGATTGGGGCTATAATCATATCATAAGCCTGGCTGAACCTCTTAATGATAGCCTTTTTAAACGACCTTGCAGATAAAAGTAGATGATCAAGAGACAAGTGCAGTGCATAGAAATTTTCCTGAGCAAGCTGTATGGCCAGGCCACCATTAGGCCTAACCAGAAAAAGATCAGACAATCGTGTACTTTTCCCTGGGACTCTAGAGTTCAATTGAGATAATAATTTTGGGCAATCCTATTTGTCATGCATCAAACGATGAAGTAGTTGAAGGCGGGCTAAGATAATACGCTGGCCCAAATCCAAACAACTACTCCATGGTGGCAATTTAGCAGATGGTCTATTACTGTTATGTAGTGGGATCAAGCCACCCAGTTGGCTACCCTTGTTTGTGAGACCCACCAACACCCTTCCCCCTCGGACTGTAGTAAATTTTTTATAGATACGTTTAATCTTGTATAGCAAAGGGGGGCTGCTACAGCCCAACAGTTAATGGCATATAATAATTTGGCATAACTAATACTCGAAACAAATGTTGAACAAGGTCCTTGCGGAGATAGATCTCCCCAAACTCACATATTACTGCACAGCGGCTCTTCATAGAAAAAAACAAGTGGTTTGTATGCTTAAAAAATGTGAGCTTAGGATCCAGAAAAATCCCTAAGTCCTTCACTAGCATTGTTCACGAAACGTGTAGCTATGAAACACTGGCGCCTTAATCCTGGTAAATGTCATATGTATGTTTTTTTTTTTGGGGTTGACTGCCAAGGCGTTGGTGTCTAACCATTTTTCAATTTCCCACAAACAAGATTGAAGGTGCTGAGCATCTTCCAATTGCTTTATGGGTTTAGAAATTATTAAACCATCGGCAAATGCCAAGACATCCATTTCGAGGGGAATCGCTGCAAATAAGTCATTGATATAATTGCGAATAGTAGGGGAATAAGGGAACTCCCCTGAGGTACCCCAACTGATTTAAGGAATGAGCACTGGCTCAATGTGATTTGTGTGATTTGTCTGATCCACTAAGTAATTGGCACAGTGTCGAAGGCCTTGGAGAGATCTATATAAATTGAGTCATATTGGGCTCGTCTACCATAGGCCTCATGGATTGCATGAATGTGACAGAGGAGATTAGACTCTGTCGATCGTCCCGGGATAAACCCATGTTGACATACATCCAGAAGATCCCTGTTCCAATGCCACAATCTCCTATTGAGGATCCTTTCAAGGACCTTGACGATGAGCATATCATCTTCGTGTGATCTACTTACGGTAGCTACGATGAACACGCTTTCAGTGTCATCAGAGTATCCTTGACTGCTGCCATATATTAATTTGAGACTAAACCAAAACGCAAGACCGTTGTTGGCAAGGTGAATAAAACTGTTAATTGCACTTCCTCCAGCCGTCAAGAGACCGTACTTTACTCCTATATTTATGGAGTTCTTCAGTCTTCTGTCAAATCTACTTAACATAGAAACTAATTGTGATCTCATGCTAAGGTATACACTGGCTTCAGGATTCTTGTTTTTTCTTTCACCTGTCGACTTCATTCGACTGACCACCAAAAGCCTGCACTGTACGCATTGCCCCCATTGCTTCTAATGCAATCGCAGTGGCAGCGACGTTGGTGTCACGTTTGGCTGCCATCAAATTTTTCTGTATGTGTTTGACGGAGATTAGAGATAAGAATGATACGGAAGAAGCTGCGAGAAGAACAAGTGTCAACTGCCATCCCGTAATGAGACAGGCGATGACATTGAATGCGAAAATTCCTAGGAAGTTAATGGCTACTCCAATTTTGTCTCCAAGTGCTGCTTCAAGATTGTTGGTGTTTCTGAAAACGTGAATAATTCAAAATTGTGGAAGTGACTAAGTGTTGTTGAAAATTCGAACTCACTGTATAGCCCAAATTGGAAATTCTTCTCCTTCCTTCGTATCAAACCAACTAATGTCCTGTCTGAGAATCGATTGGAAGAGTTGACTTCTGATACGATGGACCTGCCGTTCCTTGCTGATATTCAGACTTACTGACATTATGTAATAAAGTGCCATTTGAACTGTCGCTACGATGACCGTTCGAGAAATATAGATGTGATTTTGAAATTCAAGATTTGTATTTCTGGTGGAGTCGTTCATCTCAGTTGCAGTCCTAAAATGAGATGTTGTTGTCAAATCGAGAACATCACTTGCTGATTGGAGTATTAGGGGAATACTTTACCATTCGTTGTTACAAATGTCACTTGATTGGTTTTCACATATGGTAATATTGAATCTTTCCTTTTCAAGTGGTGCACGAAATTGTACTAGGGCATTTATGAGTTTACTATATGCAATACTCATCACCGGCATACACATGGCAGATGTCAAGGCACAGAATATACCAATGATGATCAGAAATTGCTCAGTGCAATCCGAAAGGATCAACTGTACCAGAGAACTGAATATAAGCATAATGGCATTTTATAGGGCATAGCTGACTTTTTATTTCTATACCTGTCGAATGAATCGAAATGTTGACATCGTTGCTCTTTTGTTTTCTTTAACTTGGCCTGCTCTTGAATCTAAAAAGATATTGACGACACTTAAAACTAGATATTATCGCTGAACGGTTTACAGCTATTAGACCGCCTTTAACCTGGCATTCACAACATGTTAAAGATTCTTTTTGATACGGATTATATTGTCCCTGGGTAGCTATTGAAAGATTGGTTAAGAACACTTGAATTTAGAAGTAGTTCTGTTTTTAAGTTTAGGATAATGCTGGGTAAGATCAAGGTCGGTGCAAGGCACCGGCAAAGTTCAGAAATCCTGAAGGCCCGGCAGAGGTGTAATAATGGGGTGCGGGAGCCATATCGCATATAAAATCAGAGGTTCCCAAATTGTGTGCACCATCCAAAGCTCCCACACTTATTGCGCGGGTCATAGTATATAAAAAGAAATTTCCAAAAATGTCCAACAGGTTTATGAAAATTGTGAAATACTCGTCATATATAATGGGCGCAGAATATCCGTGGTGCCCTTGTGGGGTTCAACATGCAAAGTGTGCTCTGTAGGGTCGGTGATAGACGCTGGGGGGCTGAAATTACCCATGTCAACTATTGGTGCCGCATGGTTGAATAGGGATTCCATAAATTTAGCATATTACTCGTCGAAGTTTGGCATTATTTGGTTCTGGATCCCGACAATTGGGTGAACGATGGTTGGGTGAATGACAATTGGGTGAACGACAATTGGGTGTATACGACAATTGGGTGTATACGACAATTGGGTGTATACGACAATTGGGTGACTGCGACAATTGGGTGAATGCGACAATTGGGTGAATGCGGCAATTGGGTGAAAATCTTGTGTTTTAATTTGCTTTGTGCCCAACGTAATCCTACTGCACTGCAAAGCACAGCTGTCATGCGGAGCTGCGCTACTACAAGTAGCTTTACCACGGTTTACAGTTCCGTCACAGATGTTGGGCGTTCTGCATAAGTGTGCAATTGACGTTCCAACACGTCCCACAGGTGTTTGATGGGGTTCAGATCGGGACTCTGTGCAGGCCAGTCAAGTTCTCGGACCCCCATTTCATCAAACCATGTGCCTACAGGCCGTGCTTTATGGCAAGGTGCGTTATCGTGCTGAAACAGAAAAGGTCCATTGCCAAAGTGCTGCCAGCGAGATGGGAGTGCTGGATTGTCCAGAATGTCCAGGTAACACTATGCGTTTAGATGTCCGTCCACAGAAACGATTGCACCCAACCCATACAATGAGAAGCAACTCCACACCATCACTGACCCTCTGCCGAACTTCACCGTGGGCACAACACAGCTTGGCAGGTAACGTTCGCCATACCCAAACCCGTCCATCCGTTTGCCAGATTGTGTAGCGGGATTCATCACTTAAAATAATAATAATAATGAATTAAAATGAAGTTCGTTATACACGATTTCGACTGTACTTCCAGTTTGCTGCCATTAGTTGTGATAGTACTTCTATTGTGGTGAGTTGTCTTTTTGGTGGTTTACAAATTCTTTAAGACACCCGTTTCAATACTAATATTTAAGTTCTAGTTGCAACAAATTGTGATTTCGCATTTTTGTTGGAAAATATTTGTTATATGGTTTCAACAGCTGCACCCGTTTCTTTGTTTGTGGAAGACAAATGGTATTTTCAAGTAACTAAAGTTAAGAATCCCGGCAAGACAAATATGGAATGGAGATGTAGAGATAAACAATGGAATATTATGTTGTCGCAATGCAGAATACAGTAAAACCCTGCTATAACGAATTTGTAGGGGAATGCAATCACATTCGTTATAGCCAGGAATTCGTTACAACCAGGTGTATTACGTTGTACATTCTTTAATTGTTGCACGTCATCCACTGGTGTTCTGTAGAACTCGGGCACGAGTGGTGACGTATTTAATTCTTCTTTTTTGAATTTAAAAAATAAGATATTTGCTTAGAGAGAGAAGAACGATTAACAGAAGCATTTCATTTTCATTGCATTTTCGCTGCATTTGAATTTATATTTAATACAGTATAACCTCCCTAACCTGACCAGTCACTGTTCCAAGCAAAACCAGTCAACATATGGAGGTGGTCAACATCTGGAGGTCACATAAAATTATAAATGTACATTTGTACATATTTAATAAAAGAACAGATCAGGAGAAATCATGTAGGTTTCATGAGCATACAGTATAAATAACATACATTTATGCACAGTATGTATGTAAAAATATTGTGAGCATGTACAGTATATTATGTGGATTTAAAGAAATCTGTTATTGCACTTTGTTTTGAGGACTTGGATGCGGCATGAACTTGCTCGATTTCTTTCTGAAGATCAAATGCCTTTTCTAGTAAGCTTCCAGAGGTGCCTGCTGCAAAAAACACTATTTCTTTAATATAGAGTGAAGCTTGTTGAACAGTGACATTTTGAAAATTCTCTTGCTCTTCCTCGGATTCCTCACTCTCTTCCTCTGTTTATTTTGTACTGATTACAGAAAGCAGTATGCTCTCAGTATCGCTACCAAGGGTCTCATTAAGCTCCACACTGCTCTCATATTGTATCATTTCATTAACACTGACCAACTCCATGACCAACTCAGTTGGTAAGTAAAGATTGCAAACTCCTATCCTATCACCAAGACCTTGGAAATCATTCGTAACATCCGAGATCGTTATAATGGGGATAATACAAAAGACAATATAATAATAGTTTCTAAACTAAAACTTTAAAACATTAACGCTTATTGTCAAATTTAATTTCATTTTCACATACGTAGCTTAAGGTATTTCTTCCAGACTAATGGGGAGATAGATTCCGACGTGACCCATAGGAGTAATGCAGGATGGCTGAAGTGGGGGCAAGTGAGGTCCTGTGTGACCGCCGAGTCCCAATAAAGTTAAAAGGCAAAATTTTCAGTACGGTCGTTAGGCCCGCTATGCTGTATGGCTCTGAGTGTTGGAATGCTGGGAAGAACCATTAAAAGAGAATGCAAGTGGCTGAGATTCGAATATTGTGCTACATGAGTGGGATGTCAAGATCCGAAAGAATTAGAAACGATTACGTTAGAGCATTCACTCGTCCACGAAATACGTGGGGCGAGCGGCGAGTTGCGTTGGACACACCAGTTCTCGTCTGATCACTGAAGTTAAGCAACGCAAGCCCAGTTAGTACTGACATGGGTGGTCGCTCGGGAAAGCTGGGTACTGCTAATACCCAATGATCGTCGCATTAGTGGAGTGTCTGTGCAGTTCCTGCATTAGAACTATACAGTGGACGGGTCTCTAATTACCTCGTAGTTGATGGGACCTTAAAAAAAACGAAATACGTGGATCGGCTGTATTACGTTGGACACACCAGTTCTCGCCTGATCACTGAAGTTAAGAAACGCCACTCCAGCGAGTACTAGCATGGGTGTCCATTTAGGAACACTGGGAACCGCTAATACCCAAAAATCGGCGTATTAGTGTAGTGTCTGTGCAGTCTTTGCATTAGAACTTTGTAGTGGACTGGGCTATAATGACCTTGTAGTGAAAGGGCTCTAAAACACCAGCAAAACGTAAATACAAATGAAGTACGTGTACCCAGCATCCACACAATGATCCTTCTAGGTTGGCAACTGATCAGGAGGGACTGTGCTGGATGGACACACATTCAAACAATAAGATGCAGTACGTACGAAGTCACGAATTTTGTTCTTTGCTCTTTAGGAAAGCGTGTCTTACCACCCCTATTTGGGGGCGCGAACCAGATGCCCCCGTCCCGCTTTGCCCTCTGGAAAATCTGGTCACCTTAATTAATGTATTCTATATTTGTCACCACTTAAAACAATGTGTTGATTTCTCAATATTTATAATTTTTAATTTATCGCAAAATGCATCCTGGTGCAATTCAGATATGCTCGGTGTTACAATTCAGTTTCATTTTTTTGCAATGATAATTAAAAAATATAAATTCGTATTTCATATTTCGTTCCCTTCCTCTACGTTTTGCATTTTCAAAATTAGGGTTCAGTTCTGTTAGGGTAGGTTAGCTTAGCTTGGCAGTGGCGTCACTAGGGTTGGCGTCACCCGGTGCGGTGATACCCTCTCTCCCGAAAAAAGCCACTTGTCTGCTTTGGTGTCGCCCCATTTCTCATGGTGCGATTGGTGTCACCCGGTGCGGCCTGCACCCCCTAGCGACGCCGCTGCAGGCTAGGTTGGGTAGTAATTGCTTATCGATCATATTTTGGATTCTAGGATCTTCATACTGCTCGAACCTGTTGTGGTAAATAAGAAGCACATTCTTTTCAAATTAGGGCATGCAAGCAACAATAGGCCAACAATTGACGTATATGCTCATTTCAAAAGTTTTGTAAATGAAAGCTGATGAAGTGTCAATAGTTCATGAACCAGTTGAGTTAAAAGGGTGTAAGCAACTACTGTGGGAAAACACAAAAACATTATGTGCAGTCTAACGTTGGACACCAGTTCTCGTCTTATCAGTTAAGCAACACAAACCCAGCTAATACTAACATGGGTGGCCGCTTGCGAAAACTGGGTACTTCTGATAACCAATAATCCTCGCATTAGTGTAGTGTCTACGTAGTCTCTGCATTAGAACCACACAGTGGACGGGGGTCTAATGACCGTGTAGTTAAAGGGCCCTAAAACACCAATAAAACAGGGAGCGGCGAATTGCGAAACCCAAGCTAGTACTAACATGGGTGGCCGCTTGGGAACATTGGGTACTGTTAATACCCAAAAATCGTCGCATTAGTGTGGTTTCTGTGCAGTCTCTGTATAAGAACTATGCTGTGGACGGGGCTCTAATAATTGAAGGGCCCTACAACACCAACAAACAACAAAGAAAACAACACTCATTAAAACAGAAACGTGGCCATAGAAATGCCTGTATAGCATGAGCTACCTTCCTTAATCTTGCCATAGGTGGAAAATCGTATAATATTGAATATTAAATTCATGGTGTAAGACTTTGATCCTGTCTGTTAAGTATTGATAAAGTATTGCAAACCTCAGCTCGTAATTAAGACTTTAACCAAATATATCCCCCATATCATGTTTTTGATTAGCAATCTTTACTTACCAACTGTCTTCTTCATCTTCCTTGGGTTACCACTGGGTTTTAAACATACTGATGACTTCTACTTATAGTTTTCATTGTAATTCCTCGTTGTAATCCTTCTCATTTTAGACAATGCAAATCAACTGTTAATTTTCAAAATTGATATTGTGTGGAAATTGTTTTGTCTTTCAATTATTTTTAATGAGTCGTAATACTTTCTGTCCATCAATAAATTTAATTGCATGTCAAAGATTTGCTAGATCCCGTCTCGGTGGCGCAGTGGATAGCGTCCTCGGCAACTGCGTCATTGTTTGTAGGTGCGATACTGGGTCGATGGGGATTGGCTTCTTTCGGGTGGGAGAGATGCTCCGAGTGCGCCTTTCTTCGGATGAGAAGTAAAACCGAGGTGCCGTGTGGTATTCGATGTCATTTACACGTGAATGACCCCTCTCTAGTATGCAATGGATGGATGAGGAAAAATTTTCAGGTGTGGGAGCCCGCACCCTAGCGTGAGCAGAATACCCTAACGAACAGGAGGACAAAGATAAACAAGTGTAGGAATTGCAGCTTTGGTTGGCAACCGGCTGCTAAAATCGCTGTCCATCTGATCATCATTGTGTCCATTCAGAGGGACAAGACGTGTACCCGGAGTGGCTTTATATTAGAGGGACTTTGGGATGGGGTATTGCAGAAAAGGTGACTAAGTGGGTATGAGCATGGGATGGCAAAAGGGAAGGCGGAGTTTGTTTGGTCCATTTGAGGGATGCTGGTTGTTGTAAGCTCCCAAGGCAAAGGAAGGGCCAAAGCAGACTTGGGAGCAGGTTTTACGTAAGGATATGGTAGTGCTTGGGGTGGACGGGGACTTGGTGGGTGATAGGTGGCGGTCGAAGGCTAGAAGCCGCAGTCCCGACCCTGCCACAGGCGCGATAATCGGTAGGATGAAGAGTTTTACTGATTTCTATGTCTCAGAACGATCTATGATATAGAGCAGTAAATAATTTCATGGGGATAAAGGAGTGAATATATGATACAAATTATCTTATGTCGATGGTTTCTCATGTCAGAAGTTCATGCTTCGTAATTGGAAGGGTAATCCATCCATTTGCGTTTCTCTCATACACGTTGGTCATTACAGTCGGACCCTTCTATAAGATGCCGCGTTATAACAAAGGCTATAATGGTCTAAATTTCTCTCGCCTGGATTTTGAAATTGTGATATACATATGAAATACGAGGGTTATAACGGTCTCCTTTATAAAGGTCACCCCCCCCCCTATAAAGGTCTCTAAATTTGTGGCCTCTGCAACATTTACACTGTGTTATAACGGTCTTTGTATCTTTCAGCTATTGGATAGTGAATTTTGGATACGGGATAGCTACAGGTGAGAACCTATCGGCACATAAAATGCCTTGCATGAATGGGACCTTGATTCTATAATAAATACTGTGCTGTAATCTGCTTGAATCATGTAAAACATGTCATCCCAAGCCCTTCAAAAATTAAAATCAAAGTGATAAATTACAAATTATGACAAATTACGAATTATTCAAGAGTTAGTAAAAGGTAGAAAGCAACCTGAAGTGGCTATGCAACTAGGACGTTGGAAACAATCCGTTCAGATTATTTTGTGCACCTTTATTAAAGGAAGCGATGAAAGTATATGACCACACAATGTCATTATGCATCCATCAATGAAGATATGAGTAGGAGATTGGAGTAGGAGAATAGGCTCCTCAGTGCATGACATTTGCTGACGACATCAGAGAACAGATAAGGAAGGGACCAAACGATATTAGAGGAGTGATAGAAAATGGAGGACTAAAGATAAACAAAAAGGATACAGAGTATTTAGCGTTCATTTGGGAAGGAGAGGAAAATAATGGTGAGGTACATTCGAGGAGCGAACTGGATGGTTGAAGTAGAGCCAGGCGAGCGGAGTCCTGTGTGACAGGAGGATCCCAATCAAGTTGAAAGGAGAGTTCTATAGGGCAGTGGTTGGCGAGTTTTGCTAAATGGATCAGAGTGTTGGGCAGTGAGAAAGAACTGCGTCATTAGAATGCAAGTAGCAAAGATGCAAAAGCTGTGGTACATGAGTGGCGTGTTGAGAGCTGATAAAATTAGAAATGAGTATATCGGAGGTGGCTTGTGGGTGGTGTACATCGCCAAAAAATGAGGGAGACTAGGTTGAGGTGGACACGTCATGAGAAGAGGGGAAGAGGAGCTCTTTAGGTCCGTTCCAGGAATGCAGGGATGTGAACAGACAGGGGAACAGATTGTCCATAAGGATATGTCAGCAGTGTGGGGTGAACGGGAACCTGATGAGAGATAGACGGGAGTTATTCCTGCCAAGGCGGGATAATAGTATGATGATGATACACAATTACGAATTTTTAAGTATGTGCGTATGCACCATAAGTTATGCATCTTAAATGGGGCACATTTTTCCTCATATTGTTAAGCTTTATTATATGCATTTGCAAATTATAAGGGTCCATTTTCATTTCGCGAAAGACCGACTCTTGTGGAAGGGTCCGACTGTGTTTGGCTGTTACTCAATTTAATATTGATCAGTTAAATTGCTAAGAATTTTTGAGATTAGATTGCATTGTGTTAGCTTTGATTAGGTTAGGTAGGCATTGTTTATTGCTCATATTTTGCATTCTGGGATCTTCCCACTTTTCAAACCTGTGCTTTTAAATGTAATTGATATACGTTGTTTTTCAATTAGATTCTAAGTTGAGTTTTTAGGAACAAGGACAAAGTAAAGTTCATTATTAACTTAATACTGTACATTCCATCACATCACGAGTGTGATTTGCTACCTTTACTTATCGACCGTCTTCTTAAGTCAAATGATTGTGGATTCCTGACTTTTTGTTTGCCCTACTATTGATTTGTAAGCATATGACACTAATGACTTGTACTGTTTGTTTTCAACTTATGAACGGGGAATTCAAGACCTTTATCGTTTGATTGCTTCGTAGGGTAGATATGGCAAAATTTCCAGGTGTAGGAGCTCGCCCCCTGGCGTCGGTAGCATTCCCCAACGAACGCTAGACCGACGATAAATAAGCGTAGGGGTGCAGCTTTGGCCGGTAACCGGCTGCAGAAAACAAGTATGACCAATACATCGCCCGCCCTGTGTCCATTCTGAGGGATAAATGGGTACCCGACCCTTCCATAGGCTGGAAAAGTTTAGGAGTTGCTTTATTGTTTGATTGCTTCTTATTGCGTTGGATACACCAGTTCTTGTCTGATCACTGAAGTTAAGCAACGTAAGCCCAGTTAGTACTGACATGGGTGGTCGCTCGGGAAAGCTGGGCACTGCTAATACCCAATAATCGTCGCATTAGTGTAGTGTCTGTGCAGTCTGTGCATTAGAACTATGCAGTGGACGGGTCTCTAATGACCTTGTAGTTGACGGGACCTTAAACTCCAACAAACAACAACAACTGGTCACTGAAGTTGTGTAACGCAACCTCAGCTAATACTGACATGGGTGGCCGCTTAGGAAAACTGGGTTTTGATTAACACCCAAAAATTGTCGCATTAGTGTAGGCGCTTTGCAGTTTCTGCATTAGAACTACGGAGTGGACGGGGTTCTAATGACCCTGTAGTTGAAGGACCCTAAAAGACCAACGAACTACAACAACAATCGTTTAGGTTGCAATTCGCCATTGACGTAATTTGAAGCATTTTTAAAATGTAAAAGTGTCTAAGACAATAATAATTTTTCTATTTAGACGATAATAATAAACCATTAAATTACAGAATTGGCTGGAAATTGCTTTATTATTAATCTTTCATTCATTTCTAATTGACCTATTGTTGTCTGTTCATCTACCGTGTTTCCCGAAAATAAGAGCTACCATGTGCTTAATATAAACCCTCCCCCGAAAATAAGCCCTACAAGAGCCCTAAGGCAAAGAGCACATCCATTTTTGTTTCCTGCATCTGATAGGGTGTTTCCCTTAAAGGGAGTGGTGAGTATAGAGCAGCGATTCTCAACCACTGCGCCGCGAGACAGAAGAAATGTGCCGCCACTGGGAATAGTCATCCGTAAGTGGTCCCTTCTTCCTAGGAGGGACTGGCTGAAGCAATGGACATGAATATTACTGTTCTTACTACTCGCTAAAAAGCATAGGGCTAGGTAACAAGTAGCAAGGGAGGGTACCCATCTTGTCTCGCCGAGTGGACACAAGGGCGATATATTGCACAGTGTTTTCCTTCACCCAGTTGCCGACCAAAGCTGCAACCCCTATCCTTTTTAATCATATCTCTACTGTTCGTTGGGACTTTCCACTGCATCCAGGGGGCGAGTCCTACACCAGGAAATTTTGCTTCCTCTACCCGTTCCACAATAGAGAGGGTTCTTTCACGTGCAGATGTCATCGTATGGGATGCAGAACCTCGGTTTACTTCTCATCTGAAAGAAGGCGCTCAGCAGGGCTTCTCTCTCGCCTGAAAAATCCGACCCTGATAATAAGCTGATCCTTTGACTTTAAAAGATAATATTACCGAAAAGAATAAGACATTCCCCAAAAATAAGCCCTAGTGCTTATTTTGGCACCAAAATTGAAATACGACTGTGGCTTATTATCGGGGAAACATGGTATAAGCTTGATTGCCCATGAAATGACCACAATTTTTTAGTTTTGTTTGGACTAATGGTTTTTCACATGATTTTTCGTATTTGTGTCTTGCTGGTATGTGATACCACGTTGCCAACGGTCTTGGGATAAACTACTAATAGGTTTAGGTTCTATTATAAAATCCACTTAACAGGCGGACCCTTCTGGAGTGGATGGGAAAGGGCAATGGGAAAGAAGACACCAGTGGCATCACCCGGTGCGGTGGCACCATGGTGTCACCCTGTCTCCCGAAAAAAAGCTGCTTCTGCTTTGGTGTCACCCATTACCAATGGTGCGAGTGGTGTCACCCGGTGCGGCCCACACCCAGCGCACCCCCTAGTGACGCCACTGGAGGACACTAAGATATACCCCGAGCCATGACAGTGAAGGACAGCAGGGGTAGGTTCCTTCTCTCCTTGTTGGAGTTAAAGAGGAGGAAGGAAAAGTACTTTGAAATCCTCTTTAATGCTGCAAGGGGAGATGGGGACCCCACCACCATTCCTACATCGTCAGGGGTGGTGGACTCTGTAGCAGAGGAGGAAGTAGCCAGGGCGCTTAGGAAGATGAAAGGTCAGAAAGCTGTAGGCCCAGACTGTCTCCCAGTTCAAGTGTGGCATAGCCTGGGGAGGACAGGTATCAGGTTGCTATGGAAACTTTTCAGGAGGATAGCCAGTGGAGATAGGATGCCATCAGCATGGCATGGGAGTTTGATAGTACCATTTTTCAAGGGCAAAGGGGATGTCCCAAGAGTGTAGTAACTATAGAGGTATGAAGGTGATGAGGCACTCCATGAAGCTCTGGGAGAGAGTAATGGAATGTCGCCTGTGGTATAGGACTAGTTTCCATGGAAATCAGTTTGGATTTATGTCAGGTAGGTCCACAATGGAGCCAATCTTCATTCTGAGGCAGATGATAGAAAAGTATAGAGTAGCAAAGAAACATCTCCATGCCATCTTTGTCATCCTGGAGAAAGCCTATGCGTGTCCCATGACAGGTAGTTTGGGAAGTATTAAGAATATGGGAGTAGAAGAAGGGTTTATTTGAATAGTCCAGAATATATATGATGGCGTCATAGCCAGGGTAAGGATACCTTGAGGAAATACTCGGGGCTTTCCTGTGAATGGTGGGGTGCACCAAGGTTCAGCACTTAGCCCATACCTTTTCATCCTTGTTATGCATCTATCCACTCTGCTATCTGTGAAGCTATCCATGATGCTTATCAACATTTCCCAAATGATAGCTTGGAAGGGACGGTCCTTCAGCATTGCCCTCATGTTCTTCCACCATGAACCCCTTAGACATTTTCCTGTGGGGATATGTAAAGAATAAAGTGTGTGATACACCTTTCACTGACATCAACATGTTAAATGAAAGAATAATTTATGCAATATGAGGTGTACAAGGTGTATACATAAGTTTTTTTCCAGTTTGTTTGATAAAGTAAACTCATTATTGTGATGGGAAATTAATTTTTTTTTTGTTATTCAAAATATTGCCAATTGGCTTCCACACATTTCACCCATCTTTCAGGTAATTTATGTATACCATACCAGAAAAACTGCTTGTCTGTTGTGGGAAAACATTCATTGAGCCGTTTTCCAACTTTCCCGATATTGCTGAAGTGCAGCTCTGCAAGTGCATGCCCCATTGGTGTGAAGAGATGATAGTCCAATGGCGCCATGTCTGGGGAGTGTGGTGGGTGTGGAAGGATGTTCCATCCAATTTATTTCAGTGGCTTTCTCTGGTTTTGCTGTGTGATATGGTGCATTGTCATGCAGCAGAATCACTTTGCCATGTGTTCTGGCCCATTCTGGTCATTCTTGAATCAATGCATGATTTAAATTGATCATTTTTTGGCAGTAGCATTGCACATTACCTGGTTCACCAGGCTTCACAAGTTCATAATACACAATTCTGATCTGGTCCCATCAGACACAAAGCATGGTCTTCTTGTCAAAGTGATTTGGCCTTGGTGTTGAAGAGCCAGCTTCACCAGATGAAAGCCACGATTTTTTTCCCCTTTGCATTTTCAAAAGAAATGCATTTTTTGTTACCTGTCACAATTTGATGCAATAATAATGTTCATTCATGGCATTGATGCAGAATTTCACAAGTGACTTTTCAATTTTCCATTTGACGTTCATTCAAATCATGTGGGTCCCATTTTCCGAATTTATTGATCTCCTGCATTGCTCATAAACGTCTGCTGATCTTTTGAGACACATTTAATGCTTTGGCCAATTGCTGTTGAGTTTGAGTTTGGTAGTCATCTAATAACTACTGCAATTCCCCATCTCTGCACTTTTGTGGGTTGCCACCAGAGCACTTACTGTCTTTGACATTGATATCACCACTTTTAAATTGTCAAAACCATGTCTCACATGTTCTAATTGATGAAGCACGTTCACCATATGTTTCTACCAGGAAATGATGACTTTCAACAGCCTTTTTTCTTTGGCTAAACAAGAAATGTAATGCATGCCACAAATGTTTTTCAGGCACAATATTCTACATTATCATTGAAGAATAATACAAAGACACTAGTTTTTGGTGGGCTCAACTTGAGTGTGTTTGTCGTTTAATATCAGAGGAACAAAATGATGTATTTGTCAAGCTAATACACTGTGTACATTTCACTGGTGCCATGTGTTTGTAAAACCAGAAGAAACTTATGCATACACTTGGTAAAAGCTTAAATCCAGAGTATCTGTCAGAAAACCACATGTTTCTTTCATAAATAGGAAAAAAAAATTTATTCCAAATACTCTCTTCAAAAAACCTGTACAGTAGAACCAAAATGTTTTGGCAAGTGGTGCTTTTATAAGTACCTTTAAAAGAAGGTATGGAGAAAAAAATGTGAAATATACATTACATTTATAATACTGTGTTGCAACGTTTTGTGAAATTCAATACATTTCTATTTAAGGGATGTTAGAATTGTTTGCAAGCCCTGTTCAATTGTTCTTTGAATACCTACAAAATGTCAATGAAATGTCATGAACTAACAGTGGCATGATGGCATAGGTTCAAATAAAAATGCTCCAAGAAGTGGACATTCACACAAGCTTTCAGACCATGAAGGAAGAGAGGTAGTTAGAAATTTGCAAAATAGCTTAAAAATAAGTACCGCCAACATTGCCAAGAACATTTCAACTGTTTCAGGTACTATAGCGTGGTAAAATTTGGCTCAAAACATATTGCATAATAAATTAAAGAATGGATGCTTTACTATGTGCTGTGCTTGCTACAAGCACACCCAATTGTGATTCTGTGGAAAATTTTAGATATAAATATTAGAAAAACGAAAATATATTCAGAAAGAAAAATTATAAACTGCTTCAATAGAACAATGGGAAAAATTCTGTACAGAAGCAACCAAAAAAATGAGTTTATTGTATTCCAAAACCACTGCAGGCTGTAGTTGAGACTAAAGGATTTCATACAAAATATTAAATTTAAATGTTATTAAATTTAATTAGCCTTATGAGTAGTGTATGCTTTCCAATACCTTTTCTTTGGTTTGTTTGTTGGAGTTTAAGGTCCCGTCAACTACGAGGTCATTAGAGACCCGTCCACTGTATAGTTCTAATGCATATACTGCACAGACACTACACTAATGTGACGATTATTGGGTATTAGCAGTACCCAGCTTTCCCGAGCGACCACCCATGTCAGTACTGACTGGGCTTGCGTTGCTTAACTTCAGGGATCAGACGAGAACCTTTTCTTTGGTAATTCCATGCACTTCTCTTCTACGCATCCTTTCTAAATTCAATAAGATTCTAAATGTGATCTGCTAATGCGATGCACTGGTTGGTTTAACAAATACTCTACCAATTATCAGTTAATCATCCAGTCCCAGATACAAAACAACAATTCATTGTATTACATGTGACCATAAAGAATTCCAAAAAACGTTAATTGGCTCAGACGTTATAGAATTGTTGTAGGCAGCTAAGCTATAGCCAATAATACATACTAGGTAGTAGTGATTAGCCTGTGATGCTTGTTGGTATAGTAATTCATAAACAGCAATGGCAATTCTTGAATATAACAAATGGTGCCAGTCCAATCTGCAGTTGGCTAAACAACTGAACATAGGACATTGTCTAAGGGGCAGTGGAGGACCTATTGTAATTGCTAGCTATTTTTATACTAAGGGATTCTGAATATTTAAAAATATTTGGGGTGCAATTTTTTGAAGTGCTCCTCCCCCCCTTCGATTCGCCTCTGGATCATCCCCTGTGTGGGGACAGAGTAACTTTTTAGTTTATGGACTTTTATTTTAAATTTCATCATCCTAATAAAAGGTGACCATATTTTTGTCCTTTGTTTTATTAAAACACAGCCTTATGTAAAACGGAAACCTGTGAAAACGGAAAAAAATTACGGGAACGATCAGGTACCGTTTTAGAGAGGTTTTACTGTAATTCATAAACAGCAATGGCAAATTCTTAAATATAACGAACAGTGAAATCCCTGAATGAATCCTAATATTTCTAATACTATTGTAATTAGTGAATTCAATGACTTCTACAGTTGCATTTAGCTCATGAGCCTTGTTTCTCTTTTGTTTCCCTTTTCTCTTTTTTTTTCTATATTTTAAGAGGTGTTGTGTAAGCCATTACTTCCCTAATTTTGTTTAAATAATGGAACAAATAGGAAAAATAATCATAGGTAAATTGAAAAATACATTAAAATTTAATTTTCACATATTTACTAGCAAATAAATTAATAGTAATATAATTAATAGACATACCGTATTATCTCGTGTATAATACACAGTTTTTTTTCCCAAAAAATTGGGGGCAAAGTTTGGATGCATATTATACATAGGAATAAAAATTTCAGCCATTTTCAGAGGAACACTAAGCATGCATAAAGAAAATAGTCACCTGATGTTTTCAAATAATGCATGTAGGCCTATTTATGTTTCCAATCATGTGATTATGTAGATTTCAATACCAGAAGTTCATTAGAAATTGTTTTAGGACTTGATGTATGTGAGCAACAATGCTAAGCCAACTGGCAAACTTAACCTGCATATTATACATAGGAATTAAGATTTTTACATTAACTTAAATCTTGAAATTTGGGGTGCGTATTATACACAGGTGCATATTGTACTCGAGATAATATGGTACTTTAGATATACAGTACAGTGTGTATCAGTAAAGGTGATCGTTTTTATAATTATTTAAAATAAGGAGAAAAAGCAAAAAAATGATCATCAGTAGATACAGAAATATATAAGAATTTGAATCCAACATATTTTACTAGTGAATAAATTAATAGTCATCATCATCATCATCAGATCTGTGGGTTCTAGCCCTCCACTGCCGTCAGGTCCTCATCCACCACTCACACCACCATATCCCTATGCACAACTTGCTCCCACATCAACTTCAGTCTCCCCCTGCCCCAGGTGCTTCTGACCACCTGCATTCCTGCATTGGACCTAATGAGCTATGTGTCCATAACACCTCAACCTATTCTCCTTTTTAGCGATGTCACCCACCCCCAGGCTACCTCTAATATACTGGACTCAATTCTATCAGCTCTTGACACCCCACTCATGTACCACAGCATTCACAACTTGGGCACTTGCATTCTATTGACGTCACTCTTCTTAACTGCCAAAATCTCTGATCCATACAGTATACCACAGCTGGTGTAACCACTGCCCAGTAAACCTTCTCTTACAACTTGATTGGGACCTCGTTTATGCTTATTTGTGTAATGATGTGGTTTTATTGTTGATAACATAATTTTGCTTGTGTTAAATGTGTAAATCTTGATCATTAGTATGCTCTCTTTATGGTATATTACCAGTGAATGCTTCCATGGTGACATCAAAGGCATACCAAAATTTGATTTGCTAGCGCTCTGAATGGCCAACCTTATCTATAGCACTGCCTCCTTCACTCCTGCCTGCTCAATCAGTCACTCGACGTAGATTTTGATTATGAAACTGCAAGGCGGTAGGGGGCGCCACTTACGTATACTAGTGATATATGTTTTATGGTGTATTTCAATAGTATATTCTGAATATATTCAGTGATTTTTGTTGTATTTTGGTAGTCTTTATCAAAATATCAATTTGTAATGCAAGTTTGGAACAAGTTCCTTGTAATGAGAAAAGGAGAGGAGGAGCTTGTCATGTCCAATTCAGGATTTGCAGGTGGTTGGAAGCACCTGCGGCATCTTAGCATCATTTAGGATTGTTATGGTACACACCGACTTGCAATCAGAATTGATTCAGGCTAGAACCTGCAGACCCGATGATGATACTGATAGTCACCTACTTACGACTGTTTTACTTTATGACCAGTTTGGTTGCTGACGACCCATAGCCAATCAGCAATGATGAAAATCATCACCCCCTTCTCTAAGCTGCCATAAAATCCACCCCACCATAAAAGGTAACCCTTTCACAGTACAGTACAGTACTAGAAGCTTCAAGGTGCAGGTGGGTGTGCATCAAGGGTCAGCACTTGGCCCATACTTATGCACTCTAGTCATGGATGAGCTGCTGGAAGGGGTAGGGGAATGGGCCCCTCAGTGCTTGATATTTGCCGATGATGTGGGAAAGCTTGCAGAGTCCAAAGAATAGGCAAAGACCTACAAGACGACAATATAGCTATGCAATATGGCTCAGAGTGTTGGGCTGTGAAGAAGGACCATGAAAGGAGAATGCAAGTGGCTAAGTAATGTGAGTTGATAGGATCCAAAATGACCATGTTGGAGGTAGCCTGGGGGTGGATGAGGAAGAGTAGGTTGAGGTGGATTGGGCATGTGATGAGAAGGGGGAGGAGGAACTAATTAGGACCATTGTGGGACTGCAGGTAGTCGGGAGCACCAGTGGGAGGGGAAGACCAAAGCAGATGTGGGAACAGGTGGTACAAAATCACATGGTTGTGTGCGGGGTGGATGGGTGTCTGATTGGAGTTAGGCGGGGGTAAAGGATTGGAACCCGCCGACTCGACCCAGACACGGGCTGGAGAAGGGTGTTATGATGACGATTTCACAGTAAAGTACGGTACATATAGCAATACTCAACTTGCAGCCAAATCATGTTACAACTGGTCTATGGGAACCAAATGTGGTCGTAAGTCAACGACTACCAGTAATACCATATGATAATAATGATGTAAAATTAATTTTTTCAAAATTTTAAGAACATTAAACAAAGACATTTTCTTGTATTATTGCTTGCTTGTATCATTTTTACTATCCTAAGTAAGTGGCGCCACCACTGGTGATCGGCCGCACTAGCTTGTCCAGCAAATCCTTTGTTAAAATTTTCATTTAGGCAGGATGTTAAGGAGGCAGTGTCTATAATAACATTGGGAGCTTGCCCCTGGCGTCGGTGGAATTCTCCAAAAGATGAACAGTAGACTGCCGATATATATGCATAGGGGTTGCAGCCTTGGTCGGCAACCGGCTGCAGAAAAAATGTAACTAATATATCCGTCCTTGTGCTCATTCAGAGGGTCAAGATGGGTACCCCACCCTGCCATAGGCGGGAAAAGGGTTAGGAGTTGCTTGTTTTGTCTGTTCGCAATATTTGCATTTTTACAACGGGTGTTAAGAAAACGTCATTTAGCCAGTGAGATACATGTAGTGGTTAGACAAATTTTGTGGTGTAACGAATTCGACATCTATACAGTAGAACTTAGATATATCAAACTCGCTTACAGTATATCGAAATTCTGCCTATATCAAAGTTTAAGCGCCAGTCCTGCCTGACACAATGTTAATCAATACGAAAGATGCCCTGATATATCCAAACTCGTTTATATCGATCAGAAGCCTCTGATCAGTAGCCTATGGGGTATATCGAAGTATCATAAATATAGTATTTGACTTTGGTCGACAGGGACTATAGAGCGGGTCTCACTCCATCTAGACCAAGGTCTTCAAACTTTGTCAACTCACGAAACCCTTAGAACTAAAAGGTTTCTATCTCGTCACTGCAATCCAATTGGCAGCCCACACATGAAGCCTCTGATGTACCCATGTACCCCTCTGGTTGGAAGTGTGCCCCTGGCTGAGTATAAGGTTAGAAAGGATCATACATGTACATTTAGGGATATAAGGGCACAGACATATTCATACTACTGGTCTTTTTTGACAAGGGCCATTTGGCAATGGAATACCTTTTGAGAGGATAAAGTGGAGGGCATCCTGAAAGAAATAGCCACCATTGCAAGTATTGTAGGGGGAATCATTTGTAGGAATGGGAGTTAGTCTCTCCACCTCCAAATAAGGCTGCTTGCAGTGTAGTGAATTAGAATATAACTCCTTTATGTTGGGATCTTATTGATTTTATAACATTGTTTATCTTAATATTTTAGGTAGTGTGTGGGGATGGATGGGGACCAAGAATCGCAGACCCGACCCTGCCACTGGCATTAAAAGGGTATGATGATGACGATGATGATATAATGATCGTAATATTTTATCCTAAAATCGAAATTGTAGATAGCATAATAGTCGGACATTTATACTTGCACATATGTAAATTTTGACTATTTAATTTCCGGAATTGGATATATCGAAACTCGGATTCAGTTGGCTCTCTTTTTACGTGAGTTCTTTTAACGCGATTTCCAAGTTACACGGTTTGAAAAAAAATCTCTTAATTTTAAAGTCTTATTAATTATTGATAATGCACCAGGTTAGAACATCCAAATGTTCAAATAGTATTTCTTCCACCCAACACAACAAGCCTTCTTCAGACATTAGATCAAGGCATAATTTCAACATTCAAAAAATATTACCTTAAGCGGACTTACAAATTCATATTGAATAAATTAGAAAATGAGTCCTTGACAGTAAAAGACGTGTGGAAACAATATTCTATATTTGATTGTATAAATTCAAGTTGCATCTGCTTCTGCTGAAATAAAACCAGCAACTCCAAATGCCTGTTGGAAAAAGGTTTGGTCAGGATGTATTCCAAGCAATACAATGATTGAAACATGAACACTTTGGAAGGAAATTATAAGTTCGGCACATGCTATTGACAGAGAATGTTTTAATAATTTCAACCATGATGATATAGAAGAACTGATGTGTTAAATGATGAGATTGTTGCACTAGCTTTAGATGCAGTAAATTCAGAAAGTGAAAGTGATATTGAGGAAAACCCCAAGCCCTCTCACTTCAAAAATAATTCGAGATGGTCTTCATCTATGCAGCAAATTAGAAAATCATTTTCTTGTTAATGACCCGAAATTCTGAAAGGGCCTTTAAATTCCAACGTGAGCTGCAGAACTGTGTTTCTGGATATTGTGAATTGCATAAACATTTAGTAGAATCATCAATGCAAAGTTTAATTATGGATTACATTGTTAAAAAATAAAATCAGCCTACAGTGAGAATGAAGGTTGCACAAATTTATCACCTATACCAAAGAGATCAATTGCAGAAACAGTTATTTCTGATGATGAAAGTGATTTGGAACCAGTTCACAAACGATGCATACTCTTATCAGATAGTGATAGTGATTAAAAACATGTAAATTTATATTACTTTCTTATAAAATAAAACGAGTTGTATTTAAATGCAATTTTATTTAAGAATTTATATAAGTTATTTTCAGCTTCTCAAAGGAATTTATTAAGAGACCCATTTTTTTTAACGTCAACAAAATTTTTTTTATGCGGTTTTACATTAGTTTTAATTCATAATTTCGGAGTTACGCGTACAATTTTTCCATAGACTTAGAGTCTTTTTAACGCGAATTCTTTTCATGCAATTTTCTGAGGAACGTATCCCCCGCGTAAAAAGAGACCTGACTGTATATCGAAGTATTTTTCACGGTCCCCTGAGGTTCGATATACCAAGATTCTACTGTAGTAGTTCATTTAATTATTATTCATTCTTTTACAGTTGGTTAATAAAACTTTACTATTTATTATTCCACTGGAGCTCCATGTTGAAATAGCAAGAATATCGACAAATACGTATTCATGAAGAGCTTTATGACTAAAATTTTATAACAAAAGACACTATAACAGAAGGCTATATTTTTGGAATCACTATGAACACGCCACACTATATTTCTGGAAGTTGTGGCGTTTGGTGAAATCTGAAGTAATGTCCTTTCATTTCCATTAACTCTTCGTGAGTGCCCTTCTCTACCACAGACCCTCGATGAATGACAGCAATTTGATCGGCAGCTCTGATAGTGGACAGGCGATGGGCCATAATAATACAGGTCCGGCCATTTTGAGCTCTATCAAGTGCCTCCTGCACCACCTGCGCACAAAAGAAATTGGAAACAGTTCTGCCATATGATGTAGTAGAAGAAATCAGAATACGGATGCCAATCAGCTAACGTACCTTTTCATTTTCAACGTCCATTGCAGATGTTGGTTCGTCCAACAGTAGGATTTTCGGATCCCGAACTAGGGCTCTCGCAATGGCGATCCTTTGCTTCTGCCCACCACTTAATTTTATCCCTTTGGTTCCCACGACAGTATCATATCCCTGAAACAGACGGAGAGTATCGTCAGGTGACAGTAGTGACCATACAGTATATCATTTTTGAATGACATTTGCTGTTACTTGAGGTAGCGTAATAATAAAGTGATGAATATTGGCTTTAGTGGCTGCCTCTATAATCTCATCCATTGGCACCTCTCGATTGGTATCCCCATATGCGATGTTACTAGCAACGCTTCTGTTGAAGAGCACCGGCTCTTGAGATACGAGTCCCATTTGAGAACGCAACCATTGTATATTCAACGATGTTATGTCCATGTTGTTGTAAGTCTGAAGCGGTATCACTATGAATATGTATTTGCTGGATTGCTGGATTAGTTTTGGGTTGGGGAATAAGCCAGGCAGCCATAACAGGACGAACCCTTAGGAGGCTGCCCGCGGAAGATGAGGAGGTAGGTGAAAGGATGAACAAGAGGGTTAATTTGCAGCACCCTCGTTCTTTACCAACCACCCAAGTTGGTATTGACGTGGGCTTGCGATGCTTAACTTCAGTGATCTCACGGGAACTGGTGTGTCCAAACGCAACTTGGCTGCACATGTAGGCGATTCCTTATTAAATATCTAGTCGGGTGATTTACTTACCACGTATCCTTTGGTGGGGTTGTAGAACCGCTCGAGTAGATTTAGGCATGTTGTTTTACCACACCCGGTCGTGCCAACCAAGGCTAATGCTTCACCAGATTCAATTTTGAGGTCCATGTCTTGTAATACAGGTGCATGTGGCCGAAATGCATATTTAAATGATATTGAATGAAATTCCAAATTCGGTGGGCGGGAGTCGACCTATTGACATGGTTTCTTTTATGTCAAACAGATAATTGGCTAACTGTACGGTTTTCTGCGGATTGCTTACCATTGCAGGCTGTATCCCAGAGTTTTGAATTTCCTCAATTTTCGGTTGATATTCCAATATTTTTGATATTCTTTTTGCTGACACAAGTCCTTTGTTGATGTTTGGAAGGGCAAAAAATATTTCTCCAATAAAAATTGTTGCATACCAAATAAGTGCTAAAATTCTGTGAAGGTAACGAAATTGACTTTTACATTGGCTGAATTAATTCCTAAGAATAATAGAAAGAAATACTTCACGTGATTGCGTCTCCAACTTCTACTTCTCTGTAAAGCACTAAAGGTCCTAAGTATGTGTGTAAAGCACATAAAAAGAACATCGGCGCACATCGTCCTAATGCGGATGTAAAACCCAAAATGTGTATGGTGACGAGAACCTGTCTATTAATTATTATAATGTTAACGGCAGCAGACATACTCAGACCGGACATACTGAATCAAGTTTTATCAGAATCGAAATTTGACTTTACTTGTGAAGCTCTGTCATCTTCTGAATGTAATTTTTGTGAAATGTGCTTTGTGAATGAAGACCAACTACTGTCCGGATATTTGTAGCTGCTTCTATTGCAATCTGATTAAATAAGAATTCTTTCTGAAATTGTAGTGCAAGGAAAGTGGTGCATTCGTAATTTAATTTGGTAACTGCATACCCTGTTGGAGTTGTCTGTAATTTTTGATTGTAATTTTGACCTCTTCATACCCATGGTATATTGTATATAGAAGGGAATGAACGCCACTGTTGTTGCACATAAAAATACTAATCCCATTTTCCAACTTATCATCAAAATGAAGATAGACCCAAAAAGCAATCCGGATGTTTGTTGCAATATGGTGCCCATCTTCGATCCTGAAGCCTGCAAGCAATACCTCATGACTACATTGAAAATGCAGTAGAACCTCAATAACATTGCCCTCAATGGGAAAGAAAAACTTGCAATACTATGGAGCGGGTTTTTCAACCTTTTTATTGGAATGGAACCCTTTGGAGCATTTAGACTTCCGGCGGGACCCTTTGGAACATTTAGACCTTTCGTGGAACCCCATACAGTGACAAAAAAATTGATACCGGTGTGTGTTTTAGCATAAGAAGTTGAATTCGTGGCCGAATGTTTGAGAGACATCCGAAGTTCATCTTCGACAGACAAAAGTCATTCTCGTTTCCTGTGTTTTTATTGTTATTTTTATATTTTACCTTGCCATTTGTGGAACCCTTGGGCGGACCTCACAGAACCCTTATGTTCCGCGGAACACTGGGGTACATATTATGGAGAGCCCTCTTAATATTGCCTTCTGTCATTGTCATTAGTATAGAGGTTTTGTTCATTTTCGAATTCTGCACTTTCATACATACTGAAACCTATATTCATTTTGCACCATACACACTAACATGTGCAGTAAAAAAATATAATCAGAAAACTCACCAACATAAGAGAAATTAAATTACGTATGTGTATAACATTACTTGGTTGGCAGTATAGCTACTGTCTGTTACACAGTGTTTCAGGGAACTCCCTTTCTCACAGTTCAGTTTATCAACTAAACGAAATTAATATCTTCATTGCAAGGCACTTCTTGTTGCAGGAGATTCTATTTTACCTCAAACCATGATTCCATTTTCGTTTTCAAAGATCCAGTAAAAGTTAAGTACATATAATATATGTACTTAACTTTTGTGATATTATCACAAGACAAACCATGCATCTTTAAAAAGTTAACTCATCTTGTCTAGATTTACTTCAACTGCTTCTTCACAAACCTTCCTGAAAGTTATATTTTTCCTCATTTTCCACATCTCAAACAACCCATTACTTCCTGTAAATCAGAAACTCCAGCTTCCTCAGCTAATTCCTCAGCTTTCACAGTGAGTTGTGATCCATTAACAGGGATGTTTTGGTTATGTTGAGATGTGAACCAACTTAAAAGGCAAGTGTCATCAAATTTTAAATTGTGTTGTCCTTTTCTGGAGGGATTGCTTTTGTCAAAACATTGCTGAATCGCCAATCTTTTCACCCAAATAGAGGAAACAGCCTGACAAGTCACTCCCATTTCAACTGCGACTTTTTGATGCTTTGCACCACTTACAACAAATCAAATGACCTCTAATTACTTATTTAGAGAAATTCCCTGCCTTTTGATACACTTCTTTATAATTCTTATGATCAAAACATTAAGGAACAGAACATGAGACTTACTTGCCAGTAAGAAAGTAAATTAGTGAAAAAAATATTCATACAGAAGTTCATAATTAGTAGCACACAACCGGAGCAACAATCGGAAACAATGGGGAAGGTAATAAAAGAAATATTGTGATGGGGCAATGTTAACGAGGTTTTCTAACCCTTTTTATGCAGCATGGAGAAATATTTCATTCACAATAGTATGGAAGGCAATATTAACAGCTGCAATACTAACAAGTCAAGTTTACATAGAAAAGTGAAGTGCGTGACTAAGGGTGGCAATATAAATGAGTGGTAGTGTTATGAGATGCAATATTATGGAGATTCTACTGCATTTCATATCCTATTAGATGGAAACCCACTTACGTCCTGGAGATTAAGGGCGTCAATATTTAGTATATTTGAAAGCGAGCCAAGATTGTTGCTAGGATTGTCAAAGAAATTCCAATCCTGAAATTGAACGATAAATGTAGAATGTTAAATACAGTAATTTTCTACTTTGGCCACCCACAAATTCCAAGAGAGTGAGCAATTTCTTTTGTGAGGGTTTATTGTGCCATTAATTGAAGCCCTGCTCCTTGCCTGCTCCTTTAGCCTGCTATTGAATCGTTTCACCAGTGTGACCCGTTGCTGTAGCTCACTATTTAACACTATCCACCCGATTTCGTCCTTTTTCACTATCTGTATATATTAGCTTTTATATTTTACCAAGGGCCCTTGATCTATCTCACCTTCCATCTGGTTTCCTGGAGAAGAGCAGCTACACTAATCCTCCTTCACTTTAAGTGCAGCCAAGTTGCATTTGACACACCAGTTCTCGTGAAATCACTGAAGTTAAGAAGGGCAAGCCCATGTCGTACCAACATTGGTGGTTGGTAAAGAACGTTGGGTGCTGCAAATTTTCCCCTCTCCTATGTCCTCTCACCTACCTTCTCATCTCCTGTGAAGAGCCTCCTAAGGCTGTGGTTCTCAAAGCGTGTTCCGCAGAACAGTGGTGTTCCGTGAAACAACTTCGTGTTCCACAAAAAAATGTAATGCACAAATAAAGCAATGGAGAGATACTCTGGTGTGACTCTGAAGTGGAGACAGGCAAGGGGAGTCTTGTGTGATAGGAGGATCCCAATCTCGTTGAAAGGGAAGTTCTACAGGACAGTGGTTAGACCAGCTATGCTATATGGATTAGAGTGTTGGACAGTGAGGAAGAGCTACGTAAATAGAATGCGAGTAGCCGAGATGCGAATGCTGTGACACATGTGTGGCGTGTCGAGAGCTGACAGAATTAGGAATGGGCATATTAAAGGTAGCCTGGGGTAGTGGACATCGCAGAAAAAATGAGGGAGAATAGGCTGAGGTGGTATGTACACATCATGCGAAGAGGGGAAAGGAGCTCGTTAGGTTAATTCCAGGAATGCTGGTGGTCGGTAGCACCCGGGGCAGGGGGAGACCAAAGCAGATGTGGGAACAGGTTGTCCATAAGGATGTGACAGTGTGTGGGGTGGAGGGGGAACTGGGGGAGAGATAGACGGGGGTGGAGGACTATAACTAGCAGACCTGAACCTGCCACAGACGGGATAAGGGATGATGATGATGTAGTAAGTACCAAGTGTAGAAAGTGTACAACCTTCTTTAAAGTTTATGTTGAATTGTAAGTGTTCCGTGCTAGTAAAATGTCAGTTTAGTGTTCCCTGACTTCAAAGAGATTGAGAACCACTGTCCTAAGGGTTCGTCCTGTTATGGCTGTTTTGGCTTTACTCCCAACCCATGAAATTAATCCATTAATCCAGAAAATAATCCAGTAATGCATTTGCAATGGCAGCCGAGGTCCCCACCCCATGACATTGTGCACACATGATGATGAAGCCCTGACAGCTGCCGGCACTGTGGGTTTAATCCCCTGTACTGTAGGTTGGGTGGTATTTTTTGGATTTCCCTTTTTGGATTGGTGGTAAATTTTGAGTTTCCTCTCCACACTCCCCACCCACCATGGAGCCCTACATGGAGACGACCATTCGGGTTGCCAGGGTAGGACAGATAACTGTCACAGAGCCATGACCCCCGAGTACCAGGAGCAATAGGCATTGGCGGCTGTCCATGGTATCTCCCACAGCAATTATTGATCCGACCGGGTATTCGTCTGACTGCCCGTTTTCTATTGGAGGCGGTGGCCAAAGTGGCCTGTTGAGAATTTAGAATTGTAGTCAGTCATTTAGCATCAGTCCAGTATCGGGCCTAGAACTACTGACGAAGTTACCGAACAGGATACTTACTGTGCCACCAAGGCGGGTTTTGTTAGCCATTAGCCAGAACTGTAATATTCATGTGTATTGGTTCAGCTAGTCCCTACTAGGAAGGCGGAACCAACTGAACTACTTGTCTGACGTCGCTTATGTAGGGGTCTTCGCAGTGGCGGCAAATTTCAATACTCTTAGAGCACACAAAATTACCATGGCGCAGTGGTTGAGAATCACTGCTCTTTATCAAATGTTGGTCTACCCGTGCACTAGGAGGCGTCACTAGGGGGTATGGGGAGTGCGGGCCGAACCGGGTGACACCACTCGCACCATGAGAAATGGGGTGACACCAAAGCAGAAGAAGCAGCTTTTTCGGGAGAGGGGGGTGACACCATAGTGTCACCGCACCAGGTGACGCCAACCCTAGCGACGACACTGACTAAATCCACTGCATTCAAAATGTATAACCTGTATTAGAAATTTATAGCAGAAAGCAGGTTGATGTTGTATTCTGGAACTTTTCATGGTACCCCAGGATAATTTTTGTTCTGTCCGTGTTTTATGGCCCTTCAACTAAAGGTCATTAGAGCCCCGTCCACTGCATAGTTCTAAGAAAGAGACTGCAAAATCATTACTCTGATGCGACGATTTTGGGTATTAGTGGTACCTAGTTTTCTGAAGTGGCCACCCATGTTAGTTCATTAATTCATTGGTGTTTTGGAGCCCTGAATCTACTAGGTCATTAGAGCCCCGTCCAATGCGTAGTTCTGATACAAAGACTGCACAGACACTAAACTAATCCGACGATATTTGGATACTAGCGGTACCCAGTTTTCGAAAGCGGCTACACATGTCAGTCTAGCTGGGGTTGCGTTGCTTAACTTCAGTGATCAGACGACAACTGGTGCATCCAATGCAATTTGCAAATTGCTATCCAAATGTTCGTCTGTATGCTCTGATACTAGTAGTTAATGGGGGGGGGGGGGGTTCTCATCTGGTACTAGTTACAATTTACGGAAGAGTTTAGGAAACAGAAATGCGAATCCAATGACCTGGTATAATATTGTAGTAAAAACTGTCTTACGAACTTTCCTAGCCAGCAGTTCTGCAGAATATGTTATCAGCGATATCTGTAAACGTGAAGGCATTAGTAGTGTAAATAAAAATGGCACACAGATAGAACATTAATTACCTGTAGAAAGGAGCAAATGGCGGCACCAATAGCGAGAACCACGAACATTAAAGTGTAAAATGTACATTCCTTAAATATAAGTTCAATGTCATCTAATGTAAATGCCTGTTAAATATAGTTTAGTGTTAGTATCATCATAATAAACCTGCAGCTTGCATGTTCTCTATGTTTTATAACCTTTAACATGCAGCCATATAATAAAGCATAAAACGGTACGGACAGCCCCATTCCACACGCACCCAAGTACCCTAACGCAAGAAGGCACATCTCCTGTCGGCATAAAGACATTAGCAGCCCCAATGATGGTGGATGATTATCATTGATTTCATTTCCGTTGTTTCTTTTCACCTATAATTTTATACGTCACAATTGCTATATTTGTGTTAAGATACGCTCTTTGCTGATCTTACCTCGTTATTTGGAATAGGCTCATCTGGTAGACCGTGCGGTAAAAGATCCTGGCAGTACTCTTCCTTTAACGCATCCCCTGCCTGTGGTAATCCACATGTGGATAATTCCTGCTGTAAAATTGAAGTGAATACATTCACGTTGTCTACTCACAATTTAAATACCATCACGAATAGCATATGTTTATTACTTGTTTGTTAAACATGGCATAGTAAAGTCCACCTTGTGCTATTAGTTCATTGTGAGTTCCAAGTTCAGCAATGCGTCCATTTGACATGACTGCTATACGATCCGCATTGACAATGGTAGACCAGCGATGGGCCACTACTAGAATAGTCTGATCCTTTTTTGCCTAAAGTTCCAAATAACGCAATATAAACATTAATCTGCTGCGTAGTACATTTGAATTGAATCGTAACCTGCTTTCATTCACACATTTCGCTATCCAGCGTAGGAAAATATCTAAGCCCCTTTATCTTCTGAACCAACTTTTTGGGAATTTTGAAAAGATGGACTCTGTTAATCTATATATTTCAACCAAATGCAGCGTGTGCATATGAGATACACAGGTTGCGAACCATTGTGTCTTTATAATATTTACTTTGAGCAGAAGTTTGAGAAATCTCGCTTCCGTTGTTGAATCCAACGCTGAAGTGGCTTCATCCAGCAGAAGTACTTTAGGATTTCTGATGAGGGCTCTTGCGATGGCAATTCGTTGCTTTTGACCTCCGCTGAGTTGAGTGCCACCTTCACCAACCAACGTATCGTATTTCTATTTCAAATAATCAAACGTGAAATCCTGTTTCACCTTCAGCTAAACCCAGGTTGAATTGTTGAATTGAGTTGTACACGATGCTCTAGCATTTGACTTGTATAAATCTCCACATCAGTGGTCACAAACCAGATTTCGTTGCTCACATTTGGAAATCTGGAAATGAAGTCATGGGCATTAGCCGCCCTTGATGCGTTTTCTATATCTTCTTGAGTCGCACTCTGCAATCCATATCTGATATTTTCTGCTATTGTAGTGCTGAAGAGGACAGGCTCCTGACTTACAACACCAATGTTGGTCCTAAGCCATCCAATGTTCAGTTCTCTGATATCATGACCACCTAAAGTAATCTGAAAGTGATATTTATTTACTCATTGTGCATAGTTGCCGATTGTTATAATTAATCTGGCAACGTACTTACAGTGCCTTTTAGTGGATTGTAAAACCTTAATATCAGTTGGATTACTGTTGTCTTTCCGCTTCCACTTTCCCCGATAAGGGCCATTGTCTCATCGCCACGGATATCGAGGCAGAAGTTGTTCAGGACCTGTGAGAATGAAGTTACATTTATTTATTGTCTCATTGTGAATCCCGCTTCGAGAAAGGAGGGTAAGATTCTTTTGGGAGAGAGAGGGGGAGATTGAGAGAGAGGGGGAGATTGAGAGAGAGGGAGAGATTGAGAGAGGGGAGAAAGAGATACAGAGAGACTGAGACAGACGGACAAAGAGACAGACGCGCGTCCTGCGTGCCCCTTCATTCCGGTAAATGCGTGATTTTTACATGCAAATAAATTTGCACATAAAAATGCTCTCTTTACTATGCTATGGGTATCATTTTACAGTGGGCCGACGGTAAATAATCATAGCAATGACAGGATGGGTACCCGACCCTATCATAGGCAGGAAAAGGGTTAGGAACTACAGTGTATTTCAATTCTGCATTCCCAGGGTTAGGGTTAATATGTAGATTCCAAATTTGGGGACAATACCTTCACTTCCGGACGAGTTGGGTAGGTGAAGTCCACAGAATTTAGTTCCAGGTTTGCAACTTCCTTCCTGGGTATTAATCCTTCACTTGAATTACTGTCTATTTCTGGCTTCTGAAATGCTGATATTATTTTCTTGGGCAATTTCACCACTTTGTTTGTAATTTCACTACTATATGGCTGTTTATGGACAAGATCCAGCCGCCATAATGTTGTCATTGCAGTATACATACCCTGTTGATGATGTCCAAAATGATTTTTGCAGAGACTGTTGCCCTTGTAAATATCTCAAAATACGGAAGGCATTCTGTAAGGTATAGGAATGCACTGCGATTGCATAACAGCACCTTTTGAATGAAAATCTTTTATTCCATTTCCAACAGCATGAGCATATCATCTTCGTGTGATCTACTTACTGCAGCTACGGTGAACACGCTGTGAGAGGTATCAGAGTATCCTTGACTGCTGTCATATATTAATTTGACACTAAACCAAAACGCAAGACCGTTGTTGGCAATGTGAATAAAACTGTTAAATGCACTTCCTCCAGCCGTCAAGAGACCATACTTTACTCCTATACTTATGGAGTTCTTCAGTCTTCTGTCAAATCTAGTTAACATAGAAACTAATTATGATCTCATGCTAAGGTATAAACTGGCTTCAGGATTCTTGTTTTTTTGTTTTACCTGTCGCCTTCATTCGACTGACCACTAAAAGCCTGCACTGTACGGATTGTCCCCATCGCTTCTAATGCGATCGCAGTGGCAGCGACGTTGGTGTCGCGTTTGGCTGCCATCAAATTTTTCTGTAGGTGTTTGACGGAGATTAGGGCTAAGAATGATGTGGAAGAAATCGCGAGAAGAATAAGTGTCAACTGCCAACCCGTAACGAGACAGGTGATGACATTGAATGTGAAAGCTCCTAGGAAGTTAAAGGCTACTCCAATTTTGTCTCCAAGTGCTGCTTCAAGATTGTTGGTGTTTCTGAAAACCTGGATAATTTAAAATTGTGTAATCGACTAAGTGTTTTTGAAAATTTCAACTCACTGTATAGCCCAAATTGGAAATTCTTCTCCTTCCGTCGTATCAAACCAACTAATGTCCTGTCTGAGAATCGATTGGAAGAGTTTGCTTCTGATGCGTTGGACCTGGCGTTCCTTGCTCATATTCAGACTTACTGACATTATGTAATAAAGTGTCATTTGAACTGTGGCTATGATGACCGTTCGATAAATATAGAAGTGATTTTGAAATTCAAGATTGGTATTTCTTGTGGAGTCGTTCATCTCAGTTGTGGTCCTAAAATGATATGTTGAGTCCAAATCGAGTACGTTACTTGCCGATTCGAATATTAGGGGAATACTTTACCATTCATTGTTACAGATGTGAGTTGATTGGTTTTCACATACGCTAATATTGTATCCCTCCTTTTCAAGTGGTGATCGAAATTGTACTAGGGCATTTATGAGTTCACTATATGTAATACATGACACCGGTATACACATGGCCGATGTCAGGGCACAGAATATACCAATGAACATCAGAAATTGTTCATTGCAATCGAAAAGGATTATCTGTACCAGAGAACTGAATGTAAGCATACTGGCATTTTGTAAGGCAAAGCTGGCTGTTTATTTCTATACCTGTCGAATGAATCGAAATGTTGACATTGTTGCTCTTTTGTTTCCTTTAACTTGGCCTGCTCTTGAATCTAAAAAGATAATAGGGAGATTGAGCGTACAGTTACCGATAACCATTTGTCCCATGAGCAGACGAAATTTAAGGTGCGCATGCTCCACAAATAAAATTAATTGTTCGGAGCATGCGTAACTTAAGTGTCGTCTGCTTATGGGACAAATGGTTATCGGTAACTGTACGCTCAATCTCCCTATTGACGTCGCTTAAAACTAGATGTTATCGCTGAACGGTTTGCAGCTGTGAGATCGCCTTTAATTGACTGGGATTCACAAAATTTTAAAGATTCTTTTTGATGCGGGCTATATTGTCCATGGGTGGCTATTGAAAGATCGGTTAAGAACATCTGAACTGGTTCGTATGGTTTTAGTATGTAGTTCTGCGGATTGTTGGGGAAGATCAGAAATGCTGCGGGACCCGGCAGCCCCCATCATGGTGATTGTCCTTCTGGGACCTAATGACCGTTGTTGTCGATGGGCCCTAAAACACTAACAAACAATCACAACAGGGGCCCGGCAGAGGTTTAATAATGGGGTGTGGGAGCCATATCGTATATAAAATCAGAGGTCCCCACATTGTGTGCGCCATCCTCAGCTCCCTCACTTATTGCGCGGGGCATAGAGTATAAAAAGAAATTTCCGAAAATGTCCGACGAGTGTATGAAAATTGTAAAATACTCGTCATATATAGGCCTAATGGGTGCAGAATATCCGAGGTACCTCTCTGGCGCTCAATATGCAAAGTGCGGTCTCTAGGGTCCGTGATACACACCCATGTTAACTATTGGTGCCTCATGTTTGAAAAGGGATTCCATAAATTTGGCGTATTACTCGAACAAGTTTGACATTATTTGGCTCGCCTCCTCAATTTATTACCTGATCAATTATTAGAGAAAAGTAGACAAATATTGAATAACCATGTAACTTATTTGGTAGTTGTCAAATTTGCAATCCTCATAACTACTTCCAATTTGCCGCCATTGATTGTGATAGTGCGTCTATTGTGGGGAGTTGTGTTTCTGGTGGTTTACGCACCTGTTTCATCATCATCTTACCCTCCTCCCACCTTCGGCGGGGTAGGGTCTGCGGGTTCTTATCCGCCATCCCCGCCTATCCCCTACCAAGGCCATCTCCACCCTGCACGTCTCCATGTCCTTCTGAACCACTGGCTCCCCGCTACCTCTATTGTGTTCTCCCCCACTAAGGTGTCTGGTAGTTCCTCAACGTTGATTCATCAAATTTTTGTGTCGGGTGTTGTTGATCCTCCCGTGGTGTTTCCTGGTTTCTGAGTTTCTGTTGGATGATTTTGTGATCATGAAGAGCTATCCCCGGGTGCCTGCTTGTCATGGTCCTAGATGTGGTGTATGCTTCTCGGCAGCAAAGCTTGATGTGGTTGGGTCCAATGCTTTGTTCGGTGCCCTTGGTCCTTTGGTTGAGCCATGGACTTCTAATCCTGTGGGTTTCTGTCACATTTTGTGCTTGTGTTTGCATGGTGTTCTGGGGATTTTTTTCCCTCTGGTTTCGTCTTCCAGATGTGGGTTGGTGGAATCCTGAGCTCTCTGCACTGTGTATCTCGGTTTCTCGTCACCATCATTGTTGGAAGACCTCAGGAAGCCCCAGTGACTATGCTGCTTTTTCAGTCACTCGTCACATGTTCTCCAGCAAGGTCAGGGAGGCTAAGGCTTAGGCCTGATGCTCCTTTATCAACCCTCTGGGCCTTCATCTGGAGCATTTCTGTTCCTTGGCCTTCAGTTTCCCTGGCTGCCAGTCGTCTGATTTTGGAGACCTTAGTGAATCCTCTTCCTCTGCTGCCTGTTGTGGTGTCTTCTTACTCATAGCAGTCCACTGTGGGTGGGTTTCCCCCTAGCATGTCACCTTCTGATTTGCTTTTGTATATTTCAAGGCTCAAGCATTCTTTGGGGCAGTCGCCTGATGGGGTGCCCACCTATATGTTGAAGGCCCTGGATATTGATAATCTAGGGTGGTTTGTTCATTTGTTTAACTGTTGCAAGACTTTTGGGGTTGTTCCTGTATCCATGAAGACAGCCTTTCGTTGTCTCTATACCCAAGATGGGAGCCTCAGCAGGGTGTCACCCTATTGCTGTACTCTCACCACTTGCCAAGGTTTTTGAGTGGTGGGTGTTTGACCTTGTGCAAGATTCTGTTCTCACCTGTACCCCGGGGAGCGGCGAGTTGCGTTGGACACACCAGTTCTCGTCTGATCACTGAAGTTAAGCAACGCAAGCCCAGTTAGTACTGACATGGGTGGTCGCTCGGGAAAGCTGGGTACTGCTAATACCCAATAATCGTCGCATTAGTGTAGTGTCTGTGCAGTATATGCATTAGAACTATACAGTGGATGGGTCTCTAATGACCTCGTAGTTGACGGGACCTTAAACTCAAACAAACAAACAACAAACAATCCTGTATCCCAGTCTCACAATTTAGTGCTAAACCCAATTCGTTGGTGTCATTCGTGGTTCTCTCAGTTTTCTTAGCAGTGCTTGATTCAGTGGCTGTGGGGAATGTCTTTGTGCTTTTGAAAACTGATATTGTGAAGGCAGTTGACTGTCGATCATCAATCACTAATCGTCTCAATCTCCAAATGTGTTGCTAATCCATTCCTCTTCACTATTCTTGTCCCTTTCCTCAAGGGCAGGGTGTTGTTGCTGCAGTCTTCCCCTGAGGCCCATACCTTGGTTAGAGGCGTTCTACAGGGCTCTGCACTGGGGCCCCTCATGTTTAATGTGGCTACTGCTTTGCTTCCGTCTGTGTGCACTGACTGGGCCTTTTGGTCTTATGCCCACGACAACTTTTTTGGGTTGGCTACTCCTCCTTGTCAGTTAAATATGGCCCTGTGTGGTATTCCTTGTTTTACTGAGCATCTTACCAGTTGGTATGCTGGTCTTGGGATGGCGATCCACATGGACAAAACTAAAGTTTTAGTTTTTGGGGCCTCACCTGGGGCGCTTGTTGCACTAGAAATGTTTAGGCCACTCAGTGTGTTAGGTGTGCTGTTGATACATCCTTCTCATTTTTTGGGGTCAGAGTGATGCTTTGGTCAACAAAATCAGATCCCTGGTCTATTTGTTCAGAACGCTTGGGTCATGTATCCCTAAGCTGATTTTGATATTCAGAGCTAAGGTCCTTCTGGTCATTTGGTTCTCTGCCCCCTTTTTGGTGGGGATGTCTGTGTCCCATCTTGACCCCATATGTGTTGCCTATAATGCTGTTCTTCATGCCATTTCTTGGTGTCTGTGGATGGCTCACCTCACATCTTTCAGCAGTTTTTTTATTTTGAAATCTAACTATCATTGGTGTGGCACTTCATAATCCTTGCCACCCGTGTCATTTTATCAGATGGGATTTCCAATCATATGTTAACGTTTGCACGACTTTATGTCCCGCTTGTCCCAGCGGTACGCCGCTTGCCCCACTTTGTTGGTACCTTCTCAGAAGCATTCACTCGTCCATGAAATACGTGGAGCGGCTGTATTACGTTGGACACACCAGTTCTCGGCCGACCACTGAAGTTAAGAAACGCCACCCAGCTAGTGCTAGTATGGGTGGTCATTTAGGAACACTGGGTACCGGTAATACCCCAAAATCGTCGTATTAGCGTAGTGTCTGTGCAGTCTTTGCATTAGAACTACGCAGTGGACGGGGCTCTAATGACCTTGTAGTTTAGTGGCGCTACAACACCAACAAAACAAAAAAAAATGGGTTGGCCTACTAGGTTGGCCACTGATCAGGCAGGCCCATCGCTTGCATCAAATTAAAACATAAGGCATCCTGTGCTGGATGGACATACATTCAAACAATAAGGTACAGTAGATACGATGTCATAAGTTTTGTTTTTTGCTCTTCGGGAAAGCGTGTCTTACCTCCCCTACTTGAGGGCGCTCACCAGAAGCCCCCAAATCGCTTTGTCGTCTGAAAACTCTGGTCATCTTACTTAAGGTATTCCATATTGGTCATCACTGATTGTAAAGAAGAAGCACATTCCTTTCAAATTAGATTTTAAGTTGGGCATGCGAGCAACAATAAGCCAAACTTATGTGAGACATGCCAAATTGACGTCATTTCAAAAGTTTTGTAAATGAAAGCTGATGAAGTGTCAATAGTTCATGAACCAGTTGCGTTACCTACGGTCGGAAAATGATTTGAATTCATTAAAGGAAGCGTTGGGTTAAAAGGGTGTAGGCAGAGCCGGTCCTAGAGTTTAGGGGCCCAAAGCAGCAGACGATTGCGGGGCCCCAGTGCCAAGATTAATGAAGTTGATTGCTTACCAATGCATTACTTTAATACTGCATTTTAAAACTCACATGAAATCAAAACACTGTAATGCTATAAACCGTAGCCCTACGCAAATTTAGCAAAATGAATATTTTAATTTTCTTTCGCTACACCAGCACGAGGCCCAAGGCTGTTGCCTCGGTCGCCTTGCCCTAAGACCGGCCCTGGGTGTAAGCAACTACTGTGGGCAAACACAAAACCATTATGTGCAGCCTAATGCGTTGGGCACCAGTTCTCGTCTTATCAGTTAAGTAACGCAAACCCAGCTAGTACTAACATTGGTGGCCGCTTGGAAAAACTGGGCACTGCTAATACCCAATAATCGTCGCATTAGTGTAGTGTTTACGTAGTCTCTGAATTAGAACTACATAGTGGACGGGGTTCTAATGACCTTGTAGTTGAAGATCCCTAAACACCAACAAAGCAGAAACGTTGTCATAGAAATGCGTGTAGAGCATGAGCTACCTGCTTTCATCTTGCCATAGGTGGAAAAACGTTTAATAATATTGAATATTAAATTCATGGTCTCAGACTTTGATCCTGTCAGTGAAGTATTGAGAAAGTACTGTATTTCAAATAACAATTCGTCATTACGACTTTAACCAAATATTTTCCCTCATATATTGTGTATGATTAGCCATCTTTACTTACCAACTGCCTTCTTCATTCAAATGATGGTGGATTGCAGATTCTTTGCTTGCGTTACCACTGGTTGTTAAACATACTAATGACTTCTACTTATAGTTGCGATTGTAATCCATCGTTGTGCATTATTTGGTATATTTCCAATTGGAAAGTTTGTAAGCTGGCTGCTTCTCATTTTAGACAATGTAACTGAACTATTAAATTTCAGAATTAATATTGTGTGGAAATTGTTTTCTCTTTCAATTATTTCTAATGAGCCATAATACTTTTTCCTCCATCAATAAATTTAATTGCATAGTAAAGGTTTGCAAGATCCCGTCTTGGTGGTGCATTGGGTAGCGTGCTCGGTAACTGCGTCTGTCGTTGTAGGTGCGATACTGGGTCGATATGGGTTGGCCTCTTTCGGGTGGCAGAGATGATCCAAGTTCGCCTTCCTTCGGATGAGAAGCAAAACCGAGGTTCCGTATGATATTCATGGAAGAACCCTCTCTGGCATGCAAGGCAGCGGCGAGTTGCGTTGGACACACCAGTTCTCGTCTGATCACTGAAGTTAAGCAGCGCAAGCCCAGTTAGTACTGACATGGGTGGTCGCTCGGGAAAGCTGGGTACTGCTAATACCCAATAATCGTCGCATTAGTGTAGTGTCTGTGCAGTTTATGCATTAGAACTATACAGTGGACGGGTCTCTAATGACCTCGTAGTTGACGGGACCTTAAACTCCAACAAACAACAAACAACATCTGGCATGCAATGGATGGATGAGGCAAAATTTCCGGGTGTGGGAGACCGCATCCTAGCGTGGGCAGAATACCCCAACGAACACGAGGCAACCGGTTAGTAACCGGCTGCTGAAAAACGCTGGTCATCTGATCATCATTGTGTCCATTCAGGGAGATGAGATGTGTACCCGGAGTTGCTTGTACCCGACCCTTCCATAGACAGTAAAAGGGTTTGGAGTTGCTTTATATTAGAGTAAGGATATGGTAGTGTGTGGGGTGGATGGGAACTTGGTGGGTGATAGGTGGCAGTCGAAGGCTAGAAGCCGCAGACCCGACCCTGCCACAGGCGCAATAAACGGTATGATGAAGAGTTGTACTGATTTCTGGGTTTTTAGAAGTAGTTCTGCTATTGATGATTGTCGTAGGGGAAAGGAGTTCTCAAAACGATCTATGATATAGAGCGGTGGTCTTCAAACGTTGCCGACTCACGGAACCCCTAGAACTTTAAGATGTTTTGGGGGAAACCCATCCCACCTTTAGAAAAGTATATCTTGCCGCTGCTAACGAATTTTCATTTTGACTCGCGGAACCCCATAGAGATGACCGCTGATATAGAGTAAATAATTTCATGAACGTAAATACCGTATTTATTCTAATTAACAGCGCCCTCTAATAAACGGCGCACTGTTTATGAAAGGCCCTGAAATCATCATCATACCCTTATCACGCCTGTGGCAGGGTCGGGTCTGTGAGTCCACAGAACATGCTGGGACTGGGGGGCACCCCAGCCAGGCGTCTGCAGGACCGGCGAATTGCGTTGGACACATCAGCTCTCGTCTGATCACTGAAGTTAATCAGCGCAACCCCAGCTAGTACTGACATGACTGACCGCTTGGGAAAACTGGGTACTGTTAATACCCAAAAATCGTCGCAATAGTGTAGCGTCAGTGCAGTCTCTGCATAAGAACTATGCTGTGGACGGGGTTCTAATGACCTTGTAATTGAAGGACCCTAAAACACCAACAAACAACAACAATAGGTGTCTGGAAACCTCAGGAATATTAGCTGGGTTGTCTATGGGGGGTGCCTTATTATAGGTAATGGTGATTTGGTTAGGTAGGAATTGTTTATTGATCATATTTTGGATTCTGGGTTCTTCCTACTTTTCAAACCTGCGGTTTTAAATGTGAGTGGTGTAGGGGCCTACATTGTTTTTCAATTAGATTCTAAATTGAGTTTTTAGGAACAAGTAAAAAGCAAAGCTCATTATTAACTAAATATATTCCGTGACATCACGAGTGTGCAGGGGCGGATTCAGAGGGGGACAATGCAGCACTTGCTCCCGCCTCTCAGTGCCTCAATGCGGCGCATATTTTAACCGATTCCGAATTCAACTTTTCAAATGATAAAGCGTTTTTGCATTTGTTTTTTTCCCATTTCTATAATGCCAGTACAATCTGCAGTTCGGGACAGTAGGGGACCTATTGTAATTGCTAGGTAGATTTATACTAAGGAATTATGACTATTTAAAAATATTTGGGGCGCACGTTTTTTGAACTGCTCCCCGTGATCCGCCTCTGAATCCGCTCTTGCGAGTGTGTTTTGCTGCTACCTTTACTTATCAACTGTCTGCTTAACTCAAATGATTGTGGCAGGGCCGGTCCGTCCATAGGTTCAAAGTGTGCAAAGAACGCGGGCGGCTGCCCTGATGGGGCGGCCGGCCACCTTCTCCAACTTACAAGTAAAACGAAACTTTTAATGCTTTGATGCTTCAGGAAAGAATCCAGCCTTGGTGGCGTAGTAGGTAGAGGGCTCAGTAACAACGTCAGTGGTTCTAGGATCGATACTAGACCGTGGTGGGTTGGCTTCTTTCGGGCGAAAGAGATCCCCAAGTACGCCTTCCTTCGGATAAGAAGTAAAACCGAGGTCCCACGTGGTGTACAATAGCACTAGCACACGTAAAAGAACCCTCTCTTCTGTGCAAAGGGCAGATGAGGCAAAATTTCCAGGTGTAGGATGCCTCTACAAACAGTAGACCGACGATAAATAAGCACAAGGGTTGCAGGTTTGGTCGGCAATTGGTGTGGAAAACCGTTGTACAATATATCACCATTGTGTCCATTCAGAGGGACAACATGGGTACCTGACACTGCCATAGGCGGGAAAAGGGTGATGAGTTGCTGTTGTTTGGCAAACAATAAAAATTAAAACAAAATAACGATTTCTTTACTCGAACAAATCAACGGTAACTTAGAGACATTAAGGAAAGTAAGTGAAAATATTGAGCGTGGCGGCCTCGACATAACTGCACGCGAGCGGCCGAACCTATAGGACCGGCCCTGGATTGTGGTTCCTCTTTCTTTGTTTGCCGTACTATTGAGTTGTAAAAATATGACACCAATGACTTGTACTGTTTGTTTTCCACTTATGAACGGGGAATTGGGAACCTTTATCGTTTTGATTACTTCTTATTGTGTTGGACAAACCTGTTCTCGTCTGGTCACTGAAGTTAAGCAACGCAACCCCAGATAATGATGACATGGGTGGCCGCTTAGGAAAACTGGGTTTTGTTAATACCCTAAAATTGTCGCATTAGTGTAGGCGCTGTGCAGTTTCTGCATTAGAACTATGGAGTGGACGGGGTTCTAATGACCTTGTAGTTCTAATGACCCTAAAACACCAACGAACTACAACAACAATCGTTTTGGTTGCAATCCGTCATGGACGTAATTTGACGTATTTTTAAAATTTGAAAGTTTTCAAGACAATTAAAACTTCTCAGACAATATTAGTAAACAATTAAATTTCAGAATTGGTAGGAAATTGCTTTATTATTTATCTTTCATCCATTTCTAATTGACCTATTGTTTTCTGTACATCTATATGCTTGATTGCCCATGAAGTGACCACAATTCTTTAGTGTTGTCTGAACTAGTGGTTTTCTATATGATTTTTCGTATTTGTGTTTTGCTGGTATGTGATACCGCGTTGCCAATGGTATTGGGATAAACTACCGAAAGGTTAAGGTTCTATTTTAAATCCACTTAATAGGTGGACCCTTCTGAAGCGGATGGGAAGGGGAAATGGGAAAGAGGACACTAAGATATACCCTGAGCCATAACAGTGATGTACCAGCACCTCCTATATATGAAGGCCTACACATTGCATAGTGACGTCTAGCAGAGGTAGTCCATTAGTCTTACCAGTGCTTCACAAGAAAATCATTACAGTAGTATAGAGACTATACTAATGCCTTTTAGTGTTTAATTTGGTGGGTGTATACTAAAGACCAGTGGTCTTCAAAATGTATTCTGTGGAACCCCGGGGTTCCACAGTACATCTCTGGGGGTTCCACAAGTCAAAATAAAAATTTGAAAAAAAATTATGAAGCACTCACTAGATACCTAGTGTTCATTAACAAAAAATACAAAGAAACATTTATGTGGAAATTAATCAGAAGCTTCATCTGTGGGCTGCCAATTCCTTAGCAATGGCAAGATATACTGTACGTTTCGAAAGGTTGGATGGGGTCCCCCAAAACATCTTATAGATCTAAGGGTTCCATGAATCGACAGCTTGAAAGCCACTGCTGTAACCTCATCATCTTTATCACCATACCCTTATCCCGCCTGTGGCACAGTCGGGTCTGCGGGTTCTAGCTTCCAAATACCTCCCACCAAGTCCCCATCCACTTCACACACTACCATATCCTTAAAATCAACCTGCCCCTGCCTGCATTAGTACCCTTATCCCACCTATGTCAGGGTCGGGTCTTTGGGTTCTAGCCCTCCACTACCACGTGTCCCCCACCAGGTCTCCATTCACCTCACAAACTACCATATCCTTACAGACAACCTGCACCCACGACTACTTTGGTATCCCCTGCCCTGGGTACTTCCAACCACCTGCATTCCTGAAATAAACTTAATGAGCTCCTGCTCCCCTCTTCTAATTACGTGTCCATACCACCTCAACCTATTGTCCCTCATGTTTTCAGCGATGTCCACCACCCCAGGCTACATCTAATATACTCATTCTTAATTCTATCAGCTCTCCACAGCCCACTCGAGTACCAAAGCATTTGCATTTTGGCTACTTTTATTCTATTGACTGTTATGGGTTATATCTTTTACTGCCCTATCTCTAGCCTTCACCAGTTTAGAATATTCTCTCCCTTGGTCTTTAACTGATCAGAGAAGGCCTCGTACTTCTGGTATTTGGCCAGGGCAGTAATCGTTTTAGCTGTGGTTTTGGCCTGCCTGCATTGTATTTTTGATTCCTGGTTCCCTATCTCCATCCCCCTGTGAAAAGCAGCCTTCTTTTGCTTAATGGCTATTTCTACCTCATCATTCCATTGCCATATCTGCCTGCCCTGGAATGCCTAATTTTTCTTGTGACCCTGTCCCACATGGCATCGGCTGTTCCTTCCCAATCCCACATGGCATCAGCTGTCCCTGTCCCTTCCCAATCCCACTCTGCCTGCCTGTGACAATCTTGTCCTGCCCACAACGCACCCCTGAGAGGCACTTAAAAATAACATTCAAATATACTGTATATAAATACATACCCTGGAGTTTGCTGTTGCATTTGGAAACTTAAAAAAGCCATGTTTGGTCCTTCATTACAATTACCTGGACATTTTGGAGCCCACAACGATAAGGCATAGGACACAACTATAACTGAAGACTTTATACTGTAAATCCAAAATCCAAATTTGATGCTAAGCACAAAATTTAATCCTTCACCACATAATAATGTACAATTATATTTAATAAATTATTAAATCTACTGTGATTAATTATTTGAATTTCACTAAAAACACGTGGGCTACAATTAATGAAGCACAAATTTAATGAAGGTAATGATCTACGGGGACTCTATGTTGCAGTGGACTACTTGTAGTGACGTCATAGGATTGTTACGATCTTATGTGTAGGCCTTCATATAAAGGAGGTGCTGGATGGACAGCAGAGGTAGGGTCCTTCTCTCCCCGTCAGAGGTACAGAGGACGAGGGAAGAGTACATTGAAAACCTCTTGAATGCTGCAGGGGGAGATGGGGACCCTGGGTGGTGGTGGACTGTGTGTCAGAGGTGGAAGTAGCCAGGGCGCTTAGGAAGATGAAAGATCGGAAAGCTGTAGGCCCAGACTGAATCCCTGTTCAAGTGTGGCTTAGCCTAGGGAGGACAGGTATCACGTGGCTAGGGAAACTTTTCAGTAGGATAGACAGCGCAAATAGGATGCCATCAGCATGGCGGGAGAGTTGGATTGTACCACTCTTCAAGGGCAAAGGGGATGTCCCAAGAGTGTGTTAACTATAGAGGTATAAAGCTGGTGAGCCACTCCATTAAGCTCTGGGACAGAGTAATGGAATGTCGCCTCCAGTATAGGACTAGTATCCATGGAAATCAGCTTGGATTTATGTCAGGTAGGTCCACAATGGAGCCAATCTACATTCTGAGGCAGATGATACAAAAGTATGGAGCAGCAAAGAAACATCTCCATGCCATCTTTATCAACCAGGAGAAGGCCTATGACAGTGTCCCATGACAGGTAGTTTGTGAGGTGTTAAGAAAATCGGGGGTAGAAGAAGGGTTTATTTGAATAGTCCAGAATATGTATGATGGCTTCATAGCCAGGGTAAGGATACCTTGGGGGAATACTGGGGGCTTTCCAGTAAACGGTGGGGTGCACCAAGGTTTGGCACTTAAACCATACCTTTTCATTCTGGGTATGGATCTATTCGTGAAGCTATCCAATGAAGCTATCCGTGCTGCTTATCAACATTTCCCAACCGATGGTTTGGAAGGAGTGGTCCTACAGCATGGCCCTCACGTTCTGTAGCCATAAACCCCTTAGACATTTTCCTGTGGGGATATGTAAAGAATAAAGTGTGTGTTACACCTTTCACTGACATTAATGCATTAAATGAAAGAATAATTGATGTGATACAAGGTGTATAAGCTTAAATCCAGAATTTCCGTCAGAAAAACACATATTTCTTTCAGAAATAGGAAAAAAGTCATTCAAAAATACTGGTCCTTGCTAGCTATACATTTTCCCCATCTATCGGGCAATTTGTGGATACCATGCCAAAAATTCCTTATATTTTGAGGCAAACCACTCATGAAGCCATTTTTTGCCATTTTAATGAGAATCAAAGTGCTGCTGAGAGAGCATATGGCCCATCGACGAAAGCAGGTGGTAGTCAGAAGGGGCCAGGTCTGGTGAATAAGAAGTATAGGGACCACCTCCCAGTTGAGTTTCTCCGAGTAGTATCAAACCTTTGTTGACGTGTGCAATGATGAATTGTCACGGAGAAAAATCAGCTTGTCATGTCTTTTCCTATATTCTGGCTTTTTATCCACACACTTGTTTGATCAATTGTTAGTGATTTGTGATTGTGTATCGTCCTCGTCCAAAAGAGCCTGCAGTTGATGGTCCTAAACCTTCCTGGGCCGATTTTTATGCTTCTTGTTACTCGGGTCAAAATTGCCATTTTTCAACAAATGAAACCAAACTTTACACGTTGTTTCTGTTAAAACACTGCCATCACAGCCCTCTACAAGCATTTGATGTGATTCGGCAGCAGATTTCTTCAAATGGAAGCAGAGCTTCCCACATACGCTTCTTTGTTGGCAAAAAAGCTAGACATGATTATCAAAGAAAAAATCTCTGTTGTATAAAATTGCTGGTGATGTGCAGTGATTACTGTTGAATGATGAACAGGTGCACATGTTGAAGTTGATTCATGCGGCAAAAAAAATTTTTTTTGAATTGATCATAAGTAAAGAAGACATATGCATCTATCTGGGTTAATTGTTTTTTAATTAAATTTCTTTATCAGGGCAAGAAATTGTGATCACCATGTATTTCTCTACCCAACCTAATTGCAAACTAACTGCAAAATCTGCAAACATACTAACTGCAAACTGTAATGATGTTTAAGCATCATTATCATGATGTAGGTTGGTGGCTGAAGTAAGAGATGGGTAGGCACCAAATGTTTTCTAAACGTTCTGATTTAATGCAAGTAATAGATATTAGAATTAGGTGCAGGGAAGTCTGGTTGTAACGAACCAGGAAAATGTACTAAAAGCGGTTCGTTATAACAGATGAAAGATTTCACTGGGAAACTTTCATTTGTGAAATATAGTACGTTATAACCAAGAGTTCGTTATTAACGGGTTCGGAGATTTTCCATTTATCTTATTACTTTTATTGTTCTCCTAATTTGTTATATTTCCAATGTCATATTTTTCCAACATTAGCCGTTATTAAGTGAATTTAAAGGTTTGTCTGGGCGCCTTCTTTTGCATGCACAACCCTACGATAGGCGAGGAACTGAGTTAGTAGTTATTGTATTTGTTTGCATCTCTTCTTGCTGTTGATTTTTATGTATGCAATCAATCCATCATTTTCGTTAGGAATTATTTAAATTGACGTAGTCATATTAAATGAACCTATCAGTATTCCCACTAATAGGATGGACATTTTTTTCCAAAATGCCGCAACTTCTTCTTTGCTTGTGAGACAAAATTACGAGGTGGGTGAATTTAAATGTCATTTTGACCCAATAAATGACTGACGTGATTCCAGTTACCCTTGGACATCAGTGAGCAAGAGATGTGATGGAAAAAGAAATAATTTATTTCTTTGTGATATTTTTATTGAACGCCCGCCGCAGTGGCGTAGTGGTTAGCACGATCGGCAACTGCGTCAGTAGTTACAGGTTCGATGCTGGACCGAAGCGGGTTGGCTTCTTTCGGGCGAGAGAGAGACTGCGAGTAAAACCGAGGTCCCATGTTGCTGTATGATGTCACTTACACGTAAAAGAACCCTCTCTACTACGCAATGCGTAGAATGATGAAAAATTTCCATGTGTAGCTGCTTGCCCGCTGGCGTCAGTGGAATTCCCCAAACAATGCACAGTAGAGCGACGATAAATAAGCATATGGATTGCAGCTTTGGTCGGCAACCGGCTGCAGAAAAACCATAACTAATATATCGCCCTTGTGTTCATTCAGAGGGACAACAATGGTACCCGACCCTGCCATAGGTGGGAAAAGGGTCAGGAGTTTCTTGTTTTGTTTGTTCGTAATATTTAGATTTTTACAACAGGAGTTAAAAAACGTCATTTACCCAGTGAGATAATTTTGGTGGTTAGCCAAATTTTGTGGTGCTACGAATTCGACATTTATAGTTCATTTAATTACTATTAATTCTTTTACATTGGTTAATGAAACTTTACCAGTCATTGCTCCAATCGGACCTTCATGTTGAAATAGCAAGAATGTCGACGAGTACATATTCATGAAGAGCTTTCTGACTAAAATTTTAATAACAAAAGACAATATAACAGAAGACTATATTATTGGAGTCACTATGAACTTGCCAAACTTATTTGTGGGATTTGTGGTGTTTGGTGAAATCTGAAGTAATGTCCTTTCATTTCCATTAACTCTTCGTGAGTGCCCTTCTCTACCACACACCCTCGATGAATGACAGCAATTTGATCGGCAGCTCTGATAGTGGACAGGCGATGGGCCATAATAATACAGGTCCGGCCTTTTTGAGCTCTATCAAGTGCCTCCTGCACCACCTGCACACAAAAGAAATTGGTAACGGTTCTGCCATATCATGTAGTAGAAGAAATCAAAATGCGGATGCTAATCAGCTAATGTACCTTTTCATTTTCAACGTCCATTGCAGATGTCGGTTCGTCCAATAGTAGAATTTTCGGATCCCGAACTAGGGCTCTCGCAATGGCGATCCTTTGCTTCTGACCACCACTTAATTTTATCCCTTTGGTTCCCACGACAGTATCATATCCCTGAAATACACGAATGTTATAGTCAGGTGAGAGAAGTGAACTTATATAATTTTTGAATGACAAATGCTGTTACTTGAGGAAGCGTAATAATAAAATGATGAATATTGGCTTTAGTGGCTGCCTCTATAATCTCATCCATTGGCACCTCTCGAGTGGTATCCCCATACGCGATGTTACTAGCAACGCTTCTGTTGAAGAGCACCGGCTCTTGAGATACCAGTCCCATTTGAGAACGCAACCATTGTACATTTAACGATGTTATGTCCATGTTGTTGTAAGTCTGAAGCGGTATCACTATGAATATGTAGGCGATTCCCTTTTAAATCTCTAGGTCAGCGATTCTCAACTTTTTTTTCGCCACAGTACACTTTTACTGATTTCAAAATTTGGCGGCGCACTAACAACGACACATTTCGGGGCACACGAACGCCAGAGAAAATATATACTGTAAGTTGTAACCTAACCCTATGCAAAAACTAGCCTCGGTAACTGTGTCAGTAGTTTTTGGTTCAATACTGGAGCGAGGTGGGTTGGCTTTTTCGGGCCAGAGAGAAGCCCTGAGTGCACCTCCTTTCGGGTGAGAAGTAAAACCGGAGTCCCGTGTGGTTTACGATGGCATCTGCACGTGGAAGAACCCTCTCTATTATGGAACGGGTAGAGGACGAAAATTTCCAGTTGCAAAAACTTGCCCCCTGTCTTCGGTGGAATGTCCCAATGAACAGTAGAAAGACGATAAATAGCATAGGAGTTGCAGCTTTGGTTGGCAACCGCCTGTGGGAAAACACTTCCCAATATATCTCCCTTGTGTCCAGTCAGAGGGACAAGATGGGTACTCGATCTCCCGGCGCACTCTCGGGAATCTCGCGGCACACTAAAGTGCCACGGCACAGTGGTTGAGAATCGCTGCTCTAGGTGGATGATTTACTTACCACGTATCCTTTGGTGGGGTTGTAGAACCGCTCGAGTAGATTTAGGCATGTTGTTTTGCCACATCCGGTCGTGCCAACCAAGGCTAATGCTTGACCAGATTTCATTTTCAGGTCCATGTCTTGTAACACAGGTGCATTTGGCCGAAATGCATATTTAAAAGATATGGAATGAAATTCCAAATTTGGTGGTCGGGAGTTGACCTATTGACATGGTTTTTTTTTATGACAAACAGATAACAGTATTACTGTACGTTTTTCTGCATCCCCCGTCAGTCTCGATTGCTTACCATTGCAGGCTGTATTCCAGAGTTTTGAATTTCCTCAATTTTTGGTTGATATTGCAATATTTTTGATATTCTTTTTGCTGACACAACTCCTTTGTTGATGTGTGGAACGGCAAAAAATATTTCTCCAATAAAAATTGTTGCATACCAAATAAGTGCTAAAATTCTGTGAAAGTAACGAAATTGATTTTGATTATAGCTGAATTAATTCCTTAGAATAATAGAAAGAAATACTTCACGTGGTTGCGTCTCCAACTTCTACTTCTCTGTTAAGCACTAAACGTCCTAAGTATGTGTATAAAGCAACTAAAAATAACGTCGGCACACTTCGTCCGAATGCGGATGTAAAACCCAAAATGTGTATGGTGACGAGAACTTGCCTGTTAAATATAATAATATTAACCACAGCAGACATACTGTATAAATTTGTATCAGATTCTAAATTTGACTTTACTTGTGAAGCTCTGTCATCTTCTGAATGTAATTTTTGTGAAATGTGCTTTGTGAATGAAGACCAACCACTGTCCGAATATTTGTAGCTGCTTCTATTGCAACCTGATTAAATAAGAATTCATTCAAAAATTGTAGTGCAAGGAAAGTGGTGCATTTCAAAATATAATTTAGTAATGGCATACCCTGTTGGAATTGTCTGTAATTTTTGATTGTAATGTTGACCGCTTCATACCCATCGTATATTGTATATAGAAGGGTATTAACACCACTGTTGTTGCACATAAAAGTACTAGTCCCATTTTCCAATTTATCATCAAAATGAATATAGCCCCAAAAAGCAATCCCGATGTGTGTTGCAATGTGGTGCTTATCTTAGATCCTAAAGCCTGCAAGCAATACCTCATGACTACATTGAAAATACAGTAGGAGGTCCATAACATTGCCCTCAATGGGAAAGAAAGCAATACTGGCCAGCACCCTGCTGCAGAAAAAGACAGTGACCAATATATCACCCTGTGTTCATTCAGAGGGACAAATGGGTAACCGACCCTGCCATAGGCGGGAAAAGGGTTAGGAGTTGCTTTACTGTGGAGAGCCCTCTTAATATTGCCTTTTGTCATTGTCATTAGTATAGAGGTTTTGTTCATTATCTAATTCTGCACTTTCATGCGTACTGGAAACTATATTCTTTTTGCACCATACACACACTAACACGTGCAGTATAAAATATAATCAAAAACTCACTAACAAAAGAGAAACTGTCTGTTACACAGTGTTTCAGTGAACTCCCTTTCTGATAGTTCAATTTATCAACTAAATTCATAACGAAATTAATATCTTCATACCAAGGAACTTCTTGTTGCAGGAGATTCCATTTGATCTCAAACCATGATTCCACCTGCGTTTTCATAGATCCTGTGAAACTTAAGTTCATGCATCACAGGACAAACCATGCATCTTTAAAAAGTTAACTCATCTTTTCTAGATTTACTTCAGCTGCTTCTTCACAACCTTTCAAACAGTTATGTTGTTCCTCATTTTCCACTTCTCAAACCACCCATTACTTCTTCTAAATCAGAAATTCCAGCTTTCTCGGCTATTTCCTTAGCTTCCACAGTCAGCAACGATCCATTAACAGGGATGTTTTGGTTATTTGGCCCAAATAGAGGGAACAGCCTTATGAGTCATTCCCATTTCAACTGCCACTTTTTGATGCTTTGACTTGTTTGCAACGAATCTAATGACCTCTAATTACTAGTTACTGATTACTAGAGAAATCTCTATTTACTAATTACTAGACAAATTCCTTGCCTTTTGATACACTTGTTATTAATTGTGATGATCAAAGCATTGAGGAACAGAACCCAATACTTACTCGCCAGTAAGAAGATAAAATAGCAAAAAACAATTCATACAGAAGTTCATAATTAGTAGTGCACAAGCCAAGCAAACTATGGTGTATCAGAAACAATGGGGAAATTATTAAAAGAAATATTGTGATGGGGTTAAGTTAACAAGGTTTTGTAACCCTTTTTATGCAGCAAGGAGAAATATTTTTTTGGCAACAGTATGGAAAGCCATATTAACAGCTGCAGTAGTAACGAGTCAAGTTTACATTGAAAAGTGAAGGGCCGGACTAAGGGTGGCAATATAAATCAGTGGTGGTGTTATCAGAGGGAATATTATGGAGGTTCTGCTGTATTTCATATCCTATTAGATGGAAACCCACTTACGTCCTGGAGATTAAGAGCGTCAATATTTAGTATACTTGAAAGTGATCCAATGCTGTTCCTAGGATTGTCAAAGAAATTCAAATCCTGAAATTGAACGATAAAAGTAGAACGTTAAATGCAGTAATTTTTACTAAGGCTGCCCAAACATTCCAAGAGAGTTCCAAAATTCCAAATTCCTTTTCGTTTTATGTTATTAATAGGGATCTAATAATAATAGTTACATCCGTCCCTTCTAAAAGCAAGATCCCTAATAAGCCATACTCCAAACGGGTCTCATATTGGCCGATTTGCATGCTGTATTATAAGCATCATCATTCCATCCATCCTCCTAGACCTAAACACACCCGATGACTCACTACTCTCTCCCATCTTCAACGAAGCCCTAGCTCAGTTTTGTAGTTGTAACTTCAAGTCATCAGTGCAGCCGGAGAAAAATTTGTGAAAAATCAGTTTGCTATTGTAAATTGTTTCAAACGACTGTGCTTATTTATACAGCTACCAAACAAATAAGTGCATATGGTTGAAGCATTGGAAATAGCAAACTAGACAACAAGTTGCCATCCAAATGTTCGTCAGTATGCCGTGATACTTGTGGATAATAGCGGTTCTCATCTGGTACTAGTTCCAATTAACGGAAGAGTTTAAGAAACACAAATGCGAATCCACTCACCTGGTATAATATTGTAGTAAAAACTGTCTTACGAATTCTCCGAGCCAGCCGTTCTCCAGCGCATGTTATCAGCGATATCTGTAAACGTGAAAGCATTAGTAGTGCAAATAAAAGTGACCCACAGATAGATAATTAATTACCTGTAAAAAGGAGCAGATGGCCGTACCAATAGCGAGAACCAGGAACATTAAAGAGTAAAATGTACAAGTCTTTAATATAAGTTCACTGTCGTCTAATGTAAATATCT
>JAAFCE010001036.1:34722683-34802152 GCA_013389805.1 Trigoniulus corallinus | reverse complement strand
TCATTAGTGTTTCCAGCATTATGGATTTGAACTACAGTTGGTAATAATAATAATAGATTTACTGCTTCTTTATGCAGATGAATGATCTTTTCTGCAATATCTTGTTGAGCCTGGTGAAAGATTCTGCCAAAGGACCTTTCCATTACATGCTATGAAGATTTCTGCTTCATCAGCATCTCTACCATGAAAGGCATGTTTGTATTAAATATGCCCTGAGCTACCATCAAAGCCACACATTGAATACAAAATCCTTTGGCTTGATAACATTTCCTTCATTAATTTAGAGGCATGCAATTGTCCTGATTTTCTGGTGTTCATTTTGGCACTTTAGGAAAGACCAATTGCTGAGTAGGTGTTGACTTCCTCAGGTTTTCAGTTTTGCATTCTTTCTGCACTCTCTTGAACACCTTCTTCTGGTGACCATGTGTATGCATGGGCTCTACTGCCAATGGACTAGAGAATGAAATAGATGTCTATAGTGAATTCTTACTGTTTTGAAGAAATCTCTCTTCATTGTGGGTTGCTGCAGTCCATCACACCTTGAACTTAGACCTAAATAGGCCTAAATTTGGATACATGACTTTAGACAAGGTTATCAAAAAAAATGGTCTTGTGAGCTCTTCATTATGTCCAAAAGTTGGACGCAACAGAAATAGGGTACTTGAACCCAGACCTAAATATTATAGGAAGAAATGAATCACTAAGAGACAGACCCCATGACACCATGCACTAGAAAACTCACTGTAGAGAAAAGGGGGCAGATTGGGGCAGAGTTTGTAAGTTTGCCCCAAAACTACAATATATACACAATATAACCATAAAAGAATCACAGTGGCATCACATGGATAACACAACTAAAACCTTCAACTTAATGAAATAATGTGCATTTTGACACTGTAATCTCTGTTTTGCATAAATAAATGGAAGTAGGAAATAAATAATACCTCAGCAAGATAGCTCCATGGTACTTAAATGTATCTCAATGCAAAAATCCATGCAAAAATTGCATGTAAACCACTTTAACTTCAACACAAGGTCGGGGAATATTTTTAAGAAAAATCCAAAACACCTACAAGACATGAATGCATTGCAAAGGTTAAAGAATATATTGACAATTGGTCCCCATCGTTTTATACCCTGGACATCTAGGAATCAAAAAATGAAAACAGCAAAGGTGAAAGCTAAACTTCAAATTTTGAGTTTTGGCCAACTTTTGGATCATCTTGCCCCACTGTGCGTCGGCGGGAAAAGGGTTAGGAACTACAATGTATTTCAATTCTGCATATCCGGTGTGGGGTAGGGTTTAATTTGTCAGGCAGTAATTTGTTAGACAGTAATTTACTTATTAAAGCTCGGCATCAAAGGAATCCTCTAGTTGGGTCTGATTTGTACACATTCTAAGATTCAGCTGTTAAGCGTTTCACGGTTATTAGCAGGGCTGGTCCGTCCATAGGTTCAAAGTGGGCAAAGAACGCGGGCGGCCGGCCGGCCGCCGTCTCCAACTTACAAGTAACACGAAACTTTTAATGCTTTGTTGCTACAGGAAAGAATCCCGCCTCAGTTGCGGGGTGGGTAGCGGTCTAAGTAACAACGTCAGTGGTTCTAGGATCGATACTAGACCGTTGAGGGTTTGCTTCTTTCAGGCGAAATAAATCCCCAAGTACGCTTTCCTTTGGATGAGAAGTAAAACCGAGGTCCCGTGTGGTGTACAATAGTATTGGCACACGAAAAAGAACCCTCTCTTCTATGCAAATGGGAGATGAGGCAAAATGTCCACGTGTAGGATGCCCCAACAAACAGTAGACCGACGATAAATAAGCATATGGGGTTGCAGGTTTGGTCGATAATCGGCTGTGGAAATCCATTGTCCAATCCAGTAGCGGTTCTAGCATACGCGAGGCCCTGTGCAAATTGAAAGTGCGAGGGCCTTTCAAAAAATTTGCAACTAGCAAAAGGGAGGTCCCAGAAGCGCGAGGCCCCGTGCATTTGCACAGTTTGCACGTGCCTAAAGCCGCCACTGGTGCAATCTATCACCCTTATAATCCATTCAGAGGGACAAGATGTGTACCCTACACTGCCATAGGCGGGAAAAGGGTGATTAGTTGCTGTTGCTTGGCAAACAAGAAAATGAAAACAAAATAACGATTTCTTTCTTCAAACAAATCAATGCTAACTTATAGACATTACAAAAGCAACTCATAACCCTTTTCCCGCCTATGGCAGGGTCGGGTACCCATCTTGTCCTTCTGAATGGACGTAGGGCGATATATTGGTCATAGTTTTTTTTTGTAGCCAGTTGCCGGCCAAAGCTGCACCCCTACACTTATTCATCGTCGGTCTGGTGTTCGTTGGAGAATGCTACCGACGCAAGGGGGCGAGCTCCTACATCTGGAAATTTTTGCCTCGTATATCCGTACCCAATAAAACAGCGTTTCCCAACCTTTTTTTGGCTCACGTACCACTTGGTAGTACGTTATTCTAAATAGTACCACTTCGTAAAAATGATTGTATTTCATGGAATGTTCTTATTGTGTGTTATTTTCTAATTCTAGTTGAATACACAGCAAGCATCACTGATAAGCCAAATTGTCAGTGGAGAGAGTGACTTATTCCTAAATTATAACCCAATGAGCCCCCAAGGAACCTGAAGCATAACATCTATTCAGCCAATATTGCATACCTGCTATAATGGCACCTTTTTGAAGAAACTTACTCACATTATCCTCACTGAGAGAATTCCATTGTTGAATGACCCTTGGAAGAAAAGACCACTAATACGAGTTTGTTCGTGCGCCAACCTCCTTCCGTTTGAAGGCATGTTCCTGTCTCCCTTATAGTCTACCAGGGATAACCTGCCCCCGGGTACCCTCATATCCTCATTTCAGCAGTCTGGGAAAGAGCTTAATGCTGTCAGATACCCGCCTCTGATGTTGTGAGTCCCACCCTCATTCCGTGATCATGTCTGAGACACTCAACCTATGAGAGAAGCGATGCAGCACAATTCTTGCAGCCCTCGTTTGTATCATTTCAATTTCCCAAGATAACTACTGCCTAAAGGGACACAAAATTGGACTACAGTACTCCACTATTGGCCGTCATCATCATCATGGTACCCTCCTCCCGCCTGTGGCAGGGTTGGGTCTGCGGGTTTTTATCCTCCACTCACACCTATCCCCTGCCAAGTCTCTCTCCACCCCGCATGTCTCCATGTCCCTCAGCATCTCCTCATCGTATGTCCATACCACCTCAACCGCTTCTCCCTCATCTTATCCGTGATGTCTCTGGCCATAAAGCAAAGCGGGTCTAACGACCGTTCTGTAAACTTTGCCTTTTAACTTTATTGGGACCCAGCGGTCTCATGAAACTCCACTTGCCTGCCTCCACTTCAGCCATCCAGCATTAATCCTATGGGTGACGTCAGAATCTATCTCTCCATGGGTCTGGAAAATGCCATTGCATCACTGGTATACCCTCACAGAGACAACGGATCTCACCCCCTTACCCCTGGCCGCCAAAATTGAAAGTTAGGTATTCCGCCTTCTTCATGTTTACATTAGGACTTCTTTTATCCATAGCTGTCTTAATGTCTTGTAGGCCCTTTTGTGGATCCTCTTTGGACCCCTCAAGCTTTCCCACATTATCAGTGAATACCAAGCACTGAGGGGCCCATTCCCCTATTCCCGTCAGCAGCTCATCCACTACTAGAGTGAATACATATGGGCTGAGTGCTGACCCTTGATGCACACCAACCTGCACCTTGAAGCATGCGGTGTTTCCCCATGCTGTCCTCACCCTAGCAAAGGAACCCTCATTCATATCCTGCACTATCCTAATATGGCCTTCATCAACCCTTTTCTTCCTTAAAACAATCCATAGTAGCATACCTGTCTGGGGACATTATTGGCCATACCAGTGAAAAATAGTCTAATTTTATTTGCATTATAAATTTTATAGGGTGACCATTTTTCCGGAACTCAAATTGGGATACTCCACAAAAAAATACCCCCACCTCCATTTATAAGAAAACGTGTTGCTCATCCAAAATTTTCCTTAAAATATTAATATTGTTAAGGAAATTGCCAATCATGGACTCGATATGTTTTAACCACTTTACTGTATAATATTATTAATTAAAATAATTTTTATGCATTATAGGATTATTTTTTTATGTCCGCCATTATTGACCACAGGTTGGGAAACGCTGCTATAGAACATTAAGGAAAGTCAGTGAAAATATTATGAGGCGGCGGCCTCGACATAACTGCACGCGGGCGGCCGAACCTGGTTATTAGGTTCCAAATTTAGGGTCAATACCTTCACTTCTGGACGTGTTGGGTAGGTGAAGTCCACAAAATTCAGTTGCAGGCTTGCAACTACCTTGTTGGGTATTAGTCCTTCACTTGAATTACTGTCTATTTCTGGCTTCTGAAATGCAAATATTATTTTCTCAGGCAATACCAACACATTGTTTGTAATTTTACTACATATTGTCATTGCAATATACATACCCTGTTGATGATGCCTAAAATGATTTTTGCAGAGACTGTTGCCTGTGTAAATATCTCAAAGTATGGAAGGCATTCTGTAAGGTATAGGAATGCATTGCGATTGCAATACAGCACCTTTTGAATGGAAACCTTTTATTACATTTCCAAAAGCATGAGCATATCATCTTTGTGCGATTTACTTACGGCAGCTACGATGAACACGCTGTGTGAGGTATCAGAGTATCCTTCACTGCTGCCATATATTAATTTGACACTAAACCAAAACGCAAGACCGTTGTTGGCAAGGTGAATAAAACTGTTAATTGCACTTCCTCCAGCCGTCAAGAGACCATACTTTACTCCTATATTTATGGAGTTCTTCAGCCTTCTGTCAAATCTATTTAAAATAGAAACTAATTGTGATCTCATGCTAAGGTATACACTGGCTTAAGGATTCTTGTATTTTGTTTTACCTGTCGACTTCATTCGACTGACCACCAAAGGCCTGCACTGTACGCATTGCCCCCATAGCTTCTAGTGCGATCGCAGTGGCAGCGACGCTGGTGTCGCGTTTTCCTCCCATCAAATTTCTCTGAATGTGTTTGACGGTGATTAGATATAAGAATGATACGGAAGAAACTGCGAGAAGAACAAGTGTCAACTGCCAACCCGTAACGAGACAGGTGATGGCATTGAATATGAAAGCTCCTAAGAAGAAAATGGCCACTCCAATTTTGTCTCCAAGTGCTGCTTCAAGGTTGTTGGTGTTTCTGAAAACGTGAATAATTCAAAATTGTGGAAATACAAAATCGGCCAAGTGTTGTTTAAAATTTGAACTCACTGTATAGCCCAAATTGGAAATTCTTCTCCTTCCTTCGTATCAAACCAACTAATGTCCTGTCTCAGAATCGATTGGAAGAGTTGACTTCTGATGCGATGGACCTGGCGTTCCTTACTCATATTCAGACTTACTGACATTATGTAATATAGTGTCATTTGAACTGTCCCTATGATGACTGTTCGAAAAATATAGATGTGATTTTGAAATTCAAGATTAGTATTTCTTGTGGAATCGTTCATCTCAGTTGTAGTCCTAAAATGAGATGTTGAGTCCAAATCGAGTGTGTCACTTGCCGATTCGAATATTAGGGGAATACTTTACCATTCATTGTTACATATGTGAGTGGATTGGTTTTCACATACGCTAATATTGTATCCCTCCTTTTCAAGTGGTGAACCAAATTGTACTAGGTCATTTAGTAGTTTACTATATATAGTAGATATCACCGGTATACACATGGCAGATGTCAAGGCACAGAATATACCAATGATCGTCAGAAATTGTTCAGTGCAATCGAAAAGGATTATCTGTACCAGAGAACTGAATATAAACATAATGGCATTTTGTAAGGCATAGCTGGCTGTTTTTTCTATACCTGTCGAATGAATCGAAATGTTGACAGCGTTGTTGTTTCGTTTTCTTTACCTTGGCCTGCCATTTTGAACTGCTCTTGAATTGAAAAAAGATACCGGTATTGACGTCACTTAAAACTTGATGGTATCGCTGAACGGTTTACAGCTATGAGATCGCCTTTAACCTGGCATTCACAAAATTTTAAAGATTCTTTTTGATGCAGACTATATTGTCTGTGGGTGGATATTGAAAGATTGGTTAAGAACACTTGAACTGGTTCCCATGGATTTAGAAGTAGTTCTGTGGGTGCCTTTTGAAGTTTAGGTTGGGTAAGATCAAGGTAGGTGCAAGGCACCGGCAAAGTTCTGTAATGCTGCAGGCCCGGTAGAGGTATAATAAAGGGGTGCGGGAGCCATATTGTATGTTTAATTGTGTGCGCTATCCGCAGCTCTGACACTTATTGTGCGGGTCATAGTATAAAAAAAGGAAATTTCCAAAAATGTCCAACGGGTATATGAAAATTGTGAAATACTCGTCATATATAATGGGTGCAGAATATCCGTGGTGCCCCTCTGGGGCTCAACATGCAAAGTGCGGTATGTAGGGTCGGTGATAGACACTGGGGTGCTGAAATTACCCATGTCAACTATTGGTGTCTCATGTCTCGTGCAAGTTGGCATTATTTGGCTCACTTACTCAATTTAATACCTGATCAATTATACTGAACAACAAATTTTCACTTTGGAAAAAATACATTTCTCACTTAGCGCTAGCTTTATTGGGTAACTTATGCTGATTATTGATCTGTTCTCCATTTTGCCCTAGGACGTCAGGTTATCTGGTAATTCCTAGGGCTGCAGTTCCATTAAAACAGTAATTGCAAATGGACATCATGCATCAAATATCATACTCTATATAATTTATGTTAATAATATAGGACTTGACATAATATAGGGCTATCTGCAGATGACACATGCATTACAAGGGTGGTGGATGAAGGTTTATCTTCCTGCACAGAATTACAACACGACCCAAACAAGATGTGTACTGGAGCGTAAAGTGGGAATCCTTGCCATTGAACCTGAACAAATGTAGCTTTCTGGGGATAAGGAAGTCTAGAGGGCGATTTGATCTTACTTATTGCAAGATATGGGTCGCTAATTTTATATTTATTTTTTTTCGTTTGAAAATTTTTTGCAACCCTTAAAATTTTGCACCCGGGGCGGCCGCCTCCTTGCCCCCCCCCCAACACTACGCCACTGACAGCAGGTGGCTGGTGGCATCATGTGTAGGGGTGGATGAAAGCCTGATGGGGATAGACTGGAGTGGAGAATTAGAACCCACAGATCCAACCCTGCCATAGGCGGGATAAGGGTGTGATGATGATAACTATATACAGTTTGTATTTTACAATAGTTCTAACATACTGTAATCAATATAACACTGTTAACAACAATCCCTTCATTATAAACAATACTATTACAATAGTATCGCTTTTAGCGAACACCGGCTACAACGTACGAGAACCGTCAGTCCCTTGAAATTCGTTATAAACGATGTCGACTGTACTTCCAGTTTGCTGCCATTAGTTGTGATAGTGCTTCTATTGTGGTGAGTAGTGCTTCTGGTGGTTTACAATTCTTTAAGGCACCCGTTTCAATACTAATATTTAAGTTCTAGTTGCAACAAATTGTGCAAAAAATGCGCGAACCAGATGCCCCCGTCCCGCTTTGCCCGCTGGAAAATCTGGTCACTTTAATGTATTCTATATTTGTCACCACTGAAAACAATGCGTTGTTTATAATTTTTAATTTATCGCAAAGTTCATGCTGGTGCAATTCAGTTATGCTTTTTGTTACAATTCAGTTTCCTTTTTTTGCAATGATAATATAAAATTATTAAAACGTATTCCACATTTGCTTACCTTCCTCTATGTTTTGCATTTTTAAAATTAGGGTTCACTTCTGTTAGGGTAGGTTAGCTTAGCTTGGCAGTGGCGTCACTAGGGTTGGCGTCACCCGGTGCGGTGACACCCCCTCTCCCGAAAAAAAGGCACTTGCTCTGCTTTGGTGTCGCCCCATTTCTCATGGTGCGAGTGGTGTCACCTGGTGCGGCCCGCACCCCACACCCCCTAGTGACGCCACTGTAGCTTAGGTTAAGTAGTAATTCCTTATCCATCATATTTTGGATTCTAGGATCTTCATACTGCTCGAATCTGTAGTTGTAAATAAGAAGCACATTCTTTTCAAATTAGGGCATGCGAGCAACAGTAGCCCAAACTTAACTGAGACATATGCCAAATTGACGTATATGCTCATTTCAAAAGTTTTGTAAATGAAAGCTGATGAAGTGTCAATAGTTCATGAACCAGTTGAGTTAAAAGGGTGTATGCAACTACTGTGGGCAAACACAAAAACGTTAGGTGCAGCCTAACGTTGGACACCAGTTCTCGTCTTATCCGTTAAGTAATGCAAACCCAGTTAGTACTAACATGGGTGGCCGCTTGGGAAAGCTGGGTACTTCTAATACCCAATAATTGTCGCAATAGTGTAGTGTCTACGTAGTCTCAGCATTTGAACCACACAGTGGACGGGGATCTAATGACCTGTAGTTGAAGGGCCCTAAAACACCAATAAAACAGAAACGTGGTCGTAGAAATGCGTGTATATCATGAGATACCTGCCTTCCTCTTGCCATAGGTGGAAAAACGTATGATAATATTGAATATTAAATTCATGGTCTCAGACTTTGATCCTGTCAGTTAAGTATTGACAAAGTATTGCAAATCTCAGCTCGTCATTACGACTTTAACCAAATATATCCCCCCCATATCATGTGTTTGATTAGCAATCTTTACTTACCAACTGTCTTCTTCATCCAAATGATGGTGGATTGCAGATTCTTTGCTTGCGTTACCACTGGTTATTAAACATACTAATGACTTCTACTTATAGTTTCGATTATAAATCCATCGTTGTGCGTAATTTGGTATATTTCCAATTGGAAGGTTTGTAAGCTGGCGACTTCTCGTTTTAGACAGTGTAAATGAACTACTAAATTTCAAATTGATATTGTGTAGATATTGTTTTGTCTTTCAATTATTTTTAATGAGTCGTAATACTTTTTGTGCATCAATAAATTCAATTGCATATCAAAGGTTTGCAAGATCCCGTCTCGGTGGCGCAGTGGATAGCGTCCTCGGTAACTTCGTCATTGTTTGTAGGTGCGATACTGGGTCGATGTGGGTTGGCTTCTTTCGGGTGGGAGAGATGCTCCGAGTGCGCCTTTCTTCGGATGAGAAGTAAAACCGAGGTGCCGTGTGGTATTCGATGTCATTTGCACATGAATGACCGCTCTCTAGTATGCAATGGATGGATGAGGAAAATTTTTCAGGTGTGTGAGCCCGCACCCTAGCGTGAGCAGAATACCTTAACGAACAGGTACGATACTGGGTCGAGGTGGGTTGGCCTCTTTCGGGAGCACGTAAAGGAATATTCCCTACAATGTAACGGGTAGAGAAAGCTAAATTTCCAGCTGCAGGGGCTCGCCCCTGTCAGCAGTGGAATTCCCGCAAAACGAACCGTAGACTGACGATAAGACTGGAGTTGCTTCCAGTGGACATGCCATTGCCTGTACTCACCCCGGACAAAATGACAAGTTGAAACAGCAGTTTTTCTCAAGCAGCCAAAATGGCGCACCGAACTAGAGCAGTGGTTCTCAAAGCGTGTTCCAAGGAACACTGGTGTTCTGTGAAACCACTTCAAGTGTTCCGCAAAAAAATTTATTGCACAAATAAAGCAATGGAGAGATACTCTGATGTGACCCGCAGAATCAATGGGGGAGGGGGTCACTGAAGTGGAGACAGTCAAGGGGAGTCCTGTGTGATAGGAGGATCCCAATCTAGTTGAAAGGGAAGTTCTACAGGACAGTGGTTAGACAGCTATGCTATATGGATTTGACAGAATTAGGAATGAGCATATTAGAGGTAACCTGGGGTGGTGGACATCGCCAAAAATGAGGGAGAATAGGCTGAGGTGGTATGGACACATCATGCGAAGAGGGGAAGAGGAGCTCGTTAGGTGAATTCCAGGAATACAGGTGGTCGGTAGCGCCAGGGGCAGGGGGAGACCAAAGCAGATGTGGGAACAGGTTGTCCATAAGGATGTGACAATGTGTGGGGTGGAGGGGGAACTGGGGGAGAGATAGACGAGAGTGGAGGGCTAGAACCCGCAGACCCGACCCTGCCACAGGCGGGATAAGGATATGATGATGATGTAGTAAATACCAAGTGTAGAAGGTGTACAACCTGCTTTAAAGTTTATGTTGAATTGTATGTGTTCCGTGCTAGTAAAATGTCCTTTTAGTGTGCCCCGACTTCAATGAGATTGAGAACCACTGCCCTAGAGTGGACCCTGCTGTACTGAGGCATGGTAATGACGTCAGGATGATTGCTAGTGCAATGTTAATTTTTTGCCGTTTTGATAGAGTTGGAGGCATGTTGCTTGTTGAACGATGATGCTTGTAAGGGCAAATTGGGTTATTTTGTTGGACGATGTATAATCTACCTTCAAATTGGTTGTACCGACTGTCAACCAAACATGTTGGATAGTGTGTGGCGGTCTTCTCATTCCACTTGTTATTTTCAATTTGAATCGTTGTTTGCAATATTTAGATTTTTATAACAGGAGTTAGGAAAACGTCATTTAGTTAGTAAGATACTTGAAGTGGTTAGAGGCATTTTATGATGCTACGATCTATTTTATAGTTGATTGAATTGCTAATGTATGTTTTAAATTGTTTGATAAAACGTTGCTATTTATTTTTCCAATCGGAGCTACATGTTTATCCCTTACCTGGTGATGTGGAGTCTGCGAGACTCCTTACCATCAATTTACTGCTATAATTTTTTAAATTATGCTCAGCCATCCTTGGGACTTGGGACTCAGCCATCCAGTACCTTCAAATAATGATAAAATAAATTAGGAAGCAAAATTTTAAGCCTGGGAGACCACGTCACCCTTTGTGTAATTTTTTCTCATAAGTCTGTGAGACTCCACCTCACTCTTCATGCAACTTTTCTTCCCTAACTCCTCCATGTATTTGTGTTTATCTTTTTACAGTCTAATTGACAATTCCTTATTATTTTATTCCTTTGGTCATTAAGTGGTCAATTTCTCAAGGTATTTTTATTAAATTTCTCTCTCTCTGCAAAGTCTCTAATAGGGATTCTAGCTCCACATCCATGGAATGGACAACTTCATGAAATAATGGAGGTATCAAGGTTCCACACTTAGTCCATCAGTATATATATTCAATCTAATTATGGACTCACTGTTGACTGATGTTGGGCAATAGCACCCCAGTCATCATAATTGCTGATGATGTAGAAACCTTTATGACTAAGAGGATGCACAGAAGGTCGACATGATATTAGAACAGTGATAGACAAGGGGGCCAGACTATGAATATGATGAAGAGAGAGTATTTGTCTTTCATTTGAGAGGGACATGGTCCTTAGGATCAATGTAGGGGTGGGACTGGAGACAGACAAAAGTAAGAAAAGAGACCCTGATCCATACCACATGTATCAGGTTGTTGGGCAGCAAAGAAGAGCCATGAAAAGAAAATGCATGTGGCTGACATGTGGATGCTGCAATCCATGAACCAGATGTCAAGAACACATAGAATTAGGAATGGGTATGGAGCACCATAGAAAAGATGAAAGACAGTAGATTGAGATTGTATTTGCACATGATGAGAATATGGGATAGAGAAATGGGTCCATAATGGGCATGCAGGTTATTGGAGACACCCAGGGAAGGAGAAGTGAGAGCAGGAAAGGAGTGAGATCACTTCCAGGAAGGAGAAGTGAAAGCAGGTTTTACATAAGGTCATAGTAGTGTGCAGGGCAGAATGGGATTTTGTCAGATAGACAGTAGTGGAGGGCTAGAACTCACAGACCCTACCCTTACTCATGCAGGGTAAGAGGGTATAATGATGATCATGAATTGTGGATTGCAGCTCATGCGTTTCAAAGGGTAACTTTGTAATTGTTGATTTGGAGATTTTCTCAAAGTTTAGAAATGAAGGGAGTTTGCTTATAGGAAATAAAATGGCATATTTGGAGTCAGTTCTAGAATAATCTAAATTTTCTGTCTCTCATGACAGTGGTTATTATGTCCAATTGTTGTTGTTGGTGACAATGGTGCAAGAGGTGAAATACTTAGGATCTGCTCGAGAGCAATGGGGAGATAGATTTGGGTGTTACCAATAGAATGAATGTATGTTGGTTGAAGTGAGACAGGCAGGTAGGGTCATTTTTGATAGGAGGGTCCCAATCGAGTTGAAAGGTGAGTTTTACAGGGTGTACATAACAAAGTGGATAAACACTGTGCCCTGAAATTAGTAGTAAGAACCCCTTGGACGATTTTTTATTTTTGTTTCAACTTTATGAAGTTCTCTTAAAATATGCATTTTAATGTATAAGAATTAAGAATCCATCATTGCTTTATATATATTTAGTTTGTAACCAAAGACATATTAATTCATAAATACCAATGCAAATCAAGAAAATTTTTGTAGTGCTTCAGAAGTTGTTAATGCAAAAAAATAATTTTAAATAGTAATTTCACAAAATCGCTAAATATTAAATGTTAACATCCATTTTAATAATAGAAGTGCATAATTATTGCAAAAAGTGAAATATTTCATTATTTTATAAATTTTCCATTTTAGGAGTCTGCTAGACTCCACCTCACCATTTACTTCCTAAATTTCCACGTCACCATTTAAGGGTTAAATACCAGGGATATTGACAACTATTCATGAAGGGTTTCTGACTAAAATTTATAACAGAAGACTATATTTTTTGAAGTCACTATGTATACACCACACTATATTTGTGGGATTTGTGGCGTTTGGTGAAATCTGAAGTAATGTCCTTTCATTTCCATTAAATCTTCGTGAGTGCCCTTCTCTACCACACACCCTCGATGAATGACAGCAATTTGATCGGCAGCTCTGATAGTGGACAGGCGATGGGCCATAATAATACAGGTCCGGCCTTTTTGAGCTCTATCAAGTGCCTCCTGCACCACCTGCACACAAAAGAAATTGCAAACAGTTATTCCATATCATGTAGTAGAAGAAATCCACATGTGGATGTCAATCAGCTAATGTACCTTTTCATTTTCAACGTCCATTGCAGATGTCGGTTCGTCCAGCAGTAGAATTTTCGGATCTCGAACTAGGGCTCTCGCAATTGCGATCCTTTGCTTCTGACCACCACTTAGTTTTATACCTTTGGTTCCCACGACAGTATCATATCCCTGAAATAGACGAAGTGTATAGTGAGGTGACAGTAGTGACCATACAGTATATCATTTTTGAGTGACATTTGCTGTTACTTGAGGTAGCGTAAGAATAAAGTGATGAATATTGGCTTTGGTGGCTGCCTCAATAATCTCATCCATTGGCACCTGTCGAGTGTTATCCCCATACGCGATATTACTAGCAATGCTTCTGTTGAAGAGCACTGGCTCTTGAGATACGAGTCCCATTTGAGAACGCAACCATTGTACATTTAACGATGTTATGTCCATGTTGTTGTAAGTCTGAAGCGGTATCACTATGAATATGTAGGCGATTCCTTTTTAATATCTAGTTGGATGATTTACTTACCACGTATCCTTTGGTGGGGTTGTAGAACCGCTCGAGTAGATTTAGGCATGTTGTTTTGCCACATCCGGTCGTACCAACCAAGGCTAATGCTTGACCAGATTCCAATTTCAGGTCCATGTCTTGTAACACAGGTGTATTTGGCCGAAATGCATATTTAAAAGATATTGAATGAAATTCCAAATTTGGTGGACGGGAGTCGACCTATTGACATAGTTTCTTTTATGACAAACAGATACATGGCTAACTGTACGTTGTTGCCGCATTTCCTGTAAGTCTCGATTGCTTACCATTGCAGGCTGTATACCAGAGTTTTGAATTTCCTCAATTTTCTGTTGATATTGCAATATTTTTGATATTCTTTTTGCTGACACAAGTCCTTTGTTGATGTGTGGAAGGGCAAGAAATATTTCTCCAACAAAAATTGTTGAATACCAAATAACTTCTGAAATTCTGTGAAAGTAAAGAAGTTGATTTTCCTATTAACCGAATTAAATCTTTAGAATAATAGAAATATTTCACATGGCTGCGTCTCCAACTTCTACTTCTCTGTTAAGCACTAAACGTCCTAAGTATGTGCATAAAGCAACTAAAAATAACGTCGGCACACTTCGTCCAAATGCAGATGTAAAACCAGAAATGTGTATGGTGACGAGAACTTGCCTATTAAATATAATATTATTAACCACAGCAGACATACTGTATAAATTTGTATCAGAATCTAAATTTGACTTTACTTGTGAAGCTCTGTCAACTTCTGAATGTAATTTTCGTGAAATGTGCTTTGTGAATGCAGACCAACTACTGTCCGGATATTTGTAGCTGCTTCTATTACAACCTGATTGAATAAGAATTCTTTCTAAAATTTAGTGCAAGGAAAGTGGTGCATTTCAGAATCTCATTAAGTAACTGCATACCCTGTTGGAGTTGTCTGTAATTTTTGATTGAAATGTTGACCGCTTCATACCCATGTTGTATTGTATATAGAAGGCTATGAACACCACTGTTATTGCACATAAAAATACTAGTCCCATTTTCCAACTTATCATCAAAATGAATATAGACCCAAAAACTAATCTCGTTGTGTGTTGCAATATGGTGCCCATCTTAGATCCTGAAGCCTGCAAGCAATACCTCATGACTACATTGAAAATACCGTAGAACCTCCATAACATTGCCCTCAATGGGAAAGAAAAACTAGCCAATACTCTGGAGGGGACATATTATGGAGAGCCCTCAAAATATTGCCTTTTGTCGTTGGCATTAGTATAGAGGTTTTGTTCATTATCTAATTCTGCACTTTCATGCGTACTGGAAACTATATTCTTTTTGCACCATACACACACTAACACGTGCAGTATAAAATATAATCAGAAACTCACTAACATAAGAGAAACTGTCTGTTACACAGTGTTTCAGTGAACTCCCTTTCTGACAGTTCAATTTATCAACTAAATTCATAACGAAATTAATATCTTCATACCAAGGAACTACTTGTTGCAGGAGATTCCATGATTTCACCTGCGTTTTCATAGATCCTGTAAAACTTAAGTACATGCATCACAGGACAAACCATGCATCTTTCAAAAGTTAACTCATCTTGTCTAAATTTACTTCAGCTGCTTCTTCACAACCTTCTGGACAGTTATGATGTTCCTCATTTTCAACTTCTCAAACCACCCATTACTTTTTTCTAAATCACAAACTGCAGCTTTCTCGGCTAATTCTTTAGCTTTCGCAGTCAGTAACGATCCATTAACAGGGATGTTTTGGTTATTTGGCCCAAATACAGGAAACAGCCTTATGAGTCATTTCCATTTCAACTGCCACTTTTTGATGCTTTGCCTTGTTTACAACGAATCTAATGACCTCTAATTACTGATTACTAGAGAAATCTCTATTTACTAATTGCTAGAGAAATTCCTTGCCTTTTGATACACTTGTTATTAATTGCGATGATCAAAGCATTAAGAAACAGAACCCGGTAAGAAGGTGAGAAGGTGAAATAGCAAAAATAAAATTCATTCTGAAGTTCATATTTAGTAGTACACAAGTCATGCAAACTGTGATGTATCAGAAACAATGGAGAAATTTATAAAAGAAATATTGTGATGGGGCTAAGTTACCAAGGTTTTCTAACCCTTTTTATGCAGCGAGAAATATTTTATTGGCAAAAGTATGGAAGGCTCTATTAACAACTGCAATACCAACAAGTAAAGTTTACATTGAAAAATGAAGGGCGCGACTAAGGGTGGCAATATAAATCAGTGGTGGTGTTATCAGAGGCAATATTATGGAGGTTCTACTGTATTTCATATCCTATTAGATGGAAACCCACTTACGTCCTGGAGATTAAAGGCGTCAATATTTAGTATATTTGAAAGTGATCCAATACTGTTCCTAGGATTGTCAAAGAAATTCAAATCCTGAAATTGAACGAGAAAAGTAGAACGTAAATACAGTAATTTTTACTTTGGCTGCCCACAAATTCCAAGAGAGCCTCAAAATTCCAAATTTATTTTCGTCTTATTTTATTAATAACCCATACTGCAAACGGGTCTGATATTGGTCGATTTTCACACCGTATTATAAGCATCATCATCCCAGCCATACTCCTAGACCTAAACACACCCGATGACTCATTACTCTCTCCCATCATCAACGAAGCCCTAGCTCAGTTTTGTAACATGAAGTCATCAATGCGTTCAGTAGTAGGCATACAGCAGAAATATGTGTGAACTATCAGTTTCCTATTGTAAACTGTTTCAAAAGATTGCACTCATTTATACAGATACCAAACAAATAAGCGCATATGGTTGAAGCATTGGAAGTAGCAAACTAGACAACAAGTTGCCATCCAAATGTTCATCTGTATGCCCTGATACTTGTGGTGTATGCCCTTAATAGCGGTACTCACCTGGCAATAGTTCCAATTAACAGAAGAGCTTAGTAAACACAAATGCGAATACACTCACCTGATATAATATTGTAGTAAAAACTTTCTTACGAACTCTCCGAGCCAGCAGTTCTGCAGCGTATGTTATCAGCGATATCTGTAAACATCAAAAGCGTTAGTAGTGCAAATAAAAATACCCACAGATAGATAATTAATTACCTGTAAAAGGGAGCAGATGGCGGTACCAATAGCGAGAACCACGAACATTAAAGTGTAAAATATACAAGTTTTTAATATAAGTTCACTGTCATCTAATGTAAATATCTGTCAAATATACTTTAGTGTGAGTATCATCATAATAAAGCTGTAACTTTCATATTCTCTACTTTGTATAACCTTTATCATGCGGCCAAATAATAAAGAAAAAAACAATGCGGAGAGCCCCATTCCACAAGCACCCAAGTACCCTAACGCAAGAAGGCACATCTCCTGTCGGCATAAAGACATTAGCTGCCCCAATGATGATGGAGGATTATCATTGATCTCATTTCCGTTGTTTATTTTAACCTGTAATTTGATACGTCGCAATTACTGTATTTGTGTTAAGATATGCTCTTTGCTACTCTTACGTCGTTATTTGGAATTGGCTCATCTGGTAGACCGTGCGGTAGATCCTGGTAGTACTCTTCTTTTAACTCATCCCCTGCACATGGTAATCCAGATGCGGATAATTCCTGCTGTAAAATCGAAGTGGAACTCATTTACGCTGTCTACTATTGTAGCGATTACCATTTTAATACCATTAGGAGTAGCATATGTTTATTACCTGTTTGTTGAACATGGTATAGTAAAGTCCACCTTGCTCTATTAGTTCATTGTGAGTTCCAAGTTCAGCAATGCATCCATTTGCCATTACTGCTATACGATCCGCATGGACAATGGTTGACCAGCGATGGGCCACTACAAGAACAGTCTGATCCCTTTTTGCCTAAAGTCCCAAATAACGCAATATTACCACTTATCTGTTGTGTAATATATTTGAATTGATTCGTAACCTGCTTTCATTCACACATTTCACTATCGGAAGATGCCCGAGCCCGTTATCTGCTGAACCACATTTTGGGGAATTTTGAAAACATGGACTCTGTTCACCTATATTTCAGCCCAATGGAGCGTGTGCATATGAGAAACGCAGGTTGCAAACCGTTTTGTCTTGATACTGTTTACTTTGAGCAGAAGTTTTAGAAATCTCGCTTCCGTTGTTGAATCCAACGCCGAAGTGGCTTCATCCAGCAGAAGTACTTTAGGATTTCTGATGAGTGCTCTTGCAATGGCAATTCATTGCTTTTGACCTCCACTCAGTTGAGTGCCACCTTCACCAACAACCGTGTCATATTTCTGTTCCAAATAATCAAATGTGAAACTTTATTTCACCTTCAGCTAAACCCAGGTTCAATTGTTAAACTGATTTGTACACGATGCTCTAGCATTTGACTAGTCTAAATCTCCACAACAATGGTTCCAAACCAGATTTTGTTGCTCACATTTGGAAAGCTGGAAATGAAGTCATGGGCATTAGCCAGCCTTGATGCCTTTTCTATGTCTTCTTGAGTCGCACTCTGCAACCCGTATCTGATATTTTCTGCGATTGTGGTGCTGAAGAGTACAGGCTCCTGACTTACAACACCGATGTTGGTTCTCAGCCATCCAATGTCCAATTCTTTGATATCGTGACCACCTAATGTAATCTGGAGGTGATATTTATTTACTTATTGTGCATAGTTCCCGTTTGTTATAATTAATTTGGCAACGTACTTACAGTGCCTTTCAGGGGATTGTAAAATCTCAATATCAGTTGTATTACTGATGTCTTTCCAACTCCACTTTCCCCGACAATAGCCATTGTCTCACCATCACGGATATGGAGACAGAAGTCGTTCAGGACCTGTGAGAATGAAGTTTTAAGTTACTTTATTTTTTCATTTGTTATCCTACAAGTGGGTAAATCCTACTTGGACAGAGGTCTTCTCTGATCAGTTAAAGACCAAGGGAGAGAATATTGTAAACTGGTGAAGGCTAGAGATAGGGTAGCAAAAGATATACCCCAAGCCATAATAGTCAATAGAATGAAATTAGCCCAGATGCAAATGCTTTGGTACCTGAGTGGGGTTATGGAGAGCTGATAGAATTAAGAATGAGTATATTATATGTAGTCTGGGGTGGTGGGCATCGCTGAAAACATGAGGGACAATAGGTTGAGGTGGTATGGACATGTAATTAGAAGAGGGGAGCAGGAGCTCATTAAGTTTATTTCAGGAATGCAGGTGGTTCGAAGTACCAGGGGCAGGGGACACCAAAGTAGTCATGGGTGCCAGTTGTCCATAAAGATATGGTAGTTTGTGAGGTGAATGGAGACCTGTTGGGGGAAAGGCGGTAGTGGAGGGCGAGAACCCACAGACCCAACTCTGACACAGGTGGGATAAGGGTACTATAATGATGAAGACTATTTGCTAATTTATGAAATCTGAAGTTGGGGGCAGGTTGCCCTTAAGAATATGGTAGTGTGTGAGGTGGATGGGGACCTGGTGGGATGTATTCGGGAGCTATAACCCACAGACCCGACCCTGCCACAGGCGGGATAAGGGTATGATGATAAAGATGATGAGGCTATAGCAGTGGCCTTCTAACCGTCGATTCATGGAACCCTGAGGTCTATAAGATGTTTTGGGGTTTGTTTGCGTTTTAGGGCCCATCGACTACAAAGGTCATTAGGGCCCATATTTTGGGGGACCCCCATCCCACCTTTAGAAACATACAATATATCTTGCCACAGTTATCGAATTGGAAGCCCACACATGAACCTCTGATTGATTTCCAACTAAATGTTTCTTTATATTTTTGATAATAAACACTAGGTATCTAGTGAGTGCTTCATAATTTTTTTTCAAACGTTTATTTTGACTCACAGAACCCCCAGAGATGTACTGTGGAACCCCGAGGTTCCACAGAATACAATTTGAAGACCGCTGGTCTATAGTATACACCCACCAAAGTAAACACTAAAAGGCATTAGTATAGTCTCTATACTAATGATTTTCTTGTGAAGCAACGGTAAGACTAATGGACTACCTCTGCTGACGTCACTATGCAATGTGTAGGCCTTCATATATAGGAGGTGCTGGTTAGATTCTTTCGGGTGTGAGAGAGAGGCCCTGCGTGTGCCTTCATTCTGATGAGAAAGGAACCGACGTCTTGTGTGGTATACGATATTTGAACGAAAAAGAACTCTCCCGAATACGTTATGGATATAATTTCCTAACGAAAAGTAGGCCAAGGATAAATAAGCATACGGGGTTGTAGTTGTGGTAGGCAACCGGCTGCAAAAATGTCACTCTCTAATATATCATTCTTCTGTCCATTCTTAGGGGCAAGATTAGTACCCTACCCTACCGTAGGTGGGAAAGGGGTTAGGAACTAGTGTATTTCCATTCTGTATATCCGGTGTGGGGTAGGGATTAATTTGTCAGGCAGTAGTTTGTTAGACAGTATGGTAAAGTGCCCAAATATCGTCCCACTAAGGATAATCCTCAATTCTTAAAGAAATATTTACAGGAAAAATAATTTAAAAACTGATTTAAGTTTCTCATCTCCTTACCTACTTGTATGGCTAGAGTGATACTATTAAATAGAGGTGTCCAAATTCCGTCCCCCCTTTCCATCTAACATCTACTGAATTATTTTTATGGGAAATGTCGTTAAAACACAGTTGACATCTCTCATAATAAATTTCTTGAGAGAAAACTTTTTATTCACGGTTTAAATAAAGTAGCCTAATATCAATTTGGGAATGATATTCTTCACATTATAATTCTACATTATAATAATAATGCGTAGAAATGGTAAACATATTTTAAAAAGGTCAACACGTGATCATATATGAATCAAAACTAGTCTAAGGGGTTGGGAAATTATAGAATATAAAAAAAGCGCAATACATTATGAGGGTCCTAAATCCGTCCCGAGGACGAATTTGAGAAATTCTAAGGGGATGGATTTAGGATCCCAGCAATAACAAAATAAAAAGTCCCATCTCTTGAACAAACAACCACATCTACATGGCTCTGACAACTGGAACACAATATTTAAAGAGTAATCTTTAATTATCAATTGCCAAATGATGAAAAAATTACTCGGAAGTGTCAATATAACTGTTTAAATTCGATTCCACAATGTAATAAACTTACACAAAATCTATTTTTTGAAAAATTTAATAGTTAAAAACCGAACTAAGCAACTGCATCAGAGCCAGTAGTAAACTAAATGGTTCTGAAGACTTTTGCGTGCTGTTCTGAAGGTTACAGCACCCCCTTGAAAGTTAAGGGGGTGACGGATTTTGGGTACTTTATTATATAATGTACTTATGAAAGCTTAGCATCAATGGAATCCTCTAGTTGGTTCTGATTTGTACACATTCTAAGATTCAGCTGTTAAGCGTTTGATGGTTATTACTATAGTCCAACCCCGATAATGAAAACCCCGGATAATGAAATTTTATGGTTAATGGAGTCAGTTAGGTAGGTCCTAGCCAAAGGTATATGTCAATACCTGTAACTGTACCTTGGATAATGAAGACTCAGATAATGCATAATGAAGACAACTTATGCTTTTTCTGTATATGTGCTACAATATAATTTCACTCTGGATAATGAAGCCTTATAAAATTTTCAAAAGGACATAGTCAAGCTAGTTTTAAGCACTTATAAGAGGGTGGTTAGGGATTTTGTTGGAGCAGAAAGCTCTAACATTCAACCCACTACTGAGAAGTAAAGGTTTTAGTAAAGGGTGTACAGTATTACATACCTGCCCTTGTAATTGGATAGCTAGTCACATTTGTAAAAGCCCATCTTTTACACACAGTATACTCTCATTAATGGACAGCCATGGGGAAGTAAGTCTGTCCACTATTAGGTGTCCACTATTGGGAATAACAATTTACCGCTGTAAGTGAACTTTGGGACAAAATGTCATGTACCACTATAGAGAAGTGTCCATTAAGGGAGGTTTCACTATATGCTGATGTTTTCATTCAATTTATCAAGTTGTTTATTCAAATTTCATTTAGAAACGTTATGTTGTGTGTTGTAAGTGAAAAAAAAAACACAAACAAACACTAAGAAGCTATCATGGGCATGAATTAGACCTAAAATTGTACATTCTGGATAATGAAGTCACTTATGGTTGGTCCCTTAGGGGTCTTCATTATCGGGGTTGGACTGTAATTAGATTCCAAATTTAGGGTCAATACCTTCACTTCATGACGTGTTGGGTAGGAGAAGTCCACAAAATTCAGTTCCAGGCTTGCAACTACCTTGTTGGGTATTAGTCCTTCACTTGAATTACTGTCTATTTCTGGCTTCTGAAATGCAAATATTATATTCTCGGGCAATACCAACACATTGTTTGTAATTTTACTACATATTGTCATTGCAATATACATACCCTGTTGATAATGCCTAAAATGATTTTTGCAGAGACTGTTGCCTGTGTAAAGATCTCAAAATGTGGAAGGCATTCTGTAAGTTATAGGAATGCATTGTGATTGCAATACAGCACCTATTGAATGGAAACCTTTTATTACATTTCCAAAAGCATGAGCATATCATCTTCGTGTGTTCTACTTACTGCAGCTACGATGAACACGCTGAGAGTGTTATCAGAGTATCCTTGACTGCTGCCATATATTAATTTGAAACTAAACCAAAATGCAAGACCGTTGTTGGCAAGGTGAATAAAACTGTTAAATGCACTTCCTCCAGCCGTCAAGAGACCATACTTTACTCCTATACTTATTGCGTTCTTCAGTCTTCTGTCAAATCTACTTAACATAAAAACTAATTGTCATCTCATGCTAAGGTATACACTGGCTTCAGGATTCTTGTTTTGCGTTTTACCTGTCGACTTCATTTGACTGACCACCAAAGGCCTGCACTGTACGCATTGCCCCCATACCTTCTAGCGCGATCGCAGTAGCAGCGACGCTGGTGTCGCGTTTGGCTGCCATCAAATTTTTCTGTAGATGCTTGACGGAGATTAGGGCTAACAATGATATGATAGATGTTGAGAGAAGAACAAGTGACAACTGCCATCCCGTAACGAGACAGGTTATGACATTGAATGTGAAAGATCCTATTAAGTGAAAGGTCACTCCAATATTGTCTCCAAGTGCTGCTTCAAGATTGTTGGTGTTTCTGAAAACGTGAATAATTCAAAATTGTGGAGTCGACTAAGTGTTGTTTAAATTTTGAACTCACCCTATAGCCCAAATTGGAAATTCTTCTCCTTCCTTCGTATCAAACCAACTAATGTCCTGTCTCAGTATCGATTGGAAGAGTTGACTTCTGATGCGATGGACCTGGCGTTCCTTGCTCATATTCAGACTTACTGACATTATATAATAAAGTACCAGTTGAATTGTCGCTAAGATGGCCGTTCGCGAAATAAAGATGTGAATTTGAAATTCAAGATCTGTATTTCTTGTCGAATCGTTCATTTCTGTTGTAGTCCTAAAATGAGATGTTGAGTCCCAATCGAGTACGTCACTTGCCGATTGGAATATTCGAGGAATACTTTACCATTCATTGTTACATATGTGAGTTGATTGGTTTTCACATATAGTGATATTAAATCTCCCCTTTTCAAGTGGTGAACCATATTGTACTAGGTCATTTAGGAGTTTACTATATATAATACTCGTCACCGGCATACACACGGCAGATGTCAAGGCACAGAATATACCAATGATCATCAGAAATTGTTCAGTGCAATCGAAAAGGATTAACTGTACCAGAGAACTGAATATAAGCATAATGGCATTTTGTAGGTCATAGCTGGCTGTTTATTTCTATACCTGTCGAATGAATTGAAATGTTGACATCGTTGCTCTTTTGTTTTCTTTAACTTGGCCTGACATTTTAGACTGCTCTTGAATCTAAAAAAATATTGACGACACTTAAAACCAGATCTTATCGAAGAACGTTTTACAGCTATGAGATCGCCTTTAATTACCCCGACATTTACAAAATTTTAAAGATTCTTTTTGATGCGGACTATATTGTCTGTGGGTGGCTATTGAAAGATTTGTTCAGAACACTTGAATTTAGAAGTAGTTCTGCAGATCCCTTTTTAAGTTTAGGATAATGTTGGGTAAAATCAAGGTCGGTGCAAGGCACCGGCAAAGTTCAGAAATGCTGAATGCCCGGCAGAGGTGTAATAAAGGGGTGTGGGAGCCATATTGTATATAAATTCCGAGGTTCCCACATTGTGTGTGCCATCCGCAGCTCCCACACTTATTGGTTTGGTTTGACAAATAAGGGTTGGGGGTGAGGCCAACTGCCCTAACAGGCAAAGCCTTGGGGGCAGTCGCAGGGTGATTGGGAAGGATTGAAGGGAGGGGGAGGGGTTAAACAGCTAGTAGTGTTGAGAGTCTACGTGAAAACCTCTTATCTGACAGTAGAAGATCATCCCTAGTAAGAAGTAGCCTGTTGAAGTGTAACTGTGAATAGCTGATTTGGACCCAAAATGTAGTCAAAGAGGAAATTGGAACGTGTATCTCGTGCTGGGACCTGAAAGTTGAGCTCACGAAGTAATATAGGGCAGGGCATCGAACCATTATTTTTTTTCGTTCGGGTTCACGTCAAATAAATATATCGGTTCTGTTACGGTTTTCGTTCCAGTAAAAATATCGGTTTTTCTGGTTTATGGTTTTCGGTTTCACTAATAATATTAATTTAAAAAAATTAGTATGTATTAAACATAATTTTAAAATACAGTAGATTATACTTAAAATATCCATCATCATCATCATCTCACCCTTATCCCGCCTGATGCAGGGTTGGGTCTGCGGGTTCTAATCCTGCACTCCCATCTATCCCCTGTAAAGTTCCCCATCCACCCCGCATGCCTCCATGTCCCTTTGCACCACCTGCTCCCATGGCAATCTTGGTCTTTCTCTATCCCTGGTGCCCCCAATCACCCACAGTCGCATAATGTACCTAATAAATTCCTCCCTTCCCCTCCTCATCACATGCCCATACCACCTCAACCAATTCTCTCATCATTTCTGTGATGTCTCCCACTCCTAAGCTACCTCTAACTTACTAGTTTCAGATTCAGTCAGATCGTGACACCCCTCTCATGTAGCATACCATGCGCATCTCAGTCACTTGCATCTACCTTTCGTGGTTCTTCCTTGCTTCCCAACACTCTGAGCCATAAAGCATAGTGGGCCTAACGACACTTCTGTGAACTTTGCCCTTCAACTTTATTTGCACCCGTACATCGCACAGGACCCCCACTACCCTGTCTCCATTTTGGCCATCCTGCATTAATACTATGGGTCACATCAGAATCTATCCCCCATTTCTCTGGAAAATGGATCCTAAATGCCGAAATTCTTGCACCACTCGTAACACCCAACCCCACAACAGATCTCACTCCCTTGCCTCTGGGCACTAAAATTCAAAGCTAGGTACTCAGTCTTCTTCATATTCACGTTAAGCCCTACCTACCTCCCCTCTTTCCACAGGTGTGTCGAACCGATTAGAACGATATTTTTTTTCTGGTTCGGTTCCGGTTTTCGTTCTGAACAAAAATAACAATTTTACCAGTTTTAGGTTTTCGGTTTCGTTCCGGCAAAATGCCCTGATATAGGGGAATCAAGCCTGCTATGGATTAGATGGTGGATCAACTTTAGCCGATAAAGCACAATAGTTGGACTGAGGAGCAAACAACCCTTAAGTTGCCACTGCTCTGGATTATCAGTAGTCATTATGGGGGTTTGGCCTGGCGGGGCTAAATGTAGAACCAGGTAATAGTTTGTCAGCTGGTCATGGAGATGCAAAGCTTGCCTAATAAAGAGGGGCTGCAGATTGCCCAACAGTTTATCCCATAAAGAATTTTTTGCCTCGCTAAAAGAAGGAACAGATGTTGGTAGAGGTGGGGGAAACATTACACTTCCCCTAAACCCTTGATGACCCTGCAGCACCCTTTAACTGCTAAGGCCAAGTTGACTGTGTGCAAATGGAAGGTAAGCTTGGGATCAAGAAAAACGCCCAAATCTTTGACTGTGGATGACTGCTGCACTGGTGTGCCATCCCTGAAATGGTACTGAAATTGTATTGGATGCCTGATCCATACAAAAGTCATAATATAGGTCTTGGAATAATTTAGAATCAACAGATTCTCTACAAGCCATTCTTCCCCAATTAGTAGGGTTCTCTGGATGGTCTGGCAGTCCTGCAGGATAGTAATGGATTTAGATATTTTGGCATCATCTGCAAACACAAGATTATCTGTGCTTTGTGGCAGTGTCCAAAAAAAGTCATTAAGGAAAACATTAAAGAGCAGTGGACTCAATAAACTTCCCTGAGGCACACCCACTGATTGGGAGTACTGGTAGGATCCTATAAAACTCCCTAATTTAACAGTATTTATGCAATCTGTCAAATAGCTTTTTAAAAAACTGCAGAGATTGGGGGAGACACCATAGGTCTGGAATTGCCATACCAGCAGTGGAATGGAAACACTGTCGAATGCATGGGTCAAGTCTAAGTAGATAGAATCATATTGATGACACAGGGGGAATGACTGCTGGATAGATAATATATGAGTAAGGAGGTTGGACTCAGTTGATTGCCTAGGAATGAATCCATGCTGTTGTCATGCCAGAAAACTGCAGGTCTATTGTTGCAGTTTAATCAGCTTTTTTGTTTGTTTGTTGGAGTTTAAGGTCCCGTCAACTACGAGGTCATTAGAGACCCGTCCACTGTGTAGGTCTGATGCACATACTGCACAGACACTACACTAATGCGACGATTATTGGGTATTAGCAGTACCCAGCTTTCCCAAGCAACCACCCATGTCAGTACTAACTGGGCTTGCGTTGCTTAACTTCAGTTATCAGACGAGAACTGGTGTGTCCAACGCAACTCGCCGCTCCCAGTTTAATCAGCAAGACCCACTCAAAGACCTTGGCTATTGGTGATAAGAGGGGTAGGGGTGATAACCAGCATTATGAATTGGCTGAACATAAGCAGTTTTCCACTCAGCTGGTGTCACACCAGCTGTGAGACTCGACAAAAATAAATGGGAGAGAATTGGTGCTAAAATGTCTGCAAAGGCCTTCAACAGTGTAGATGGGAAGCCATCAGGAACTGCTGCAAATGAAGGCTTAAGGTTTTTGATGGCTGTGATAACCTCAGCTGTCGATACTGAATCAACCCCAAGTGAATCATGTGCTTCAGGCAGAGCATAGGGATATTCATAACTTGGTGAAGCTGTTGCAGCTGCTTACTCCTCCTGACGTCATCATCTGGTGATGTTATTCTATTTTAAAGCATCATCCAGTGTGACATCATTTATTCCAATTTTTTGATCTTTGAATATTTTAGAACACGATATTCTAAACGGTTGGAAAAAGAACATAACATTCTAAAACAGTTAGGAAAAGAATGACACAAAAATTTAGAGAGGATTGATTTTACTCGCAATGTGTGTTGATTATTCATTGAGTTGTTAATTTATTACTTGTGTGACTCTTTATTAAAACGAGTTGCTCTCTGACATCCAGTGATGAGAAAGTATTGAACACTACAAAAATTGGTAGAGCGAATTCAACAAAGCTCATGGGTTTGGGGGTTCGTGCACCTGAAAAATCTGACCAAACACCTTGCAAACTCTATCAGGCTCAACCACAAGTCCTCACTTATCCTTCAAAATAATATTTACAGTCTTATGCTTTGAATACTTATTGTATAAATTCCAGAATGTCATTGGTGAAGTAACTATACTTGTTAGGAATTTGAGGAACTGCATCCTGTCCCTCTTCATTAATTCCTTCACTTTTGACCGAAAATTGGCAAACTTGGCATAATGCATGACAGATGGTCTCTTTTTATATTGATTAAAAGCCCACCGTTTTTCCATCAAAGTTCCACATAGTTTGCTACTGAACCAGAATGAGATATTTTTAGGTCTAGGCCTAAGATTCTTCAAAGGGACATACAAAGCAATCACTGCATGCAGAACTGAATAGAACTGAGCCACAGCCTCAACTGGTGATTGACAACTGAGGACATCTGACCAGGATTGTTCAGCCAAGTGTTTGTATAAAGTGATATAATCCCATTTAGGCCAGTTTCTGACATGGGGCAGCAAAGGTATGGAACTTTTAGGACACAAGAGAGTGGTCAGCAAAAGTAAGTCTGGGACTGAAAGGGGGGTGGCTGCTGAGACATTGCAGAACATGCTGGTAAAACACAGGTACAGCAGCCACTGCAGGTTGTTGGGTACAGAGTTTACCTGAACCAAATGATGTGTGGTATCTAGGGATATGAGGGAAAAGGCCTTTGATTGACAAGAGGACTTAGACTGACTTAGAGTGGAGACCTCTCACATTCTGATAGTAGATCTGAATAGGGTCAGTGGCAAGACTAATTATGAATTGGAGATGTCCCCTTAAAGTGCTCCTCTCTAGCACTGCTCTCATCAACTTGTTGCCCAATTAAATCACTGACTGGGGGTTGCCAGGACTGGACAATCATAGTGTCTAGCAACTGCCCCAAAATGGTTTAAGCGATCCATCAGCCTGTGTCACAAATGATGAATATGAGTCAAATCTAACCTTCAACTTCTAGAATGTCGTCACAGATATAACAAATATTCATACAAATCAGTGCATGTTACACCTGGCCAAGTATGGGAAAGAAACAACTTAAAGGAGGAATGCTTGGTTGATGTAGGTAGTGAGATGACCCCACCCAATTCATAAGTTCCACAACCTAAAATGTTGGAACTGTCATTAGCTCTAAAAGGACGGTTGTGAATGCGAGCCACTTGTTCCTGTTTCTGATGTACTGGACCATGGCCTGAATTACTGGAAGAAGTTGGTGTATTGGCCAGATTCGAGTTGTCTAATGAAGCAGGAGATGAAAGCATAGGCTTAGAAGGTTTGGAAAGTCTAGGAGGTCTAGGAACTTCCTTGGCCATTTGTACAGAGGTAGGCTGAGATGCAAGGTTTGGAGTTGATTGTCCCTGATCCTTCAATACTGCAACCTCAGACTAAATAGATGCAACATCCTCCTTAATAGCATTAATATCAGACTTCAGATCCATTAAAAAAGGAAGACTTTCAATTAAACTTGTGTCAATCTTATCAATGTCAAGCAATGAGGGACAACCATTGATAGCTACAAATGAAGGCTTGATAGCAGTGTCATCATTTCTTTTCAGAATACAGCTACCACATTTGAATGTAGAACAGAGTAAAGGAAGTTCTGCTGGACCCACCTTAAGACATTCCATATGGGTCCAATCTGAACGCACTAGACACTTGATAGTAGAGGATTGAGACTGTGTCTCTTGCCTACAAACTGAACAAACACCACGTCATGCCATTTTGGGGGCCTAGTGAGGGTCACAATCGTGCCCTCCCCAGTAAGCTGATCTGAAACCCAGGCAATAAATAATAATTTGAAAAAGAGTAGTGAATTTTCTCTACTATCAAAGTTTACAAAATATACTTAGAGAATAGCATACAGCAGACGACGTTCAATGCAACTCAATAAAAATAGGCTTAAGATTTAGGCTTACAATTCTAATACATGCCAAATATTCTAAATTAGGGTAGCAATAAAATAGATGTAAAAGCTATATTGAAATATAAAACGTATGCACACAGACAATTAAAATCAGGCAGTTAACCAATAAAATGATATAAAATCCTTAAAAACCTTAGAAAAGTTGTAGGGGAGACCAGGGCAAGATGACTAATGCCATAATTAGTGATTTTCCTGATAGTTGGCAGCATCATAGGAATACTACTAGTACTCCTGATGAATAGACACTAAAAATCATTTTGTCAAGTCACTGTTGCCATTACTGTATTATTTACATGAGTTTCAATGTTTTCCTGCTATGTGCTATATGAAACCAAATTTTGGAAATAAGATATAATGAATATAGAGGTAAGCTATAGAAATATCTAATAGCTATTCATCTTCAGTATTCATTATTAAAATAATTTTTTAATCTTATTGCTATACAGTCAGACCTCATTATAGTGGACGCCACGGGACCATGAGCAGTCGTCCACTATACGCGATTGTCCACTATAATGGGGTTTTTGAAAAACTAAATTATTCCAGTGGCCATTACTCAAAATGCTGTAAGTACAGTAGTACAGTCAACAATGTTAGAAATTCCAAAAATTCCAGAAATTCCAAAAATCCAACAGTGAATGTGTCCGTCCACTATAATGGGCATTGTTTAACATACAAAATGTTTGATGGGGACACATGAATCGTCCGCTATACACAATAACGGGGATCCAATATAACAGGTTCTTTCAGTGTGAATGGTATAGGAACTTTGGAAGGGACTGAGGACATCGTCCACTATAGGCATGTCGTCTGCTATAATGGGGTGCATTATAACGAAGTCCGACTGTAATACTTCAAGTTTAAAATTGTTGTGGGGGCAAGATGACTGGGGCACGTTGACGAACTCACCATCTTGACCCTCAATGTTACCTGGCATCTTCTTTGTGGTGGACAGCTTACCTGTGGTAATTTTTAACTAGAAACATTAACTTTTAAGTCCACAATAAATTTGATTTACTATTAACCTTGATTTTAACTTTTAGTGTTAATGCATTTTTATTATTTCCAAAGAAAAATTAAAAATATTATTTCTTTTGCCTTTAACAATGTAATAAATAATGCCCAAACCTATTTTACTATAAAAGAAATAAGAGTACAATAATAGAATTCGGAGAATTTACTAATTCCTTTTACTTTTCAATTGCCCCAGACCTGGGCAGGATGACAAATTTTACATCGTTCATTAAAAATTATAAAATCACCTTGAAGACATCAAAAAATGTTTCACTTTAAACCACTAAATTATAAATAAAGGTGCATTCTAAGTATCTCAGCACAGTAAAACATTTTATCTCAAAAGAAAAATAAATTAATTTGAAAACTCTTAGTATCATCAACTTGTCCAGGTCTCCCCTTCATCAAAAAATTACTCAACAGAGAGCCAAAAATCATGTCTAATTCTAATTGTAATTCACTACACTGCAATCAGCTCTTTGGGCAGTATGGCAGGGGAGAGACTAACTCTCAATCCTTCTAATGATACTATAATACTCCTAAAACCCTTAACTATAATTCAGGTGCATCCCCCTTCACAATACTAGCAATGGCAGGCTTTCCTTTGATGAAGCCCTCCACCCTATCCTCCCCAACGCCATTCCATTGCCAAATGACCCTTGGCAAAAAATGACCAGTATTATGAGTCTGTCTGTGCCCTAATCTCTTTCAGTTTATATGGATGATCTTTTTGCCCCATATACTGAGGAGGGAAATTACCCATGTCAACTATTGGTGCCTCATGTTTGAAAAGGGATTCGATAAATTTAGCATATTATTTGATTCCCCTATTCAATTTAATACGTTATCAATTACACTGTAGAACAGCCCAAAAAAATATGGAAACACCAATAGAGCTATTTTATGTATTTTTGTATGCTGTTCACAAAAATGACTTTCGATTTACTGTGCGACCCTCAAATTTTTTGTAATTCCCCTTTTTTAAATGTTAGTGTCAGTTGTCACTAAATCAGTAAACGACATACAGTATGAAAGAAATCTGGCTGTATTTAGCTTACCTATTGTCACTGGCCAGCTATTAGTCCTAGGTAGGGCTACTAGGGTACAGCTAGTGACCAGTTGACAGTGGAGTTTTGCTTCCCTGACAGATTAGTGAGCCACTGGGAACATGATTGCATTCTAATTTAATTGAATACACTGCAAGCAGCCCTTATAGGTTAAATTGGCAGTGGAGAGAATGACTCTCATTCCTAATTTGTGACCCACCTGAAGCATAGCATCTATTGTCATGCATTGCAAACTTGCTGTAATGGCACTTTCTTGCAGAAAGTTCACCACAGTATCCTCACTGAGAGCATTTCATTGCCAAATGACCCTTGGAAAAAGACCAGCAATACAAATCTGTTTGTGCCCTGATCCCCTTCAATATGAATGGATGATCATTTCTCCCTCTATACTCTGCAAGGGATAAGCTGCCAAAGACGTTCTGTGATCATGTGTGAGACACTCAATCTTTGGGATAAGTGATGTAACACAATTCTTGCTGCCCTCCTTTTAATTATTTCAATTTCCAAAGATAAACCCTGGCTAAAAGGGATACCAAATTGGACTGTAATATTCTACAATTGGCCATACCAGTGAAAAACTTTCCTTTGTGCTGTCCCCTAGAACTCTACTAACCAAACGGAGGAAATGCCCAGTATTCCCAATGAATTTGTCAGTGTGCTCCCTCCAGGTGACCATAGTATTGAGAATAATTCCAAGGAACTTCTGGATCTCAACCACCTATGCAATAAGCAAGATGGGTCATAGAAATGCATGTGTAGCATGAGCTACTTGCCTTCATCTTGCCATAGGCGGAAAAACGTATGATAATATTGAATATCAAATTAATGGTCTCAGACTTTGATCCTGTCAGTTAAGTATTGACAAAGTATTCCAAATCTCAGCTCGTCATTAAGACTTTATCCAATTTTTTCCCCCTCATATCTTGTGTTTCATTAGCCATCTTTACTTACCAACTGCCTTCTTCATTCAAATGATGGTGGATTGCAGATGCTTTGCTTGCGTTACCACTGGTTTTTGAACTTAGCATACTAATGACTTCTACTTATACAGTAGTTTCGATTTTAATCCATCGTTGCGCGTAATTTGGTCTATTTCCAATTGGAAAGTTTGTAATCTGGCGACTTCTCATTTTAGACAACATTAATGAACTATTAAATTTCCGGATTGATATTGTGTGGAAATTGTTTTGTCTTTCAATTATTTCTAATGAGTCGTAATACGTTTTGTCCATCAATAAATTTAATTGTATATCAAAGGTTTGCAAGATCCCGTCTCGGTGGCGCAGTGGGTAGCGTGCTCGGTAATTGCGTCAATCGTTGTAGGTGCGATATTGGATCGAGGTGGGAGAGATGCTCCGAGTGCGCCTTTCTTCAGATGAGAAGTAATACCGAGGTTCCGTGTGATATTCGATGTCATTTGCACGTGAAAGAACCCTCTCTAGTATGCAATGGATGGATGAGGCAAAATTTCGAGGTGTGGGAGCCCGCACCCTAGCGTGGACAGAATACCCCAACGAGCACGAGGTCAAAGATAAACAAGCGTAGGAATTGCAGCTTTGGTTGGCAACCGACTGCTGAAATCCAATTGATCATCGTTGTGTCCAATCACAGGATGTGTACACGACCCTACCATAGACTGTAAAAGGCTTTGGAGTTGCTTTATATTACAGGCACTTTGGGTTGGGGGTGTTGCAGAAAAGATGGGATCATAGACTAAGGTGGTATGGGCGCGGGATGGCAATAGGGGAGGCGGAGTTTGTTTGGCCCATTACAGGGATGATTGTTGTTGTAAGCTGTCAAGGCAAAGGAAGGGCTAAAGCAGACGTGCGAGCAGGTTTTTCGTAAGGATATGGTAGTGCGTGATGTGAACCGGGATAAGTGGCAGTCCAGGGTCGGATCCAGGGAGAGAGGCAGTGCAGCAATTGCTCCCCCTTAAGTGCCTCAGGGGGGGCGCATATTTCAACTGATGCACGATTCAACTTAGCAACTGATGAGGCATTTTTGCATTTGCTATTCCCATTTCAATACTGCCAGTTCAACAGTTTTAGTGCAACCTGCAGTTGGCTAAACAACTGAATATTGAACATTGTATAAGGACACTGGACATTGCAATTTCTAGCTAGATTTATACTAAACGATTTTGAATATTTAAAACTACAGTATTAGGGGCCCACTTTTTCGAAGTGCGCTTCTGGATCCGCCCCTGTGGCAGTCGCAGGCTAGAAGCCGCAGACCCGACCCTACCACAGGCACGATAAACGGTAAGACGAAGAGTTGTACTGATTTCTGTTTTTAGACGTAGTTCTGCTATTGATGATTGTCGTAGGGCAGGGGTCGCCAAACTGCGGCTCTTTGGCCCCTTGAATGCGGCTCTTCCACAAATGACTGTGTTGGTGCACAGGTATGCACAGCAGTATCGTTCAAGTGGCAGAAGACGTGGCACAGGCGGTATGTGGCGCTTGGAAGGCACAGTTGACTAAGGCCCTTCGTCCACTACCACAATGCAACTGCAACTCATCTGAAATGCAATGCAACTGAAGTTAATTGCAATGTTATTTTCGTCTACAGATGCAACTCTTTGGCAATAGTTGCCCTTACGATGCCGAGTAGTTCAGATGAAGAAAGCATTGTGCGAATGGCGCGAATTACTTGACAGTTGCAACGCAACTCGTTTCCAACTAGTTGCCTTTACATTGCGTTGCATATCATTAACATGAGTCAGACTAGCATCCAACTGAAAAGGAACAAAAATTTGATTATTTTTCAGTCAAGTGGCAGATGCGCTGTGTCAGTGGACGAAGGGCCTTATGCACGAGTTGAGTTATTCAGTCAGCAGTCTCATTGTGTAAAGTGGTCAGTTCTTGACGAATCCACAAATCACACGTTGGTGGCAAAAGTATCTTCTTGAAGCACAAAGTTACCTGTATTTTTCTAACCAGCCATTTCCAAAAATTTATTTTTTATCAATAAATGAGATCATTATTAAGTTAATAATGGTGTTACTACCTAGACAGTTTAAGTTTAAGAAATTTGGCTCTCAAAAGAAATCTCAATCATTGTATTGTTGATATTTGGCTCTTTGGACTGAGGAGTTTGCCGACCACTGGACTTCGCAAAACGATCTATGATAAATAATTTCATGGGGATAAAGGAGGGAATGGATGATACAAATTATCTTATGTCGATGATTTCTCATGTCAAAAATTCATGCCTCGTAATTGGAAGGGTAGTTCATCAATTTGGCGTTTCTCTCATGCACCTTTGTCATTATTTGGCTCTTACTCAATTTAATGTTGATTGGATTGTGCAACGGACGGGGTTCTAATGACATGGTAGTTTAAAGGGCCCTAAAACACCAACCGACTGCAACAATCGTTTTGGTTGCATTGCGTTTGAAAGTATCTAAGACAATAATAATTTCTCTTTTTAGACAATAATAATAAACAAATAAATTTCAGAATTGGTTGGAAATTGCTTTATTATTTATCTTTCATCTATTTCTAATTGATCTATTGTTTTCTGTACATCTATAAGCTTGATTGCCCATGAAATGATCGCAGTTCTTTAGTTTTGTTTGCACTACTGGTTTTGCATATGATTTTTTGTAGTTTTGTCTTGCTGGTATGTGATACCGCGTTGCCAATGGTATTGGGATAAACTACCACTAGATTTATGTTCTATTTTACATCCACATAACAGGCGGACCCTTCTGAAGTTGATGGAAAGGGGTCACAAAGATATGTGTCTACGACAATTGGGTGTATACGACAATTGGGTGAATGCGACAATCGGGTGAAAAACATGTATTTTTAATTTGCTTTTTGCCCCACGTAATTCTACTACACCGCAAAGCACCACTGTCATGCGGAGCTGCGCTACTACAAGTAGATTTATAACACACAATCCAGGACGAGCCCTGGCGTAGCCGGACATATACAGTAACCGCTGTAACAACCCTAATAGTATCTCTCTATATGTATTTCACATTTATCACATATATATATTCACATATTATCACATATATCCCGCTACACCAGGGCATGTACTGGTTTTGAGGTCTGTGTCCCTGTCCGACAGTCATTTGTCCCAGTCGATTTATTTTTTTCGCATGTTAGATAATTATTTTCCGATAATATCATTGCATTTAGTACTGCACATATACACTACCTATCAAAAGTCATGGGACAACCATTATTTGCATGAAAATGTGACATTCCTTTGAAATATCATAGGTGGCATTCCTCCCCTGCATATAAAACAGAGAGTACACGATTATGAGATGATACTTTCATGAATGCTAAAAGAATGTCTCAAAGAAAAGAGCTTTCAGACTTCCAAAGAGGTGTAATTGTCAAGTGCCATCTCGCAGGCAAAACAGTTAGGGAGACGTCAATCCTCCTAAACATCCCAAAATCGACCGTTCACAACATCATCCGGGCCTGGAAAGTGAAAGGCACCACAAATGTTCCACCTAGGACTGGAAAACCCAAGATCATGTCTGCTAGAGACCAAACAGCTCTTCATATAATGGTCACTGCAAACCATCACCATAGCTTGATGAACTGACAAGATCATTCATAGAGTCGATGGGAACAACTGTGAGCACCCTGACTGTTCGCAGGGAACTGCATGCAATGGGTTTTTATGGCAGAGTGGCAGCCCACAACATGGGTTGGGTGCAATCGTTTCTGTGGACGGACATCTAAACGCAGAGCGTTACCTGGACATTCTGGACAATGCAGCACTCTCATCTCTCTGGCAGCACTTTGGCAATGGCCCTTTTCTGTTTCAGCACGATAACGCACCTGACCATAAAGCACGGGCTGTAGGCACATGGTTTGATGAAATGGGGGTCCGAGAACTTGACTGGCCTGCACAGAGTCCCGATCTGAACCACATCAAACATCTGTGGGACGTGTTGGAACGTCAATTGCACACTTGTGCAGAACGCCCTGTAAACCGTGATAAAGCTACTTGTAGTAGCGCAGCTCTGCATGACAGATGTGCTTTGCGGTGTAGTAGGATTACGTAGGACAAAAAGCAAATTAAAAAACAAGATTTTCACCCAATTGCCGTATACACCCAATTGTCGTTCACCCAACTGTCGTTCACCCAATTGTCATATTCACCGAATTGTCGTATTCACCCAATTGTCGTTCACCAAATTGTCATTCACCCAACTCTCGTTCACCCAATTGTCAGGATCCCATCCCCTAAGATATACCCTGAGCCATAACTGAAGGACAGCTGAGGTAAGGTCCTGCTCTCCCCTTTTGGAGGTAAAGAGGAGGTGGGAAGTGTACTTCGAAAACCTCTAGAATGCTGCAGGGGGAGATGGCGATCCCGCCACCTATCCTACATTGGCAGGGGTGGTGGACTTTATAATAGAAGAGGAAGTAACCAGGGCGCTTAGGAAGATGAAATGTCGGAAAGCTGTAGACCCAGCCGAATTCCCTTTTCAAGTGTAGTATAGCCTAGGGAGGACAGGTATCAGGTTGCTAGGAAAACTTTTCAGTAGGATAGCCAATGGAGATAGGATGCCATTAGCATGGTGTGAGTTTGATAGTACCATTCTTCGGGCTCCCCTATTCTTAAATGGCAAAGGGGATGTCCAAGGAGTGCAGTAACTAAGGAGGTATAAAGCTGATGAGCCACTCCATGATACTCTAAGAGAGTAATGGAATGTAGTCTCTGGGATAAGACTAGTGTTCATGAAAATCAGTTTGAATTTATGCCAAGTAGTTCCACAATGGAGCCAATCTTCATTCTGTTAGGTTGTACCCCAACAGAATGTAAAACACGTTGGATGTCATTCCAAAACCTAAACCTAGTGGGAAATACTGAAAAGCTAACATTGCTTACATTGCCAAAATGCTTCACGCAACCAACGATTTTTTATTTATCGATAATTACCAGCATAAATGGAATAATGAATGAATTACAGCAGTGCTCTGCAACAGGTGTGCCTTGAGCCGATACAGGTGTGACACAGTCAAATAAGATAATTTTCTAACTAAATAATATTTCAATAGTTCGATAGCTGAAACACAATAACAAGAACACTTGCAATGAAATATTCGCGTTTTAGCCTTCTAAAATTGATTGTAAAATTTGTTTATTAAATTAATATCTATATATCAGTGGCATAGCTGGAGATGATGTTGTCCAGGGCGGTGAAAAATTTGATGCTCCAAAGCTGAATGAAATTTTTTTGCACCTCCTCAAGGAACAAAAAAAGGAAACTGCCATAGTTCAGTCGCCCGCCCCTAAATACCTGGCGTTCGGAGTGGGACGCCACCCCATCCTAGCTATACCATTGCTATATATTTTAATTTTTGATGTTAATGGGATTCTAGGAAGAACTTTGGTGTGCTGTAGGTGTGAAAAGGTTGCGGAGCACAGAAATACAGTATTAAATAAATAAAAGTTACCATTGTTTATTTCAATTTTCTAGGCTACGTCTTCCCACTTACCCGACTTTAATTTCAATCACATATAGTCTGTATGGTTTATATTGAAGAGAACTTCTTGGCTTCGCACCGCTTCAATTAGTTCTGCCATTTTTTGTCGTTGTCACGCTAACTTAATGCAGGAAACTGAGGCATGAGTACTGCGGTCCGCAGGGTCACGTGGCGCAGGAACTGCGGCACGTCACGCTGCGTCGTAACATGCGCAACTACATACAGTCATGTGAGTCACAGAATTTTGTGGTGATTCACCCTGCGTCACCTGTGGAGACTGCGTCTCATTTTGCGCTGGGCCTAATACAAGGGCAGGACAAGGTCGCCCATGATCAACAGCAGCAAAGGATGACCGTTATCTCTTGCTAACAGCCCATAGGAATAGGTGACAGAATGCAACTCAACTTTCTATTGCCACCAACAAGGTATCAACGCAGACTGTCTGTGTTTGACTGCATGGAGGAGGTGGTGGTGGGGGATTGATAGTGTGGGCAGGCATCAGTATGGGTGGACGTACAGACCCCTACATTATCCAAAGTGGTATTTTGATCGCTATTAGGTTTACAGACGAGATTCTCTGATCTTTTGTCATGCCATTATTTTGATGGACGATAATGCTTGTCTCTACAGAGCTGCGTTGGTGGTTAGCATGCTGGAATTGGAGGGTAATAAGCATATGCAGTGGCCAGCTTCCTCACCAGACTAAATTCTGATTGAACTTGTGTGGGATGCATTAGGGAGGTGCATTGCAGGCGGACCAGCCCCTCCTACAAATGATCCAGAGCTAGTGATTGCTCTTATGGAAGAGATTTTTACAACGGGAGTTTAAAACACGTTATTTAGCCAGTAAGATACTTGTCGTCGTTAGACACATTTTATGATGCTACGATCTATTTTATAGTTCATTGAATTGCTATTGTATGTTTTCGATTGTTTAATAAAACGTTGATATTTATTGTTCCAATCGGAGCTGGATGTATAAATAGCAAGCATATCAACATATATTCATGAAGGGTTTCTGACTAAAATTTTATAACAAAAGAAAATGTAACAGAAGACTGTATTATTGGAGTCAATATGAACACGCCACACTATATTTGGAGGATTTGTGGCATTTGGTGAAATCTGAAGTAATGGCCTTTCATTTCCATTAAAGCTTTGTGAGTGCCCTTCTCTACCACACACCCTCGATGAATGACAGCAATTTGATCTGCAGCTCTGATAGTGGACAGGCGATGGGCCATAATAATACAGGTCCGGCCTTTTTGAGCTCTATCAAGTGCCTCTTGTACCACCTGCACACAAAAGAATTTGGAAACGGTTATGCCATATACAGTGAAACTTCTCTAATCGGTCCACTCCTAGGGATTTACAAAAGTGGACCTACAGAGGGGTGGACCGATTATGGAGGGTTAACCAAAATACCAGGGAATTTTCCATTCTTTAAATCAAGTGAACCTTTGCATATGATAGTGTCCCTAGACAGGTAGTATGGAGCGTTTTAAGACAAAAAGGGGTTGATAAAGGCCATATTGGGATAGTGCAGGATATGTAGGCCTACAGTATAGTACATAACTAGTATGAGGACAGCATGGGGAAATACTGAATGCTTAAACGTGCAGGTTGGTGTGCATCAATGGTCAGCACTTAGCCCGTATGAATTCACTCTAGTAATGGATGAGCTGCTGACGGGAATAGGGGAACGGGCCCCTTAGTGCCTGGTATTCGCTGATAATGTGGGAAGGCTTGAGGAGTCCAAAGAAGGTGCACAAAAGGGCCTACAAGACATTAGAACTGCAATGGAAAGAGGGGGCCTAAAGGTGAACATGAAGAAGACAGAGTAGGCCTACCTAACTTTCAAATGCAGTGGCCAGGGGCACAGAGGTGAGATTTGCTGTGGGGATGAGGTGATACCAGTGGTGCAAGTGTTTCGTTATTTAGGATCCGTTTTTCAGAGCAATGGGGAGATAGACTCTCGACGTGACACATAGGATTAATGCAGGATGACTGAAGTAGAGGCAGGCAAGTGGAGTCCTGTGCAACCACCAGGTCCCAATAAAGTTGAAAGGCAAAGTTTACAGAATGGTAGTTTGGCCCACTATACTATGTGGTTCAGAGTGCTGGGCAGCTAGGAAGAAACATGAAGGGAGAATGCAAGTGGGAAACATCACAGAGAAGATGAGAATCAGCTGAAGTGGTATGGACATGTGATGAGCAGGGGTAAGAGGAACTTATTAGGTCCATTATGGGACTTTGGGTTGGTGGTGAGTACCAGGGGTAGGGGAAGACCAAAACGGACGTATTAGCAGGTAGTGCAAAGGGACATGGAGTGCGGGGTGGAAGGTGACTTGGTGGGGGATTGGCAGGAGTGGTGGTTAAGAACCCACAGACCAGACCCTGTTGCAGGTGGGATAAGAGTGAGATGATGATAAAAAGTGGACTTTGTGGGGGTGGACCAATTACAGAGGTTTGCCGATAGAGTGGTTTCACTGTATAACAAACTCACAGTGAAATGATCCCCTTTCATACCCTAGAATTTTAGTTTAAATTTGGACCCATTAAAAGGGTTGAGTCACATTGTGAACAGTGTGGACAGTGGACCTTGGACCGGTGTCATGGGTGGACTTATTAGAGGGGTAAAAAAGTACTGCACATCTATGAGAGCATTTTCCGTGCTTTAAAAAAGTGGACCGATTACAGGGGTGGACCGATAGAGAGGTTTCACTGTATTGTAGTCGAAGAAATCCACATGCGGATGCCAATCGGCTAATGTACCTTTTCATTTTCAATGTCCATTGCAGATGTTGGTTCGTCCAACAGTAGAATTTTCGGATCCCGAACTAGGGCTCTCGCAATGGCGATCCTTTGCTTCTGTCCACCACTTAATTTTATCCCTTTGGTTCCCACGACAGTATCATATCCCTGAAATAGACGAAGCGTATAGTCAGGTGACAGAAGTGAACTTATATAATTTTTGAATGACAATTGCTGTTACTTGAGGTAGCGTAATAATAAAGTGATGAATATTGGCTTTAGTGGCTGCCTCTATAATCTCATTCATTGGCACCTGCCGAGTGTTATCCCCATACGCGATATTACTAGCAACGCTTCTGTTGAAGAGCACCGGCTCTTGAGATACGAGTCCCATTTGAGAACGCAACCATTGTACATTTAACGATGTTATGTCCATGTTGTTGTAAGTCTGAAGCGGTATCATTATGAATATGTAGGCGATTCCTTTTTAAATCTCTATTTGGATGATTTAATTACCACGTATCCTTTGGTGGGGTTGTAGAACCGCTCGAGTAGATTTAGGCATGTTGTTTTGCCACATCCGGTCGTGCCAACCAAGGCTAATGCTTGACCAGATTCCATTTTCAGGTCCATGTCTTGTAACACAGGTGCATTTGGCCGAAATGCATATTTAAAAGATATGGAATGAAATTCCAAATTTGGTGGGTGGGAGTCGACCTATTTACATGGTTTTTTTTTTAATGATAAACAGATAATTGACTTACTGTACGTTTTTGCTGAATCCCCAGTCAGTCTCGATAGCTTACCATCGCAGGCTGTATCCCAGAGTTTTGAATTTCCGTAATTTTCGGTTGATATTCCAATATTTTTGATATTCTTTTTGCTGACACAAGACCTTTGTTGATGTGTGGAAGGATAAAAAATATTTGTCCAATAAAAATTGTTGCAAACCAAATAAGTGATAAAATGCTGTGAAAGAAACGAAATTGACTTTTATTTTGGCTGAATTAATTCCTAAGAATAATAGAAAGAAATACTTCACGTGATTGCGTCTCCAACTTCTACTTCTCTGTTAAGCACTAAACGTCCTAAGTATGTGTATAAAGCAACTACAAATAACGTCGGCGTTTTTTGTCCGATTGCGGATGTAAAACCCAAAATGTGTATGGTGACAAGAACTTGCCTGTTAAATAAAATATTTTAACGACAGCAGACATACTGTATTAATTTGTATCAGAAACTAAATTTGACGTTACCTGTGAAGTTCTGACATCTTCTGAATGTAATTTTTATGAAATGTGCTTTGTGAATGAAGACCAACTACTGTCCGGATATTTGTAGCTGCTTCTATTGCAACCTGATTGAATAAGAATTCTTTCTAAAATTGTAGTGCAAGGAAAGTGGTGCATTTCAGAATCTCATTAAGTAACTGCATACCCTGTTGGAGTTGTTTGTAATTGTTGATTGTAATTTTGACCTCTTCATACTCATGGTATATTGTATATAGAATTGTATAAACGCCACTGTTGTTGCACATAAAAATACCAATCCCATTTTCCAACTTATCAACAAAATGAAGATAGACCCAAAAAGCAATCCCGATGTGTGTTGCAATATGGTGCCCATCTTCGATCCTGAAGCCTGCAAGCAATACCACATGACTACATTAAAAATACAGTAGAACCTCCATAACATTGACCTCAATGGGAAAGAAAAACTAGCCTATACTGTGAAGGATACATTTTATGGAGAGCCCTCTTAATATTGCCTTTTGTCACTGTCATTAGGTTTTGAGGTTTTGTTCATCACCTATTTCCGCACTTTCATGCATGCTGAAAACTATATTCTTTTTGCACCATACACACACTAACACGTGCAGTATAAAATATAATCAGAAACTCACTAACATAAGAGAAACTGTCTGTTACACAGTGTTTCAGTGAACTCCCTTTCTGACAGTTCAATTTATCAACTAAATTCATAACGAAATTAATATCTTCATACCAAGGAACTTCTTGTTGCAGGAGATTCCATTTGATCTCAAACCATGATTCCACCTGCGTTTTCAAAGATCCTGTGAAACTTAAATTCATGCATCACAGGACAAACCATGCATCTTTAAAAAGTTAACTCATCTTTTCTAGATTTACTTCAGCTGCTTCTTCACAATCTTCCGAACATTTATGTTGTTCCTCATTTTCCACTTCTCAAACCACCCATTACTTCTTCTAAATCCAAAACTCCAACTATCTCGGCTATTTCCTTAGCTTCCACAGTCAGCAACGATCCATTAACAGGGATGTTTTGGTTATTTGGCCGAAATAGAGGAAACAACCTTATGAGTCATTCCCATTTCAACTGCCACTTTTTGATGCTTTGCCTTGTTTGCAACGAATCTAATGACCTCTAATTACTAATTACTAGACATATTCCTTGCATATTGATACACTTGTTATTAATTGTTATGATCAAAGCATTAAGGAACAGAACCCGATACTTACTTGCCGGTAAGAAGGTAAAATACCAACAAAAAATTCATACAGAAGTTCATAATTAGTAGTGCATAAGCCAAGAAAAACTATGGTGTAACAGAAATAATGGGGAAATTAATAAAAGAAATGTTGTGATGGGGCAAGTTAACAAGGTTTTCTAACCCTTTTTATGTAGCAAAGAGAAATATGTTATTCAGTGGCGTCACTTGGGCTGTGCGGGCGGCACCTGGTGACACCACTCACACCATGAGAAATGGGGTGGCACCAAAGCAGAAGAAGCGGCTGTTTTCAGGAGAGGGGGGTGACACCATGGTGTTGTCATCTCGGTGTTGCCGCACCGGGAGACGCCAACGCTAGCGACGCCACTAATTTTATTGGCAATGGTATGGAAGGCTCTATTAACAACTGCAATACCAACGAGTGAAGTTTACATTGAAAAATGAAGGGCGGGACTAAGGGTGGTAATATAAATCAGTGGTGGTGTTATCAGAGGCAATATTGTGGAGGTTCTACTGTATTTCATATCCTATTAGATGGAAACCAACTTACGTCCTGGAGATTAAGGGCGTCAATATTTAGTATATTTGAAAGTGATCCAATACTGTTCCTAGGATTGTCAAAGAAATTCAAATCCTGAAATTGAACGAGAAAAGTAGAACGTAAATACAGTAATTTTTACTTTGACTTTCAAAATTGCAAATTCCTTTTCGTCTCATTTTATTAATATCCCATACTCCAAACGGGTCTGATATTGGTCGATTTTCACACCGTATTATAAGCATCATCATCCCATCCATCTTCCTAGACTTAAACACACCTGGTGACTCATTACTCTCTCCCATCATAATCGAAGCCCTAGCTCAGTTGTAACTTCAAGTCATTAATGCGTTCAGTAGTAGGCAGCAGCAGCAGGAAAATGTGTGAACTATCAGTTTGCTATTGTAAATTGTTTCAAAAGACTGCACTCATTTATACAGATGCCAAACAAATAATCGCATATGGTTGAAGCATTGGAGGTAGCAAACTAGACAACAAGTTACCATCCCAATGTTCGTCTGTATGCCCTGAGACTTGTGCTTAATAGCGGTTCTCACCTGGCAATAGTTCCAATTAACGGAAGAGTTTAGGAAACATAAATGCGAATCGACTCACCTGGTATAATATTGTAGTAAAAACTGTCTTACGAATTCTCCGAGCCAGCAGTTCTCCAGCGTATGTTATCAGCGATATCTGTAAACGTGAAAGCATTAGTATTGCAAATAAAAATGACCCACAAATAGATAATTAATAACCTGTGAAAAGGAGCAGATGGCCGTACCAATAGCAAGAACCACGAACATTAAAGTGTAAAAGGAACAAGACTTTAATATAAGTTCACTGTCATCTAATGTAAATATCTGTCAAATATAGTTTAGTGTTAGTATCATCATAATAAAGCTGCAGCTTTCATAATCTCTATTTTGTATAACCTTTATCATGCGGCCAAATAATAAAGCATAAAACAATGCGGAGAGCCCCATTCCACAAGCACCCAAGTACCCTAACGCAAGAAGGCACATCTCCTGTCGGCATGAAGACATTAGCTGTCCCAATGATGATGGAGGATTATCATTGATCTCATTTTCGTTGTTTATTTTAACCTGTAATTTGATACGTCACAATTACTGTATTTGTGTTAAGATATGCTGTTTGCTACTCTTACGTCGTTATTTGGAATTGGCTCATCTGGTAGACCGTGCGGTAGATCCTCGTAGTACTCTTCCTTTAACTCATCCCCTGCACATGGTAATCCAGATGCGGATAATTCCTGCTGTAAAATCGAAGTGGAACTCATTTACGCTGTCCACTATTGTAGCGATCACCATTTTAATACCATTAGGAGTAGCATATGTTTATTACCTGTTTGTTGAACATGGTATAGTAAAGTCCACATTGCTCTATTAGTTCATTGTGAGTTCCAAGTTCAGCAATGCGTCCATTTGACATGACTGCTATACGATCTGCATTGACAATCGTAGACCAGCGATGGGCCACTACTAGAATAGTCTGATCCTTTTTTGCCTAAAGTCCCAAATAACTCAATATAAACATTTATCTGCTGTGTAGTATATTTGAATTGAATCGTAACCTGCTTTCATTTACACACTTCGCTATCCAGTGTAGGAAAATATCTAAGCCCCTTTATCTTCTGAACCAACTTTTTGGAAATTTCGAAAACATGGACTCTGTTAATCTACATTTCAGCCAAATGCAGCGTGTGCATATGAGAAACACAGGTTGCGATCCGTTGTGTCTTGATAGTATTTACTTTGAGCAGAAGTTTGAGAAATCTTGCTTCCGTTGTTGAATCCAACGCTGAAGTGGCTTCATCCAGCAGAAGTATTTTAGGATTTCTGATGAGTGCTCTTGCAATGGCAATTCGTTGCTTTTGACCTCCACTGAGTTGAGTGCCACCTTCACCAACCAGCGTGTCGTATTTCTGTTCCAAATAATCAAATGTGAAACTCTATTTCACCTTCAGCTAAACCCAGGTTCAATTGTTGAACTGAGTTATACACAATGCTTTAGCATTTGACTAGTCTAAATCTCTACATCAATGGTCCCAAATCAGATTTCGTGGCTCACATTTGGAAAGTTGGAAATGAAGTCATGGGCATTAGCCGCCCTTGATGCGTTTTCTATATCTTCTTGAGTCGCACTCTGCAATCCATATCTGATATTTTCTGCAATTGTGGTGCTGAAGAGGACAGGCTCCTGACTTACAACACCAATGTTGGTTCTCAGCCATCCAATGTTCAATTCTTTGATATCATGACCACCTAAAGTAATCTGAAAGTCATACTTATTTACCTATTGTGCGTATTTGCCGTTTGTTATAATTAATTCGGCAACGTACTTACAGTGCCTTTTACTGGATTGTAAAATCTTAATATCAGTTGTATTACTGATGTCTTTCCAATTCCACTTTCGCCGACAAGAGCCATTGTCTCCCCGTCACGGATATGGAGACAGAATTCGTTCAGGACCTATGAGAATGAATTTTAAGTTACCATATTTTTTCCAATAAACGCCCCGCCGTTTATTTATTTCGTGGCGTTTTTGTTGTGGCGCTTATTAAAGGGTGGCGTTTATTAGAAGGCGTCACTTATTAAATTGACAGTGCCATATTTTCTAGAGGCGAAATAATGAAGAAGGTGAAAGAGGTCTAGTACTTAGGATCAACGTTCCTTAGCAATAGGGAAATAGACTCTGATGTGACCCATAGAATCAATGGTTTATGGTTGAAGTGGAGATGGGCAACCAGTGTCCTGTGTGATAGGAGGGTCCCAACGTAGGGATGGTGGCTGGACCAGCTTTTTTTGTATGGATCAGAGTGTTGGATAGTGAGGAAGAGTCACATCAATGGAATGTAAGCAGCTGAGGTGTGAATGCTGCAGTACATGAATAGAGTGTCAAGAGCTGATAGAATTACGAATGAGTATATCTGAGGTTACCTTGGGGTAGTGGACATCACCAAAAAATGGACAAATAATAAAAATATGAACACAAAATGAGAAAAGGGGAGGAAGAGCTCATTGGGTCCATTTCAGAAATGGAGGTGGTCAGAATCACCCAGGGTAGGGGAGACTGAAGCAGACGTGGGAACAGGTTGTCCATAAGGATATGGCAGTGTGTGGGGTGGACAGGGGGAGTAATTGGGATGAGAATCCTTCAATTAGCGCCATAAGTGCGGCAAGTGCAAGGGCACTGCAAGGGCAGCGGCGATTATTGGAGGGCAGCAATTATTAGAGGGCGGCGGTTATTCGAGGGCGACCTTTATTCGAATAAAAACGGTACTTTATTTTTTCATTGGTTATCATACAAATGGGTAAATCCTACTTGGACAGAGGTGGGTTATATTCTTTTGGGCGAGAAAGAGGCTCTGCGTGCACCTTCATTCCGACGAGAAAAGAACCGACGTCTTGTGTGGTATACGATATTTGAATGAAAAAGAACTCTCCTGACTATGCTTAGGATATAATTTCCCAACGAAAAGTAGGCCGACGATAAATAAGCATACCGGGTTGCCGCTGTGGTCGGTAACCGGCTGCGTAAAAGTCACTGTCCAATATATCACCCCTCTGTCCATTTCGAGGGACAAGATGGGTACCCTTCCCTACCGTAGGCGGGAAAAGGGTTAGGAACTACAGTGTATTTAAATTCTGTATATCCGAGGGGGGGGATGAGGTTTAATTTGTCAGGCAGTAATTTACTTATGAAAGCCCGGCATCAAAGGAATTCTCCAGTTGGTTATTTGTACACATTCTAAGATTCAGTCGTTAAGCGTTAAGTGTTATTAGGTTCCAAATTTAGGGTCAATACCTTCACTTCAGGACGTGTTGGGTAGGTGAAGTCCACCAAATTCAGTTCCAGGCTTGCAACTACCTTGTTGGGTATTAGTCCTTCACTTGAATTACTGTCTATTTCTGGCTTCTGAAATGCAAATACTATTTTCTCGGGCAATACCAACACATTGTTTTAATTTTACTACATATTGTCATTGCAATATACACACCCTGTTGATGATGCCTAAAATGATTTTTGCAGAGACTGTTGCCTGTGTAAATATCTCAAAATATGGAAGGCATTCTGTAAGGTATAGGAATGCATTGTGATTGCAATACAGCACCTTTTGAATGGAAACCTTTTATTACATTTCCAACAGCATGAGAATATCATCTTCGTGTGATCTACTTACTGCAGCTACGATGAACACGCTGTGAGAAGTATCAGAGTATCCTTGATTGCTGCCATATATCAATTTCAGACTAAACCAAAACGCAAGACCATTGTTGGCAAGGTGAATAAAACTGTTAAATGCACTTCCTCCTGCCCTCAAGAGACCATACTTTACTCCTATATTTATGGAGTTCTTCAGTCTACTGTCAAATCTACTTAACATAGAAACTAATTATGATCTCATGCTAAGGTATGCAATGGCTTCAGGACTGTTGTTTTTTCTTTCACCTGTCGACTTCATTCGACTGACCACCAAAGGCCTGCACTGTACGCATTGCCCCCATCGCTTCTAGTGAGATCGCGGTGGCAGCAATGCTGGTGTCGCGTTTGGCTCCCATCAAATTTTTCTGTCTGTGTTTGACGGAGGTCAGAGATAAGAATGATATGGAAGAAACTGCGAGAAGAACGAGTGTCAACTGCCATCCCATAACGAGACAGGTGATGACATTAAATATGAAAATTGCGAGGAACTGAATGACCACTCCAATTTTGTCTCCAAGTGCTGCTTCAAGATTGTTGGTGTTTCTGAAAACGTGAATAATTCAAAATTGTGGAATCGACTAAGTGTTGTTGAAAAGTCGAACTCACTGTATAGCCCAAATTGGAAATTCTTCTCCTTCCTTCGTATCAAACCAACTAATGTCCTGTCTCAGAATCGATTGGAAGAGTTGACTTCTGATGCGATGGACCTGGCGTTCCTTACTCATATTCAGACTTACTGACGTTATATAATAAAGTACCATTTGAACTGTCGCTATGATGACCGTTTGAGAAATATAGAGGTGATTTTGAAATTCAAGATCTGTATTTCTTGTCGAATCGTTCATCTCTGTTGTAGTCCTAAAATAAGATGTTGAGCCCAAATCGAGTACGTCACTTGTCGATTGGAATATTAGAGGAATACTTTACCATTCATTGTTACATATGTGAGTTGATTGGTTTTCACATATAGTGATATTAAATCTCTCCTTTTCAAGTGGTGAACCAAATTGTACTAGGTCATTTAGGAGTTTACTATATATAATACTCATCACCGGCATACACACAGCAGATGTCAAGGCGCAGAATATTCCAGTGATCATCAGAAATTGTTCAGTGCAATCGAAAAGGATTAACTGTACCGGAGAACAGAATATAAGCATAATGGCATTTTGTAGGGCATAGCTGGCTTTTTGTTTCTATACCTGTTGAATAAATCGAAATGTTGACATCTTTGCTCTTTTGTTTTCTTTAACTTCGCCTGATATTTTAGACTGTTCTTGAATCTAAAAAGATATTGATGACACTTAAAACTAGATGTAATCCCGGAACGGTTTACAGCTATGAGATAGCCTTTAATTAACCTGGCATTCACAAAATTTTAAAGATTCTTTTTAATGCGGACTATATTATCCCTGGGTACCTATTGAATGATTGGTTAAGAACATCTGAATTTAGAAGTAGATCTGCAGATCCCTTTTTAAGTTTAGGATAATGCTGGTTAAGATCAAGGTTGGTGCAGGGCACCGGCAAATTTCAGAAATCCCTTTAGTGCCGGCAGACATGTAATAATAGGGTGCGGGAGCCATATTGTATATAAAGTAAGACGTTCCCACATTGTGTGCGCCATCCGCAGCTCCCACACTCATTGCGTGGGTCATAGTATACAGGGTGTTTCCTTTAAAGTAACCAATGCCTTTTTGAAAAAATCTATGAGATATGGGATAAAATGGGTAGGAAAAAGTTATAGTTGATGGAGGGGGACATTCACTCCCCAAAACAGTTCCAAAATTTTCGCAGTAGTTTTTTCAGGACAATGCAAAGTTACAATTTTTCAATAGATAGGGGTAGTTATAACTATCACATCGCATAGCTCTAAAAAAATGTGAAATTGGGATATAGCATGTTCCTAAACCTAAAATTAAAAATACACCCTCAAAACTGCATTAAGGAGTGTGCACCAAAGTGTGCACCCAGGGCTACAGAATGATGTCTCAGGTATGGACCTCAGAAAATTGTCGCTCTTTACTGCTCCAACTAGCTAGCATTGAGTGAACGTGGATAGTGACACCTTGGCTTGTGCTCGAAATTACATAGTTGGAGCAGCTAAGAGTCCTGAAAAAACTACTGCCAAAATTTCTGAACTGTTTTAGGGAGTGAATGTCCCCCTCCATCAACTATAACTTTTTCCTAACCATTTTAGTCGATATCTCATAGATTCTTTTTAAAAAAGGAATTTGTACTTTAAAGGAAACATCCTGTATAAAAAGAAATTTCCAAAAATGTCCAACAGGTTTATGAAAATTGTGAAATACTCGTCATATATAATGGGTGCAGAATATCCGTGGTGCCCTTCTGGGGCTCAACATGCAAAGTGCAGTATGTAGGGTCGGTGATAGACGCTGGGGTACTGAAATTACCAATGTCAACTATTAGTACCTCATGTTTGAAAAAGGATTCCATAAATTTAGCATATTACTCGTGCAACTTTGACATTATTTGGTTCGTCTATTCAATTTAATACTTGATAAATTACACAGGTCTGCAATGAAAAAATGGTCTTCAAAACAATTATTGTTTTTTACAGTTTTATGGATACTGATTAACTGGAAGTATAGAAATACGGATAGCAGTGTGAAAATGCCTCATCAGATACAAAGTGTTCTCAAGTAACTCCACAAGAGGAAAATTAAATCATTATGTATTCAATCATTACTAGACCTATAACATAAATGTAAAGTATGTATTTGTGGAGTGATAAAATGAAAATCGAAACATCAAAATACTGGAATTTCCTTTATTTCTTCCAAACTATGAAAATGTTTTGAGAGAAAACCTTACGTGATAGAAAAAATGAATTGCGTTTTTGGAATCAGCACACCTAATAATACAAAAATCAGTATCAAAAGTAAAACAATTTTTAAAAAGTATTTCTTTGCAGGCCTGTGTGATTAGAGAAACGTAGACAAATATTCACTAGTCGATACATGTGGAATAATCATGTTGGCCATTTCGTAGGTGTCAAATTTGCAATCCTCATAACTACAGTCGAAGTCATTTATAACGACACTAGATATAACCTACAATCGGATTAAACGAACAAAACAGTCAGAACCATTAAAAGCAATACAAAAAAAATATTAATGTTGCTTACAACGAACTCATTCGTTAGAACGTACAAATTGGCTAGAGCAAACACATTTCTAGGAACAGTGCCTGTTGAAATATTGCCTACTTCATACAGTTTTTCAGCTGAGTTCTGTCTTTGTACATGACAGCATTCCGTGGCAATAATTCTCCATCAAGAAAGAAGGCATTACAATAGCAATGGGAAAGGGGAAGCCTGAGGTGAACATGAAGAAACCAGAGTACTTAGCTTTCAGTTGGAGTGGGTGTAGTTCGTTGTGGCAAAGACGTGATACCAGCAGCACAAGAGTTTAGATATCTAGGATCGGTGTTACAGAGCAGTGGGGAAATCAACTCCGACATTACCCATAGAATCAATGCAGGATGCTGAAGTGGAGACAGACAGCCGGTGTGCTGTGCGACCGCCAAGTCCCAATTAAGTTGAAAGGTAAAGTTTACAAAACTGTAGTTAGGCCCACTATGCTATATGGAACAGCGTGTTGGGCCATGAGAAAGAGGGGTGGTGGTGTCGCGTGCTGAAAGAGTCTGCAACGAGTACATTAGAGGTAGCTGGGGACTGGGTGGGGGTGGGAAACATCACGGAGAAGATGAGAGAAAATAGGTTGAGGTGGTATGGACATGTGATTCAACAGGGGGTGGAGGATCTTACACAATAAATTATTGGACAGCAGGTGACTGGTGGCATCTGGTGTAGGGGTAGATGAAAGCCTGATGGGGGATAGACTAGAGTGGAGGATTAGAGCCCACAGATCCGACCCTGCCATAGGTAGGATAAGGGTGTGATGATGATGAATACATACAGTATATATTTTACAATAGTTATATCATACTGTAATCCAGTGGCATAGCCAGGATTTTCTGAAGGAGGGGGATATGACTGTCGATGGCATGAACCAGGATTTTCTGAGGGGGGATATGACTCGATAGGGTGTATACCTCTTCGTTATATTCGAGGCCCAAGGGGGGGTTTAACCCCCCAAACCCCCCCTTGGCTACGCCACTGCTGTAATCAATACAACACCGTTAACGACGATCCCTTCAATAGTATCGCTTTTAGTGAACACCGGCTACAACATATGAGAACCGACAGTTCCTTGAAGTTCATTATAAACGATTTCGACTGTACTTCCAGTTTGCTGCCATTAGTTGTGATATTGCTTCTATTGTGGTGAGTTGTGTTTCTGGTGGTTTACAAATTCTTTAAGGCACCAGTTTCAATACTAATATTTAAGTTCTAGTTGCAACAAATTGTGATTTTGCATTTTGCTTGGAATATATTCGTTACATGGTTTCAACAGCTGCACACGTTTCTTTGTTTGTGAAAGACAAATGGTATTTTCAAGTAACTGAAGTTAAGAATCCCAGCAAGACAAATATGGAATAGGGATGTAGAGATAAAAAATGGAATACACTTGAACCCAGTTATCTCGACCTCCATTAACTTGACAACCCTTTTAAGTCGACGTTTTTAAAGTGGAACCACCAAATTCCCCTTTTGTCCTAACAGTTTCTGATTTCTTATGTCGATCCTTTTATGTCTATGACCCCTAATATCTCAGCACACAAGAGGGTCAAATTTGCTACTCAACTTTGGTTATGTCGATCTCAGAATCCCCTTGAATGCTGGCTTTTGAATACATTGTTAACCACTAACATCGTTGCACCTACAGTAGGGGGTGTAGTTGTTCACTGCGGATGTGTTATATGTACCGCCATATTGGATTTTGGTTATCTCGATGCTCGTTAGCAAACCCCTATGCCATCGACATAACAGGGTTCAACTGTAGTCTGATGTCCCAATGCAGAATAGTATGATACCATATTTATTCTAAAAAAGAGTGCCATTTGTTTATTATCAAAGGCTTTTTTTGTTGCGCCGTTTATTGGAGGGCGCCGTTTATTAGAATAATTATGTTATTACAAAAGACAATTATCGAATTTAATTTCATTTTCACATACGTAGCTTATGGTATTCCTTCCAGACCAATGGGGCGATAGATTCCGACGTGACCCATAGGAGTATGAAGTTGGGGCAAGTGAGGTCCTGTGCGACCGCAGAGTCCCAATAAAGTTAAAAGGCAAAATTTTCAGTACGGTTGTTAGGCCCACTATGCTGTATGGCTCAGAGTGTTGGAAAGCTGGGAAGAACCATTAAAAGAGAATGCAAGTGGCTGAGATGCAAATACTGTGCTACATGAGTGGGGTTTCGCGAGCAGACAGAGTCCGAATTGATTACGTTAGAAGCAGCATGGAGGTGGGAAACATCACAGAGAAAATGAGAGAACATCGGCTGAGGTTGCATGGACATGTGATGAAGAAGGGGAGGAGGAACTTATTAGGTCCATTATGGAGCTGCATGTGATTGGAAGCACAAGGAGTGGGGGAAGACCAAAACGGACGTGGGAGCAGGTGGTGCAGTGGAACATGAAGGCGGGGTGGAGGGGGGGGGTCTTCGTAGGGGATAGGCGGCAGTGGAGTGTAAGAACCCACAAACCCTACCCCGCGGCAGGCGGGACAAGGGTAAGATGATAATGATGACTGCTTAAGGTAAGGGGACGAGACGCCCCGATTTCAGACTTTCGCTTGTCACCCCTCCATCGCCATCCCTCGCTTGTCCCGGCGGGACGCCTGTTTTTCCCACTTTGTTGGCACCTTCTCAGAAGCATTCACTCGTCAATTAAATACGTGGAGCGGCTGTATTACGTTGGGCACGCCAGTTCTCGTCTGATCACTGAAGTTTAGAAACGCCACCACAGCTAGTACTAGCATGGGTGGTCATTTGGGAACACTGGGTTCCGTTAATACCCAAAAATCGTCATATTAGCATAGTGTCTGTGCAGTCTTTGCATTAGAACTATGTAGTGGACGGGGATCTAATGACCTTGTAGTTAAAGGGCTCAAACACCAACAAAATAAAAATACAAATGAAATACGTGTACACAGCATCCACACAATGATTCTTCTAGTTTGGCAACTGATCTGGAGGGCCCATTGTTTGCGTCAAATTAAAACATCAGGCATCCTGTGCTGGATGGACCCACATTCAAACAATAACATGCAGTAGGTATGAAGTCACCAATATTGTTATTTGCTCTCCTGGAAAGCATGTCTTACCACCCCTGTTTGGGGGGCGCGAACCAGAAGCCCCCGTCCCGCTTTGCCTTAATTAAGGTATTCCGTATTTGTCACCACTTAAAACAATGTGTTCATTTCTCAATAGTTATAATTTATCGCAAAGTGCATATTTGTTTGTCATATAAACATCACACGAATCTAAACTATGGTGGTGCAATTCAGTTAAGCTTAGTGTTACAATTCAGTTTCATTTTTTTTTTTTTTTTGCAATGATAATTAAAAAATATAAAGTCGTATTCCATATTTGCTGTGCTTCCTCTACGTTTTGCATTTTGAAATTAGGGTTCAGTTCTGGAGACAGGCAAGTGGGGTCCTGTGTGATCGTCGGGTCCCAATAAAGTTGAAGGGCAAGGTTTACAAAACCGTTGTTAGGCCTGCTATGCTGTATGGGTAAGAGTGCTGGGCAGTTAGGAAGGACCATGAAAGGCAAATGCAAGTGGCCGAGATGCGAATGCTGCGCTACATGTGTGGGGTGGCTAGATCCGACCGAGTCAGAAATGATTATGATAGAGGTAGCTTGGGGGTGGGGGACATTGCGGAAAAGATGAGAGAGAATCGATTGAGATGGTACGGGCATGTGATGAGGAGGGGAGAGGAGGAGCTTATTAGGTCCATTGTAGGACTGCAGGTGGTTGGGGGCACCAGAGGTAGAGGGAGACCAAAGCGAACGTGGGAGCAGGTGGTGCAGGCGGACATGGAGGTGTGCGGGGTGGAGAGGGACCTGGTGGGCAACAGGCGTGAGTGGAGGATTATAACCCGCAGACCCGACCCTGCCTCAGGCGGGAGAAGGGTGAGATGATGATGATGATGGTTCAGTTCTGTTAGGGTAGGTTAGCTTAGCTTGGCAGTGGCGTCATTAGGGTTGGCGTCACCCGGTGTGGTGACACCCCCTCTCCCGAAAAAAGCCGCTACTTCTGCTTTGGTGCCGCCCCATTTCTCATGTTGCGAGTGGTGTCACCCGGTGCGGCCCGCACCCCACACCCCCTAGTGACGCCACTGTAGCTTGGGTTAGGTTAGGTAGTAATTGCTTATCGATCATATTTTGGATTCTGGGATCTTCATATTGCTTAAACCTGCGGTTGTAAATAAGAAGCACATTCTTTGCAAATTAGATTTTAAGTTGCGCATGCGAACAACAATAAACCGATTTTAACCGAGAAATATTTCAAATTGACATATATGCTCATTTCGAAAGTTTTGTAAATGAAAGCTGATGAAGTGTCAAAAGTTCATGAACCAGTTGAGTTAAAAGTGTGTAAGCAACTACTGTGGACAAACACAAAAACGTTATGTGCAGTCTAACGTTAGACGCCAGTTCTCGTCTTATCAGTTAAGTAACGCAAACCCAGCTAGAACTAACATGGCTGACCGCCTGGGAAAACTGGGTACTTCTAATACCCAATAATCGTCGCATTAGTGTAGTGTCTAGTAGTCTCTGCATTAGAACCTCACAGTGGACGGGGGTCTAATGACCTTGTAGTTGAAGGGCTCTAAACCACCAATAAAACAGATACGTGGTCATAGAAATGCGTGTATAGCATGAGCTACCTGCCTTCATCTTCCCATAGGTGGAAAACCGTACAATAATGTTGAATATTAAATCCATGGTCTCAGACTTTGATCCTGTCAGATAAGTATTCGCAAAGTATTGCAAATCTCAGCTCATTACGATTTTAACCAAATATTTTCCCCCATATATTGTGTATGATTAGCCATCTTTACTTACCAACCGTCTTCTTCATTCAAATGATGGTGGATTGTAGATTCTTTGCTTGCGTTACCACTGGTTTTTAAACATACTAATGACTTCTACTTATAGCTTCCATTGTAATCCAACGTTGTGCGTAATTTGGTATATTTCCAATTGGAAAGTTTGTAATCTGGCGACTTCTCATTTTAGACAATGCAAATCAACTATTAATTTTCAAAATTGATATTGTGTGGAAATTGTTTTGTCTTTCAATTATTTTTAATGAGTCGTCCGTCAATAAATTTAATTGTATATCAAAGGTTTGCAAGATCCCGTCTCGGTGGCGAGTGGATAGCGTGCTCGGCAACTGCGTCGTTCTTTGTAGGTACAATACTGGGTCGAGGTGGGTTGGCCTCCTTCGGGTGGGAGAGATGCTCCGAGTGCGCCATTCTTCGGATGAGAAGTAAAACCGAGGTTCCGGGTGGTATTCGATGTCATTTGCAAGTGAAAGACCCCTCTCTAGTATGAAATGGATGGATGAGGCAAAATTTTCAGGTATGGGAGCCCGCGCCCTAGCTTGAGCAGAATACCCCAATAAACACGAGGTCAAAGATAAACAAGCGTAGGAATTGCAGCTTTGGTTGGCAACCGGCTGTTGAAAAACGCTGTCCATCTTATCATCATGGTGTTCATTCAGAGGGACAAGACGGGTACCCGGAGTTGCTTTATATTAGAGGCACTTTGGGGTGAGTGGTATTGCAGAAAAGGTGACTAAGGTGGTATGAGCAGGGGATGGCAAAAGGGGAGGCGTTTGTTTGGTCCATTGCGGGGTTGCTGGTATGTTGTAAGCTCCCAAGGCAAAGGAAGGGCCAAAGTAGACGTGGGAGCAGGTTTTACGTAAGGATATGGACTTGGCGGGTGATAGGTGGCAGTCGGAGGCTAGAAGCCGCAGACCACGATAAACGGTATGATGAAGAGTTGTACTGATTTCTATGTTTTTAGACTTAGTTCTGCTTTTGATGATCGTCGTAGGTGACAGGACTTCTCAACTCGATCTATGATATAGAGTAAATAATGTCATGGGGATAAAGGAGTGAATGGATGATACAAATTATCTAATGTCGATGATTTCTGATGTCAGAAGTTCATGCCTCGTAATTGGAAGGGTAATCCATGAATTTGGCGTTTCTCTCATACACGTTTGTCGTTGCAGTCGGACCCTAATATAAGATGCCGCGTTTTAACATACAGAGGCTATAATGGTCTAAATTTTAGTCGCCTGGATTTTGAAATGGTGAAATAGGCCTACATATGAAATACAAGGGTTCGTTCGTTAATTGGTGTTTAAGGTCCCGTCAACTACAAGGTCATTAGAGACCCGTCCATTGCTTAGTTCTAATGCATAGACTGCACCGACACTACACTAATGCGACGATTATTGGGTATTAGCAGTACCCAGCTTTCCCGAGCAACCACCCATGTCACTACTAACTTGGCTTGCGTTGCTTAACTTCAGTGATCAGACGAGAACTGGTGTGTCCAACGGAACTCACCGCTCCCGAAATACAAGGTTTATAACGGTCTCCTTGATAAAGGTCACCCCCTATAAAGGTCTCTAAATTTTTGGACCCTGCAACATTTACAATGGTATAATGGTCTTTGTATCTTTTGAGCTATTGGGTAGTGGATTTTGGATACTGGATAGCTACAGGATACAGCCTATCAGCACATAAAATACCGTGCATGAATGGGACCCTGATTCTATAATAAATACTGTACTGTAATCTGCTTGAATCATGTAAAAGATGTCATCCCAGGCCCTTCAAAAATTAAAATGCAAGGTGACAAATTACAAATTATGACAAATTAGGAACTTTTCCAGAGTTAGGAAAAGGTAGAAAGTAACCTGAAGTGACCATGCAACTAGGACGTTGAAAGCAATCCATTAAGATTATTTGGAGCACCTTTATTAAAAGAAGTGATGAAAGTATATCGCCACCTTCACGGTAAAACATTGTAAGCGCCATTTCATAAATTTTACAGGAAACGAGAAAAACATTCAGATTACCTCATTCATTCTTATGCTTACAATATTTTTAGATATTAAAAAATAAAATAACTATTTAACGTAGGGCAAAACTGATTACAGTATTAATAAAGACATAATGTGCAGAATTTGATTAAATTAAAAAGTGAAAATCTAAAAAAATGTCGCTTACAATGTTTTACCGGGAAGGTGGCGATATGACCACACAACTAATAAAAATGTTTGGGAATGTCATTATGCATCCATCAATGAAGATATTTTATCATCCATAAACAATTACGTATTTTTGTTGACGGGAGTAGGAAAATAGGCTCCTCAGTGCATGGCATTTGCTGACGACATCAGAAAACTTAGTAACTTAGAGAACAGATAGAAAAGAGACCGAACGATATTAGAGGAGTGATAGAAAATGGGGCACTAAAGATAAACAAAAAGAATGCAGAGTATTTAGCGTTCATTTGGGAAGGACAGGAAAATAATGGTGACTTACATTCGAGGAGCGAACTGGTAAAGAAAAGTGCAAGTGGTAAGGTACTTACAATCAACGTTCCAAAGCAATGGGAGATATACTCTGATGTGACCCATAGAATCAATGGGGATGGTTGAAGTGGAGCCAGGCAAGCGGAGGCCTGTGTGACAGGAGGATCCCAATCAAGTTGAAAGGAGAGTTCTACAGGGGCAATGGTTAGGCGAGCTACTCTAAATGGATCAGAGTGTTGGGTAGTGAGGAAGAACCGTGTCATTAGAATCCAAGTAGCCAAGATGCGAAAGCTGAGGTAAAGGAGTGGCGTGTTGAGAACTGATAAAATTAGAAATGAGTATATAAGAGGTAGCCTGTGGGTGGTGGACCCCGCCAAAAAATGAGGGAGACTAAGTTGAAGTGGACACGTCATGAGAAGAGGGGAAGAGGAGCTCTTTAGGTCCGTTCCAGGAATGCAGGGATGTGAACAGACAAGGGAACTGGTTGTCCATAAGGATATGTCAGCAGTGTGGGGTGGACGGGGACCTCGTGGGAGATAGACGGGAGTTATTCCTGCCAAGGCGCGATAATGGTATGATGATGATACACAGTTACGTGTTTTTAAGTATGTGCGTATGCACAATAAGTTACGCATCATAAATGGGGCAGCTTTCCTCACGTGGTTAAGCTTTATTATATGCATCCGGAAATTATAAGGGTCCATTTTCGTTTCGCGAAAGACTGACTCTTGTGGAAGGGTCCGATTGTATTTGGCTCTTACTCAATTTAATATCGATCAGTTAAATTGCTAAGAATTTCTGAGATTAGATTGCATTGTGTTAGCTGTGATTAAGTTAGGTAGGCATTGTTTATTGATCATATTTTGCATTCTGGGATTAATATACGTTGTTTTCCAGTTAGAGTCTCAGTTGAGTTTTTAGGAACAAGGGCAAAGCAGAGTTCATTATTAACTAAATATATTCCATGACATCACGAGTGTGATTTGCTACCTTTACTTAGCGACTGTCTGCTTAAGTCAAATGATTGTGGATTCCTAAGTTTTTCTTTGCCCTACTATTGATTTGTAAGCATATGACACTAATGACTTGTACTGTTTGTTTTCAAGTTATGAATGGGGAATTCGGAACCTTTATCGTTTGATTGCTTCTTATTGCGTTGGACACATCCATTCTCGTCTGATCACTGAAGTTAAGCAACGGAACCCCAGCTAATACTGACATGGGTGGCAGCTTGGGAAAATTGGGTACTGTTAATACCCAAAAATTGTCGCATTAGTGTAAGCACTGTGCAATTTCTGCATTACAACTGCGGAGTGGATGGGGTTCTAATGACCTTGTAATTGAAGGGCGGTAAAAATCCAATCAACTACAACAACAATCGTTTTGGTTGCAATCCGTCAATGTCGTAATTTCAAGAATTTTTAAAATGTAAAAGTTTCTAAGAAAATAATAATTACAGAATTGGCAGGAAATTGCTTTATTATTTATCTTTCATTCATCTCTAATTGACCTAGTGTTTTCTGTTCATCTATAAGCTTGATTGCACATGAAATAACCACAATTCTTCAGTTTTGTTTGAACTAGTGGTTTTGCATATGATTTTTCGTATTTGTGTCTTGCTGGTATGTGATACCGCGTTGCCAATGGTATTGGGATAAACTACCAATAGGTTTAGGTTCTATTTTAAATCCACTTAACAGGCGGACCCTTCTGGAATGGATGGGAAGGGGAATGGGAAAGAGGATACTAAGATATACCCCGAGCCATGACAGTGAAGGACAGAAGAGGTAGGTTCCAGCTCTCCCCGTCGGAGGTAAAGAGGAGGGGGAGAATACTTCGAAATGCTCTTGAATGCTGCAGGGGGAGATGGGGACCCCGCCACCATTCGTACATCGTCAGGGGTGGTGGACTGTGTAACAGAAGAGGACGTTGCCAGGGCGCTTAGGAAGATGAAAGGTCGGAAAGGCCCAGGTTGAATCCTTGTTCAAATGTGGCATAGCCTAGGGAGGACAGGTATCAGGTTGCTAGAGAAACGTTTCAGTAGGATAGCCAGCGGAGATAGGATGCCATCAGCATGGCATGAGAGTTTGATAGTGCCGTTCTTCAATTTCAAAGGAGATGTCCCAAGAATGCAGTAACTGTAGAGGTATAAACCTTATGAGCCACTCCATGAAGCTCTGGGAGAGAGTAATGGAATTTCGCCTCTGGGATAGGACTAGTGTACATGAAAATAAGTTTGAATTTATGGCAGGTAAGTTCACAATGGAGCCAATTTTCATTCTGAGGCAGGTTGTACCCCAACAGAATGTAAAACACTTTGGATGTCATTGCAAAACCTGTATGCCACTCCAGAAGACAGTGTCTGTAGTGTTGTAATCAAAGGGCGTGTGTGTAAGGGGGGAGTACAAGTTGCGTTGCTGTGGTTGGTTCAATTTTAATTGTCAGTTAGTGAATTACTCCATTTAGTGACAGCAATGCCTCCACAACGTTATTTACCTGAATCAATGGCTTGGAGAGTCATACGAAGGATGGAAGCTGGGCAGTTAGAACAAGAAGTTCAACCAGCCATTGGGATGTCTCAAAGTGTGATTTCCAGACTTTGGAATCGTTTTCAAGCAACAGGTACTGTTAACAGAAGGGCAGGACAAGGTCGCCCATGATCAACAACAGCAAAGGATGACCAATAGAGAGTTGTCTGTCTGCGTTTCTATCCGACATACGCTATGTAATGCAGACGAATTGTCAACTGCGCAAACTCAGACACTGCATGCATCTGCACAGTTCACGATTCGTCTGCATTGCATTGTGTACCGCGGATAGAAACGCAGCCAGAAAACACTATTATCTCTTGTTAACAGCCCATCGGAATAGGCGGCAGAATGCAACTCAACTTCGTAGTGCCCTTCAATCAGCAACAGGACGCAGGGTGTCAACTCAGACTGTCTGTAATCGACTGCATGGAGGAGGCCTCTAGGCCTGTACGTCCATGATGTGCACCTTATTAACTCAACTACACTGCAGAGAGCACAGAATCTGGGTGCATGATCCATGTGAGTTGCAGCATCCTTCTGTTCTTTGATGAGTCCCAATTCAACACGGAATGAGACAGTCAATGTGTACTCATCTGGAGGGAATGAGGGACAATAACAGCCAAGCTTTTGTCCAAGAAAGAGCCCCGTATGGTGGTGGTTGATTGATGGTGTGGGCAGGCATCAGTATGGGTGGACTACAGACCGCTACCCTTTGTCATGCCATATGCTGGTGCCATGGGTAAGTCGTTTCTTTTGATGGACGATAATGCTCGTCTTCACAGAGCTGCGTTAGTGGTTAACATGCTGGAATTGGAAGGTAATGAGCATATGAAGTGGCCAGCTTGCTCACCAGACTTAAATCTGATTGAGCTTGTGTGGGATACACTGGGGAGGCACATTGCAGGCAGACCAGCCCCTCCTACAACTGCTCCACAGCTAGAGATTGCTGTTATGGAAGAGATTTTTACAATGGGATTTAAAAAACGTTATTTAAGTACTTGTGATGATTAGACACATTTTTTGGTGCCACGAATTCGACATCTATAGTTCATTTAATTACTATTAATTGTTTTACAATTGGTTAATAAAAAATTACGATTTATTGTTCCAATCACAGCTTCATGGTTAAATAGCAAGAAACAGTTTAATAACAAAAGAAAATATAACAGAAGACTATATTATTGGAGTCAATATGAACATTCCACACTTACCGTAATTATTCTAATAAACGGCGCGCCGTTTATCTTTTCAAAGGCTTTTTTTTTTTTTTTTTTTTTTTTTTTTTTTTTTTTTTTGCGCCGTTTATTGGAGGGCGCCGTTTATTATTTTTTTTCAATTTATAAATGGAAACTTTTTAGCTGGCCAAGTTGATTTCGTTAATTTTGATTTTTGCTGACGCCACTCTCCAATCTGAATTTATTGGCAAAATGAAATTGAGAAAAATAATCAATGGTTCATTTAAAATTTGAATCCTTACCCTAGATTTAGGTAACTGCAGAGGTTTAGCCACAGGCCAATTATCATCATTCTCAGCTGCAGAAATTCCCAAAAATATCTGCACTAAAGCTTAGTTTGCAATTTCAACAATATCTGCACTAAAGCTTAGTTTGCACAAGGAAACAACTTGCACAAGTACTACAAATAATAGCTTGTGCAAGCATTTACATGACTAGCGAAAATCTGTAGAGAACTTGCCAGCAAATTATTGCACTGATGTTTACACCATATAGTGGATAATGTGATTGCTTCATTGCAATGCTCAGAAACAGAAAAATATCATTATAAACAATTTTAACAATTTCAATGCAGTGGTTAAAACAAATGATTGTTTTCCTCTTTATGCACTGCATATGGCATTTCCTGCACTTCATATGGCCATTTAAACTTTACACAGTTGTTACACAGGGGTACAGGTATACCTCATCCATCCTTATTCGAACACTGAAAACAATTAACCACCCATCTGTGACTTATTGGGAAGTTCAACCTATCATGTGAAAATACTGTGAATTGCATTGTGCCAGGGTTACCCACAGAACAGAGAGGGGGAAGAAATTCCCTGGGGTACACCTGTACCTCTGTTTGGGCATGAGCCTGATTCCTTATTGCAGTATAGTTATTGTGCAATAGGTCAGACACCATGCAATATTAAAACTGACAAAGCATTAATTTACCTGCCAAAATGTATGTTTTGGTTGTAAAATGTGGTGTTGGAACACTGGGGTAGGCCGGCATCCCCCCACATAAAACCAGCCAACATTCCTGCGAGTTCGAGACGCCTGGCTGGGGTGTTCCCAGTCATAGCATTATTCAATGGACCCAAGGACCCAACCCTGCCACAGGCTGGATAAGGGTGTGATGATGATACCAGTACCCCTGTGTAGCATTAAAGGGTTGATCATTAAAAAAATTTAAGTTAACTCGCCCGATCACTTCCAGACAGGTTTGAAATGTACGGCGCGCCGTTAATAATTTTTTTCAGCTAAAAGGTGCACCAGTTATTGGAGGGCGCCGTTTATTCCATGGCACCGTTTATTAGAATAATTATGGTATTTGTGGGATTTGTGGTGTTTCGTGAAATCTGAAGTAATGTCCTTTCATTTCCATTAACTCTTCGTGAGTGCCCTTCTCTACCACACACCCTCGATGAATGACAGCAATTTGATCAGCAGCTCTGATAGTGGACAGGCGATGGGCCATAATAATACATGTCCGGCCTTTTTGAGCTCTATCAAGTGCCTCCTGCACCACCTGCACACAAAAGAAATTGGTAACGGTTCTGCCATATCATGTAGTAGAACCGTTGTGCCCAACCTACAGCCCGCGGGACACATCCGGCCCGTGAAGCTGCCAGCATAAATATTCGCCTTACAATTTTGCATGCGTTTTGGCCCGTGCGATTGATCTAAATGTCTAGTGCGGCCCCCGTATAAGAAAAGGTTGGGCACCGCTGTAGTAGAAGATAACAAAATGCAGATGCTAATCATCTAAAGCTATGTCCACACTGGTGTGCTTTCGTCTTCGTCTTTCAATTTCACTTGCGTTTCATCTTTCAACATTGCATGTGCTTTGGAATGCAACTTTAAACATTCCAATGAGGCACTCAATTATGCAAGCCTTTCGTTCCACACCCCATGCACTATGACGCATGCGTTCATTGAACAGAAAGATGCACCAGTGTGGTGCACTCATTTTAATGTTCATCGTTCAAAATTGCATTCATCAACGTTCCAATCCAAAGCGCATGCAATGTTCAAAGACGAAACGCAAGTTGAAACACAAGTAGAATTGAAAGAGACAGACGAAAGCGCACCAGTGTAGACATAACTTAACGTACCTTTTCATTTTCAACGTCCATTGCAGATGTCGGTTCGTCCAAAAGTAGGATTTTCGGATCCCGAACTAAGGCTCTCGCAATGGCGATCCTTTGCTTCTGTCCGCCACTTAATTTTATACCCTTAGCTCCCACGACAGTATCATATCCCTGAGAAAGGCGAAGATATAGTCAGATGAGAGAGGTAAACATCAATCATTTTTCAATGACAGACATTAGCTGTTACTTGTGGTAGAGCAATAATAAATTGATGAATATTGGCTTTAGTGGCTGCCTCAATAATCTCATCCATTGACACTTGTCGAGTGGTATCCCCATACGCAATATTACTAGCAACGCTTCTGTTGAATAGTACCGGCTCTTGAGATACGAGTCCCATTTGAGAGCGCAACCAGCGTACATTTAACGATGTTATGTCCATGTTGTTGTAAGTCTGAACAGCACCGGTATCACTATGAATATGTAGGCGATTCCATTTAAAATTTCTAGTCGAGTGATTTACTTACCACGTATCCATTGGTGGGATTGTAAAACCGCTCGAGTAGATTCAGGCATGTTGTTTTACCACATCCGGTTGTGCCAACCAAGGCTAATGCTTGACCAGATTCTATTTTCAGGTTGATGTCTTGTAACACAGGTGCATGCGGCCGAAATGCATATTTAAAAGATATGTTATGAAATTCCAAATTTGGTGGGCGGGAGTCGACCTATTGGCACGGTTTTAGATGACAAACAGATAACTGACTTACGATGTTGGGGGCATCGCCCGTAAGTCTCCATTGCTTACCATTGCAGGCTGTATCCCAGAGTTTTGAATTTCCTCAATTTTCGGTTGATATTGCAATAATTTTGAAATTCTTTTTGCTGACACAAGTCCTTTGTTGATTTGTGCAACGGCAAGAAATAGTTGTCCAATAAAAACTGTTGAATACCAAATAAGTGATAGAATTCTGTGAAAGAAACGAAATGGATTTATATATTGGCTGCATTAAATCCTGTGAATAATAAAAGGAAATACTTCACGTGATTGCGTTGTTAACTCCTACTTCTCTGTTAAGCACTAAATGTCCTAAGTATGTGTGTAAAACACCTAAAAATAATAACGGTGCACTTAGTCCATATGCTGATGTGAAGCCCAAAGTGTGTATGGTGATGAGAACTTTCCTGTTAAATATAATGCTGTTAACAACAGCAGACATAAATTTGTAAGAGAACCTAAATAGCGATTGACCTTACTTGTGAAGTTCTGACATCTTCTGAATGTAATGTTCATGAAATGTGCTTTGTGAATGAAGACCAACTACTGTCCGGATATTTGTAGCTGCTTCTATTGCAACCTGATTGAATAAGAATTCTTTCTGAAATTGTAGTGCAAGGATAGTGGTGCATTTCGGAATTTAATTTGATAACTGCATACCCTGTTGGAGTTGTCTGTAATTTTTGATTGTAATACTGACCGCTTCATACCCATGTTGTATTGTATATAGAAGGGTATGAACGTCACTGTTGTTGCACATAGCAATACTAGTCCCATTTTCCAACTTATTATCATAAGGACTATATACCCAGAAAATAATGCAGTTGTGTGTTGCAAAACGGTGCCCATCGTAGATCCCGCAGTCTGAAAGCACTACTTCATGACTACATAGAAAATATTTGATATCATATTACTCGGCAAACCCACTTACGTCCTGGAGATGAAGGGCATCAGTATTTAGTATATTTGAGAGCGATCCAATATTGTTGCTAGGATTGTCAAAGAAATTCAAATCCTGAAATTGAACGACAAAAGTAGAACATCAAATACAGTAATTTGGACTTTTGACAAATTCCAAGAGAGTGAGAAATTTCTTTTATGTTGATTTATTGTGGCATTAATTATTTCGGTTTTGTTTGTGTGTTGGTTTGTTTTTTTGTTGATGTTTAAAGGGCTCTTCAACTTGAAAGGTTATTAGAACCCAGCCCACAGCATAGTTCTTATGAAGAGACTGCACAGACACTACACTAATGAGACGATTTTTGGGTATTAGCAGTACCCAGTTTTCCCAAGAGACCACCCATATTAGTACTAGGTGGGGTTGCGCTGGTTAACTTCAGGGATTAGACAAGAATTGGTGTGTCCAACGCAATTCGCTACTCCCAATTATTTCAGGATACGTATGATGATTGCACCAAAGTTCACAATGAAGTCCGTACGTTTTTAATCTGGTTTTCGCCGACGACCAGCGCATGGTATTCGCCGGCGACATTTGAAACGATATGCGAGGGGAGGGAGATTTGAAGATAAACATGAAAAAGACAGAATATTTAGCCTTCAATTGAGAAGGGAAGAATTAGGGGCGGACTGGTGACGAAAGTGCAAAATGTAAAAGTACTTAGCGTCAACGTTCCAAAGCAATGAGTAGATGGACTGCGATGTTAATTGATGTGGGGATGATTGAAGTGCCGACAGGCAAGTGGAGTCCTTTGTGATAGGAGGGTAGGAATCAAGTTGAAAAAGAAGTTTTACTGGGCAGTGGCTCGGCCCGCTATGCTGTATGGATGAAAGCGTTTGGCAGTGAGGAAGAACAATGTCAATAGAATGCATGTAGGCGAGATGTGAATGCTGAGGTATATGAGTGGGGCCTCGAGAGCTGATGTGAGGTGGTATGGACTCTTAAGCGGTCCACAGACGGTCAACTTGGTTGTCAACCGTGTCGTCAACTTGCCATGTTGACGACAAAATTGATCGTCTGTGGGTAGGTTGAAGGTTGAAAGGTCAAGTTGAGGTAACGGTTGAAGTAAAATCAAAAACTTTAGATTTTCCATGGGAGGAGCCTATTGTTGTCAACCAAGTTGCTTCGTCTATGGCAGCGTTGTCAACTTCGATGTCAACATTAGTGCACTTCAAAAATTTTTAAGGGAAGTTGGTGTGGAGTGATCTAGATACAGTGTCCAAAAGTGAAGTACAAAATTATTAAAGGGGTACAATTCGTGCGCCGTATAAGAAGCTACTGTAGGATCCTATCATGATGACTTGATAACTCCATCAGTGGTTCTAGGTTAGATACCGGACTGAAGTTGGTGGGCCCCTTCGGACGATAGAGATGCCCCGAGTGCGCCTTCCTTTGGATGAGAGGAAAAACCGAGGTCCCGAGTGGTGTACTATGGAATTTGCATGTGCCGGTGGAATTTTCCAACGAACAGTAGACCTACGGTAAATACGCATTGGTCGGCAATGGCTATGGCAAACACCGTCCAATACATCACCGTTGTGTCAATTCAGAGAGACAAGGTGGGTACCCAACCCTGCCATAGGCGAAAAAGGGGTTATTATTATTTTAATTCCATGCCCACCCGGGCACTAATTACAAAACATATACAAACACCTTGAATACATATTAATAAATACACACATAACATCCTACAGTCAACGCTCGAATAGCGCAAAATTACAGACCTCACAACCGTAGTACAGGGCGCCTGGGCATCTGCCACCACCGCAAAAACTGAGTTAGGGGTTGATTTGTATTAAAGCTTTTATTGAAATATTTGACACCACCAAAACTAATGTAATGTTATCTGCTGAGAACTGGAGTGTCCAACGCAACTCGGCCGCACTCCAACGCAATTCGGCCGCACTCGAATGCAATTCGTCCGCATTAAAATGCAACTCGGCCGCACACCAGTGCAATTCGGCCGCATTAAAATACAACTCGGCCGCACCATAGTTTGAGGAAGCTGTGCTACACCTTTTCACTGCAAATTTTTCGAAAAACTGATGTTGATGAGAAGGTTGTCAACTTGGTTGTTCAGTCTGTGGCAAACAAATTGACGACAAGGTTGACAACCAAGTTGACCATCTGTGGGCCACTTTAATGAGAAAAGGGGAGGAGCAGCTCGTTAAGTCCATTTCATAAATGCAGGACAATGGAAGCGGACAGCGAGCAGGTTGTCCGTAAGGCTATGGTAGTGTGCGGGTTGGACCAGGACCTGTAGTAGGGTCGAGTCTGCAGGTCCACTGCACATGCTCTGATTGGGGCACCCCATCCAGGCGTCTGGAACCCGCAGGAATATTGGCTTTGTTGTCTGCTGTTAGCTGGTAAATTAATGTTTTGTTGGTTATAATATTGCATGGTGTTCGACCTATTCCACAATAGCACTAAGCAACAAGGATATTCCAGATCGCATGCAGGATTTGTTGAGATACCAAAAAAAAAATTACGCTTAGGGTTGAAGCATTGGAAGTAACAAACTACTGTATACAGAAATTCCCATTCAGATGTTCGTCTGTGTGCTCTGACATTTGTGGTGAATGGTCATCTGGTACTAGTCCCAATTAACGGAAGAGTTTAGGGAGTGGCGAATTTCTTTGGACACAACAGTTCTCGTCTGTTCACTGAAGTTAAGCAGCCCAACCCCAGCTAGTAATAACATGGGTGGCCGTTTGACCAAAAATCGTCGCATTAGTGTAGTGTCTGTGCACTCTCTACATAAGAACTACACTACGGACCGGAATCCATTCACCTTGTAGTTGAGGGGCCCTAAAACACCGACAAACAAACAACGAAAGAGGTTAGGGAACACAAATCAAATGCGAATCCGCTGACCTGGTATAATATTGTAGTTAAAACTTTCTTACGAATTCTCCGAGCCAGCAGTTCTGAAGAATAAGTTAAAAACGATATCTGTAAACGTGAAAGCATTAGTAGTGTAAATGAAATTGACCCACAACAGATACATAATTAATTACCTGTAGAAAGGAGCAGATGGCGGTGCCAAGACCGAGAACCACGAACAATAAGGTGTAAAGTGTACATGTCTTTAAAATCAGTTCAGTGTCATCTAATGTAAATATCTGTCAAATATAGTTTAGTGTCATCATAATACCGTAAAGCTGCAGCTTTCATATTCTCCATTTTGTATAACCTTTATCATGCGGCCAAATAATAATGAATGTAATGATATCGAGAGCCCCATTCCACAGGCACCCAAGTACCCTAAGAAAAAAAGGCACATCTCCTGTCTGCATAAAGACATTAGCTGCCCCAACGATGGTGGATGATTATCATTGATTTCATTTTCGTTGTTTATTTTCACCTATAAATTTATTCGTCACAAATACTGTATTTCTGTTAAGATACGCTCTTTGCTGATCTTACCTCGTTATTTGTAGTTGGCTCATCTGGTAAACCGTCTGGTAGAAGATCCTGATAGCACTCTTCGTTTACCTCGTCCCCTTCACGTGATAAACCAGATGTGGATAATTCCTGCTGTAAAATTGCAGTGGAATATATTTATGTTATCTACTATTGTACTGATCGCAATTTAAATACCATCAGGGAATAGCATATGTTTATTACCTGTTTGTTGAACATGGCATAGTAAAGTCCACCGCACGCTATTAGTTCATTGTGAGTTCCAAGTTCAGCAATGCGTCCATTTGACATGACTGCTATACGATCCGCATTGACAATAGTGGACCAGCGATGGGCCACTACTAGAATAGTCTGATCCTTTTTTGCCTAAAGTCCCACACGACATAATATCCAATTTAACTGCTGTGTCACTATATTTGAATTGAAACGTAACCTGGTTTTAGTCACACATTACGCTATCCAGTGTAAGAAAATATCTTGAGCTTAGAAGAATATCTTGAGAAAATATCTGAACCAAATTTTTGGGAATTTTGAAAACATGGACTCTGTTTACCTATATTTCAGCAAAATGGAGCATGTGCGTATGAAAAACACAGGTTACGATCTGTTTTGTTGTGATATTATTTACTTTGAGCAGAAGTTTGAGAAATCTGGCTTCCGTTGTGGAATCCAAAGCCGAGGTGGCTTCATCCAGCAGCAGTATTTTACAATTTCGGATGAGTGCTCTTGCAATGGCAATTCGCTGTTTTTGACCTCCACTCAATTGAGTGCCACCTTCACCAACCAGCGTGTCGTATAGCTATTCCAAATAATCAAAAGTGAAACCGTATTTACCGTCAGCTAAACCGAGGTTAAATTGGTTGAACTAAGTTGTACACGATGCTCTAGCATTTGACAATTTTAAATTTCCTCATCAATGGTCACAAACCAGATTTGGTTTCTCACATTTGGAAATCTCGAAATGAAGTCATGGGCATTAGCCGCCCTTGATGCGTTTTCTATGTCTTCTTGAGTCGCACTCTTCAATCCATATCTGATATTTTCTGCTATTGTGGTGCTGAAGAGGACAGGCTCCTGACTTACAACACCAATGTTGGTCCTGAGCCATCCAATGTTCAGTTCTCTGATATCATCACCACCTAATGTAATCTGAAATTGATATTTATTTACTCATAGTGTGCAGTTGCCTTTTGTTATAATTAATCCAGCAACTTTCTTACAGTGCCTTTTAGTGGATTGTAAAACCTTAATATCAGTTGGATTACTGTTGTCTTTCCACTTCCACTTTCCCCGATAAGGGCCATTGTCTCACCGTCACGGATATGGAGACAAAAGTCTTTAAGGACCTATGAGAATGAAGTTTAACGTACTTTATATTCTCACTTGTTATCACACCAGTGGGTGAATCCCACTTGGATAGAGGTGGGTTTTATTCTTTCGGGCGGGCGAGAGAGAGGGAGAGGCCCAGCTCGATACTTGACCCAGAACCACTGATGGAGGCCCTGAAACACTGAACCAAATTGTGATCAACGTCAAAGTGATCGACCAAAATTGGCTTTGCGATAGACTTCTTGGCGACCCCTGCTGGAGTTGGTTATGACTTGAACACATTCTAAGATTTGGCTATTAAGCATTTCACGGTGTTAGATTCCAAATTTAGGGACAATACCTTCACTTCAGGACGTGTTGGGTAGCTGAAGTCCACAAAATTCAGTTCCACGTTTGCAACTGCCTTCCTGGGTATTAGTCCTTCACTTGAATTACTATCTATTTCTGGCTTCTGAAATGCAGATATTATTTTCACGGGCAATTTCAACACATTGTTTGTAATTGTACTACTGTACGGCTGTTGATGGACAAGATCCTGCCGCTAGAATGTTGTCATTGCAATATACATACCCTGTTGATGATGTCTAAAATGATTTTTGCTGAGACTGTTGCCCGTGTAAATATCTCCAAATATGGAAGGCATTCTGTAAGGTATACGAATGCAGTGCGATTGCAATACAGCACCTTTTGAATAGAAACCTTTTATTACATTTCCAACAACATGAGCATATCATCTTCGTGTGATCTACTTACTGCGGCTACGATGAACACGCTGAGAGTGTTATCAGAGTATCCTTCACTGCTGCCATATATAAATTTGACACTAAACCAAAACGCAAGACCGTTGTTGGCAAGGTGAATAAAACTGTTAAATGCGCTTCCTCCTGCCCTCAAGAGACCATACTTTAATGCTATATTTATGGAGTTCTTCAGTCTTCTGTCAAATCTACTTAACATAGAAAGAAATTGTGATGTCATGCTAACGTATACACTGGCTTCAGGATTCTTGTATTTTCTTTCACCTGTCCACTTCATTCCATTGACAACCAAAAGCCTGTACTGTACGCAAAGCACCCATCGCTTCTAATGCGATCGCTGTGGCAGCGACGTTGGTGTCGCGTTTGGCTGCCATCAAATTTTTCTGTAGATGCTTGACTATGATTAGGGTTAAGAATGATACGGAAGAAATCGCGAGAAGAACAAGTGTCAACTGCCATCCCGTAACGAGACAGGTGATGACATTGAAAGAGAGAGCTCCTATTAAGTGAATGGCCAATCCAATTTTGTCTCCAAGTGCGGCTTCAAGAATGTTGGTGTTTCTGAAAACGTGGATAATTCAAAATTGTGTAACCGACTAAGTTTTGTTTAAAATTTGAACTCACTGTATAGCCCAAATTGGAAATTCTTCTCCTTCCTTCGTATCAAACCAACTAATGTCCTGTCTGAGAATCGATAGGAAGAGTTGACTTCTGATGCGATGGATTTGGCGTTCCTTGCTCATATTCAGACTTACTAACATTATATAATAAGATATCATTTGAACAGTCGCTGTGATGACCATTCGATAAATATAGATGTGATTTTGAAATTCAAGATTTGTATTTCTTGTGGAGTCGTTCATCTCAGTTGTAGTCCTGAAATGAGATGTTGAGTCCAAATCGAGTATGTCACTTGCCGATTGGAATATTAGGGGAATACTTTACCATTCATTGTTACATATGTGAGTTGATTGGTTTTCACATATAGTGATATTAAATCCCTCCTTTTCAAATTGTACTAGGGCATCAATGAGTATACATAATGTAATAAACTTCACCGGTATACACATGGCCGATGTCAAGGCACAGAATATACCAATGATCATCAGAAATTGTTCAGCGGAATCGAAGAGGATTATCTGTACCATAGAACTGAATGTAAGCACAATAAGATTTTGTAAGGCATAGCTGGCTGTTTATTTCTGTACCTGTCGAATGAATCGAAATGTTGACATCCTTGCTCTTTTGTTTTCTTTAACTTGGCCTGCCATTTTGGACTGCTCTTGAATATAAAAAGATGTTAATTAACGTCACGTAAAACTAGATCTTATCGCTGAACTGTTTACAACTATGAGATCGCCTTTAACCTTGCATTCACAACGTTTTAAAGATTCTTTTTGATTTGGACTATATTGTCGGTTGGGTAAGATCAAGGCCGGTGCAAGGCACTGGCAAAGAGCAGAAATGCTTCGGGCCCGGAAGATATGTAATAAAGGGGTGTGGGAGCCATATTGTATATAAAATCAGAGGTTCCTACATTGTGGGCGCCATCCATCAGTGGTTCTCAAAGCGTGTTTTGTGGAAAACTGGTTTTCCCTGAAGCCACTTCAAGTGTTCCGCAAAAAAAATTAAATGCACAAATAAAGGTGATGGAAAAAAATCGATACAGTTTAAAATAATTTTTGGAGAGGATTGTAATCAGCAAACGCAAATGACATAGTTGTTCGTTTTATAGTTATATAAAGTGGTAGTAAGTACCAAGTGGAGAAAGGATACAACCAGCTTTAAAGTTTATGTTGAATTGTAAGTGTTCCCTGAAGTAAAATTTCACAGTTTAGTGTTCCCTGGCTTCAAAAAGATTGAGAACCACTGCTGTAAATGAAAGTCATTGCTTGCTGAACATCTAGGTCAAAATACAGTGAAACCTCTCTAATAGGTCCACCCCTGGGGATTTACAAGAGTGGACCCATCAGAGGGGTGGACCGATTAGGGTGGTTAACCATAATACCAGAAAAATTTCCATTCTTTAAAAAAGTGGACCTTTGCATATCACCGGTCCCTAAACAGGTATTATGGAGCGTTTTAAGGTAAAAAGTAGTTGATGAAGGCCACATTAGGATAGTGCAAGAGATGTACAGCATGATGGTCTCATTGCAAGTGTGACGACAGCATGGGGAAATACTGAATGCTTAACGTGCAGGTTGATGTGCATCAAGGTTCAGCACAAAGCCCATATCTATTCATTACTACTAGTATAGATGAGCTGCTGACGGGAATAGGGGAAATGGCCCCTCACTGCCTAGTATTTGCTGATGATGTGGGAAGGCTTGAGGAGTCCAAAGAAGATCCACAAAAGGTCCTACAAGACATTAAAACGGCAATGAAAAGAGGGGGCCTAAAGGTGAACATAAAGAAGACAGAGTACCTAGCTTTCAATTGGAGTGGCCAGGGGCTTTGGGGTGACATTCAGTGTGGGAATGAGATGATACCAGTGGCAAAAGTGTTTTGTAATTTAGGATCCGTTTTCCTGAGCAATGGGAGTATAGGCTCTGATGTGACACATAGGATTAATGCAGGATGACTGAAGTGGAGTCCTGTGCAACCGCTGGGTCCCAATGAAGTTAAAAGGCAAAGTTTACAAAATGGTAGTTAGGCCCACTATGCTGTTTGGCTCAGTGCTGGGCAGCTAGGAAGAGCCGTGAAAGGAGAATGCAAGTGGCTGAGGTGCAAATGCTGTGCTACATAAGTGGGGCGTCATGTGCTGACAGTTCAAAGCGATTACATTAGATGTAGTTTGGGGGTGAGAAACATCGCAGAGAAGATGAGAGAATCAGCTTAGGTGGTATGGGCATGTGATGAGGAGGGGAAGGAGGAACTTAATAGGTCCATTGTGGGACTGTGGGTGATTGGGGGTACCAGGGGTAGGGGAAGACCAAAACGGACATGGGAGCAGGGTGGAGGGTAACTTGGTGGGGGATAGGTGGGAGTGGTGGATAAGAACTCACAGACCTGACCCTGCCGCAGGCGGATTGAAGGTGAGATGATGGTAATAAAAAGTGGGACTTTGTGTGGGTGAATCATTACAGAGGCTCACTGATTGAGGGGTTTCACTGTATAGCAAACTCACATAAAATTATGAAATGATCCTCTTTCATACCTTACAATTCAGGTGACATTTGGACCCATTGAAAGGGTTGGGTCACATTGTGGACAGTGTACCTAGACTGGTGTGAGGGGTGGACCTATTAGAGGGGTAAAATTTATGCTGCATACCGCCCTCCCCCAGAATATTCTGGAATATTTATTTTGCTACATTTGTGTAGGGCTACAAGTTGTGGCACTGAAATGAGATCGCAATTTTGGTAGAAAATATAAAAGTGGCACTGAAACGAAGAGGCTAAAAGCAGCAAGGGAAAACAAATCAAATAATTAACTGGATTCATTGACAAATACGTAGTAGAAAGGCAACCAAATTTGATAACTTCAGAAGGCAGTGATGATGTTGCCAATGCCTCCACTTCTTAACCCTTGTGTTACTACCTGGGTACCATTTTCGACTTTGCATTGATGCCAACAAATTTCTTTGAGAAGGATCATTTTGTCCAACCAGATACCCATTATTTGGGAAGTTTCAGAGTGAATTTGTGTGTTTATGTTTGTTTTTAACAAAAGAATATTAACTGATATACCCCTCTTGTTACTACCCGGGTACACGTGTACCCATAGGAAAATTACAGATGGTACAAATTCATTGAATTGATGAAACAAGATAATGCTATGTTTTAATTGTAGCAGTTTATTGAATCCTTAAAAATATTTCAAAGGATGTCATGTTACTTAAGATTGTGGACAATTTTTACAAACTGAGAATGCCAAAGAATGTTCATTGCAAAAATGTGTTTCTGACATTTTACACCTGATTTTCAAGTCTTTCTTCTCTATTTCTTATTTGCTGCATGATGAGCCAACAACAATTTTATGCCCATGTATATCACGTTGACAGGGCTGGATCCAGAGGCGGATCAGGGGCAGCACTTCAAAAAAGTGTGCCCCAACTATTTTCAAATATTAAAGATCCCTTAGTATAAATCCATCTAGCAATTATAATATGTCTTCTACTGCCCTTTGACAATGTCCCAGGGGCAGACCCAGAGGGGGAGCAATGCAGCAATGGGGCACAACTAATGGCACATTTTTACATTGTTATCACCATTTCTATACTGTCAGCCCAACAGTTGCAGTCCAATCTGTAGTTGGCTAAACCACTAAAGATAGGACATTATCTAAGGGGCAGGAGAGGACCTATTGGAATTGCTAGGTAGATTTATAATAAAAGGATTCTGAATATTTAAAAATATTTGGGGTGCACCTTGTTTTGATATGCTCCCTCTCCTCTAATCTGCCACTGCTGAATCCACTGAAGATAGGACTATCTTCAGTGGTTTAGCCAACTAAAGATTGGACTGGCATACTATAGATGTGGGAATAGCAAACACTAAAATACCTCATCAGTTGCAAAGTTGAATTGGTTGAAATATGCGTCCCATGGGATCCGGAACGTTCGCCCCCAACGTTTTGCCCCCGATATTTCGCCCCTGGGTACTTTTCGCCCCCGGAGCTTTCGCCCCCACACATTTCGCCCCCGAACATTTCGCCCCTCGGATGTTTCGCCCCTGGGAGGGCAAATGGCCGTCTTTTTGTTATTTTTTGTTATTCCGTTTTAGGTAAGGTAAAAATCAAGGGCTAGTGCCAACTGACCCTTGAGTCAATGCCAGCCCTTGATTTTTACCTTATTTTGGTCGGTTTTTTATTTGTTGTTATTCCGTTTTTACCTAGAAAACTTCGGACCTTTTTCTGAGTGTTTCAAGGAATAGGTTAGGTGAAAATTCAGCAATTTCGGCAAGAATGCTACGCATTGTGGAGGACATCAACTGTAGAAATTTAATAGACTTTCTGAAAGGCATAGCCTAAATATCTGGAAATTCATTTTACCATCTAATAAAAAAAAATGATATGAATTTAAAAAAACCACTAGTGCCCTACAAATCGATGTGTTTTCGGACATAAGGTAGCGACACGCGCATGCGCCAAATTTTCGTTGGTAGTTTTAAGCATCGACGCTGCCGCTATTTTTTTTAAGTACAATTTAGCAGACGAACATCACTTAAAAGACTTTGACGACATAAATTTTACATTTTAAGTTTGCGTTTATGTCGTTTAATGGCCATTTACCTTCCCAGGGGCGAAACATCTGAGGGGCAAAATGTTCGGGGGCGAAACGTCCGAGGGGCAAAAGCTCCGGGGGCAAAAAGTACCCAGGGGCAAAATGTCGGGGCGAAACTTCTGTAAACCGCGTCCCATTGAGGCACTGAGGGGAAGGGGGAGCAATTGCTACATTCATCCCCTATGGATCCACTCCTGCACATTGAGCATTAGAAATAGTAGTTTTTGGTGTAGTCATTGCAGAAATGGATGCAGTTTGTATGCAAGAGGTTGACTGCATTAGCATGCTCTCAATTGGCAATTTTGCCAAATTACCAATGTGGCCTTCACAGATGAAAAGGTACCCCTGAGGGTACCTGTAGGTCATTCCACCACCCTCTTCAATAAATCAATAGATGTCGCCACTAATGCATCTTCAGGGTCAGAGTAATGCCATTTTGCAATCGGGTACACATGTACCAAGGTAGTAACTTGTGTGGAAAATTTTGAGTAGTAACACAAGGGTTAAGCTATGTCTACACTGGTGTGCTTTCGTCTTCCTCTTTCAATTCCACTTGCGTTTCAACTTGCATTTCAACTTTCAACATTGCATGCACTTTGTGTTGAGAACTTTGTGTCCAGATTGGTGCATCAGTTGGATTTGCTTGTAATGGAAGTTAATGCACTGCTTTTATTTGGGATTAGTGACAGCTATGACACAAACCATGTAGGAACATAATTTTCATCTGTCCCTGAACCACTTTTTCGTTTTAAAGCCTTTTTGTGTTCTTTGCTGAAATAGGATCTCAAACTTTTAATTTTGTTCTTAACACCCAAAACATTTAAATTATATTTCATGGCTAATGATTCTAATGCATCAGCCCGAAGGTACACCCCCATATCGGTACCGTACCCGTATCGGTACACCCCTCATATTGGTAGAGTTTTTCAGACACCTATTTTTTGCCCATAGGGTTAATGCTATTACTACCCTCTTAATGGTACACCTCTCTAATGGGTAAACCCCCTCTGTTGGTACACATCATACATGTCACCACTTTTCTGAAAACTACCTCTATAATGGGCACACTCCTCTGCTGGTACGCCTAATACATATCACCATTTTCAGAAAACCCCCTCTGTAATGGGTACATACTGCCTTGGTGATGCAGTGGGCAGGATGCTTCGTAACTGCAGCAGCGGTTCTAGGTTCAATAATGGGCCAAGGCAGGTTGCCTTCTTTTCTCCAAGAGAGATGCCCTAAGTGTGCCTTCCTTTGGATTAGAAGTAAAACCATAGTCCCATGTGGCGTTAAATGTCATTGCCACCTGGCATTGGTAGAATACAAACCTACAATAAATATGCTCAGGGGTTGCAGCTTACTCCACATCTGGCTGTGGGAAAACGCAGTCCAAAAGATCACCCTTTCATCTATTCAGACGGGCAAGATGGGTACCTGACCCTGCTAATAAGAAGGCAGCAAATAAGAAGGTAGCTTGATTGTAGACAAACGTCCATTGATTGATTTGTTTGTAAAAATTAAATTTTGTGTATTTCAATAATTTTGTGAAATATTATATTATACAATGCATTTTTTCAGTTATAAAAACACAATATAAAACAATATATTGTTTTGATTAATTTATACAGTATACCCATACCCCTCTTATGGGTACACCCCTCTGATGGGCACACTTTGTCTAGGTCCTACAGGTGTGCCAATTAGAGAGGTTTCACTGTATAATTTTTAGAATTTATTAATCTTCTATAAATTTTAACATATCAACTTTATTAGAAGACATATTTTCATTTCTGTAGCATAAACAAGAACAAACAATAAAATACACAATAGGAAACCCAAGAGTTTTGATAAGAAGTTGAAAGAAAAATCCAACTGAGGAGGATATGCTTGCGTTATTGTTTGCACTATAGAATCATGAACTGAAACAAGGAGACCTGATTCGAATGAGGCATGCAATAGTGCATGCCTTTCGTTCGACAACCTGTGCACTATGATGCATGCCCTTGTTGAACAGAAAAGTGTACCAGTGTAGACATAGCTTTAAGAGAACATCATGTGCAATATGGAAAATTGTACTTTTGATCTTTTTGAGGTGGGAGGAGTACTTCCAAAATCTCTTGAATGGAGCAAGGACCTCACAACCTATCCTTAGGAAGATGAAAGGTCAAAAAGCTGTAGGCCCAGATGGAATCCCCAGTCATGTGGCATAGCCTAGGGAGAACAGGTGCCAGGTGGCTAGGGAAACTTTTCAGTAGGATAGCAAGTGGAGATAGAATGCCATCTGCATGCCATCTACAACTCTTCAAGGGCAAAGGGGATGTCCAAAATTGTGGTAACTCTAGAGGTATAAATCTAATGAGCCACTCCATGAAGCTCTGAGTGAGAGTAATGGAGCGCCACCTCTGGGATAGAACTGGTGTCTGTGGCTTATGCTAGGTAGGTCTATGGAGGTAATACAGCCAATCTTCATTCTAATCCAGATGGTAGAAAAGTATAGGGCAGCAAACAAAGATCTCCATGCCATCTTTATAGACCTGGAGAGAAGGCCTATGACAGTGTCCAACGACAGGTAGTTTGGGATGTATTACAAAAAAAGAGGGGTTTATTCTAATAGTTCTGGAGATATACGATGGCACCATAGCCAGTTAAATACACCTTGGGAAACACTGGGGGATTTTCGAGTGGAGGTTGTGGCGCACCAAGGTTCAGCTGGTTATGGACGAACTGCCGATGGGAGTAGCAGAAAAGTTAGTGACTGCAGGGACTAAATGATATTAGAGGAGCGATAAAGAAGGGAGGGCTAAAGAATAACATGAAGAAGACTGAGTATTTAGCTTTCAATTATGATGAACAGGGAAATAACAGTGAAAACGTACGTTTGAGGGGCAAACTGGCAAAAAAGGTGCAAGAGGTAAAGTTCTTATGAACATCGTTCCAAAGCAATGGGGAGGCTGCAGTGGAAACAGGCAAGAATAAAGGG
>JAAFCE010001036.1:34701886-34714045 GCA_013389805.1 Trigoniulus corallinus | reverse complement strand
TGAGTGCCCTTCTCTACCACACACCCTCGATGAATGACAGCAATTTGATCAGCAGCTCTGATAGTGGACAGGCGATGGGCCATAATAATACATGTCCGGCCTTTTTGAGCTCTATCAAGTGCCTCCTGCACCACCTGCACACAAAAGAAATTGGTAACGGTTCTGCCATATCATGTAGTAGAACCGTTGTGCCCAACCTACAGCCCGCGGGACACATCCGGCCCGTGAAGCTGCCAGCATAAATATTCGCCTTACAATTTTGCATGCGTTTTGGCCCGTGCGATTGATCTAAATGTCTAGTGCGGCCCCCGTATAAGAAAAGGTTGGGCACCGCTGTAGTAGAAGATAACAAAATGCAGATGCTAATCATCTAAAGCTATGTCCACACTGGTGTGCTTTCGTCTTCGTCTTTCAATTTCACTTGCGTTTCATCTTTCAACATTGCATGTGCTTTGGAATGCAACTTTAAACATTCCAATGAGGCACTCAATTATGCAAGCCTTTCGTTCCACACCCCATGCACTATGACGCATGCGTTCATTGAACAGAAAGATGCACCAGTGTGGTGCACTCATTTTAATGTTCATCGTTCAAAATTGCATTCATCAACGTTCCAATCCAAAGCGCATGCAATGTTCAAAGACGAAACGCAAGTTGAAACACAAGTAGAATTGAAAGAGACAGACGAAAGCGCACCAGTGTAGACATAACTTAACGTACCTTTTCATTTTCAACGTCCATTGCAGATGTCGGTTCGTCCAAAAGTAGGATTTTCGGATCCCGAACTAAGGCTCTCGCAATGGCGATCCTTTGCTTCTGTCCGCCACTTAATTTTATACCCTTAGCTCCCACGACAGTATCATATCCCTGAGAAAGGCGAAGATATAGTCAGATGAGAGAGGTAAACATCAATCATTTTTCAATGACAGACATTAGCTGTTACTTGTGGTAGAGCAATAATAAATTGATGAATGTTGGCTTTAGTGGCTGCCTCAATAATCTCATCCATTGACACCTGACGAGTGGTTTCCCCATACGCAATATTACTAGCAACGCTTCTGTTGAATAGTACCGGCTCTTGAGATACGAGTCCCATTTGAGAGCGCAACCAGCGTACATTTAACGATGTTATGTCCATGTTGTTGTAAGTCTGAACAGCACCGGTATCACTATGAATATGTAGGCGATTCCATTTAAAATTTCTAGTCGAGGGATTTACTTACCACGTATCCATTGGTGGGATTGTAAAACCGCTCGAGTAGATTCAGGCATGTTGTTTTACCACATCCGGTTGTGCCAACCAAGGCTAATGCTTGACCAGATTCTATTTTCAGGTTGATGTCTTGTAACACAGGTGCATGCGGCCGAAATGCATATTTAAAAGATATGTTATGAAATTCCAAATTTGGTGGGCGAGAGTCGACCTATAGGCACGGTTTTAAATAACAAACAGATAACTGACTTACGTTGTTGGGGTCATCGCCCGTAAGTCTCCATTGCTTACCATTGCAGGCTGTATCCCAGAGTTTTGAATTTCCTCAATTTTTGGGTGATATTGCAATATTTTTGAAATTCTTTTTGCTGACACAAGTCCTTTGTTGATTTGTGCAATGGCAAGAAATATTTGTCCAATAAAAACTGTTGAATGCCAAATAAGTGATAGAATTCTGTGAAAGAAACGAAATGGATTTATATATTGGCTGCATTAAATCCTGTGAATAATAAAAGGAAATACTTCACGTGATTGCATTGTTAACTCCTACTTCTCTGTTAAGCACTAAATGTCCTAAGTATGTGTATAAAACACCTAAAAATAATAACGGCGCACCTAGTCCATATGCTGATGTAAAGCCCAAAGTGTGTATGGTGATGAGAACTTTCCTGTTAAATATAATGCTGTTAACAGCAGACATAAATTTGTAAGAGAACCTAAATAGCGATTGACCTTACTTGTGAAGTTCGGTCATCTTCTGAATGTAATGTTCATGAAATGTGCTTTGTGAATGAAGACCAACTACTGTCCGGATATTTGTAGCTGCTTCTATTGCAACCTGATTGAATAAGAATTCTTTCTAAAATTGTAGTGCAAGGAAAGTGGTGCACTTCGGAATTTTATTTGGTAACAGCATACCCTGTTGGAGTTGTCTGTAATTTTTGATTGTAATGTTGTGCGCTTCATACCCATTTTGTATTGTATATAGAAGGGTATGAACGTCACCGTTGTTGCACATAGCAATACTAGTCCCATTTTCCAACTTATCATCATAATAAATATATACCCAAAAAATAATCCAGATGTGTGTTGCAAAGCTGTGCCCATCGTAGATCCCGCAGTCTGAAAGCACTACTTCATGACTACGTAGAATATATTTGATATCATATTACTCGGTAAATCCACTTACGTCCTGGAGATTAAGGACATCAGTATTTAGTATATTTGAGAGCGATCCAGTATTGTTGCTAGGATTGTCAAAGAAATTCAAATCCTGAAATTGAACGACAAAAGTAGAACATGAAATTGGACTTTGGCTGTTGACAAATTCCAAGAGAGTGGATTTATTGGGGCATTAATTATTTCAGTTTTGTTTGTGTGTTGGTTTGTATGTTTGTTGGTGTTTAAAGGGCCCTTCAGCTTCAAGGTGATTACAACCCCTCCCACAGCATAGTTCTTATGAAGAGACTGCACAGACACTACACTAATGCGACGATTTTTGGGTATTAGCAGTACCCAGTTTTCCCAAGAGACCACCCATATTAACTTCAGGAATTAGACAAGAATTGGTGTGTCCAACGCAATTCGCCACTCCCAATGATTTCAGGATGCGTATGATGATTGCACCAAAGTTCACAATGAAGTCCATGTCGCCGACGACCAGCGCATGGTTTTCACCGGCGACATTTGAAACGATTTGCGAGGGGAGGGAGATGGTGACGAAAGTGCAAAATGTAAAAGTACTTATCATCAACGTCCCAAAGCAATGGGTAAATGGATTGCGATGTTACTCATAGAATTGATGTGGGGATGATTGAAGTGCCGACAGGCAAGTGGAGTCCTGTGTGATAGGAGGGTAGGAATCAAGTTGAAAACGAAGTTTTACTGGACAGTGGCTCGGCCCGCTATGCTGTATGGATGAAAGCGTTTGGCAGTGTGGAACAACAATGTCAATAGAATGCCAGTAGGCGAGATGTGAATGCTGAGGTTTATGAGCGGGGCATCGAGAGCTGATGTGAGGTGGTATGGACCCTTAATGAGAAGAGGGGAGGAGCAGCTCGTTAGGTCCATTTCACGAATGCAGGCGGTTGCAATCGCCTGAGACAGGGGTAGTCGGAAGTGGACGGGCGAGCAGGTTGTCCGTAAGGATATGGTAGTGTGCGAGTTGGACTAGGACCTGTAGCTGGGTCGGGTCTGCAGGTCCACTGCACATACTCTGACTGGGGGCACCCCATCCAGGCGTCTGGAACCCGTAGGAATATTGGCTTTGTTGTCTGTGGGGGGATGCCGGCCACTCCCACGTGTTCCAACACCGCATTATATAACCAAAATAGAAATGTTAGCTGGTAAATTAATGCTTTGTCTGTTATAATATTGCATGGTGTTCGACCTAAGCAACAAGGATATTCCAAATCGCATGTGGGATTTGTTGAGATACCAAAAAAAATTACGCATAGGGTTGAAGCATTGGAAGTAACAAACTACAGTCGGACCTCGTTATAATGGGCCCCATTATAGTGGACGATATGCCTATAGTGGACAATGTACTCATTCCCTTCCAAGGTTCCTATACCACCCATACTTTTAAGAATCCGTTATAGTGGATCCCCGTGATTGTGTATAGTGGGCGATGTCCATTATAATGGACGGACACTTTCATTGTTGGATGGCTGGTTGAATCAATGACTTTGCAATCTGAATAACGGAAGAAATTACAGTATTTAATATTAAAGTTGTCAACAATGCAGTGTTAAACGTTTTTAAAATGGCTGTTGCACCCTTAATCCCCTGACTTCCAAGAAATGCCTCTTAAAGTATCTTTTTCCCAATATGGGACACCTTAATTCACAATACGTTAGGGTTGTAGTGTGCACTACATATGCCTATTGTTTTCACAGTCGTGTGGCCTTTGGTTGATAGGACTAAAAATACAGTAGGTATTCTGCAGTCAAGTTTCATTGTGTGCAGCCAAGTTACGTTGGACACACCCAGTTCCTGTGAAACCACTGAAGTTAAGCAGTGCATGCCCACGTTAGTACCAAGATGGGTGGTTGGTAAAGAACGTTGGGTGCTGCAAATTTTTCCTCTCCTATGCTCCCTACACCTACCTCTTCATCTCCTGCGAGCAGCCTCCTAAGGGTCTGGCCTGTTATGGTTTCTTGGCTTACTCCCCAACGCATGAAATTAATCCAGTAATTAATTTTCACCCTGTTATGCATTTGTTTTCTGAGCATATAAATAGAGTACTGTATGTTGATGGTAAGAAAATACAATTAATGTATCCACAGCCAACCTCTCACCATCTATTGCCACCAGTTTCATCAACCCCCAACTCCAGCAGTCATAAATCAGTACTGTATATTGTTGAGGAGCTATGGATTTTTGGAATTTCTAACATTGTTCACTGTACTACTGTATAATACAGTACTGTACTTACAGCATTTTGAGTAATGGCCACTGGAATAATGTAGTTTTTCAAAAACCCCCATTGTAGTGGTCCCGTGGCGTCCACTATAATGAGGTCCATCTGTACTGTATACAGAAATTGTCATTCAGATGTTCGTCTCTGTGCTCTGACACTTATGGTCAATGGGGCTTCTCATCTGGTACTAGTTCCAATTAACGGAAGAGTTTAGGGAGTGGTGAATTGCTTTGGACACACCACTTCTCATCTGTTCATTGAAGTTAAGCAGTGCAACCCCAGCTAGTACTGACATGGGTGGCCGTTTGACCAAAAATCGTCGCATTTGTGTAGAGTCTGTGCAGACTCTACATAGGAACTATACTACGGACGGGACTCTATTGACCTTGTAATTGAAGGGCCCTAAAACACCAACAAACAAACAACGGAAAAGGTTAGGGAACACCAATCAAATGCGAATACGCAGACCTGGTATAATATTGTAGTAAACACTGTCTTACGAATTCTTCGGGCCAGCAGTTCTGCAGAATAAGTTAAAAACGATATCTGTAAACGTGAAAACATTAGTAGTGTAAATGAAATTGACCCACAACAGATACATAATTAATTACCTGTAGAAAGGAGCAGATGGCGATGCCAAGACCGAGAACCACGAACAATAAGGTGTAAAGTGTACATGTCTTTAAGATCAGTCCAGTGTCATCTAATGTAAATATCTGTCAAATACAGTGTAGTGTCATCATAATACCGTAAGGCTGCAGCTTTCATATTCTCCGTTTTGTATAACCTTTATCATGCGGCCAAATAATAAAGCATATAACGGTATCGAGAGCCCCGTTCCGCAGGCACCCAAGTACCCTAAGAAAAAAAGGCACATCTCCTGTCGGCATAAGGACCTTAGCTGCCCCAACGATGGTGGATGATTATCATTGATTTCCTTTTCGTTGTTTATTTTCACCTATAAATTTATTCGTCACAAATACTGTATTTCTGTTAAGATACGCTCTTTGATGATCTTACCTCGTTATTTGTAATTGGCTCATCTGGTAAACCGTCCGGTGGAAGATCCTGGTAGTACTCTTCGTTTACCTCGTCCCCTTCATGTGATAAACCAGATGTGGATAATTCCTGCTGTAGAATTGCAGTGGAATATATTTATGTTGTCTACTATTGTACTGACCACAATTTAAATACCATCAGGCATTAGTATATGTTTATTACCTGTTTAATGAACATGGCGTAGTAAAGTCCACCGCGCGCTATTAGTTCATTGTGAGTTCCAAGTTCAGCAATGCGTCCATTTGACATGACTGCTATACGATCCGCATTGACAATGGTGGACCAGCGATGGGCCACTACTAAAATAGTCTGATCCTTTTTTGCCTAAAGTCCCAAACGACATAATATCCAATTTAACTGCTGTGTCAGAATATTTGAATTGAATCGTAACCTGGTTTTAGTCACACATTACGCTATCCAGTGTAAGAAAATATCTGAGTCCCTTTATCTTCTGAACCAAATTTTTGGGAATTTTGAAAACATTGACTCTTTTCACCTATATTTCAACAAAATGGAGCGTGTGCGTATGAAAAACGCAGGTTGCGATCTGTTTTGTTGTGATATTATTTACTTTGAGCAGAAGTTTGAGAAATCTGGCTTCCGTTGTTGAATCCAAAGCCGAGGTGGCTTCATCCAGCAGCAGTATTTTACTATTTCGGATGAGTGCTCTTGCAATGGCAATTCGCTGTTTTTGACCTCCACTCAATTGAGTGCCACCTTCACCAACCCGCGTGTCGTATTGCTATTCCAAATAATCAAACGTTAAATCGTATTTACCTACAGCTAAACCCAGGTTAAATTGTTTGAACTAAGTTGTACACGATGCTCTAGCATTTGACAAGTTTAAATTTCCACAGCAATGGTCACAAACCAGATTTGGTTGCTCACATTTGGAAATCTGGAAATGAAGTCATGGGCATTAGCCGCCCTTGATGCATTTTCTATGTCTTCTTGAGTCGCACTCTTCAATCCATATCTGATATTTTCTGCTATTGTGGTGCTGAAGAGGACAGGCTCCTGACTTACAACACCAATGTTGGTCCTGAGCCATCCAATGTTCAGTTCTCTGATATCATCACCACCTAATGTAATCTGAAATTGATATTTATTTACTCATAGTGTGCAGTTGCCTTTTGTTATAATTAATCCAGCAACTTTCTTACAGTGCCTTTTAGTGGATTGTAAAACCTTAATATCAGTTGGATTACTGTTGTCTTTCCACTTCCACTTTCCCCGATAAGCGCCATTGTCTCACCGTCACGGATATGGAGACAGAAGTCGTTAAGGACCTATGAGAATGAAGTTTAACGTACTTTATATTCTCACTTCTTATCTCACCAGTGGGTGAATCCCTCTTGGATAGAGGTAGGTTTTATTCTTTCGGGCGAGAGAGAGAGAGAGGGAGAGGCCCAGCTCGATACTGGACCCATCTCAGTCCAGTATCGAACCTAGAACCACTGACGGAGGCCTAGAAACACTGAATGAAAATATGATCGACGTCAAAGTGATCGACCAAAATTGGCTTCGCGATCGACTTCTTGGCCACCACTGCTCGAGTTGGTTCTGACTTGCACACATTCTAATATTCGGCTGTTAAACATTTCACGGTGTTAGATTCCACATTTAGGGAAAATACCTTCACTTCAGGACATGTTGGGTAGCTGAAGTCCACAAAATTGAATTCGAGGTTTGCAACTACCTTCCCGGGTATTAGTCCTTCTCTTGAATTACTGTCTATTTCTGGCTTCTGAAATGCCGATATTATTTTGTCGGGCAATTTCAACACATTGTTTGTAATTTTACTGCTATAATGTTGTCATTGCAATATACATACCCTGTTGATGATGTCTAAAATGATTTTTGCCGAGACTGTTGCCCGTGTAAATATCTCCAAATATGGAAGGCATTCTGTAAGGTATACGAATGCAGCACGATTGCAATACAGCACCTTTTCAATAGAAATCTTTTCTTACATTTCCAACAGCATGAGCATATCATCTTCGTGTGATCTACTTACTGCAGCTACGATGTACACGCTGTGTGAGATATCAGAGTATCCTTGACTGCTGCCATATATAAATTTGACACTAAACCAAATCGCAAGACCGTTGTTGGCAAGGTGAATAAAACTGTTAAATGCACTTCCTCCTGCCCTCAAGAGACCATACTTTACTGCTATATTTATGGAGTTCTTCAGTCTTCTGTCAAATCTACTTAACATAGAAACTAATTGTGATCTCATGGTAAGGTATACACTGGCTTCAGGATTCTTGTTTTACCTGTCGACTTCATTCGACTGACCACCAAAAGCCTGCACTGTACGCATTGTCCCCATTGCTTCTAATGCGATCGCAGTGGCAGAGACGTTGATGTCGCGTTTGGCTGCCATCAAATTTTTCTGTAGATGCTTGACGATGATTAGGGCTAAGAATGATACGGAAGAAATCGCGAGAAGAACAAGTGTCAACTGCCATCCCGTAATGAGACAGGTGATGACATTGAATGAGAAAGCTCCTATTAAGTGAATGGCGACTCCAATTTTGTCTCCAGGTGCGGCTTCAAGAATGTTGGTGTTTCTGAAAATGTGGATAATTCAAAATTTTGTAACCGACTAAGTTTTGTTTAAAATTTGAACTCACTGTATAGCCCAAATTGGAAATTCTTCTCCTTCCTTCGTATCAAACCAACTAATGTCCTGTCTCAGAATCGATTGGAAGAGTTGACTTGTGATGCGATGGATTTGGCGTTCCTTGCTCATATTCAGACTTACTAACATTATATAATAAAATATCATTTGAACAGTCGCTATGATGACCGTTCGATAAATATAGATGTGATTTTGAAATTCAAGATTGGTATTTCTTGTGGAGTCGTTAATCTCAGTTGCAGTCCTAAAATTAGATGTTGAGTCCGAATCGAGTATGTTTCTTGCCAATTCGAATATTAGGTTAATACTCTACCATTCATGTACGTGAGTTGATTGGTTTTCACAAATGGTGATATTATATCCCTCCTTTTCAAATTGTACTAGGGCATCAATGAGTATACAGAATGTAATACACTTCACCGGTATACACATTGCCGATGTCAAGGCACAGAATATACCAGTTATCATCAGAAATTGTTCAGTGCAATCGAAAAGGACTATCTGTACCAGAGAACTGAATGTAAGCATACTGGCATTTTGTAAGGCATAGCTGGGTGTTTATTTATATACCTGCCGAATGAATCGAAATGTTGACATCTTTGCTCTTTTGTTTTCTTTAACTTGGCCTGCCATTTTGGACTCACTTGAATCTGAAAAGATATTGACGTCACTTAAAACTAGATCTTATCGCTGAACGGTTTACAACTATGAGATCGCCTTTAACCTTGCATTCACAACGTTTTAAAGATTCTTTTTGATTCGGACTATATTGTCTGTTGGTGGCTATTGATAGATCGGTTAACAACACTTGAACTGGTTCTTACGGTCTTAGAAGTAGTTCTGCAGATCCCTTTTTAAGTTTATGATAATGCTGGGTAAGATCAAGGTCGTTGCTGGCTCCGGCAAAGTTCAGAAAAGCTTCGGGCCCAAAAGAGGTGGAATAAAGGGGTGTGGGGATAATATTGTATATTAAATCAGAGGTTCCTACATTTTGGGCGCCATCCGCAGCTCCCTCACTTATTCCGCGGGTCATTAGTAGAGTGTGAACATTCCGCTGTACATTAGTAGAGTATGAACGTATACCATACTTTAAATGAAAATCATAGCTTGCTGAACATCTCGGCCAAAATACAGTGAAACTTCTCTAATCGGTCCACCCCTGGGGATTTACAAGAGTGGACCCATTAGAGGGGTGGACAGATTAGGGTGATTAACCATAATACCGGAAAAACTTCCATTCTTCAAAAAGTGGACCTTTGCATATCACCGTGTCCCTAGACAGGTATTATGGAGCGTTTTAAAATAGAAAGTAGTTGATGAAGGCCACATTAGGATAGTGCAAGATATGTACAGTATGATGGTCCCATTGCAAGTGTGACGACAGCATGGGGAAATACTGAATGCTTAACGTGCAGGTTGATGTGCACCAAGGATCAGCACTTAGCCTATATCTCTTCATTACTACTAGTATAGATGAGCTGCTGACAGGAATAGGGGAATTGGCCCCTCACTGCCTAGTATTTGCTGATGATGTGGGAAGGCTTGAGGAGTCCAAAGAAGTTCCACAAAAGGTCCTACAAGACATTAAAACTGCAATTAAAAGAGGGGGCCTAAAGGTTAACATAAAGAAGACAGAGTACCAAGCTTTCAATTGGAGTGGCCAGGGGCATGGGGGTGACATTCAGTGTGGGGATGAGATGATACCAGTGGCAAAAGTGTTTTGTTATTTAGGATCCGTTTTCCAGAGCAATGGGAGGATAGGCTCTGACGTGACACATAGGATTAATGCAGGATGACTGAAGTGGAGTCCTGTGCGACCACTGGGTCCCTATGAAGTTGAAAGGCAAAGTTTACAGAATGGTAGTTAGGCCCACTATGCTGTTTGGCTCAGTGCTGGGCTGCTAGGAAGAGACATTAAAGGAAATTGCAAGTGGCTAAGGTTCAAATGCTGTGCTACATAAGTGGGGCGTCATGTGCTGACAGTTCAAAGCGATTACATTAGATGTAGTTTGGGGGTGAGAAACATCGCAGAGAAGATGAGAGAATCAGCTTAGGTGGTATGGGCATGTGATGAGGAGGGGAAGGAGGATCTTAATAGGTCCATTGTGGGACTGTGGGTGATTGGGGGTACCAGGGGTAGGCAAAGACGAAAACGGACATGGGAGCAGGTAGTGCAAAGGGATATGGAGGAGTGCAGGGTGGAGGGTAACTTGGTGGGGGATAGGTGGGAGTGGTGGATAAGAACTCACAGACTTGACCCTGCCACAGGCGGAATGAAGGTGAGGTGATGATAATAAAAAGTGGGACTCTGTGTGGGTGAATCATTACAGAGGTTCACTGATAGAGGGGTTTCACTGTATATCAAACTAACAAAATTATGAAATGATCCCCTTTCATACCTTACAATTTCAGGTGACATTTGGACCCATTAAAAGGTTTGGGTCACATTGTGGACAGTAGACCTAGACCGGTGTGAGGAGTGGACCTATTAGAGGGGTAAAATTTTTGCTGCATACCGGCCTCCCCCGGAATATCCTGGAATATTTATTTTGCTACATTGGTGTATGGCTACAAGTTGTAGTACTGAAATGAGATTGCAATTTTGGTAGAAAATATAAAAGTGGCAGGGAAAAGAAGAAGCGAAAAGCAGCAAGGGAAAACAAATCAAAGAATTAACTGGATACATTGACAAATACGTAGTAGAAAGGCAACCGAATTCGATAACTTTGGAAGGCAGTGATGATGTTGCCATTGCCTCCACTTCTTAAGCTATGTCTACACTGGTGCGCTTTTGTCTTCCTCTTTCAATTCCACTTGCGTTTCAACTTGCATTTCATCTTTCAACATTGCATGCGCTTTGGAATGCAACTTTGTGTCCAGATTGATGCATCAGTTGGATTTGCTTGTAATGCAAGTTAATGCACAGCTTTTACTTGGAATTAGTGAAAGCTATATTTTTCGTCTGTCTCTGAACCACTTTTTCGTTTTAAAGCCTTTTTGGGTTCTTTGCTGAAATAGGATCTCAATCTTTTAATTTTGTTCTTAACACCCAAAACATTTAAATTATATTTCATGGCTAATGATTCTAATGCATCAGCCCGAAGGTAACCCCCATATCGGTACACCCCTCATATTGGTACAGTTTTTCAGACACCTATTTTTCGCCCATAGGGTTAATGCTATTACTACCCTCTTAAAGGTACACCTCTCTAATGGGTAAACCCCCTCTGTTGGTACACCTCTCTAATGGGTAAACCCCCTCTGTTGGTACACCTCATACATGTCACCACTTTTCAGAAAACCACCTCTATAATGGGCACACTCCTCTGCTGGTGCACCTAATACATATCACCATTTTCTAAAAACCCCCTCTGTAATGGGTACATCCTGCCTTGATGATGCAGTGGGAAGGATGCTTGGAACTGCAGCAGTGGTTCTAGGTTCAATACTGGGCCGAGGCAGGTTGCCTTCTTTTCTCCAAGAGAGATGCCCCAAGTGGGCCTTCCTTTGGATTAGAAGTAAAACCATAGTAGCATGTGGCGTTAAATGGCATTGCCACCTGGCATTGGTAGAATACAGACCTACAATAAATATGCACAGGGGTTGCAGCTTACTCCGCATCTGGCTGTGGAAAAACGCAGTCCAAAAATCACCCTTTCATCTATTCAGATGGGCAAGATGGGTACCTGACCCTGCTATAGGCAGCAAATAAGAAGGTAGCTCGATTGTAGACAAACGTCTATTGATTGATTTGTTTGTAAAAATTAAATTGTGTGTATTTCAATAATTTTGTGAAATATTATATTATACAATGCATTT
>JAAFCE010001036.1:34484441-34693784 GCA_013389805.1 Trigoniulus corallinus | reverse complement strand
AGATATAGTCAGATTAGAGAGGTAAACATCAATCATTTTTCAATGACAGACATTAGCTGTTACTTGTGGTAGAGCAATAATAAACTGATGAATGTTGGCTTTAGTGGCTGCCTCAATAATCTCATCCATTGACACTTGTCGAGTGGTATCCCCATACGCAATATTACTAGCAACGCTTCTGTTGAATAGTACCGGCTCTTGAGATACGAGTCCCATTTGAGAGCGCAACCAGCGTACATTTAACGATGTTATGTCCATGTTGTTGTAAGTCTGAACAGCACCGGTATCACTATGAATATGTAGGCGATTCCATTTAAAATTTCTAGTCGGGTGATTTACTTACCACGTATCCATTGGTGGGATTGTAAAACCGCTCGAGCAGATTTAGGCACGTTGTTTTACCACATCCAGTTGTGCCAACCAAGGCTAATGCTTGACCAGATTCTATTTTCAGGTTGAAGTCTTGTAACACAGGTGCATGTGGCCGAAACGCATAATTAAAAGATATGTTATGAAATTCCAAATTTGGTGGGCGGGAGTCGACCTATTGGCACGGTTTTAGATGACAAACAGATAACTGACTTACGATGTTGGGGGCATCGCCCGTAAGTCTCCATTGCTTACCATTGCAGGCTGTATCCCAGAGTTTTGAATTTCCTCAATTTTCGGTTGATATTGCAATAATTTTGAAATTCTTTTTGCTGACACAAGTCCTTTGTTGATTTGTGCAACGGCAAGAAATAGTTGTCCAATAAAAACTGTTGAATACCAAATAAGTGATAGAATTCTGTGAAAGAAACGAAATGGATTTATATATTGGCTGCATTAAATCCTGTGAATAATAAAAGGAAATACTTCACGTGATTGCGTTGTTAACTCCTACTTCTCTGTTAAGCACTAAATGTCCTAAGTATGTGTATAAAACACATAACAATAATAACGGCGCACTTAGTCCAAATGCTGATGTGAAACCCAAAGTGTGTATGGTGATGCGAACTTTCCTGTTGAATATAATGTTGTTAACGACAGCAGACGTAAATTTGTAAGAGAACCTAAATAGCGATTGACTTTACTTGTGAAGTTCTGTCATCTTCTGAATGTAATTTTCATGAAATGTGCTTTGTGAATGAAGACCAAGTACTGTCCGGATATTTGTAGCTGCTTCTATTGCAACCTGATTGAATAAGAATCCTTTCTAAAATTGTAGTGCAAGGATAGTGGTGCATTTCGGAATTTAATTTGGTAACTGCATACCCTGTTGGAGTTGTCTGTAATTTTTGATTGTAATGTTGACCGCTTCATACCCATTTTGTATTGTGTATAGAAGGGTATCAACGTTACTGTTGTTGCACATAGCAATACTAGTCCGATTTTCCAACTTATCATCATAATAAATATATATCCAAAGAATAATGCTGATATGTGTTGCAAAACGGTGCCCATCGTAGATCCTGCAGTCTGAAAGCACTACTTCATGACTACATCGAAAATATTTAATATCATATTACTCGGCAAACCCACTTACGTCCTGGAGATTAAGGGCATCAGTATTTAGTATATTTGAGAGCGATCCAATACTGTTGCTAGGATTGTCAAAGAAATTCAAATCCTGAAATTGAACGACAAAAGTAAAACATGAAATACAGTAATATGGACTTTGGCTGTTCACAAATTCTAAGAGAGTGAGCAATTTCTTTTCCGGGGATTTATTGTGGCATTAATTATTTCAGTTTTGTTTGTTTGTTGGTGTTTAAAGGGCCCTTCAACTTCAAGGTCATTAGAACCCCGCCCACAGCATAGTTCTTATGAAGACTGCACAGACACTACACTAATGCGACGATTTTTGGGTATTAGCATTACCCAGTTTTCCCAATAGGCCACCCATATTAGTACTAGCTGGGTTTGTTTGTTTGTTGGAGTTTAAGGTCCCGTCAACTACAAGGTCATTAGAGACCCGTCCACTGTATAGTCCTAATGCATATACTGCACAGACACTACACCAATGCGACGATTATTGGATATTAGCAGTACCCAGCTTTCCCGAGCGACCACCCATGTCAGTACTAACTTGGCTTGCGTTGCTTAACTTCAGTGATCAGACGAGAACTGGTGTGTCCAACGCAACTCGCCGCTCCCTACTAGCTGGGGTTGCACTGCTTAACTTCAGAGATTAGACAAGAATTGGTTTGTCCAACGCAATTTGCCGTTCCCACTTACAGTATTTCAGGATATGTATGATGTTTGCACCAAAGTTCACAATGAAATCCATACTTTTTTAATCTGGTTATGGACGATCTTTTGATATTCGCCGACGACATTTGAAAACTTAGTGACTCCAAAGTGGGGCCTAAACGATATGCGGGGGGGAGGGAGATTTAAAGATAAACATGAAGAAGACAGAATATTTAGCTTTCAGTTGAGAAGGGACGAATTAGGGGCGAACTGGTGACGAAAGTGCGAAATGTAAAAGTACTTAGCATCAACGTTCCGAAGCAATGGGGAGATGGACTCCGATGTGACTCATAGAATTGATGTGGGGATGGTTGAAGTGCCGACTGGCAAGTGGAGTCCTGGGTGATAGGAGGGTAGGAATCAAGTTGAAAACGAAGTTTTACTGGGCAGTGGTTTGGCACGCTATGCTGTATGAATGAAAGTGTTTGGCAGTGAGGAAGAACAATGTAAATAGAATGCAAGGAGGTGTATCAACGGGGCATCGGGAGCTGATGTGAGGTGGTATGGACCCTTAATGAGAAGAGGGGAGGAGCAGCTCGTTAGGTCCACATCACGAATGCAGGCGGTTGCAAGCGCCTGGGACAGGGGGAGTCGGAAGCGGACAGGCGAGCAGGTTGTCCATTAGCAGGGCCGGTCTTAGGGCAAGGCGACCAAGGCAGCCGCCTTTGGCCTTGTGCTTCAAGGGGTCCCGCGCTGATGAATTGAAAATTTTTTTTTTAGAAATACTATACAAAATGTTAATTCATAAAATTCAAAATCTTATTTTTTGCGTTTGCATTTCGTCTTCAATATGAAATTAACTGTTGCTTAGTTGCCTTCCATAAATTTAGATGCATACTTCCCTCCCCCGGAATATTATGGAAAATTTATTTTGCTACATTTGTGTACATTTGTGGTACTGAAATGTGATCGCGATTTTGGTGAAGAGAAGAAGTTAAAAGCAGAAAGGGAAAATCAAAGAATTAACTGGATTCATTGACAAATACGTAGTAGAAAGGCAACAGAATTCGATAACTTCAGAAGAGAGTGATGATGTTGCCATTGCCTCCACTTCTGAAGAGATCATGTGCAATATGGAAAATTGTGCTTTTGGTCCTTGAAGGCGGGAGGAATACTTCCAAAACCTTTTGAATGCAGTAAGGGGAAATGAGGACCTCGCAAACTATCCAGCATTGACAGGGGTTGTAGACTGTTTAACAGAGGAGGATGTAGCCAGAGCACTTAGGAAGATGAAAGGTCAAAAAGCTGTAGGCCCAGACGGAATCCCCAGACAAGTGTCACTTAGTCTAGGGGGGGGGGCAGGTACCAGGTGGCTAGGGTAACTTTTCATTAGGATAGCTAGTGGAGATAGAATGCCATCTGCATGGTGTGAGAGTTGGATAGCACCACTCTTCAAAGGCAAAGGGGATTTCAAACATTGTGGTAACTATAGAGGTATAAAGCTAATGAGTCATGGAATAGAAAGATATCCATGAAAGATATCCATGCCATCTTTATTGACCTGGAGAAGGCCTATGACAGTGTCCAACGACATGTAGTTTGGGACATATTACAAAAAAGAGGGATAGAAGAAGGGTTTATTCTAATAGTTATGGATATGTATGATGGCTCCATAGCCTGGTAAAGACACCGTGGGGAAACACTGGGGGGGGGTTTCCAGTGAAATTTGTGGTGCACCAAGGTTCAGCTGGTTATAGACCAGCTGCTGATGTGAGTAGGAGAATGGGAGTAGCAAAAAACTTAGTAACTGCAGGGACTAAAGGATATTAGACGAGCGATAGAAAAGGGGAGGCTAAAGAATAACATAAAGAAGACAGAGCATTCAGCTTTCAATTGGGAAGGACAGGGAAATAACGGTGAAAACGTACGTTTCAGGGGCAAACTGGTGAAAAAGGTGCAAGACGTAAAGTTCTTAGGATCAACGTTCCACAACAATGGGGAGATACTTGGATGTCACTTGTAGAATAAACGGGGGAGGCTGAAATGGAGACAGGCAAGTGGAGTCCTGTAGGATAGGAGGGTCCCAATCAAGTTGAACGGGAAGTTCTACAGGACAGTGGTGAGGCCATCTATGCTATATCGATCAGAGTGTTGGGTGGTGAGGAAAAGTCACATAAATAAAATGCAAGTAGCCAAGATGTGAATGCTGCGGTAAACTAGTGGCGTGTCGACAGCTGATAGACTTAGGAATGCATATATTAGAGGAAGCCTGGGGGTGGCGGACATCGCCGAAAAAATGAGGGAGGATAGGCTGCGGTGGTCTTGACACGTCATAAGAAGAGGGGAAGAGGAGCTCGTTAGGTGCATTCTAGGAATGCAGGTTGTTGGTAACACCCGTGGTAAGAGGAGACCAAAGCAGACGTGGGAACAGGTTGTCCATAAGGAGGGCTAGAACCCGCCATGGGCTGGATAAGGGTATGATGATGATGACATTGATTGTCGAAACTCTAGGGTGTTTTGATCTGATTAACATGTTGATTTTGTGTTCGACAGTGCTTTAATAAATCATTTTATTTTGATTTCATGTGTATTTAGAAATTAAAGTCCTGCATTGATAAACAATCAACTTTATAAATGTTTACACTGGGGCCCCGCTCTCTCTCCTGCTGCCTTGTCCGTAAGGATATGGCAGTATGCGGGTTTGACCAGGACCTGTAGCAGGGTTGTGTCTGCAGGTCCGCTGCACATGCTCTGACTGGGGGCACCCCATCCAGGCGTCTGGAACCCTCAGGAATATTGGCTTTGTTGTCTGTGGGGGGATGCCGGCCTCTCCCACGTGTTCCAACACCGCATTATATAACCAGAATAGAAATGTTAGCTGGTAAATTAATGCTTTGTCGGATATAATATTGCATGATGTTCGACCTATTGCACAATAGCACTAAGCAACAAGGATATTCCAGATCGCATGTGGGATTTGTTGAGATACCAAAAAAAAAATTACGCAAAGGGTTGAAGCATTGGAAGTAACAAACTACTGTATACAGAAATTCCCATTCAGATGTTCGTCTGTGTGCTCTGACACTTGTGGTGAATGGTCATCTGGTACTAGTCCCAATTAGCGGAAGAGTTTAGGGAGTGGCGAATTACTTTGGACACACGAGTTCTCATCTGTTCACTAAAGTTAAGCAGTGCAACCCCAGCTAGTACTGACATGGGTGGCCGCTTGACCAAAAATCGTCGCATTAGTGTAGTGTCTGCGTAGTCTCTACATAAGAACTACACAATGGACGGCGCCCTATTGACCTTGTATTTGAAGGCCCTAAAACACCAACAAGCAAACAAACAACGGAAGAGGTTAGGGAACACAAATCAAATGCGAATCCACTGACCTGGTATAATATTGTAGTAAAAACTGTCTTACGAATTCTCCGAGCCAGCAGTTCTGCAGAGTAAGTTAAAAGCGATATCTGTAAACGTGAAAGCATTAGTAGTGTAAATGAAAATGACCCACAACAAATGCATAATTACTTACCTGTAGAAAGGAGCAGATGGCGATGCCAACACCGACAACCATGAACAATAAGGTGTAAAATGTACAAGTCTTTAATATAAGTTCAGTGTCATCTAATGTAAATATCTGTCAAATATAGTTTAGTGTCATCATAATAAAGTTGCAGCTTTCATATTCTCCATTTTGTATAACCTTTATCATGCGGCCAAATAATAAAGCATATAACGGTATCGAGAGCCCCGTTCCGCAGGCACCCAAATACCCTAAGAAAAAAAGGCACATCTCCTGTCGAGATAAAGAAATTAGCCGTCCCAGTGATGGTGGATCATTATCATTGGCTTCATTTTCGTTCTTTATTTTCACCTATAAATTTATACATCACAAATACTGTATTTCTGTTAAGATACACTCTTTGCTGATCTTACCTCGTTACTTGTAATTGGCTCATCTGGCAGACCGTGTGGTAAAAGATCCTGGTAGTACTCTTCGTTTACCTCGTCCCCTTCACGTGATAAACCAGATGTGGATAATTCCTGCTGTAGAATTCCAGTGGAATACATTTATGTTGTCCACTATTGTAGTGACCACAATTTAAATACCATCAGGCATTAGTATATGTTTATTACCTGTTTAATGAACATGGCGTAGTAAAGTCCACCTCGCGCTATTAGTTCATTGTGAGTTCCAAGTTCAGCAATGCGTCCATTTGACATGACTGCTATACGATCCGCATTGACAATGGTGGACCAGCGATGGGCCACTACTAAAATAGTCTGATCCTTTTTTGCCTAAAGTCCCAAACGACATAATATCCAATTTAACTGCTGTGTCAGAATATTTGAATTGAATCGTAACCTGGTTTTATTCACACATTTCGCTATCCAGTGTAAGAAAATATCTTGAGCCCCTTTATCTTCTGAACCACATTTTTGGGAATTTTGAAATCATTGACTGTGTTCATCTATATTTAAATGAAATGGAGCATGTGTGAATGACAAACACAGGTTGCGATCTGTTTTGTTGTGATACTATTTACTTTGAGCAGAAGTTTGAGAAATCTCGCTTCCGTTGTTGAATCCAAAGCTGAAGTGGCTTCATCCAGCAGCAGTATTTTACTATTTCGGATGAGTGCTCTTGCAATGGCAATTCGCTGTTTTTGACCTCCACTCAATTGAGTGCCACCTTCACCAACCAGTGTGTCGTATTGCTATTCCAAATAATCAAACATGAAACCCTATTTCACCTTCAGCTAAAAACAGGTTAAATTGTTTGAACTAAAGGTGCGTTTTGGCGATTGACATGGTCAATTGTGGTTTGACCACAATCTCGTTTGGTGTGACCAAAATAATTGACCAGAAGGGATCGCCAAAACGCTTTAGTCAGACATTTTAGGACCCGTGACAATGAATTCACACGACTTATGAAAATGAATTCCCTTAACTTAAACCCAAATCCACTACAGTAAAAAAAACAATTCCCTGAAATACAATAAATGAATCCACTAAACTAAAAAATATGAATTCCCTAAAATGAAAAAAAAATCCACTAAACTAAAGTAATTCACGAACTAAAAAACGAATTCACTAAACTTAAAAACTGAATTTCTTAAACTAAAAAAAATCACTAATTTAATACAAAAATCAGGTTTGTATAATTAAAACTAGTTACCAGTAGCTTCCATTATCTGCTACAACTGGTTAAAGCATGCCGCCATTTTTATTTTTCCTTCACCAAATGCACAGATCATGCTTTTATTTTGGTCATGTTGGTCATCCTTTGGTCTGATCAAAGTTGACCAAAGCGACTGACCAAACCAGCTTGCGCTCCAACAAAAAGCATTGTTTCTTAAAAAATGGGACCAAAAGTGACCTGGTCAATCGCCAAAACGTGCCATAAGTTTACACACTGCTCTAACATTTGGCAAGTTTAAATCTACATATCAGTGGTCACAAATCAGATTTGGTTGCTCACATTTGGAAATCTGGAAATGAAGTCATGGGCATTAGCCGCCCTTGATGCGTTTTCTATGTCTTCTTGAGTCGCACTCTTCAATCCATATCTGATATTTTCTGCTATTGTGGCGCTGAAGAGGACAGGCTCCTGACTTACAACACTAATGTTGGTCCTAAGCCATCCAATGTTCAGTTCTCTGATATCATGACCACCTAAAGTAATCTGAAAGTGATACATATTTACTCCTTGTGCGTAATTGCGGTTTGTTATAATTAATCTGGCAACGTACTTACAGTGCCATTTAGTGGATCGTAAAACCTTAGTATCAGTTGAATTACTGTTGTCTTTCCACTTCCACTTTCCCCGATAAGGGCCATTGTCTCGCCGCGATGGATATGGAGACAGAAGTCGTTAAGGACCTGGGAGAATTACTTTTAACATACTTTATATTCTCATTTGTTATCATACCAGTGGGTGAATCCCACTTGGATAGAGGTGGGTTAGATTCTTTAGGGCAAGAGAGAGAGAGGGAGAGGCCCAGCTCCAGTATCGAACCTAGAACAACTGACGGAGACCTAGAAACACTGAGCCACTACGTCAAATTGTGATCGGCCACCCCTGCTCGAGTTGGTTCTGACTTGTACACATTCTAATATTCGGCTCTTAAGCATTTCACGGTGTGAGATTTCAAATTTAGGAACAATACCTTCACTTCAGGACGTGTTGGGTAGCTGAAGTCCACAAAATTCAGTTCCACATTTGCAACTGCCTTCCTGGGTATTAGTCCTTCACTCGAATTACTGTCTATTTCTGGCTTCTGAAATGCAGATATTATTTTCATGGGCAATTTCAACACATTGTTTGTAATTGTACTACTGTACGGCTGTTTATGGATAAAATCCTGCCGTTATAATGTTGTCATTGCAATATACATACCCTGTTGATGATGTCTAAAATGATTTTTGCGGAGACTGTTGCCCGTGTAAATATCTCAAAATATGGAAGGCACTCTGTAAGGTATAGGAATGCAGCACGATTGGAATACAGCACCTTTTGAATGCAAACCTTTTATTACATTTCCTACAGCATGAGCATATCATTTCTGTGTGATCTACTCACAAGAGCTACGATGAACACGCTGAGAGTGTTATCAGAGTATCCTTGACTGCTGCCATATATTAATTTGACGCTAAACCAAAATGCAAGACCGCTGTTGGCAAGGTGAATAAAACTGTTAAATGCACTTCCTCCAGCCCTCAAGAGACCATACTTCACTCCTATATTCATGGAGTTCTTCAGTCTTCTGTCAAATCTACTTAACATAGAAACTAATTGTGATCTCATGCTAAGGTATACACTGTCTTCAGGATTCTTGTTTTTTGTTTTACCTGTCGACTTCATTCGACTGACCACCAAAAGCCTGCACTGTACGCATTGTCCCCATCGCTTCTAATGTGATTGCAGTGGCAGCGACGTTAGTGTCACGTTTGGTTGCCATCAAATTTTTCTGTAGATGCTTGACGGTGATTAGGACTAAGAATGATACGGAAGAAATCGCGAGAAGAATAAGTGTCAACTGCCATCCCGTAACGAGACTGGTGATGACATTGAATGTGAAAGCTCCTATTAAGTGAATGGCAACTCCGATTTTGTCTCCAAGTGCTGCTTCAAGATTGTCGGTGTTTCTGAAAACGTGGATAATTCAAAATTGTGTAATCGACTACGTGTTGTTTAAAATTTGAACTCACTGTATAGCCCAAATTGGAAATTCTTCTCCTTCCTTCGTATCAAACCAACTAATGTCCTGTCTAAGAATCGATTGGAAGAGTTGACTTCTGATGCGATGGATTTGGCGTTCCTTGCTCATATTCAGACTTACTAACATTATATAATAAAATATCATTTGAACAGTCGCTAAGATGACCGCTCGAAAAATATAAAGGTGATTTTGATATTGAAGATTTGTATTTCTTGTGGAGTCGTTCATCTCAGTTGTACTCCTAAAATTAGATGTTCAGTCCGAATCGAGTACGTCACTTGCCGATTGGAATATTAGGTTAATACTCTACCATTCATTGTTACGTATGTGAGTTGATTGGTTTTCATATATGGTGATATTATATCCTTCCTTTTCAAATTGTACTAGGGCATCCACAAGTATAAAATATATAATACACTTCAGCGGTATACACATAGCCGATGTTAAGGCACAGAATATACCAAGGATCGTCAGAAATTGTTCAACGCAATCAAAAAGGATTATCTGTACAAGAGAACTGAATGTAAGCATACTGGCATTTTGTAAGGCATAGCTGGCTGTTTAATTCTATACCTCTCGAATGAATCGAAATGTTGACATCGTTGCTCTTTTGTTTTCTTTAACTTGGCCTGCCATTCTGGACTGCTCTTGATTCTAAAAGGATATTGACGTCACTTAAAACTAGATCTTATCGCTGAACAGTTTACAACTATGAGATCGCCTTTAACCTTGCATTCACAACATTTTAAAGATTCTTTTTGATTCGGACTCTACTGTCTGTGGGTGGCTATTGAAAGATCGGTTAAGAACGCTTCAACTGCTGAGTATGATCTTAGAAGTAGTTGGGAGCGGCGAGTTGCGTTGGACACACCAGTTCTCGTCTGATCACTGAAGTTAAGCAACGCAAGCCCAGTTAGTACTGACATGGGTGGTCGCTCGGGAAAGCTGGGTACTGCTAATACCCAATAATCGTCGCATTAGTGTAGTGTCTGTGCAGTATATGCATTAGAACTATACAGTGGACGGGTCTCTAATGACCTCGTAGTTGATGGGACCTTAAACTCCAACAAAAACAACAACAATTAGAAGTAGTTCTACAGATCCCGTTTTAAGTTTAGGATAATGCTGGGTAAGATCAATGCCGGTGCAGGTTCCTACATTGTGAGCTCAATCGACAGCTCCCTCACTTATTGCGTGGGTCATAGTGTATAAAAAGAAATTTCCAAAAATGTCCAACAAGTGTATGAAAATTATGAAATACTCTTCATATATACTGGGCATACAATATCCGTGGTACCCCTCTGGGGCTGAACATGCAAAGTGCAGTATCTAGGGTTGCTGATAGACACTGGGATACTAAAATTGCCCATGTCAACTATTGGTGCGTGAGGGAGACCACTATGTGGCACATGTTCTGTGGCTGGCGATATTTTAGTGTGTGCATGTTTTTTCGTTTTTTAAATCATCTCTGGACACCAGCTGAGAAAAGCACTCCTTTTTGAAGGCATAAATCCAGAGGTTCCATGTTAAAGGTAGGGGTGTGGGCATTGCTGGTGCGTTTTTCAGCACGAGGAAGTTGTTGTGGGGTCGGGCTTTTTTTAGGCTTAGCCTTGTGATGTACTCCACCGATCCCATCATGCTCCAGTGTAGCGGGAGTGGACACACCAGTTCTCGTCTGATCACTGAAGTTAAGCAACGCAAGTCCAGTTAGTACTGACATGGGTGGTCGCTTGGGAAAGCTGGGTGCTTTTAATACCCAATGATCGTCGCATTAGTGTAGTGTCTGTGCAGTGTATGCATTAGAACTATGCAGTGGACGGGTCTCTAATGACCTTGTAGTTGGCGGGACCTTTAACACCAACAAACAAACAAATCCATTGTAGCGTGTTGCGTTTGCATTGCCAGTCGCCATGCTGCATCTGCATCTGCACCCCTACAGCATAAATTCTTTTGTTATTAATCATTAATTGTTAATATTGTTATGGAAGTAGTGGGTAGGAAGATAGCAGAGGGGGATAGGAGGAAATGGAGGGAAATCATGGATGGGGGAAAACAGATGACCAAGAAATTTTGGAGATATGTCAGGGATAGACGTAGAGAGAGGAGTGAGGTAGTAGGTGATGGTAGGAAAGCTTTAGTGGATAAGGATGGCAGAAATATAACCAGCAGAGAAGGCATTAGAAGGATTTTGATGGAGTATGGATGTGGGTTCTCCTCTACTGGTGGAAAGGTGGTGGAAGGGCCAAACAGACCAATAATAAGCCAGAGAGCATCAGCTGGAGAGGCATGCTTTACCAGGGTAGAGTTTGATAAGGAGATAAATGCATTGAAGTTGAGAAAAGCATGTGGGGAGGACAAGGTAGCAAATGAGTTTCTCAAGGCACTAGGAAGTAAAGGTAGAGAACTGCTCTTAAGGATATTTAATGGGTGTTTAGGGGATGGAAAATTACCAGATGACTGGGGCATCACACGGGTAGTGATGCTGTACAAGGGCAAGGGAAAGAGCAAGGAAAGTTTGGACAGTTACCGGCCAGTAGCTATAAACAGTTGCATGTATAAGCTATTTGCGGGGTTAGTAAGAGGGCGATTAGGGACAATAATAGAAGGGTCAGGCAAACTAGTAGAATTCCAAAATGGGTTCCAAAAGGGGCGTAGAACGGGTGATAGTCTGTACATGATTACACAGATTATGGAAGTAGTACAAAGAAAGAAAGGGAAGGCATACCTCTGTTTCCTGGATGCCAAGGGGGCATATGATAAGGTGAATAGAGAGAAGCTATGGGCAGTTCTTCCCAAGTATGGGGTTAATAAGGGGCTAGTGGAGCTGCTCCAGAAGCTATATATGGGCACTAGGTATGATTTCCATTGGGAGGGAATAAATACGGGACAGATAGGTGTGGACAAGGGATTGCGACAGGGCTGTCCATTATCACCAATGCTGTTCCTAGTGTACATCAATGAACTGGGGCTCAAGCTCCAAGATAGTGGGCTGGGGTTTCCTCTGGGGGCTGGTAACAAATTGCCAGCCATCTTTCAGTGTGATGACATAGTTCTGCTGACAGAGGGTGAGGGAGAGCTCCAAGAAGAACTGGATATCTGTGAGCAGTTCAGTAGGGATTTCCAGTTAGAATTTGGTCAAGATAAAACAAAACTGATGATCATTGGAGAGGATGGCATGCAGCCTAGTAATAAGATGCCAATCAAGCTTGGGGAGAGGGAGATAGAGGTGGTGTCAGAGGTTGCATACCTGGGGGTTAAACTCACAAATGATAGGGGATACTTAAAGGCAATGGAGGAAAACATCATGTGTAAGATAAAAACCAGAGAAGGATTAATAAGGAAACTGGCGTTTGATTCATTCTCAAGGTATGAAATGGTTAGGGGGCTATGGAAAGCAGTAGCAGTTCCAGGGCTAACGTATGGAAATGAGGTTCTGTGCATTAGTAAAAAGGTAAGTGACTGTATGGAAGTAGCCCAAAGAAGGTTAGGCAGGATGGCATTAGGGGGAAATAGGTTCACAGCAGTAGAAGCAATACAAGGGGACATGGGGTGGTCTACATTTGAACAGAGAGAAATGATAAGTAAGTTGCTATACTTATGCAGGATATGGGGGCTAGGGAAGGAGAATCCGGTAAGGCAGGTCAATGCATGGGTAAACAACATGAAGGTATTTACCAACTGGGAGAGGAGGGTAAACCAGATGTCAAAGAAGATAGGCATAACACTGCAACCCAGGGAGAGCAAGGAGGGGGCAACAACATTGCAAAGACTAGTACAGGACAAAGTTAAGGAATGGGGGTTAGGGCAGTGGCGGCAGAGTATGGAGGGAAGGGCGGCAAAGAAAACGCTGATGGTGTATGGGAACAAGCTTAACATAGAGAGGGAGATAATCTATGACAATACGTGGGAGAGCTCACTTCTGTTTTGCGCAAGAGCTGGGTCACTGGAGACGAAACAGAGGATGGCAAAGATCACAGGTGGAGAGGTGGGCTGTGGATTGTGTGGGGATCGAGTGGAGGATGTCAGGCATGTGATCCTGGCCTGTCCAGCGCTGGGCCACTGCAGGATGAGTTGGGGAACCCCCACCTTGTAAGAGGTTCTGGGGTTGATGGGTTCTGGTGTGGAGCGGCTGGAGTGGGTGCAAAAGGCAAAGGTACTCCTAGGGTGCTGGTGGAGATCTAGGTATATGGGCCTGGCATGAAAAATCTCGCTAGCAAGGTATCCGTCACAAAGGATTACACATTCATATTCATATGGTACTGTGTTTCTTGATAATACTATTATTTGTATTATTTTATTTGTCTGCTGTGGTCATAAAGTCCTAGGTCTGCATCTCTATAGTGTAGGGCATGAGGGGTGGATTGTCACATAAGTGTGGGACCTCTGCTCACATGACAAAGATGGAAAAAACATCAAGTGTCTCCAGTGGGGTAGGACGGCACTCCCCCCACAGGAAACCCTATCACTATTGCTGTGGGTTCTAGGCATCTGGCTGGGAAGCCCCCAGTCAGAGCTGTCCCAATAAGTAAGGGTGCTAGGCTGTGGTTACTGACATGGAATGTGGGGACCCTTACAGAGAAAACAGGGGAATTAGTAAACACCCTGAAGAATAGATGGTTTTTGTCGCCTTCCTCAAGAAACAAGATGGAAGGGGAACTGATCACAAGCACTGGGAGAGTGATACAGATTACTATACACAGGTAGTGAGGTGGGGCAAAATGGGGTGGATATTCTATTGAGTAGGGAATTGCAGCAGGGGATCACAGCTGTGCATAGAATCAACAGCAGGATAATGTTAGTTACTGTAGTATGGCAGGGCATTGGGCTCCACCTCATCAGTGTATATGTTCCCCAAGCAGGCTGTGATGAGGCGACCAAAAGGGATTTTTGGTGGGATTTTGATGAGATTGTACAGTGTGTAGATGGCAGAATTAGATGGGGAAACAGATCTGATCATCTAATTATTGGAGGGGACTTTAATGGCCACGTTGGCTAGGAGGGTCAAGGAAATGGGGGATGGGGGATGGCCAACTCATGGCAGAGGGACAGAAAGTCCTTGATGCAGCACAAGCAAATGGCCTTGTATGGCCAATACATAGTTTCAGAAGAAGGAAAAGCACCTTATCACTTTTCAGTCAACCCTAGGGAGGTGTCAAATTGATTTTTTTTATGGGTAAGATGCAGCATAGGCCCAAGATTTATGATTTCTGGGTGCTCCCTGGTGAGGATTTCCAGAATGAAAGTAAGCATATGTTGCTCATGATGGATGTTCTTGTGAGGGATGCAGCTAGGAACAACCCTTGGAAAGGTGAACCAGTCATTAGGTAGTGGAAGTTACCACCAAACACATGAATTCAGGCAGGAGATTCTTAGCCATGTTGACTGGGATTGGGAGCATTCAGAAGCATTCTCGAAAGCGTTCACAAAAGCATTCACGAAAGCGTTCACAAAAGCATTCATGAAAGCGTTCTCAAAAGCATTCAGAAGCATTAACGAAATACGTGGAGCGGCTGTATTCCATTGGACACACCAGTTCTCGCCTGATCACTGAAGTTGAGAAACGCCACCCCAGCGAGTACTAGCATGGGTGGCCATTTAGGAGCACTGAGTACCGTCAATACCCAAAATCGTCGTATTAGTATAGTGTCTGTGCAGTCTTTGCATTAGAACTATGCAGTGGACGGGGCTCTAATTACGTTTTTGTTAAAATGCTCTAAAACACCAACAAAACAAAAAGCAAATGAAATTCGTGTACAGAGCATCCACACAATGATCCTTCTAGGTTGGCAACTGATCAGGAGGGCCCATCGTCGACATCAAATTAAAACATCAGACATCCCTTGCTGGATGGACACACATTCAAGCAATAAGGTGCAGTAGATACGAGTTCACAAGTTTTGTTCTTTGCTCTTTAGGAACACGTGTCCTACCACCCGTACTTGGGGGCGCTCACCAGAAGCCGCCGTCTCGCTTTGCCCTCTGGAAAATCTGGTCACCTTACTTAAGGTATTCCATATTTATCGCCACTTAAACAATGTATTCATTTCTCAATTTTTATAATTTTTAATTTATCGCAAAGTGCATATTTGTTTGTCAGAAAAACGTTACACTAATCTTAACTATGCTGGCGGAATACAGTTATGCTCAATGTTACAATTCAGTTTCATTTTTGTTTTTGGAATGATAATTAAGAAATATAAAATCGTATTCCGTATTCGCTGAGCTTCCTCTACCTTTACCATTTTGGACATTAGGGTTCAGTTCTGCTAGGGTAGGTTAGCTTAGCTTGAGTTATGTTAGGTAGTTATTGCTTATCGATCATATTTTGGATTCTGGGATCTTCATACTGCTGAAACCTGTGGTTGTAAATAAGAAGCAGATTCTTTTTAAATTAGATTTGAAGTTGGGCATGCGTGCAACAATAAGCCGAACTTGGTGAGACATACCATAAAATCTCACGTAATGCCCGCGGATTATACGCAAAACATAGGGTCATTTAGTGCGGACTATATGCGAGGGCGGACTATATATGAGTGCTGAATATAAATGAAACCAAGGGTTCTCAATGACAACTGCTTCTCATTTTCTAAGCATTTTATTACACTTAACAGCACAACTTTACACAGTACGTTCTTATTTGTATGATAATGCAATATAAAATCTTTCACATTTCAATTTCATCGTCAAAGCAATCTGATATTTAATGTTCAAATTCATTTATTCCCATTGCTCCTACAAGTTGCGCTACTGGCTACAGTAGGAATTTTAAAGTGCGGACTATATTTGAAACATACCCATCGCAAATGCGGACTATAGACGGGTACGGACTGTATTTGAGATGCGGACTTTACGTGAGATTTTACGGTATGCCAAAAAAGCTGAAAGTTGATGAAATGTCAATAGTTCATGAACCAGTTGAGATACCTACGGTAGGAAAATGATTTGAATTCATTAAAGGAACGTTGGGTTAAAAGGGTGTTAACATCTACTGTGGGCAATCGCAAAACCATTATGTGCAGATTTAAGCATTGGACACCAGTTCTCGTGTTATCACTTAAATTAAGTAACGCAAACCCAGCTAGTACTATCATGGGTGGCCGCTTGGGAAAACTGGGTACTTCTAATACCCAATAATCGTCGCATTAGTGTAGTGTTAATGTAGTCTTTGCTTTAGAACCACACAGTGGACGGGGGTCTAATGACCTTGTAGTTGAAGAGCCCTTGTAGTATCGAACCCTTGTAGTTTAGGGCCCTAAAACACTAACAATACAGAAACTTTTTCATAGAAATGCGTGTAGAGCATGAGCTAACTGCCTTCATCTTGCCATAGGTGGAAAAGAAGTGTAATAATGTCGAATATTACACTCATGGTCACAAACTTTGATCCTGTCAGTTAAGTATTGAGAAAATAATGAAAATCACAGATCGTTATTACGCATTTAACCCAATATTTTTCCTCATATCATGTGTTTGATTAGCCATCTTTACTTACCAACTGTCTTCTTCATTCAAATGATGGTGGATTGCAGATGGTTTGCTTGCGTTACCACTGGTATTTGAACTTAGTATACTAATGACTTCTACTTATAGTTTCGATTTGAATCCATCGTTGCGCGTAGTTTGGTATATTTCCAATTGGAAAGTTTGTAAACTGGCTACTTCTCATTTTAGACAATGTAAATGAACTATTAAATTTTCTAATTTCTATTGTGTGGAAATTGTTTTGTCTTTCAATTATTTCTAATGAGTCGTAATGCTTTTTGTCCATTAATAAATTTAATTGCATGTCAAAGGTTTGCAAGATCCCGTCTCGGTGGCACAGTGGATAGCGTGCTCGGTAATTGCGTCAGTGGATCGAGGTGGGTTGGCCTCTTTCGAATGGGAGAGATGCTCCGAGTGCGCCTTCTTCGAATGAGAAGTAAAACCGAGGTTCCGTGTGGTATTCCATGTAATTTGCACTTGAAAGATCACTCTCTATTATGCCAAGGATGGATGAGGCAAAATTTCCAGGTGTGGGAGCCCGCACCCTAGCGTGGGCAGAATACCCCAACGAACACGACATCGACGGTGAACGAGCCTAGGAATTACAGCTTAGGTTGGCAACAGACTGCTGAAAATCGCTGTCCAATTGATCATCGTTGTGTCCATTTAGAGGCACAAGATGGGTACCCGACCCTGCCATAGGCGGTAAAAGGGTTTGGAGTTGCTTTATATTAGAGGAACTTTGGGGTGGAGGTGTTGCTGAAAAGATGGGATCATAGACTAAGGTGGTATGAGTATGGGATTGCAAAAGGGGAGGCGGAGTTTGGTCCATTACAGGGATAATGGTTGTTGTAAGCTGTCAAGACGAAGGAAGGGCTAAAGCAGACGTGCGAGCAGGTTTTACGTAAGGATATGGTAGTGCGTGAGGTGAACGGGGACTTAGTGGGAGGTAGGTGGTAGTCCAGGGTTGGATCCAGGGATAGAAGCAATGCAGGAATTGCCCCCTCTCTCTCCCCCTAACTGCCTGAATAGGGCCCATATTTCAACTGATGCACGATTCAACTTTGCTACTGATGAGGAATTTTTCATTGCTATTCTCATTTTCTATACTGCCAGTCCGACAGTTGCAGTCCAATCTGCAGTTGGCTAAACCACTAAACATTTGACATTGTGTAAGGGGCAGCAGAAGACCTATTGTAATCGATAGCTAGATTTATACTAAAGGATTCTGAATATTTAAAACGACAGTGTTAGGGGTGCATTTTTTTAAAGTGCTCCCCCTTTGATCCGCCTCTGGATCCGCCCCTGTGGCAGTCGAAGGCTAGAAGTCGACCCTTCCACAGGCGCTATAAACGGTATGATGAAGAATTGTACTGATTTCTATGTTTTTAGAAGTAGTTCTGCTATTGATGATTGTCGTAGGGCAGCGGTCTTCAAACTGTGTTCCGCGGAACCCCAGGATTCCGTAATACATCTCTGGGGGTTCCGCGATTCAAAATGAAAAGTAGTTAGCAGCGGCAAGATATACTTTTCTAAAGCTGGGATGGGGTTCCCCCTTCAACTTGTTGTAGTTCTAAGGGTTCCGTGAGTCGACAAAGTTTGAAGACCACTGCCATAGGGGAAAGGAGTTCTCAAAACTATCTATGATATAGAGTAAATAATTTCATGAACATTAATGAACATGAATAGATGATACAATTTATCTTATGCCGGTGATTTCTCATGTCAAAGGCTCATGCCTCGTAATTGGAAGAGTAATCCATCAGTTTGGCTTTTCTCTCATGCACGTTTGTCATTATTTGGCTCCTACTCAATGTAATGTCGATTGGATTGTGTTAGCTGTATAGGTATTGTTTATTGATCATATTTTAGATTCTGGGATCTTCCTGCTTTTCAAACCTGTGGTTTTAAAAGTGATTGGTATACATTGTTTTTCAATTAGATTCTAAATTGAGATTTTAGAAACAAGTACAAATCAAAGCTCATTATTAACTAAATATATTCTGTGAAATCACGAGTGTGATTTGCTACCTTTACTTATCAACTGTCTGCTTAAGTCAAGTGATTGTGGATTCCTGATTCTTTGTTTGCCCTACTATTGATTTGTAAGCATAGCACTAGAGTTTCCAATCCGAATACTCGATATCCGGATATATTCGGCCTGTTTTGAAGTATTCGATATTCGAATATTTTAGAAATTATTCGAATAATATCCGGGAAAAATTTAGGGCCATTTGTAGCTAAATATTTTGCAAATGTCGACATTATATAATGGATTCAGCAGTGGACATAGCTCATATACAGTACCTAGATTTTCCAGAAATATTACTGACTTATTCGTGCATGTGTTAGGTTTGGAGGCTATCCGCTAACTGCTTGTATAAATTAAGTTCTTAATAAATACGGGATATTTTATTTTTTACTTCCACCTTCCCACTGGGCGATCTTTTGACTACTAACAAAACAAAATAAGTGTACTCCATCATTTGGTAGAGTTCAGTTTTATTGCTAATATCTTTCTTGAAACATCATCACTGAAATTTCATGGAACATTAAAATTGGGTTATCCTAATTTTTCAGGTAAGTGACTCATAATAAATATCATCATCATACCTGTATCCCGCCTGTAGCAGGGTCTGGTCTGCAGGTTCTAGCCCCACACACTGCCATATAGTTCCGAGCTAGCTGTTCCCACGTCTCCCCCTGCCCCAGGTGCTTCTAACCACCTGCATTCCTGTAATGGACCAAACGAGCTCCGCCTCCCCTCTTCTCATTACATGTCCATACCACCTCAATCTACTCTCCTTCATTTTTTTCCGCATTGTCCCCAACCCCAAACTACTCCTACTATACCGGTACTCGTTCCTAATTTTATCAACTCTTGACACCTCACTCATGGACTACAGAGCTTGCATTTCAGCTGCTTGCATTCTATTTACATGGCTCTTCCCCATTGCCCAACACTCTGCTCCATATAGCTTAGCAGGCCTAACCATTGTCTTATAAAACATCCTTTTCAACTTTATTACAATTATATTTTGAGACATTTAATGCTTTTTTTTATTTTTCAAAATCAATTTAATAAATTGATTTTACAATAATTTTACTCATTTAATTATTAATATATCTTATCGTACTCATTTTAATTATCCTGGAATAGAGCTTTTACATTGTTCTCTCACAATTCAAACTATTCGAACATATAGTCCAATAATTTGAATTTTATTATTCGATATTCGAATAGTTGATGAAGCCAAATATTTTGAAACTCCACATAGGACACTAATGACTTGTACTGTTTGTTTTCAACTTATGAAAGAGGAATTCGGAACCTTTATCATTTTGATTGCTTCATATTGCGTTGGACGCACCAGTTCTCGTCTGGTGACTGAAGTTAACAACGCAACCCCTGCTAATACTGACATGGGTGGCCGCTTGGGAAAATTGGGTACTGCTAATAGCCAAAAATTGTTGCATTAGTGTAGGCACTGTTCAGCTTCTGCCTTAGAGCTACAGAGTGGACGGGGTTCTAATGACCTTGTAGTTGAAGGACCCTAAAACACCAACGAACTACAACAACAAACGTTTTGGTTACAGTCCGTCATTGACGTAATTTGACGTATTGTTAAACTTTGAAAGTTTCTAAGACAATAATAATTTCTCTTTTTAGACAATAATAATAAACAATTAAATTTCAGAATTGGTAGAAAATTGTTTTATTAATTATCTTTCTTCTATTTCTAATTGATCTATTGTTTTCCATACATCTATAAGCTTGATTGCACATGAAATGACCACAGTTCTTTAGTTTTATTTCAACTAGTGGTTTTGCATGTGATTTTTTGTGGTATGTGATGCGGCGTTGCCAATGGTATTGGAATAAAGTACCACTAGGTTTAGGTTCTATTTTACAATCAGATAACAGGCGGACCCTTCTGAAGTTGATGGGAAAGGAGTCACTAAGATATACCCTGAGCCATAACTGAAGGCCAGCGGAAATAATGTCCTGCTCTTCCCGTCCGAGGTAAAGAGGAGGTGGGAAGAGTAGTTCGAAAACCTCTTGAATGCTGCGGAGAGAGATGGTGACCCCGCCACCTATCCTACATTGGCAGGGGTGGTGGAAGTAGCCAGGACGCTTACAAAGATGAAAGGTCAGAAAGCTGTAGGCCCAGCCAAATTCCCTGTTCAAGTGTAGCATAGCCTAGGAAGGACAGGTATCATATGGCTAGAGATACTTTTCAGTAGGATTGCCAGTGGAGATAGGATGCCATCAGCATGCCATGAGTGTTGGATAGTACCACTCTTCAAGGGCAAAGGAGATGTCCCAAGAGTGTGGTAACCATAGAGCAGCGATTCTCAACCACTGTGCACGGCACTTTAGTGTGCTGCGAGATTCACGAAAGTGTGCCGTGAGTACGGGTACCCGGGTTTCCCTCTGACTGGACACAAGGGCAATATATTGGGCAGTGTTTTCCCACAGCCGATTGCCAACCAAAGCTGCAACTCCTATTCTATTTATCGTCTTTCTACTGTTCGTTGGGACATTCCACCGAAGACAGGGGGCGAGCTCCTGCACCTGGAAATTTTGGTCCTCTACCAGTTCCATAATAGAGAGGTTTCTTCCATGTGCAGATGCCATCGTGCACCACACAGGACCTGGGTTTTACTTCTCACCTGAAAGCAGGTGCACTCAGAGCTTCTCTCTCGCCCAAGAAAAGCCAACCCACCTCAGTCCAGAATTAAACCAAAAACTACTGACACAGTTACCGAGTGCCTTTGTTTGTTGTTTGTTGGTGTTTTAGGGCCCTTCAACTACAAAGGTTATTAGAGCCCCGTCCACAGCATTGTTCTTATGCAGAGAGTGCACAGACACTACACTAATGCGACGATTTTTGGGTATTAGTAGTACCCAGTTTTCCCAAGCGGACCCCCATGTCGGACCCATATGGTTAGGTTACAACTTATATATTTTCTTTGGCGTTTGTGTGCCCCGAAATGTGTCGTTGTTATTGCCGCCAAATTTGAAATTAGTAAAATTGTACTGTATCGAAAAAAAGGATGAGAATCGCTGCCATAGAGGTATAAAGCTGAAAGCCACTCTGTGAAGCTATAAGAGAGAGTAATGGAATGTTGCCTCTGGAGTAGGACTAGTGTCCATGGCAATCAGTTTGGATTTATGCCAGGTAGTTCCACAATGGAGCCAATCTTCATTCTGTGGCAGGTTGTACTCCAACAAAATGTAAAACACGTTGGATGTCATTGCAAAACCTGTATGCCACTCCAGATGGTAGTGTCTCTAGTGTTGTAATCAAAGGGCATGTGTGTGTGTGTGTGTGTTCGGGGGGGGGGAGGGGTATAAGTTGTTTTGCTGTACTTGGTTGCATTTCAATTGTCAGAGAATGACTCCATTTAGTGACAGCAATGCCTCCCCAACGATATTTACCTTAATCAGTGGCTTGGAGAGTCATAGGAAGGATGGAAGCTGGACAGACACAATAACAGGTGGCACAAGTCATTGGGGTGTCTCAAAGTGTTATTTCCGGACTTTGGAATCGTTTTCAAGCAATAGGCACTGTTAACAGAAGGGCATGACAAGGTGGCTTATGATCAGCAACAGCAATGGATGACTGTTACCTCTTATTAACAGACCATTGGAATATGCGGCAGAATCCAACTCAACTTTGTAGTGCCCTCAAACAGCAACAGGATCCAGGGTGTCAACTCAGACTATCTGTAATCGACTGCATGAAGGAGACCTCTATGCCTGTAGACCCATGATGTGCACCAGATTAACTCCATGACACTGTAAAGAGCACAGAAACTGGGCACATGATCAATGTGAGTGGCAGCATGCCAAATGGAGAGAGTTCTGTTCTTTGATGAGTCCCAATTCAATGTGGAATTTGACAGTTGACGTGTACTCATCTGGAGGGAATGAGGGACAAGAAACAACCCAGCTTTTGTCCAAAAAAGAGCCCCGTATGGTGGCGGTGGATTGATGGTGTGGACAGGCATCAGTATGGGTGGACGTACAGACCGCTACATTATCCGAATTGGTAATTTGACCACTTTAAGGTATAGAGATGAGATTCTTTAACCTTTTGTCATGCCATATGCTGTTGCCATGGGTGATTCGTTTCTTTTGATTGACGATAATGCTTGTCTTCACAGAGCTGCATTGGTGCTTAACATGCAGGAATTGGAAGGTAATGAGCATATGAAGTGGCCAGCTTGTTCGCCAGACTTAAATCTGATTGAGCTTGTGTGGGATACATTGGGGAGGCACATTGCAGGCAGACCAGTCCCTCCTACAACTACTCCAGAGCTAGAGATTGCTCTTTTGGAAGAGATTTTTACAATGGGAGTTAAAAAACGTTATTTAGCCAGTTAGGTACTTGTGATGGTTAGACACATTTTTTTTGGTGCTACGAATTCGACATGTATAGTTCATTTAATTACTATTAATTGTTTTACAATTGGTTAATAAAAAATTACTATTTATTGTTCCAATTGGAGCTTCATGTTTACGTAGCAAGAATATTGACAAATAAGTATTCATGAAGAACTTTCTGACTAACAGTTTAATAACAAAAGACAATACAGTTGGCTCTCTTTTTATGTGGGTTCTTTTAATGTGATTTCCAAGTTACATGGTTTGCATTTCATTAAAAATTTTTTTTTTCTCAAAAATGTATACAGTACTGTATATATGCGATCAGGAAATCGAATGTTGAACCCACTCATAAGAAATTGATTTCCTAGACCCCGTGCCATAAAAGGCAAAGATTTAAAACAATTACCAGTGCATTGGATGGCTAACCCAAAAGCCTGGTTGACAACAACTGTTTTTACAGAATGGTTCAATAATTGCTTTCTACCAGAAGTGGAAGTCTATTTGAAAGAAAAATCTCTTGATTTTAAAGTCTTATTAATTATTGTTAATGCACCAGGTCATTTACAGTTAGAACATCTAAATGTTCATATAGTATTTCTTCCACCCAACACAACAGGCCTTCTTCAGCCGTTAGATCAAGGCATAATTACGTATTATTAAGTATTTACTGATTAATTTGAGAAATACTTCAAAGTGAACAAGCTGGTGAGGGAGCAACTTGAAACGACAAATAATCAATATAGAAGTGAAGAAAAAAGATGTGTGCACTATTAACCCTTATGTCCATACCTGGAGAGTTCAACATTGTTCAATAGCCAGGTATTCATACTGAATTAAATGGAATTCAGGCAAACATATGGTTCAACATGCATGTATTTCTGAAGCTATCATATTTCTTGATACATGACGGCCCATAGATGGTCTTTACCCATTGCTCTACTGAAATCTTTTGACCATAGTCAGCCAACCTTTTGTGCAACTAGCCTTTCCTGTCATTATAAACCCAATAACCCATTGTGCTCAACATTCAAATACGCCTGTTTCATGCATTTGGTGTCCCCCACAACATTAATCTCTTAGGAATTATCATTATCATATCCTTATTTCACCTGTGGCAGGATTGGGTCAGTGCGTTCTAGCCAGAGGCAGATCCAAGGGGAGCAATACAGCAATAACTCCCCCTCCATGCTTCAATGGGGCACATATTTCATCTGTTGATGCATTTTCCCATTGCTATTCGCATTTCTATACTGCCAGTCCAACAGTTGCTGTCCAATCTGTCTTCTAAATCACTGAGATAGGGCACTGTCTGAGAGGCAGTGGAGGATCTATGGTAATTGCTAGCTAGATGTATACCAAGTGATTCTGAATATTTAAAAATATTTGGAGCACACATTTTGAAGTTCTCCGCCCTGATCCAACCTTGGATCTGCTATTGGTTCTAGCTCTCCACTCTGACCTAGCTCCAAACTAGTCCAAAGTTTGTTTTGATTCTTCCTACCCTTCTTCTTTCCTCTTCACAATACATGGCCATACCACAGGCATCCATGCATCATCATACCCCTACCCTGCCTGTGGCAGGGTCACGTTTGTGGGTTGCAGTCTCCACTCCCAACTATCTACCACCAGGTCACCATTCACCCCATACACTACTGCACCAACGTCTGCTTGTGGTCTTCTCCTACTTTGGGTGCTTCCACATGCATTGCCATGACATACCTAATGAGCTCCTCCCCTGCTTCTTTGGATATTCATACCAGCTCTGCTTCTTTGGATATTCATACCAGCTCAGCATACCCTCCCTTATTCATTTCCATGATGTCCCTCATCCACAAGCTCTGTCTAATATACTTATTCCCAATTCCATCAGCTATCAAAATCCCACTCATGCACTGTATCATTTGCATCTCAGCTACTTGCGTTCTATTTATGTGGTTGTTCCTTTAATACTAATAAAGTATTCTTACTGATGACAATGAAATATTAAACCATTATTTATTTAATAATTTGCATTTATTTCAATGTCTTTATATAAAAAACACTATTTTTCTACATGAATTTTGCAAAATAGACTATTGGGTACCTGAGTACCCGGGTATTGAACAACGCCAAAATCAACTTCAAAGCCAATTTTAACCCAATAGTTAAGTTATTATTACCAAAAACTGAGATGAATCAACTTATAACAAATGAAAGTATGGGGAATCGGCAATATAGAACAATATCTGTTTTCAAAATAAAGTTATTTCAACTCAAAGTCAAAATGGATACCCAGGTATATAAGGGTTAAAATTATGAGATGTTTTGGGGGAACCCCATCCCACCTTTAGAAATGTATATCTTGCCGCTGCTAACGAATTTTCATTTTGACTTGCAGAACCCCCAGATATGTATTGCAGAACCCTGGGGTTCCACACAACACAGTTTGAAGACCGCTGATATAGAAGAACTACTGGTGGATGATGTGTTAAATGAGGAGATTGTTGCACTAGCTTTAGATGCAGCAAATTCAGAAAGTGAAAGTGATATTGAGGAATCCCCAACCCCTCTCACTTCAAAAATAATTCAAGATGGTCTTCATCTATGCAGCAAATTAGAAAATCATTTTCTTGTTAATGACCCAATACTGAAAGAGCCTTGAAATTCCAACGTGAGCTGCAGAACTGTGTTTCTGGATATCGTGAATTGCATAAACAATTAGTAGAATCATCAATGCAAAGTTTAATTACGGATTACATTGTTAAAAAAGGAAAATCAGCCTACGGTGAGAATGAAGGTTGCAAAAATTTATCACTTATACCAAAGAGATCAATTGCAGAAACAGTTATTTCTGATGATGAAAGTGATTTGGAACCTGTTCACAAACAGTGCGTACTCTTATCAGATAGTGATAGTGATTAAAAACATGTAAATTTATATTACTTTTTTATAAAATAAAACGAGTTGTATTTCAAATGCAATTTTATTAAAGAATTTATAGTATATAAATTACTTTCAGCTTCTCAAAGGAATTTATTAAAAGACCCATTTTTTTTAACATCAACAAAAATTTTTTATGCGGTTTTACATTAGTTTTAATTCATAATTTCGGAGTTAAATGAATTTTAAAATTTATGGAACGTATCCCCAATTTTTCCATAGACTTATAGTCTTTTTTAATGCGAATTCCTTTCACGCGATTTTCTGAGGAACGTATCCCCTACGTAAAAAGAGACCTGACTGTATAACAGAAGACTATTATTGGAGTCACTATGAGCATGCCACACTTATTTGTGGGATTTGTGGTGTTTGGTGAAATCTGAAGTAATGTCCTTTCATTTCCATTAACTCTTCATGAGTGCCCTTCTCTACCACACACCCTCGATGAATGACAGCAATTTGATCGGCAGCTCTGATAGTGGACAGGCGATGGGCCATAATAATACAGGTCCGGCCTTTTTGAGCTCTATCAAGTGCCTCCTGCACCACCTGCACACAAAAGAAATTGGAAACGGTTCTGCCATATCATGTAGAAGATATCAAAATGCAGATGCTAACCATCTAAAGCTATGTCCACACTGGTGCACTTTTGTCTTCCTCTTTCAATTCCACTTGCGTTTCATCTTTCAACATTGCATGTGCTTTGGAATGCAACTTTCAACATTTCAATGAGCCATGCAATAGCGCATGCCTTTCGTGGTGCACTCTTTGGAATGTTCAACGTTCAAAATTCCTTTCATCAACATTCCATTCCAAAGCGCATGCAATGTTGAAAGATGAAACACAAGTCAAAATACAAGTGGAATTGACAGAGGCAGATGAAAGCACACCAGTGTAGACATTGTTTAACGTACCTTTTCATTTTCAACGTCCATTGCAGATGTCGGCTCGTCCAACAGTAGGATTTTTGGATCCCGAACTAGGGCTCTCGCAATGGCGATCCTTTGCTTCTGTCCACCACTTAGTTTTATACCTTTAGTTCCCACGACGGTATCATATCCCTGAAAAAAGACGAAGATATAGTCAGATGACAGAAATGAACATAAATCATTTTTTGAATGACATTTTCTGTTACTTGAGGTAGCGTAATAATAAAGTGATGAATATTGGCTTTAGTGGCTGCCTCAATAATCTCATCCATTGGCACCTGTCGAGTGGTATCCCCATATGCGATATTTCTAGCAATGCTTCTGTTCAAGAGCACTGGCTCTTGAGATACGAGTCCCATTTGAGAACGCAACCATTGTACATTTAACGATGTTATGTCCATGTTGTTGTAAGTCTGAACAGCAGCAGTATCACTATGAAAATGTAGGCGATTCCGTTTAAAATTTCTAGTCGGTTTATTTTCTTACCATGTATCCTTTGGAGGGATTGTAGAACCGCTCGAGTAGATTTAGGCATGTTGTTTTACCACATCCGGTCGTGCCAACCACGGCTAATGCTTGACCAGATTCTATTTCCAGGTTGATGTCTTGTAACACAGGTGCATGTGGCCGAAATGCATATTTAAATGATATTGAATGAAATTCCAAATTTGGTGGGCGGGAGTCGACCTATTGACATGGATTTAGATGACAAACAGATAATTGATTTGCATTGTTGCCGCATTGCCCGTAACTCTCGATTGCTTACCATTGCAGGCTGTAACCCAGAATTTTGAATTGCCTCAACTTTGGGTTGATATTCCAATATTTTTGAAATTCTTTTTGCTGACACAATTCCTTTGTTGATGTGTGGAACGACCAGGAATATTTGTCCAATAAAAATTGTTGAATACCAAGTGAGTGAAAAAATTCTGTGAAAGTAACGAAATTGATTTTGATATTGGCTGCATTAAATCCTGTGAATAATTAAAAGGAAATACTTCACGTGATTGAGTCTCCAACTCCTACTTCTCTGTTAAGCACTAAATGTCCTAAGTATATGTTTAAAACACCTAAAAATAATAACGGTGCACTTAGTCCAAATGCTGATGTAAAACCCAAAGTGTGTATGGTGATGCGAACTTTCCTGTTGAATATAATGTTGTTAACGACAGCAAACATGAATTTGTAAGACAAACTAAATAGCGATTGACTTTACTTGTGAAGTTCTGACATCTTCTGAATGTAATTTTCATGAAATGTGCTTTGTGAATGAAGACCAACTACTGTCCGGATATTTGTAGCTGCTTCTATTGCAACCTGATTGAATAAGAATTCTTTCTGAAATTGTAGTTCAAGGAAAGTGGTGCATTTCAGAATTTAATTTGGTAACTGCATACCCTGTTGGAGTTGTCTGTAATTTTTGATTGTAATGTTGACCGCTTCATACCCATGTTGTATTGTATATAGAAGGGTATGAACGTCACTGTTGTTGCACCAAGCAATACTAGTCCTATTTTCCAACTTATCATCATAATAAATATATACCCAAAAAATAATCCAGCTGTATGTTGCAAAACGGTGCCCATCGTAGATCCCGCAGCCTGCAAGTACTACTTCATGACTTCATAGAAAATATTTGATATCATATTACTCGGCAAACCCACTTACGTCCTGGAGATTAAGGGCATCAGTATTTAGTATATTTGAGAGCGACCCAATACTGTTGCTGGGATTGTCAAAGAAATTCAAATCCTGAAATTGAAAGACAAAATCAGAGCATGAAATACAGTACAGTAATTTGGATTTTGTGATAGGAGGGTAATAGTCAAGTTGAAAGTGGTTAGGCTGGCCAGTGGTTAGGCCCGCTATGCTGTATGGATGAGAGCGATTGGCAGTGAAGAAGAACGTCATCAATAGATGCTGAGGTATATGAGCAGGGTGCCGCGAGCTGATGTGAGGTGGTATGGACACGTAATGAGAAGAGGGGAGGAGGAGCTCGTTAGGTCAATTTCACGAATGAGCCCCTGGGGAAGGGGAGACGGAAGCAGTCGGGGGAGCAAGTTGTCCATAATGATGTGGTAGTGTGCGGGGTGGACCGGGATTGGAGTGGAGGTCTAGAACCCGCAGACTCGATCAATTCATTTCCTGCCAACTGTCTATTGGTCGATTGTTGCTGCCCTCTCGACAATATAAATCATATGTGAATACTAATGTCTTTGCAAACTACAGTATCTAGCTTTCAAGTGGGAAGGACAGGAAAATAACGGGGACGTACGTTCGAGGCGCGAACTTGTGATAAAGGGGCAAGAGGTAAAGTACTTAGGATCAACGTTCCAAAGCAATGGGAAGATAGACTCTGATGTGACCCGAAAATCAATGGGGGGGGGGGGGTTGCTGAAGTGGAGACAGGCAAGCGGAGTCCTGTGTGATAGGAGGGTCCCAATCAAGTTGAAAGTAAAGTTTTACAAGGCAGTGGTTAGGACAGCTGTGCTATGTGGATCTGAGTGTTGGGCAGTGAGGAAGTACCACGTAAATAGACTGCAAGTAGGCGAGATGTGAATGCTACGGTACTTGTGTGGGGTGTCAAGAGCTGATAGAATTAGGAATCTATCACAGAGATTAGGGAGAATAGGCTGAGGTGGTATGGACACGACATGAGAAGAGGGGATGATGAGCTCGTTAAGTCCATCCCAGGAAAGCAGATTGTTGGTAGCACCTGGGGCAGGGGAAGACAGAAGCAGACGTGGGAGCAACTTGTCTGGAAGTATATGGCTGTGCTGGGGATGGACGGGGATGCGGTGGGGTAGAGGAGGTGCGGGAGGTGGAGGGCGAGAACCCACAGACCTGACCCTGCCACAGACGGAGATAAGGGTATGATGATGATACTAATGTCTTCAGCATCAACTGATTTTTACTCTTGCGTTGTCTGCTCTTTCCTCCTGTTGTTCTTATGTTCTTAATAACCCGCACTAAATACGGCTCTAATATTGTGCCTTTTCATACCGTATTATAAAAATCATCATCCCTCCTTACTCCTAAACACTCTCCATGACTCATAAATCTCTCCCATCCTCAACATCTTAATGGGTTCTATTAACGTTTTATAGTTGTAACGTATTGTCAATGCCGTAAAGGGAGAGAGCGGCGAATTGCGTTGGACACACCAGTTCTCGTCTGATCACTGAAGTTAAGCAATGCAACCCCAGCTAGTACTGACATGGGTAGCTGCTTGGGAAAACTGGGTACCTCTAGTATCCAAAACTCGTCGCATTAGTGTAGTGATGTGCAGTCTCTGCATCAGAACCACTCAGTGGACGGGGCTCTAATTACGTAGTAGTTGAAGGGCTCTAAAGCACCAATGAACGAATGAACGAAGCTGAAAAGGGGGTATGAAGCGCCTGGGACAAGTGTCTCACTTGCGCCTTCCCGTAACCCAATAAGGACAAAAAGCATAAAAATTTTGTGCCCGTGGCGGCCAACTTCTACGCTGCTTAGTGTAATAATAATAATAATAATATCACTCTGGATATAATATGGATTTGAAGTCATAAATGCGTTCAGTTTTCGACAGCAGGAGAAAAATTTGTCAACTATCAGATTGCTATTGTATAATGTATCAAAGAACTGCACTCATTTTTATTCAGATACCAAGCATCATCATCATACCCTTATTCCACCTGTGGCAAGGTTGGGTCTGCTGGTCCACTGCACATGCTCTGCCTGGGGCCACTCCATCCAGGCGTCTTTAACCCACAGGAAATTTGGCTTTGTGTTCTGTGGGGGGATGCCGGCCTTTCCCACGTGTTCCAACACCGGGTTATTGCGTTATACCGCCAAAATAGAAATGTTGGCTGGTAAGTTAAAGCTTTGTCAGTTATAATATTGCATGGTGTTCGACCTATTGCACAATAACAGTAAGTAAAAAGGGTATTCCAGATCGCATGCGGGATTTATTGAGATACCAAAAAAAACTACGCATAGGGAATTGCAGGCTATATCAGAAAATTGCCATCCAGATATTCGCCTGTGTGCTGATACTTGTGGTCAATGGGGCTTCTCATGGTATTAGTTCCAGTTAACGGAGGAGTTTAGGGAACACAAATGCAAATCCACTTACCTGGTATAATATTGTAGTAAAAACTGTCTTACGAATTCTCCGAGCCAGCAGTTCTGCAGAATAAGTTAAAAGCGATATCTGTAAACGTGAAAGCATTAGTAGTGTAAATGAAAATGATCCACAACAGATATATAATTAATTACCTGAAGAAAGGAGCAGATGGCGATGCCAAGACCGAGAACCACGAACAATAAGGTGTTAAATGTACAAGTCTTTAATATAAGTTCAGTATCATCTAATGTAAATATCTGTCAAACATAGTTTAGCGTTAGTATCATCATAATAAAGCTGCAGCTTTCATATTCCCTTTTTTATATAACCTTTATCATTTGGCCAAGTAGTAAAGCATATAACGGTACTGAGAGCCCCACTCCACAAGCACCCAAGTACCCTAACGCAAGAAGGCACATCTCCTGTCGGCATAAAGACATTAGCTTCCCCAGTGATGGTGGAGGACTATCATTGATTTCATTTTCGTTGTTTATTTTCACCTATAAAAGTATACGTCACAATTACTGTATTTCTGTTAAGATACGTTCTTTGCTGATCTTACCTCGTTATTTGTAATTGACTCATCTGGTAGACCGTTCGGTAGATCCTGGTAGTACTCTTCGTTTAACTCATCCCCTGCACATGGTAATCCAGATGTGGATAACTCCTGCTGCAAAATTGTAGTGGAATATATTTGTATTGTCTAGTATTGTAGTCATCACAATTTAAATACCATCAGGGAATAGCATATGTTTATTACCTGTTTTTTGAACATGGCATAGTAAAGTCCACCATGCGCTATTAGTTCATCGTGAGTTCCAAGTTCAGCAATGCGTCCATTTGACATGACTGCTATACGATCCGCATTAATAATTGTGGACCAGCGGTGGGCCACGACTAGAACAGTCCGATTCTCTTTTGCCTAAAGTCGCAAATGGCACAATATTACCAGTTATCTGTTTTGTAGTGTATTTGAATTGATTCGTAACCTGCTTTCATTCGCACATTTCGTTATCTAATAGAGGAAAATCCTCGAGCCCGTTATCTGATGAACCACGTTTTGGGAAATTTTGAGAACTTGTACTCTGTTCACCTATATTTAAGCCGAATGGAACATGTGCATATGGGAAGCAAAGGTTGCGAATCTGTGTCATGAATCTATTTACTTTGAGCAGACGTTTGAGAAATCTCGCTTCTGTTGTTGAATCCAAAGCTGAAGTGGCTTCATCCAGCAGCAGTATTTTACTATTTCTGACGAGTGCTCTTGCAATGGCAATTCGCTGTTTTTGACCTCCACTCAATTGAGTGCCACCTTCACCAACCAGCGTGTCGTATTTCTATTCCAAATAATCAAACAATTTACTGGATTAGTTTGGTTTGAAGGGTTGGGGATTACGCCAGGCAGCCATAAAGGACGAACCCTTAGGAGGCTGCCCGTGGGAGATGAGGAGGTAGGTTAAAGGACGAAGGAAAGAGTTTATTTGCAGCACCCAACGTTCTTTACCAACCACCCGTGAACATGAAATGCCATTTCACCTTCCGCCAAAACCTGGTTGAATTGGTTGAACTCAGTTGTGCACAATGCTCTAGCATTTGAGTAGTCTGAGTTTGCGGTTCTCAACCGGTGCCCCGCGGAGCCCTGGGGCTTCATAGCAGGATTTTTGGGGCTCCGCGTCACAAAGCGCGACGGACGCCTGGGGCATCACAAATGCCAGCCGTCTATCTCTATCTACTATATTGTTCTAGGTGTGGTGTGCTTGGGAAAATACAATTGTTTTATTTTGAACTTGTGGGTCTTACATTTACGTAATTGTGTTCTCTCACTGGGCCCCTCTAAAGGTGCTGTTCCACTAAGCAGTAGCTGCTATAAAAGTTACTGTTATAATAGAAACTATTATGTGGAACACCCCTACTCTTATAAGAGTTGAACTGCTATAACAGCTACTTTTAGCCACCCCTTCAAGTTGAAATTTTTCTACTTTCTTCCAAGTTGCAGTGGATTATGGGTAATTTAAAAATGGCATCAACTGAAGCACACATTAAATGTGCCTTATCTTCACTGTTATGCAGGGCAGTATGTACACCACTGTAGGGTGACCATTCGTCCCGAATTTTCTGGGACAGTCCCAGATTCAAACTCTGCATCCTACATGGATACACATCCCAGAATTAACAATTCGCTTAAAGATTCATCAAAATAAATTTAGTTTCTATAGCATTTCCACGTATGGATGGCTAAAGTGGAGTCCTGTGCAACCGCCAGGTCCTAATAAAATTTGAAAGCAAAGTTTACAGAACTGTCATTAGACCAGATATGTAGTATGGCCCACAGTGCTGGTCAGTCAAAAATGACTATGAAAGGAGAATGCTAGTGGCTGCGTTGTTAATGCTGTGCTGAGTGGAGAGTTATGAGCCAACAGAATCTGAATTGATTACATTATTACATGTGATGAGGAGGGGAGGAGGATTTTATTCATCCCATTATAGGACTGGGTTGATTTTTGGCACCAGGAGTAGGGGAAGACCAAAATGGAAGTGGGGCAGGTGGTACAACGGGACATTGAGATTTGGGGTAGAGTTGAGGATAAGAACCCGCAGACTCAACCCTGCCACAGGCAGGATAAAGGTGAGATGATTATGAATACTTCCACCTACAGACTGTATTATTTTTAGAGCATAATCACGTTTCAACAGAAACTGATTGACCCATTCCTTAAGGTGCTGTTCTACTAAGCAGTAGCTGCTATGAGCATAATCACGTTTGCTGCTTGGAGCATAATCACGTTTCAACAGAAACTGATTGACCAATTCCTTATGTTTGTCTTATATTTTAAGAGCAGCTACACGTCGTATTTTTGTGGGCGCCATTTTAACTTTTATAATAGTTCACAGTTGCATTTACCCACTTTTGTGCACTAATAGTAGCTTAGCAGTTACTCTTAAGCACACTGCTATAGCAGCTACTGCTTAGTGGAACAGCACCTTAACGTTTTTTGCTTGAGGCTTCTCTTCTGTGGTAGCAGTGTGTTTATCACGGTCCAGCGATGGACAAGTGGTTAAAAACTGGAAGGATTCCTGGAACAAGAACTTGTTCCTAAAATATTCCATATTACTATATATTTGCTCAAAGTCATTTCTGCACAGTTTTAATTTTTCAGTATCCCTTGAGTCAAATAGGAATTCCGCTAACGAACTGGATGCCAGGTAAGGGCTTGGCAAACAAACTGGTTACTAGGTAAGGACTCTGCCACCCTACTGACTGCCATTAAGGACTCTGCCACCCTACTGACTGCCATTAAGGACTCTGCAGCTCCAAACTGCCATTAAGGACTCTGCAGCTCCAAACGGGTAGAGAACCGCTGGTCTAAATTTCCACATCAATGGTCAGGGCCGGCGCAAGGATACAGTGGAAGCCGGATGTTGTAATCATGGATAATGTTATCAATCCACTATTATTATCAAAGTCAGTCTGTATTAAATGGTCCACATCATTTAAAAGTACATTTAAAATATTCTACTTAATATAATCAAAATTCATCATCATCATCATCATCATCATCGAATCCTCCTCCCACCAGTGGCAGGGTCGGGTCTGCGGGTTCTTAACCTCCACTCCCGCCTATCCCCCACCAGGTCCCTCGCCACCCCGCATGTCTCCATGTCCCTCTGCACCACCTGCTCCCACGTCCGTTTTGGTCTTCCCCTACCCCTGGTGCCCTCAATCACATGCATACCCATAATGGACCTAATGAGGTCCTCCTCCTCTCTCCTCATCACATGCCCATGCCTCCTCAACCGCCTCGCCCTCATCTTTTCCACAATGTCTCCCACCCCCCCCAAGCTACCTCTAACGTAATCATTATGGACTCTGTCTGCTCGGGACACCCCTGTCATGTAATGCAGCATTCGCATCTCAGCCATTTGCATTCTCTTTTCATGGTTCTTTCTAACTGCCCAACACTCTCGGCCATAGAGCTGTTCTGTAAACTTCACCTTTTAACTTTCTGGGGACCCGGTGGTCACACAGGACACCACCTGCCTGCCTCCACTTCAGCCATCCAGCATTAATCGTATGGGTCACGTCGGAATCTATCTCCCCATTACTCTGGAAAATTGATACTAAAAAACGAAACTTTTGCACCACTGGTATACCCTCACTGCCACAACGGATATCACCAGCCACTAAAATTGAAAGCTTGGTACTCTGTCTTCTTCATGTTTACTTTAAGACCCCCTCTCTCCATTGCTGTCTTAATGTCCTGTAGGGCCCTTTTGTGCATCCTCCTTGGACCCCTCAAGCTTCCCCACATCATCAGCAGGTATCAGGCACTGAGGAACCCATTCCCCTATTCCTGTCAGCAGCTCATCCATTACTAGAGTGAATAGATATGAGCTAAGTGCTTACCCTTGATGCAGTGTTTCTCCATGCTGTCCTCACCCTAGCAATGGAGCCTCATACATATCCTGCACTATCCTAATATGGCCTTCATCAACCCCTTTCTTCCTTAAAACACTCCATAGTACCTGTCTAGCTACACTATCATATGCCTTCTCCAGGTCAACAAATACTGCATGCAGGCCCTTCTTTGTTGCTCTATGCTTCTCTATCATCTGTCAAAGAATAAAGATTGGTTCCATGGTGGACCTACCAGGCATAAACCCGAATTGGCTTCCCTGGACACTAGTCTGTTCTCTGAGGCGACATTCTATGACTCGCTCCCACAGCTTCATAGAATGGCTCATTAGTTTTATGCCTCTATAGTTTCCACAGTCCTGGGCGTCACCTTTGCCCTTGAACAGTGGAACTATCCAACTCTCACACCATTCAGATGGCATCCTGCCACCATTTGCTAAATTATTAAAACGTTTCCCTAGCCATGTGATTCCTTTAGTCCCCAAGGTGTGCCAAACATCAATGGGGATTCTATATGGGCCTACAGCTTTGTAACCTTCCATTCTTTGAAGGGCTGCGACTATTTCCTCCTCCCTCACCCTTTCCACTGTTTGTGTAGTGATTGGGTTTCTGTCTGTGGCTTCTGCACAGGAGGGAGTTTTTAAGAGACCATGGTAGTATTCCTCCCACCTTTTGATTACCTCTGCTGGTTGGAACAGGACCCTACCATTGGTATCCTTGACTGTTATAGCCCTGGTAATGTTTTTACTAGTTCTATCCCTGCTCTTGGCCAGTCTAAAAACTGCTTTCTGTCCTTCCCTTTTCCCCAACTTTTCATATAAGGCCTCATACTTCTGGTACTTGGTCAGGGCAATGGCCCTGCTAGGCATGTTTCTTTGCCTGAACATAGTCTGTCTTTCAGGCCTGATCCCCTATTTCCCTCCACCTATTGAAAGCTACGTTCTTTAGTTTGATGGCAGCTTCCACCTCCTCATCCTACTTTACCCTTACCTAACAGTGCCTCTCCACAACTCCTAATCTTCCTAGCAACCCTGTCCCAGATGGCATTGGCTGACCCATCCCAGTTCCAGTCTACCTTGCTGAGAACCTCCTGCTGGAATCCTCTGCCTTGGTGGGCAATGTCCACCACCTAATAACTGATTCTCCTTTCCAGGTATGTTTATTATAATCAGAATTCGGCTATTATAATCAATTCTGGGTAGTTTTTCTACAACAAATGATGCAACTGCTGCTTTAGAAGAACAAGACTGTACAGCTGACAATAATGAGAGCTTTTTGGGGTGATTTTCCTAAGGATGAATTTGAAAATGGGTAAGTATTGATGTGGAAACTAGTAGCTACCATGCCTTACTCAGAAATATAGTATATCAAGAAATTACTGGTGCAAAATGCAACTTATCACCCTTTTCCCGCATGTGGCACAGTCGGGGCCCATCTCCCTCTCAATGTACACAAAGGGTGATATATTGGATGGTGTTTTCCACAGCCGGCTGCCGACCAAAGCTGGAACCCCTATGCTTATTTATCGTCGGTGCACTGTTCGTTGGGGCACTCCACCGACTCTAAGGGGCAGGCTCCTACACCTGGAAGTTTTGCCTCATCTGCCCATTGCTTAGTAGAGAGGGTTCTTTTATGTGAAAATGCCATCATGCACCACACAGGACACGATGCTCTACAAGGACAAGGTACTCCATCATCAGCATCATCATCATCTCACCCTTCCCCGCGCCTGAGGCAGGTCGGGTCTTCGGGTACTCCACTCCCACCTGCTCCCCCCAAGTTCCACACCTCACATGCCATGCTCCCATGCACCTCACATGTCTGTTGCTTCCACGTCCATTTTGGTCTTCCTCTACCTCTTCTGTCTCCAGTTACCTGCAGTTTAATACTAAAGGCTGGTTCCCTGGCACGCGACACTGATGCAAATCGCGTTCGAGCAAACGAAATGCCACAGAAACTGATGACATAGGAACTCAACTTTTTTGCCATGGTAGCGCGAAATTAATCGAAAAGTGGAGTTGAGAGGTAGTCAACTGCATTTCTTGCTTACAACTGTCGCACGCATTGGCTGATGGATTTTTGTGCTGTGGGCGCCACCCCACAGGCGTTTTTGGAAACATTTACACTTTGCATTCTTTCTCGCCTGCCACGGAACCACAACAGGCGCAATTTCGCCTAGCGCCTGTGGTTGACGTCATAATTTTGTCATCTGCTCAGGCGTTATACTCTCTCATGTAGCGTGCCACGGAACTAGGCATAAGTAGTGTTTTTTCTTCTGGTTAATCTTATCATCAGGTTATTGTTTTCGAAAGTTGCAGGCCCCACCGTGATCACAATAAGTAGCTACCACTGTATTAGAAGACTTAAACGTTCAAATTTTTTAATACTTCATAACAGTGGCGGATCCAGTATTTTCGCTAGTGGAGGTGAGCTATTACAAGGGGGTGGAGCTAAAGCTCGCATATACAAGGGGAAGTCAAACAGTAAAGGGATTTTTTAAATTTCTCTTCTCAGAGTTTGGTAACACTGCTCCTATCCAGTGCTGAATGAGATTAGTTGCCAACACCTCTATACAACGTGTAACTCTGATTCACACACTACGTTTTTGGAGTGTAGCAGCTCATTAAACATGTCAGCTCCCTTGTTGATCTGCACCAAGGAGGAAATGAGGGCAGTGATTCGCTTTTTGTTTGTGGAAGGTGCTAATCCTGCAGACATTATTTGTCGAATGCAAGCACAGTATGGTGACAACTGTTTATCATGAAGCAGGATCTATGAATGGTTAGAGCGCTTCAAACAGGGAAGAACTTCTTTATGTGATGAAGAAAGATCGGGCAGGCCATCAACATCAACCACTGAGGACAATGTGATTGTCGTTGAGGCTCTGGTGAAGGAAAACAGAAGAATCACAGTAGATGAAATCGCCAATACTTTACATATAAGTCATGGCTCAGCATATTCCATCCTACATGACAAGCTAAATTTTCAGAAAGTGTGTGCAAGGTGGGTCCCAAAAGAATTGTCAGCACAGCATAAGGCACAAAGGTTGGACATTGCTCATAAACATTTGGCCCATTATCATGGTGAGGGATATGGATTTTTACAGCAAATCATTACTGTAGATGAAACTTGGGTTCAGAAGATAGGCATAACACTGCACCCCAGGGAGGGCAAGGAGGGGGCAGTAACGCTGCAAAGACTCGTACAGGACAAAGTGAAGGAATGGGGGTTAGGGCAGTGGCGACAGAGTATGGAGGGAAGGGCTGCAAAGAAAACGCTGAGGGTGTATGGGAACAAGCTTAACATAGAGAGGGAGGTAATCTACGACAATACGTGGGAGAGCTCACTTCTGTTTCGGGCAAGAGCTGGGTCACTGGAGACGAAACAGAGGATGGCAAAGATCACAGGTGGAGAGGAGGACTGTTGATTGTGCAGGGATCAGGTGGAGGACGTCAGGCATGTGATACTGGTCTGCCCAGCACTGGATCACTGCAGAAGGGGTTGGGGAACCCCCACATTGGAAGAGGTTCTGGGGGTGGTGGGTTCTGGGCTGGAGCGGCTGGAATGGGTGCGAAAGGCAAAGGTGTTGCTGGGGTGCTGGTGGAGATCTGGGCATATGGGTCTAGCATGAAAAGATCTCGCCAGCAAGGTATCCGTCACAAAGGATTGCATATTCATATTCATATTCATCATCATGAACCAGAAAGTAAGGCTGCAAGCATGGTTTGTAAACATCCATCATCACCAGACGCCAAGAAATTTAAACGTCAACCATCAGCTGGTAAGATTATGCTGACCATATTCTGGGACATGGAAGGTGTAGTAGCTGTTCATTTCACCCCAAGAGGTGAAACTGTGAACAGTGAGAACTAGTGTGATGTGTTGCAAACTAAACTGAAACCTGCAATCAGATCAAAACTTTGTGGAAAACTGCAAAAGGTCATCCTGCAGCAAGACAATGCTCGGCTGCATTCTGCCAAACGGATGACTGGCAAAATAAGGGACTTGGGATTCAAATTGGTGGAACACCCGCCATACAGTCCAGACCTGCCTCCAAGTGATTTTCATTTGTTTGGGCCATTAAAGGAAGCCCTTGGGGAAAAAGATTTGCAAGTGACGAAGAAGGGAGATTTCTTGGTTGCAGATGCAACCAAAAACATTTTTTTCTGATGGAATAAAAAATCGTGTGAAACGTTGGGAAAAGTGCATTGAAGTCCAGGGAGATTATGTAGAAAAATAAGGTATGATTCCCATTTCTATCATTAGGATAAATGCCCCTTATCTCAAATGTCCCTTTACTTTTTGACTTCCCCTAAAAGCCCCATCATGGATCCGCGCGTGCTGCATAAGCAGATACGTAGTGCACACGAACCGTTGTTCTGCAACTTTGCAAATAGTTGACGATCAAAGACAAAATATCAACTCAACTCTCTGAATGCGCAGGGGTCTGTGCCGTTGCACAGTTTGCACAACTACCACTCTGGTGTCATGCGTCAAACATATTAACACATACCTCAAAGTGTCCGCTTTTACATCAAAGTGTCCCAGCCGTTTCCCACGTTAGGGATTTTTGGCCCACCAATAATGTCAAAGCAATTTCAGTGTTTGCTAAAGCACTCCCCCACAAAACTCACTTGCAAAGCAAAGCTGGCGTTTTCATTTTCCCTAACAATACATGCAATATCCTTCCATCCACAAGGTGGGGTCTCAAAATCAAAGTCTTTTTGGAGTCATAACAGACCCCACCTTGTAGTGTGTGCCAGAAATCGTCACCTTGTGGACGGAAGGATATGAATCCCAAGAAATATGACGAGATTGTGACCTATCTTAGTGATGGCTCCTATCCCGTTGGTCCATCAGAAAATGAGAAACGGGCATTACGTCGGCAAGTAAAGTGGTTTATATTAAAAAATGGAAGAGTATTGTATCATCTGCGAGACGGTAAGACTCACTTTTGAAATAATTTTCGCCTTGATTCACGTTGCATATCTGCTCTGCAGTGCATATGCACTGCAGAGCAGAGGCAAATTCAATGCAGAAAAGAGGCAAATTCGAGCATCTGCATTCAGAACTAGATGGTGGACACTGAGGTACTCAAAAATTGCATCAAAGTGTCTGGCTGGACACTTTGAGGTAGACCCCCACACTTTGAGGTAGACCCCCCACACTTTGAGGTAGACCCCCCACACTTTGAGGCACTTCAAAGTGTCCGGGGTCTTTGATGTGGTCCCCCGGACACTTTGATGCATTACACCGGCCATGTTAAGGGGTCACAAACCAGATGTCGTTGCTCACATTTGGAAAGCGGGAAATGAAGTCATGGGCATTGGCCGCCCTTGATGCGTTTTCTATTTCTTCTTGAGTCGCACTCTTCAATCCATGTCTGATATTTTCTGCTATTGTGGTGCTGAAGAGGACAGGCTCCTGACTTACAACACTAATGTTGGTCCTTAGCCATCCTATGTTCAGCTCTTTGATATCATGACCACCTAAAGTAATCTGAAAGTGATATTTATTTACCTATTGTGCGTAGTTGCCGTTTGTTATAATTAATTAGGCAATGTACTTACAGTGCCTTTTAGTGGATTGTAAAACCTTAATATTAGTTGGATTACTGATGTCTTGCCACTTCCACTTTCCCCGACAAGAACCATTGTCTCGCCGTCGCGGATCTGGAGACAGAAGTCATTCAGGACCTGTGAGAATGAAGTTTAAATTACTTTATTGTCTAATTTGTTATCATACAAACGGGTTCGAATTGTTGTTCACCAGTTCACTGTACTGAATTTTTTTCCTTTGTTTCTGTGATAGATTCTGCCTCCATTCACAGTTTTCAATAGGAACTGCGCATTGACGGATTTAGATATTTAGAGGCCCTAGGCTATTTCAATTTTTAGGCTCTTTTCTTATGTTTTGAAGCCCGCTAGATGTTGAGGCCCTAGGCTTCAGCCTACTTAGCCTAGTGGTAAATCTGGCACTGGAACTGCGTCCATTAACAATATTACTTTCATGATATAGTGAATTGCCGGTAATGCGAGTTTCCAATAACCTGAGCATGTTTTAAACAGATTTTTAAATTGTGTACAGATATGTTCTATATAGGCCTACTGTATAGCAGTGGTCTTCAAACTTTGTCGACTTACGGAACCCTTGGAACCATAAGATGTTTTGGGGGAACCCCCATCCCACCTTTATAAAAGTATATCTTACCGCTGCTAACGAATTGTCAATTTGACTAGCAGAACCCCCACAGTTTGAAGACCGCTGCTGTATAGCAACTCCTAACGCTTTTCCCACAAAAGGCAGGGTCGGGTATCCATCTTGTCCCTCTGAAAGGACACAAGGGCGATATATTGGACAGTGCATTTCCGCAGCCACTTTTCCGCAACCCCTATGCTTATTAAGGCCCGGTGCACCCACCCGATATTTTGCTCGTGCGGGTGCCGTAGTTACACCGCAGCGGTGAAATGCCGCCAGTACACATTTGGCAACTGTTACAGAAGGCATGTCCTTTGCCTACGAAATCGCAAAGCTGATATCGACGGGTGTGTGCAGCACTCAATAGGCCTAGAGGTAAATCGCGATAGGATGTGCCGTTATGGTTTCGTAAGGATCCACGGTCATTTTCAGACACAACTCCAATATACGGAACCGCTGCAGCGCCGTAGGTATGTATGTACCCCATGCCATAATTACGATGCCGCACGAGTAAAAATCGGATGTGCGCACCAGGCCTTATCATTGGTCTACTGTTGGTTGGAGTATTCCACCGACGCCAGGGGTGAGGTCGTACACTTGGAAATTGGAGCTACAATGTATCAGAGAGAAATTTACTCATGAAAACCCGTCATCAACGGAATCCTCTTGTTGTTTCACATTTGAAAAAGGCAGCCTACTAAGTTTCCTTAGTACACATTCTAAAATTCAGCTATTAAGCGTTTCATGGTGTTAAATTCCAAATTTTGGGACAATACCTTCACTTCAGGACGTGTTGGGTAGCTAAAGTCCACAGAATTCAGTTCCAAGTTTGGAACTACCTTCCTGGGTATTAGTCCTTCGCTTGAATTACTGTCTATTTCTGGCTTCTGAAATGCAGATATTGTTTTCTCCGGCATTTTGAACGCATTATTTGCAATTTTATTACAAAACTACACAGTGTATGAAGACGATCCTGACAATTCAATGTTGGTGTCATTTCAATATACATACCCTGTTGATGATACCTAAAATGACGTTTGCAGAGGCTGTTGCCTGTGTAAATATCTCAAAATACGGAAGACATTCTGCAAGGTATTGGAATGCAGCGCGATTGCAAAACAGCACCTTGGCATGGAAACCTCATTTATTACATTTACAGTAGCAAGAGCATTCTAATGCCCGGTGCACACATTCGATTTTTGCTGGTGCGGGTGCCGCAGGGACACCGCAGCGACGTCGCAGCAATTCAATGCACACATGCAGTGAAATGTCGCCAGTACACAATTGGAAACTGTCCAGGGGTTGTGCCCTTTTTGCCTACCAAATCGCAAAACTAAGAAACCGCACTTAAGATGTCCACGGATGTGTGCATCACTCAATAGACCAAGTGGTACTACGCGTTTGGATGTGCGGATGTGGCGCCGTTACGGTTCGGTAGGGATCTGCGGGCATTTTCAGACGCAACTCCGATATGCTGAACCGGAAGTATGTGTGCACTCCCCCATTGTAACTAATGTATTCCATGCTGTAATTACGATGCGGCAGCGGCGCCACACCAGTAAAAATCGGATGTGTGCACCGGGTCTTAATGTGATCTACTTACTGTAATTATGGTGAACACGCTGTAATCGTTATCAGAGTATCCATGGCTCTTGTCATATATTAATTTGGCACTAAACCAAAACGCAAGACCGTTGCTGGCAAAGTGAATGAAACTGTTAAATGCACTTCCTCCAGCCCTCAAGAGAGCGTACTTTACTCCTATATTTATGGAGTTCTTCAGTCTTTTGTCAAATCTACTTAACATAGAAACTAATTGTAATCTCATGCTAAGGTATACACTGGCTTTAGGATTTTTGTTTTTTCTTTCACCTATCGACTTCATTAGACTGACCGCCAAAGGCCTGCACTGTACGCATGGCTCCTATCGCTTCTACTGCAATCGCAGTGGCAGCGACGTTGGTGTCCCGTTTGTCTGCCATCAAATTTTTCTGTAGAAGCTTGATGATGATTAGGGATAAGAGTGATACCGAGGAAAACGCGAGAAGGACAAGTGTTAACTGCCATCCCGTAACGAGGCAGGTGATAATATTAAATATGAAAGTTCCTAGGAAGTGAATGGCCACTCCAAATTTTTCTCCAAGTGCTGCTTCAAGATTGTTGGTGTTTCTGCAAACGTGAATAATTCAAAATTGTATATTTGAATAAGTACCTCTTGTGGTCTGGAATATACCTGTTGCTTATTATTATTTATTATTGTGCAATACGTCAAACACCATGCATTAATTTATCTGCAAAAATTTCTATTTTGATTTTATAGTGCGGTGTTGGAACAATCTGCAGGGGAGGGCTACCTGCACATCAAAATCTGACCTAAGAAGACACCTACCCACTTGTTCTCGCCATGCTTGGAGACCCGTACCCCTGGGAAAAGCAGAGCCTTGTGGTTGTGGGAGCACATCCCAAACGATATTTAGGAGCCGCCAGGTGCTGACGGGACGTGTTCAACAGGTCCGGGGGGGAGAGGGGGGTGCGACCTCTAGTCTCAATACACCAGTTTGGCCATGGTCTCCAGTGGAAAATGGGCAGTAAGATGGATACCCAGTCTGATCAGTCGGCCAGTGGGGTCACGCCTCGTCCCTCAGGGTTAGTTTTTGACATGTCATGATCAGCCATCGATGCCTAGTGGTCGTGGTACTTGAGAGTCAGGGCTCTCTGACGATTACCTGTCTGACCAACCTCGCGACCCTTGTTGGTCTCCGTGGTGCTGGGGACTTAAAATTCCCACCCTTATGATGAAAAATTCCTAAAACACAAAAACCGACCAAACTATGCTGCAGGGTATTACAACGCCAGGTATTCAGGGCCGTCAGGGGGAGGGGGCTAGTGAACGACAGGCAGTCGCCATCGTGCAACCACATTGTCGTGGGGTTAGTGCTTGTTGCGTCCACAAATCACACGTGGGTGACAAAAGTATCTTCTTAAAGCACAAAGTTACTTGTATTTTTCTAACCAGCCTGGACAGGGCTGGCGTGATGGGTGTGTGAACTGAATAAATGCACAGGGCCCCATGCATTCAGATTAATGAACCAATTTATAGAAGGGCCTCACTTCATTACTTTGCATGGGCCTTGCAAAATATAGCACCAACCCTAACCAGCCATTTCCACAAATTTAATTTTTATCAATGAATAAGATCATTATTAAGTTAATAAATGGTATTATTACCTAGTTTAAGTTTAAGAAATTTGACTCTCAAAAGAAATCCCAATCATTGTATTGTTGATTTTTGGCTCTTTTGACTGATGAGTTTGCCAACGACTGGTATAGAAGAATGGACTGCTAACCATTCCATAAGTAAGGGATGTCGATGTTTGCCTTGCCCTGGGTGCTAGCAGCCCACACTATGCCACTGGTTGGGGACTTTGATGGCCACACAGGCAACGATAGTTGCGGATATTTGAAGGTTGATGGGGATGGAGATATGGAACAGTTAGCACAGAAGGGCAGCAAAATCTTGTCACAGCAAAAGCACATGGCCTTGCATTGTCAAATATGTGGTGTAGGCAGAGGTACATGCACCCAATCACTTACCAGTCACTGCAAGGAAGGTCATATATCAATTTTTTTATGGTTAGAGGGCAGCATAGAGCAGAGGTTTGTGATTGCTGGGCACTTCCCAGTTAAAATTTTCAAAAAGAATGTGACTGTAGGTTACTTATGCTAGAAATCCTGGTGACAGCAGCAGGCAAGGAACATTCTTAGAAAGGAGAGCAGGTCATCAGATGGTGGATGTTGCCCACCAAAGTGTGAGAATTTTCACAAGAGGGGATTGGGAAAGGATAGCTGATGACATGTGGGACAGGGTTGCCAGAAAAATTAGAAAATGTGGAAAAGGCATCTTAGTCCAGGTTAAAGTAAGAGGTACTTTCCAGGGCAGACAGACGTGGGGGTTTAATGATGAGGTAGAAGCAGCCATCAAGCAACAGAAGGCTGCTTTCCACAAGTGTCAGGAATCTAAAATACAATATAGGCAGGCTGAGACCACAGCTAGGAGGATCATTGCCTGGCAAACATCCAAAGTATGAGGCCCCATATGATCAGCAGGTTAGATTTACTGAAGTCTAGGGCGTTAACATTTAGTAGGCTTTGACATTTAAGGCAATGTATTTGTTTTATATGTCCCTAAAGCCTGTTATTGGAAAGTTGATTTATACATTAATTTTAGTGTGTTTGTGCATTCTATTGCAATCATTACAGTAGGGACGATAATTGAAAAGATCCTCATCATGGAAATAACTTAGAGCCTCTCAATAGGTCCCAATGATAATTCTTGGTGGGGACTTCAATTTACCAGGGTTGGATTGGGGTAGTATGCAGCCCAATACAAATTCAAGTTTATCAGGGGCTCTAAATCTCTTTTTTGATCAAATGTACTGTAATGGATTGGAACAGATTGTGACCATGCCTACACATGAGAAAGGGGGAATTTTAGATTTAGTGTTCACAAATGTGCCCACCTCTATAAATAATGTAGAGTGTATTGAAGGAATTAGTGATCATGCAGTGGTTAAGGTGGAGATATTGAAAAGGTTACCTAGATGGGTGGCAGGAAGGAGGGTGGCATACCAATATAATAAGGCTAATTGGGAGGATTTCAAGACTTATCTGGAATGTGAATTAAAGTATTTTTACACCATTGCTAATACCTGTGGCGTTGAGGAATCTTGGAATAGATTCCTAGCCCTATTAGAAGAGGGTACACAACTAGCTGTCCCCACGAAGATTATAAGGAAAAACTCTGTTCCAGAATGGTATACTAAAGAGGTGAAGGTAGCTTTGCGAAACCAGCGAAAGGCTAAGAATGCACTTAGGAGAGGGAGGGACGTCAATAGTGAGGCGGTATATAAGGGGGCCCGCAAAATGGTTAAATGGTACATGAAGGAAGCTTACAAGAACTTTCATGAGAACATTTTGGGAGATAGGCTTAGGAAAAATCCAAAGGCATTCTGGGGATATATAAAGAGGTGTAGGAAGGAGGGAGATAGGGATACAGTGGTTAAGGATGGGTCAGGAAATTTAGTCAAGGATAGTCTCATGATTGCCAACGTTTTTAATAATACATTCACAAAATACTTTGCAACCAGTAGAAACAACTCCCAGCCAGAATTTGTTAGGGATTTGCCAGGAGGAATGGATGAAGTTATTATCACTAGGGCAGGAATTGAGCAGCTACTTAGTAAATTACCAGTATATAAGGCCATGGGCCCTGATGGTGTTTCACCATTTATTCTGCAATGGCTTTCTGGGATTATTAGCTGTTACTTGGTAGAAATTTTTAAAAAGTCATTAGCCACAAGCATTGTTCCAGCATCATGGAAACTGGCAAATGTGGTGCCCATTTTCAAGTCTGGGGACATGACAGACCCTAAGTGCTATAGACAAGTTTCATTAACAAGTGCTGTATCCAAGATATTTGAGCACATCTTATTCTCATCTATAATGAGATATCTGGAAAGGAAGGGCATCCTTAGAAATAACCAACACGGGTTTAGGAAAGGCAGGTCATGTGACACCCAAATGGCTTGCTTGTTCAAAAGGCTTTAGATAGCGGAAAGCAGGTTGATATTGTATTCTTGGACTTTGAACAGGCTTTTGTCATGGTGCCCCATGATAAGCTGGTCTCTAAAATGTCCTACTTAGGGATACATAGAAATGTTGTTCAATGGGTAAGGTCCTATCTGCTTGATAGAAAACAGAGAGTCATTTTCAAGGGTTTTGCATCTCAGTGGAGACCAGTCATGTCAGGGGTCCCTCAAGGAAGTGTATTGGGTCCTTTGTTGTACATTCTCTATTCCTTCCTTGAACTATTTGCAGATGACACATGTGCTGCTCGGGTATTAGATGATGGGTTATCATCCTGTGTGCAATTACAACAGGATCTAGACAGGATTTACAATTGGTGTGTAAAATGGGAATTGCCATTAAACCTGAGGAAGTGTAGGATCCTAACAATATCCAGATGTAGAAAGCAACTTGATTTTGATTATCACGTAGGTGGAGTTAGGGTTGATAGGGTTGTAACCCATAAACATCTGGGTATTGTCTTAAATAGTGAGGGTAATTGGAAGGATCACATTGGTAAAGTGATTGGGAGGGCTGGTCAATTCCTCCATCTGATTAATAGAGTACTTAGAGATAGCACAAAAGTATGCCCGATTTTGGAGTATGGCAGTCCAATTTGGTTCCCCTTCTGCCAGGACTTATCTTGGGAGGTTGAAAGGATCCAAAGGAGGGCAGCAAGAATAGTACTTAATAGGTTTTCTCACACAGAGAGTGTATCTGCCATGATTAAGGAACTAGGGTGGGATACATTAAGGCAGAGGCATATATCTCACAGCATTAGCCTTTTTATAAGACTGCTGCTGCTGGGATGTAATGGACCGTTGGCTGGAAGGGTGTCCCCAGCTGGGTATAAAGGCAGAAAGGATCATCCATATAAATTGAAAGAGGTTAGGGCACAGACAGACTCATACTACTGGTTATTTTTGCCAAGAGTCATTCGACAATGGAATAGCCTTGGTGAGGATAGGGTGGAGGGCTTCATCCAAGGAAATCCAACAATAGCTGGAATTGTATTAGGGGAGGCTCCTGAATTATAGCTTAGGGTTTTAGGAGTATTATGTTATCATAAGTAGGATTGAGAGTTAGTCTCTCCACTGCCATATTGGCCAATAAGGCTGCTTGCAGTGTATAATATTACAATTAGAATATGTAAATCCATCAATCAGTTGGAGACTATGGAAGCGGAGAGAGAAGATTTTAAATAGATTTGTGCAATGAGTCTGGAAAAAAAAATAATGTTCAGGCTCACTCGCTCTCAGTGTAACAAACGAGCAAGTCAGCATAGCGCTGAGAGTGAGTATTGGCTATATCACCCTTGTGCCAATTGAAAAGGACAACTTAGGTACCCAACCCTGCCATAGACAGGAAGAGGATTAGGAGGTACTTGCTTTCTTGTTAAGCAAATAGCCATTAAGTACCAGGGCCGGCCCTAAAGTTTGTGGGGCCCAAGGCAGCAGGAGATTGTAGGGCCCCAGTGCCAAGATTAGTGAAGTTGATTGCTTACCAATGCAGTAATTTTATGGCTTTAAACTCACATGAAATCAAACTTTTGTATGCCATAAATGGTAGTCCAACGCAAATTTAGCAAAATAAATATTTTAATTTCTTTTTGATAACCCAGCAAGGGGCCCAAGGCGGTTGTCCTCAGTCGCATTGCCCTAAAGCCGGCCCTGTTAAGTACAATGGGCAAAACCAAACCACATTTGGATCTTCTGTGTTCAAGTTACATTACATTCTATTAGGATCCTAATCCTCTGGTTTAGTGGACACAATAAAAATTAAAGGCATTACAATTAAGTTGTTTTTATAGGTTGAATTAATTTACAACTGTCATTTATCCTCATCCCTTTATAAGGGTTCCTGAGGATTTTAACTAATTATGTTTAATTCAGTCATACTTTTATAATTATTTAATAGTTTTTCTCATATTTATAATAGTTTTTCTCAATAAATTCAATACGAGCCCAGCTGAGCCCAAAACTCGATTTTTGTTAATTGGTAATAAGGGTCGAGCAAGGCTTGTTCATAAAAATATCCCTGAGCGAGAGTATTCCTGATAGCCCTACTACACTATGAGTGAGTGGGCTTCAAGCATACATTTATTTTGAATTATGCACAAGCTTATTTTTAAACTGGCCACGGCTAGATATAGGGCAGCCAAAGATATACCCCCGAGCCATAACAGTGAAGGATAGCCATGGTAGGGTCCTAGTTCCCTGTCTGAGGTAAAGAGGAGGTGGGAAGAGAATTTCCAAAACCTCTTGAATGCTGCAAGGGGAGAGGACGACCTTGACACACATCATACATCTGTAGGGGTGGTGGATAGCTTAACAGAGGGAGAAGTTTGTCAGGGCCCTTAGGAAGGTGAAAGGTTGAAAAGCTGTAGCGCCAGACAGAATCCCCACTGAAGTCTGGTATATTCTAGGAATTACTGGAATCAGGTGGTCGGGGAAAGGAAACCACTAGGTGGTGTTAACTGCTTCGCTGTGGTGTTTTTGGAGTGGGAATTTTGAAACGAATTTGGCGGTTTTTGGAGGGAGAAGTGAAAGGACACAAATCGCCTTTGCAAATCAACCAACCAGGCTTCCAGGATCACGGTAGGGCTGCAATTTTTGGGTCCCCTTAAACGGTATGAGGAGCTTAGTGTGGGGTCAGCAATTTAAGCCTACCCCACAGTGCTTCTGCTGTAACATTGTGCTTCACTGCAGCACGTGTCGTCTGCACTGACAGACACTGTGCTGGGTTGGAGCTGGGCACCCATTTTCTTGCAGCCAGTTTATTTATTATTCATTTGTCTATTTAGTTATCATTTATGCCATTATTTTATTATATTTGTTCAGTAATCATTGAAATATTAATATAAGCATTCATATTATATTTATTTTATTGTATTTATTCATTTACTAGTACTTTAAAATTAAGTTGTAAAAGGGTCTCTACCAGGTGGGTATGAGACCACTGCCCACTTGGCAATGCTACAACCATTAATGAGTGTCTCCTGTGGGGTAGGATGGGAGCCCCCACAGGTAGCCCTGTCACTAATGCTGTGGGTTCCAGAGGGTCTGACTGGGGTGCCCCCAGTCAGAGCTGTCAAGCAAACTGCAAAAGGGGTTAAACTGAGGTTGGGGACCTGGAATGTGGGGACCCTCTCAGGGAGAACAGGGTTGCTAGTGGATACCCTTCAGCACAGATTTATTAGCATAGCTTTTGTACAGGAGACTAGATGGAAGGGAAATCGATCCAGGGCATTGGGAGAAGGGTATAAACTCCTTTATACTGGCTGCAAAGAGGGACAAAATGGGGTGGGGATTATACTGAACAATGAGTTACAGCTTGGGGTTACAGCAGTGAAATGCATCAACAGTAGGTTGATGCTTGTAACAGTAGTCTGGCAGGGCATTGGGCTCCACCTTATCAGTGCATATGCCTCCAAAGCAGGCCTGAGTGACACAATAACAGATGAGTTTTGGCAGGTTTTTGATAGAGAGGTTCAGATAGTGAAGGGCAGGATCCACCAGAGCATGGCAACTGAAAGCCTAATCATTGGGGGGACTTCAATGGCCACGTGGGTAAGGATGGGTTGGGATAGTAAGAGGTCCATGGGGGATGTGAGCATGGCCAGGTCAGCCATGCAGGCCAGAAAGTCCTGGAGTCAGAAAAGAAGGAAACAAAGAAGGAAAAGCACCTCATCACCTTTCATTCCACACAGGGCAGGTCCCAAATAGACTTTTTCATGGTAGAGCAGCAGAAAGCCAGTGGGCATAAGTTGCTCATGCTGGAGATTCAAATTAAGGGGGCAGTCAGGAGGCATGCATGGAAGGGAGAACCAGTTATTAGGTGGGGGCAGTTGCCAACTAACTCACAGGAATTCAGGCAGGAGATTTCTCGCCAGGTAGACTGGGATTGGGAAGGGTCTGCTGATGCCATGTGGGACAGGGTTGGCAGGACAATCAGGAGATGTCGAAAAATGATGTTTGGTATGGCAAGAGTAGGAGGCAACCCTCACAGTAGGCAGTCATGGTGGTGGAATGAGGAGGTGGAAGCAACCATCAAACTTAAAAAGGTGGCATTCCACAGGTGGCAGGACATGGGAGACCAGGGTTCAAAGACCGCCTATATTCAAGCAAGGAAAACTGCTAGGAGGACAATTGCCCTGGCCAAACACCACAAGTATGAGGAACTATATGATGAGTTTGGGACAAAAGAAGGTGAGAAAAACATTTTTAGACTGGCCAGGACCAGGGATCAAACAAGTAAGGACATTACCAGGGCCATAACGGTCAAGGATAGCAGTAGTAGAGTCCTTTTTCCACCAGCAGAAATAACCAGGAGGTGGGAGGAGTACTATCATGGCCTCTTAAATGCTGCCAACCAGGAAAGGACCATTGAGAGCCACCCAGGCACCTCAGAGGCAGTAGACAGGGTGACAGAGGAAGAAATAGTTGGGGCCCTCCAAAAGATGAAAGGACACAAAGCAGTAGGCCCAGATAAGATTCCCATGAAGGTTTGGCATACCCTGGGGGCCACAGGAGTAACATGGCTAACAAAGCTCTTCAATAAGGTAGCAAGTGGAGACAGAACGCCATCAGCATGGAGGGAGAGCTGGATAGTTCCATTGTTCAAGGGCAAAGGTGACGCCCAGGATTGTGGAAACTATAGAGGCATCAGGCTAATGAGCCACTCCATGAAGCTTTGGGAAAGAGTTATTGAGGGCCGCCTCAGAAAATGCACTATGGTCCAGGGAAATCAATTTGGGTTTATGCCTGGTAGGCCTACAATGGAGCCAATATTTATTCTAAGGCAGATGATAGGAAAGTATAGGGCAGCAAAGAAGGACCTCCATGCAATATTCATGGACCTAGAGAAGGCATATGATAGCGTTCCTAGATAGGTAGTATGGAATGTGCTAAGAAGAAAAGGGGTAGATGAAGGTCACATTAGAATATTGCAGGATATGTATGAGGGCTCTATCGCTAGGGTGAGGACGGCTTGGGAAAACACAAAAAGCTTCAACGTGCAGGTGGGTGTACACCAAGGGTCAGCACTTAGCCCATACTTATTTACTCTAGTCATGGATGAGCTGCTGATGGGAGTAGGGGAATGGGCCCCACAGTGCTTGATATTTGCCAACGATGTGGGAAAGCTTGCAGAGTCCAACGAGGAGGCCCAAAAGGGCCTACAAGACATCCAGGTAGCAATGGGAAAGGGGGGCCTGAAGGTGAATATGAAAAAGACAGAATACCTAGCTTTTAACTGGAGTGGTCAGGGGCCAGAAGGCGAGGTACGCTCAGGAGATGAGGTGATACCAGCAGTGCAGGAGTTTAGATACTTAGGATCAGTGTTCCAGGGCAAAGGAGAAGCTCTTTGAGAAGAGTGATGGAGAAGCTCGTTAGATCCATTTCAGGAATGCAGCTGGCCAAAAGCTCCCGGGCTAGGGGGAGGGTGAAGCAGACGTTGGAGCAGATTTTCCGCAAGGACATGATAGTGTAAGTTGTGTATGGAGACCTGGTGAATGGAGGGCTTGAACGGGAGTGGAGGACTAGAACCCGCAGACGCGACCCTGTCGCTGGTGGGAGAAGGGTATGATGCTGATGATGATGTTTATCTTGTTTGAAGAAGTGTTGTTAAAAATTTGAACTCACTGTATAGCCCAAATTGGAAATTCTTCTCCTTCCTTCGTATCAAACCAACTAATGTCCTGTCTAAGAATCGATTGGAAGAGTTGACTTCTGATGCGATGGACCTGGCGTTCCTTGCTCATATTCAGACTTACTGACATTATATAATAAAACATCATTTGAACAGTCGCTGTGATGACCGTTCGAATAATAAAGAGATGATTTTGAAATTCAAGATTGGTGTTTCGTGTGGAGTCGTTCATCTCAGTTGTAGTCCTAAAATGAGATGTTGAGAGGTGCTGTTCAAATCGAGTACGTCACTTGCCGAATGGAACATTAGGTGAATACTTTACCATTCATCGTTACATTCTTGAATTGATAGATTTTGACAAATGGTGATGTTAAATCCCTTCTTTTCAATTGGTGAACCAAATTCTACGAGGGCCTTTGTGAGTTTACCATATATAACATACATCATAGGTAAACACATGGCCGATGTCAAGGCACAAAATATACCAATGGTCATCAGAAATTGTTCAACACAATCGAAAAGGATTAACTGTACCAGAGAACTGAATGTAAGCACAATGACATCTTGTAGGGCACAGCTGTCTGTTTATGTCTTTACCTGTCGAATGAATCGAAATGTTGACATCGTTGTTCTTTTTTCATCATGAACTGCCATTTTTGACCGGTCTCAATTGTGATATTTCTTGGAATTGTGATATCACTATAAAATAACTGTGCATTTCAAAAATTGCTCTACAAATAAATTGGGGCCATATATGACCTCACGTTGTGATATTTGTTATGGTAATGTGACATTGTCATTCTAGTGCTGAAGTGTCAATAGTTCATGACCAACTTGAGTTACCTACGGTAGGAGAATGATTTGAATTTATCAAAGGAAGCATAGCGTTAAGAAGTGTAAGCAACTGCTGTGTGAAAACACAAAAACATTATGTGCTGCATTGGATACCAGTTCCCGTCTCATCACCAGGGCCGGCCTTCTCTATAAAGGGGCCCGGATACAAAAATCCTGGGCCCCAAAATATTTTTCTAAAAGTAAAAATAAAAGGATTCAGAGTAAATGGACTCCTCTTAGATGCCCTTCTATCCCATTCTCAAATCCTTCCTAATTTTGGATGGTATAACATTTTTGGATGATGCCTTGTGTCCTAATGTGTCGCGATTGCATTTATGAATTGGTCTGGAAGCTTAGGTGGACGTCCACACCTTGGAACATTTCAGTTGGACCTGTCATTATATTTTTTTATTACGCTTCTGATTATTAAAGTTATTTTCGTTTTAACAACCCCAAAATAATAGTATTATTAAATTATTGATTCTTAACCTCTAATTCTTGGTTGTCCAACCTGTGGCCCATTGAGGCTTGTAATGTGGCCCTTTGTGCATCATTTTTAATTATGCATTACAGCCTACCTGCTATGTAACACCCAACGTTATCTAACGTTAACATTCAGTTCATGGAGCAGCCGAGTGACCCACAACACCAGAAAGGTTGTACAACCCTGGTGTAGTTCAATAGAAGGGTTGTTAGGTTACGTTTCGGTTATGTTGCATTGGCAGGGTCGAATGTAGGGACGTTACCCCTACAATGACGTATTAAACTTTTAATATCAGCAATGATCTGGGCCCTGATGGATACGGATGATGCACCCCACTCCGGATGGCCGGCCCTGCGCATCGCTGAAGTAAAGCAGAGCAAACCCAGCTAGTGCTAACATGAGTGGCGGCATGGGAAAACTGGGTACCGCTAATATCCAATAATCGTCGCATTAGCGTAGTGTCTGTGCAGTCTCTGCATCAGAATTGCATAGTGGACAGGGCTCTAATGGCCTTGTAGTTGAAGGGCCCTAAAACACCAACGAAACAAAACCAAAAGCATTGTGATTGAAGTGCTTGTTGAGCATGAGCTCAGTGCCTTCATCTTACCATAGGTGGAAAAAAGTCTAACATCATTAAATATTAAATTCGTGGTCTCAGACTTACATCCTGTCAGTGAAATATTGAGAAAGTATTTCAAATCACAGCTCGTCATTATAAATTTAACCAAATGTTTTTTTCTTCATATCATGTGTTTGATTAGCCATCTTTACTTAGCAACTGCCTTCTTCATTCAAATGATGGTGGATTGCAGATTCCTTGTTTGCGTTACCACTGGTTTTTAAACATACTATACTAATGACTTTTATTTATATTTTCGGTTGTAATCCATCGTTATACGTAATTTGGCATATTTCCAATTTAAATGTTTGCAAGCTGGTGACTTCTCATTTTAGACAACATTAACGAACTATTAAATTTAAGAATTGATACTGTGATGAAATTTTTTCGTTACGTCTTTCAATTATTTTAATGGGTCGTATTGCTTTTTGTACATCAATAAATTTAATTGCATATTAAACAAAGGTTTATAAGAACCCGCGTCGGTGGCGCAGTGGGTAGCGTGCTCAGTAACTGCCTCAGTGGTTTTAGGTTTGATACTGGGTAGAGGTGGGTTGGCTTCTTCGTTTGGTGTTCGATGACATTTGTACGTGAAAGAACCCTGAATAGCGATTTTCCACAGCAGATTGCCGACCAAGCTGCAACCCCCATGCTTCTTTATCGTCGGCCTGCTGTACGTTGGGGCATTCTGAAGCCAAGGGTGAATTCCTACAGCTGAAAATTTTGCATAGCAGAGAGGGTTCATCGTTGTTCTAAAATCAAGATCATGGATCAGGGGATACAAGCCCCAGTGCCAGTGGCCATTAGGGGTGAAGGAGTGGGCCACAGGCCACTGTCATCTGTAGCCTGCAATGTCACAGGGGTTGGGACCTCGGTCCCTGTGGCAGATAGTGCGTCGAGTGTCCTCCATGGGGTCGGCCGGCATCCCCCCATGGCAAGCAGCGCCAACATTCCTGCAGGTTCTGGGCGCCTGGCTGGGGTGGCCCCAACCAGGGCATGTTCAGATGGTATAAGGGCAAAGCTGAGATTTGGATCATGGAATGTGGGGACCCTTACAGGCAAAACAGGGGAGTTAGTTAATTCCCTAAAGCTAAGGAGGATTCAGGTAGCCTTTCTCCAAGAAACCAAATGGAAGGGGAATAGATCAAGGGCCCTTGGTGAGGGATACAAACTTATATATGTAGCTAGTGAAGGGGGACGAAACGGGGTTGGTATAGTATTAGATAGGGAGCTGCAGCAAGGGGTCACCCAGGTGAAGCATATCAACAGCAGACTGCTGTTAGTCACAGTGGTTTGGCGAGGAGTTGTGCTTCACCTCATCAGCGCATATGCCCCCCCCAGGCAGGACTGGATGAACCCACAAAGGTGGGTTTCATGACAGATTTTGAGGATCTGGTTCACTCATTAGAGGGTGAGGTGGAGCAATGTCAAGGGAATGAGCGCCTGGTTATTGGTGGGGACTTTAATGGCCATGTGGGCAATGACAACCAGGGTTATGAGAGGGTCCATGGGGGATGGGGGTATGGTACAATTAGCACTGATGGACAGAGAATCCTCGACACAGCAAATGCACTAGGCCTTGCATTGGCTAATACCTGGTTTAGGAAGAAGGACAAGCACCTGATCACATTCCAGTCACCACAAGGGATGTCCCAGAGAGATTTCTTCAAGGTTAGAGGGCAGCATAGATCAGAGGTCTGTGATTGCTGGGCACTCCCCAGTGAAAATTTCCAAAAAGAATGTGGTCATAGGCTACTTATGTTAGAAATCCTAGTTAAAGCAGCGGGCAAGGTACATTCTTGGAAAGGAGAGCAGGTCATCAGGTGGTCAAAACTATCTACCAAAGCAGAGGAATTTGTTCAAGAAGTGCACAAGCAGGTAAACTGGGATTGGGAAGGGACAGCCAATGCCATGTGGGACAGGGTCGCCAGGAAAATTAGAACTTGTGGAAAAGCCATTTTGGGGCAGAGTAGAGTGGGAAGCACATTCCAGGGAACCAGGCAGACATGGTGGTGGAATGAGGAGGTAGAAACAGCCATCAAGAGAAAGAAGGCTGCTTTCCATAGGTGGCGGGAGGCAAAAACTCAATATAGGCTGGCCAAGACCACGGCTAGAAGGATCATTGCCCTAGCCAAGCATCAGAAGTACGAGGCTCTCTATGAGCAGCTAGGGACAAAGGAAGGGGAGAAAGAAGTTTTCAAACTGGCAAAGGCCAGAGATAGGGCAGCTACAGATATACCCCAAGCCATAACAGTGAAGGATAGTTAGGGTAGGATCCTGCTATCCCCACTGAGGGTGAAAAGGAGGTGGGAGGAGTACTTCCAGGACCTCTCAAATGCAGTGGGGGGAGATGAGGACCTCCCCACCTGTCCTGCAGCAGCAGGGGTTGTCGAGAGTATAACAGAGGAGGAAGTAGCCAGGGCACTTCAGAAGATGAAAGGCCAAAAAGCTGTAGGCCCAGACAGAATCCCCATCCAAGTGTGGCACAGCCTAGGAAGGACAGGTACCAGATGGCTAGGGAAACTTTTCAGTAAGATAGCTAGTGGAGATAAAAATGCCATCTGAATGGCGGGAGAGTTGGATAGTACCACTCTTCAAGGGCAAAAGGGATGTCCAAGATTGTGGTAACTATAGAGGTATAAAGCTAATGAGCCACTCCATGAAGCTCTGGGAGAGAGTAATAGAACGTCGCCTCCGGGATAGAACTAGCATCCGTGGGAACCAGTTTGGGTTTATGCCAGGTAGGTCCACAATGGAGCCAATCTTCATTCTTAGGCAGATGGTAGAAAAGTATAGGGCAGCAAAGAAAGACCTCCATGCCATCTTCATTGACCTGGAGAAGGCCTTTGACAGTGTCAAACGACAGGTAGTTTGGGAAGTATTATGAAAAAAGGGGAGTAGAAGATGGGTTTATTCGAATAATCCAGGACATGTACGATGGCTCCATAGCCAGGGTAAGGACACCTTGGGGAAACACAGGGGGTTTTCCAGTGAAAGTTGGGGTGCACCACGGTTCTGCACTTAGTCCATACCTTTTCATTCTGGTCATGGATGAGCTGCTGACTGGAGTAGGAGAATGGGCTCCCCAGTGCCTGGTATTCGCTGATGATGTTGGGAAACTTAGTGATTGCAGAGAACAGATAGAGAGGGGACTAAACGATTTTAGATAAGCAATGGAAAAGGGAGGGCTAAAGATAAACATGACAAAGACAGAGTATTTAGCTTTCAACTGGGAAGGTCAGGGAAATACTGGTGACATGCATTCAAGGGGTGAACTGGTGAAAAAGGTGCAAGAGGTAAAGTACTTAGGATCAACATTCCAAAGCAATGGGGAGATAGACTTGGATGTGACCTGTAGAATCAATGGGGGGTGGCTGAAGTGGAGGCAGGCAAGTGGAGTCCTGTGTGACAGGAGGGTCCCAATCACGCTGTAAGGAAAGTTCTACAGGACAGTGGTTAGGCCAGCCATGCTCTATGGATCAGAGTGCTGGGCAGTGAGGAAGAGCCATGTAAATAGAGTGCAAGTAGCCAAGATGCGTATGCTGCGGTACATGAGTGGCGTGTCAAGAGCTGATAGAATTAGGAATGCATATGTTAGAGGTAGTCTGGGGGTAGTGGACATCGCCGAAAAGATAAGGGAGAATAGGCTGAGGTGGTATGGTCACGTCATGAGAAGAGGGGAAGAGGAGCTCATTAGATGTATCCCAGGAATGCAGGTGGTTGGTAGCACCCGGGGTAGGGGGAGGCCAAAGCAGACGTGGGAGCAGGTTGTCCGTAAGGACATGGCAGTGTGTGGGGTGGACGGGGACCTGGTGGGAGATAGACGGGTGTGGAGGGCTAGAACCCGCAGACCCGACCCTGCCGCAGGCGGGATGAGGGTGCGATGATGATGATGATGATGAGAGAGGGTTCATCATACACCACTAGGCACCTTGGTTTTACTTCTAATTTGAAATAAAGGCACACTTGCGGCCTCTCTATCGCCCAAGAGAAGTGAACCCACCTCGGTCCAGTATCAAACCTTCGAACCTAGAACAACTAATGCAGTTACTGAGCGTGCTACCAACTGTGGTACCTATTTGGGGAAAAAAGAGGTTCTCTACATTAGTAAAAAAAGTAATGGACTGGATAGAGGCAGCCCAAAGAAGTTTACGTAGGATAACCTTAGGGTAAAATTGGTTTACAGCAGTTGAAGCAATACAGGGGACATGAGGCGCTCTGCATTTGAACAGAGAGAAACGAGTAGTAAGTTGACATGCTTATGCAGGATATAGGGACCTCATAAAAAAAATCCAGCATTGCAGGTTAATGCATTGGAAAACAACATGAGGGTTTCTACCAACTGGGGAGGATAGTAAACAACATAATGAAGAAGATGGGCATAACACTGCACCCCAGAGAGGGTGAGGAGGGACAACAACAATGCAAAGATTAGTACAGGAAAAAGTTAAGGAATGGGGGTTAGGGCAGTGGCGGCAGAGCTTGGAGAGAGGCAGCAAAGAAAACGCTGAGGGCGTATGGGGACAACATTAATATACAGAGGGAGGCAATTTATGACAATATGTGGGAAAGCTCACTTCTCTTTTGGTCAAGAGCTTGATCATTGGAGATGAAGCAGAGGATGGCAAAGATGACAGGCAGAGAGGAGGGCTGTGGATTGTGTGGGGATCAAGTGGAGGATGTCAGGCATGCTCAATGCTGGACCACTGAAAGATGGGGTGGGGAATCCCCACATTTTAAGAGATCCTGGTGGAGCAGCTGGAATGAGTGTGATAGGGAAGCGTATTGCTGGGGTGCTAGTGGAGATCTAGACATATCGGTTTAGCATGAAGAGCCTCATTAGCAAGGTATCTCTCACAAAGGATTCCATATTCATAGATTTCCAAATTGAAAGAAGTTTCTTAGCTGGCAGCATTCTCCTTTTAGGCAATAATAATAAACAATTAAATTTCAGAATTGGTGCTGTTTGGAAATTGCCTTTCTATTAATCGTTAATCTATTTCTAATTGCCCTATTTTTTTCTGTTCAGCTTTAAGCTTGATTGCCCATGAAATGAGTGCAATTCTTTAGTTTTCTTAATTAGTGGTTGTGTATATGACGTTCCATATTTGTGTTTTGCCGGTGCATTCAGGCTTTGTGTTTTGCTCACATGTACCCAGGCTTCCCAAGCGACCACCCATGTCAGTACTTGCTGGGCTTGCGTTGTTTAACTTGGAGTTACATGTGAGCAGACACCAAATCATCGCTGCAAAAATTAGATATTCTGTATTTATTAATTGTAAGTGAAAGAATTTGTGATTTATCTGCTGCAGCCACGTAAAATTTATCTTAAAATTACGTGCATTGCCTTATTTTTGTCTGTGAAAGATGTTATTGTAATAAATTTTGTTACTCAAGGACTTCAATTTATTACTCAAACAAGTTGCAACATTTATTTTTCTTCATATTATTCATTATTCTCCTAATTTGTTATGTTTGCTATATAATATTTTGCCAACTTTTATTGGCTAACGTTAGTCATTATTAAGTGATTTTCAAAGTTTTCATTAGTTTTGTCTGTGCGACTTTTTCGCATACTCGACGCCACCACTGGCGAGTAATTGAATAAGTAGTTGTTGCATTTGTTTACTTCATAACTTCCTGTTGATTTTTATATATTTAATCCATCCTTCTCCTTAGGAGCCATTCAGCTTGATGCTCTCCCTTGCGTTTCTTTATCTTACTTGACAAACCCTCTGCACCCTACTTCAGATTACTTGTCCATTAATTCTGCAGGGTAAAATGCTGAGAGAGATTCATTCCTATTGATAGAATCTAAGATGAAAGAGGACGAATTAAAGGCCTCTGCTCCACTATTCGCTCCTGAGACAAAATTACGTGGTGGCCGAAATAAAATGTCTTTTTGTCCCCCAATAAAAGGTTGAAGTGATTCCGCAGTTAACGATGAATATCAGTGAGGAAGAGATGTAATGGAAAACAAGAAAGAGGGAAAGAAGTAATTTTTCTCTTTGTGATATTTCTATTGCAAGTCTTGCTTTTGTTGATTTTCCCGAGGCTCTCTTATGTTGCTCCATTTTAACGTCGGTAGTCCACTTTTGTTGATGTTCCTGAGGTATTTTTTTCCTTGCAGTCTGATTCTTCTTCGATATTGGGATAGTCTTCTACAATTTGTAGCACACTGTATCATACGTATTCCGTGGCGGATCAAGGATTTTCGTCAGGAAAGGGGGGGGTTGAGCCATAGGCAGCGATTGGAAACGCAATTTTCATTTGTCAGTATCAATGTCGACCCAAAATTTGGGAGGGGGGAGCAACCCCAAAAAACCCCCCTTGGATCTGCACTTGCGGATTCATACGTATGGATCTTCTTTTTTTTTACATACCGGTATATTGTATTTTCATACAGGCCATTCTCCACAGCCTCTCTAAGGTCTATAAGATAGTGAATGTGATCTGCTAATGCCATGCACTGGTGCAGGACCGGCAATCCGGGGGGGGGGGTGCACACGTAATAATTAGTAAACAGCGACTGTTAATTCCTTAATATAACTCACGGTGAAATCCCTTGATGAATACTAACATCTTTCAATGCTATATTTTTTGGATTTGTGGTGTTTGGTAAAATCTGAAGTAATGTCCTTTCATTTCCATTAACTCTTCGTGAGTGCCCTTCTCTACCACAGAACCTTGATGAATAACAGCAATTTGATCAGCAGCTCTGATAGTAGACAAACGATGGGCTATAATAATACAAGTCCGGCCTTTTTGAGCTCTATCAAGTGCCTCCTGAACAACCTGCACACACGAGAAATAGGAAACGGTTCTGTCATATGTAGTAAACATCAACATGAGGATGCTAATCAGCTAATGTACCTTTTCATTCTCAACGTCCATTGCAGATGTTGGTTCATCCAACAGTAGGATTTTCGGATCCCGAACTAAGGCTCTTGCAATGGCTATCCTTTGCTTCTGTCCGCCACTCAATTTTATACCTTTAGTTCCCACGACAGTATCATATCCCTGAAAAAGACGAAGATATAGTCAGATGACAGAAATGAACATAAATCATTTGTTGAATTACATTTGCTGTTACTTGAGGTAGCGTAACAATAAAGGGATGAATATTGGCTTTAGTGGCTGCCTCTGTAATCTCATCCATTGGCACCTGTCGAGTGTTATCCCCATACGCGATGTTGTCAGCAACACTTCTGTTGAAGAGCACTGGCTCTTGAGAAACGAGTCCCATTTGAGAACGCAACCATTGTACATTTAACGATGTTATGTCCATGTTGTCGAAAGTCTGAATAGCAGCCATATCATTATGAATATGTGTGCGATTCCTTTTAAATCACTAATCGGGTGATTTGCTTACCACGTATCCTTTGGTGGGGATGTAGAACCGCTCAAGTAGATTAAGACATGTTGTTTTACCACATCCGGTGGTGCCAACCAAGGCTAATGTTTGACCAGATTCAATTTTCAGGTCCATGTCTTGTAACACAGGTGCATGCGGCCGAAATGCATATTTAAAAGATATGGAATGAAATTCCAAATTTGGTGGGCGGAAGTCGACCTGCTGATATGGTTTTTTATGACAAACAGATAATTAACATATATTGATGCTCAATCGCCCGTTGGTGATGATTCCTTACCATTACTGGCTGTATCCCAGAGTTTTGAATTTCCTCAATTTTTGGTCGATATTTCAAAATTTTTGATATTCTTTTTGCTGACACAACTCCTTTGTTGATGTGTGGAACGGAAAGAAATATTTGTCCAATGAAAATTTTTGAATGCCAAATAACTACTGTTATTCTGTGAAAGTAACCAAATTGATTTTGATTTTGGCTGCATTAAATTCTGAGGATAATAAAAAGAAATACTTCACGTGATTGCGTCTTTAACATCTACTTCTTTGTTAAGCACTAAAAATCCTAAGTATGTGTATAAAGAACCTAAAAAGAACATCGACGCACTTAGTCCAAAGGCGGATGTAAAACCCAAAGTGTGTATGGTGATGACTACTTTCCTGTTAAAGATAATGTTGTTAACAACAACAAGCACAAATTTGACACAGAATCTAAATTGCGATTGACATTACTTGTGAAGTTCTGACATCTTCTGAATGTAATTTTCATGAAATGTGCTTTGTGAATGAAGACCAACTACTGTCCGGATATTTGTAGCTGCTTCTATTGCAACCTGATTGAATAAGAATTCTTTCAAAAGTTGTAGTGCAAGAAAAATGTTGCATTTCAGAATTTAATTTAGTAATTACATACCCTGTTGGAGTTGTCTGTAATTTTTGATTGTGATGTTGACCGCTTCATGCTCATGTTGTATTGTATGTAGAAGGGTATGAACGCTACTGTTGTTGCACATAACACTACTAGTCCCATTTTCCAACTTATCCTCAAAATAAATATATACCCAAAAAGTAATCCCGCTGTGTGCTGCAATGCGGTGCCCATCGTAGATCCCACAGCCTGCAAGCACTACTTCATGACTATATAGAAAATATTTCATATCATATTACTCAGTAAAGCCACTCACGTCATGGATATAAAGGGCATCAATATTTAGTATATTGGACAGCGATCCAATACTGTTGCTAGGATTGTCAAAGAAATTGAAATCCTGAAATTGAACAACAAAAGTAAAACATGAAATACAGTAATTTAGACACTGGCTGTCCACAAATTCCAATGGAGTGAGCAATTTCTTTTGTGGGGTTTTATTGTGGCATTAATTATTTCAGGATGTAAATGATGGTTTCACCAAGGTTCACAATTAAGTGGAAAATTGACGTGGAATTTTGGAAAATTGAAATCTAAAGATAAACATCACGAAGACAGAGTACTGTATTTAGCTTTGATTTGCTCTTTAGAGTTGTACTGGTGACGAAGGTGCGAAATTTAAAAGTACTCAGCATCAGCGTTTCAAAGCAATGGGGAGATGGACTGCAATGTGACTCATAGAATTAATGTGGGGATGGCATGCAAGCATTCAAGTGGAGTCCTGTGTGATAGGAGGGTAGCAATCAAGTTGAAAGCAAAGTTTTACTGGGCAGTTGTTAGGCCCGCTATGCTGTATGGGTCTATGACAATTGGGTGAACGTGCCAATTGGGTTAAAGACATGATTTTTTAATTGCTTTTTGCCTCTAAGCCGCAAAGCAGAACTGTCATGCGGAGCTGCGCTACTACAAGTAGCTTTACAAACATGGATGATGAAGGTAGTCTGTCAGGGACCCAGTGTGCCAGACTACCAACTGTGTGGGGGTGGACAGGGACCTGGTGGGAGATATTGAGGATTGGAGGAGGTTGTAAATGAATTCCCAGGTAGGAATGTTTTCTGGCGGTCACATGTTTTCTGAAATTAACGATGATTTTGTGGAAAAATCAAACGAAGGTTGTAAATCAGTAGGTTTTTCTCTGAAATTAGTTTATTGGAGGTCAGATTTTGAAAAATAAGAAACTGTTTCTGTATTGTTTGAATTAATTCTGCCAAAAAATTAAAATGACAAGTTGTGAGCAATACCATGCAAATAACGAACAGTATAATACCCCAATGTCTCATTTGATTGACTCCTTATATTGATTGATTCAACAGGCACAGATCCAAGGGGGGTTTGGGGGTGTTTTGGGGGTTTCAACCCCCTCCCCTAAAGTTTGGGTCGACATTGACCTGACAAATGAAAATGGCGTTTCCAATCGCTGCCTATGGCTCAACTCCCCCCCCCCCCCCCGACGAAAATCGTGGATCCCCCACTGATTCAACCATTATTTTTCCAAAAACACATCGCCAATTTCAGAAAATATGTGACCCCAGAAAACATACATATTCATTTACTACCTCCTCCACCAGGTCCCTGTCCACCCCCAAACAGTGGACTAACAACTGGGTGGGGGTGTCGCATTCACCCAATTGTGGTATTCACCGAATTGTCGGGATCCCATGCTGTATGGATGAGAGCGTTTGGCAGTGAGGAAGAACAACGTCACGAGAATGCAAGTAGGCGAGATGTGAATGCTGAGGCATATGAACTGGGGGTCGAGACCTGATGTGAGGTGGCATAGACACGTAATGAGGAAGAGCTCGTTAGGACCATTTCACGAATGCAGGCGATTGTAAGTGCCTGGGGCAGGCGGAGCAGGTTGTTCATAAGGATATGGTAGTGTGCGGGTTGGACCAGGACCTGGTGGGAGATAGACGGGAGTGGAGTTCTAGAACCCGCAGACTCAACCAATTCAATTCCGGCCAACTCTCTATTCGTCAATTGTTGCTGCCCTCTCGACAATATAAATCATATGTGGATATTAATGTCTTTACAGAGAATCTAGCTTTCAAGTGGGAAGGAGAGGAAAATAATAGGGTCGTACGTTCGAGGGGCGAACTAGTTATAAAGGTACAAGAAGTAAAGTACTTAGGAACAACGTTCCAAAGCAATGGGGAGATAGACTCTGATCTGACCTGCAGAATCTATGGGGTTGCTGAAGTGGAGACACGGGAAGCGGAGTCCTGTGTGATAGGAGGATCCCAATCAAGTTGAAAGGGAATTTCTACAAGCAGTGTATCTACCAGGCAGTGGTTAGGCCAGCTATTCTATGTGGATCCGGGTGTTGGGCAGTGAGGAAGAGCCACGTAAATATAATGCTGCAGTACATGTGTGGGGTGTCGAGAGCTGATAGAATTAGGAATGAGTATATTAAAGGTAGCCTGGGGGTGGTGGACACAGTGGCCTGGGTGGACATCACCAAAAAAATGAGGGAGAACTGACAGGTGGTATGGGGGGTCACGTCAATTTCGCGCATGACAATTTGGCATATGTAAAATTTGGCGTACATTCCGATCTCCTGAGTGCACATATTTGTTCAAAATTGCAACTGTCATAACCAGTGGCGGATCCAGAATTTTCGTCAGGGGGGGGGGGGGGGGGGCGCAGCGGGGGGGGGGCGGAGCTAATACAGGGAGGTTTTTGGGGTTGCAACCCCAAAAACTCCATCCTAGTTCTGTGCGTGGTCATAAGTCATTGCAACAGTCCCGTATAACACAGTTGGGTTTGTTTTTTTGTGTTTTAGGGCCCATCGACTTCAAAGGTCATTAGGGCCCTATAACACAGTTATGGTAGGCATTCATTGTTCTATTACCTTGAAATGACTGTTGTTATGACTGTTGCAATTTTGAACAAATTTGGGCACCCAAGAGATCGGTATGTACGCCAAATTGTCATACGCCAAATTGACTACGCCAAATTGCGTACACCAAATTGTCATGTGCCAAATTGACGTAGACCCGTGGTATGGAGACGTCATGAGAAAAGGGGAAGAGGAGCTCGTTACGTCCATCCCAGGAATGCAGGTGGTTGGTAGCACCCGGGGCAGGGGAAGACGTTGGAGCAAGTTGTTCGTAAGGATGTGGCAGTGTTGGGGCTAGAACCAACAGACCCGACCCTGCCACAGACAGGATAAAGTTATGATGATGATGATACTAATGTCTTCAGCATAAATTATTTTTACTCTTGCGTTATTTACTCTTTCTTTCTGTTCTTATGTTAGTAACATCCCGTACTCCAAACGGCTCTAATATTGTCCCTTTTTATACCGTATCATAAACATCATCATCCCATCCTTATTCCTAAACACACTCACAACTCTCTCCCATCCTCAACATCTTAATGGGCCGTAGTAAAATTTTGTCATAACATATTGTCAGCATCGTAAAGGGGGTAAAAATTTTGAGCCCGTGGCGGCCGCCTTCTTCGCCACGCTCTCGTTATGGCGTTGCTTATTGTAATAATAATAATAAAATCACTCTTGATATAATATGGATTAGAAGTCATAAATGCATGCATTTGTCGACAGCAGGAGAAAAAATTGTCGACTATCAGATTGCTATTGTATACTGTTTCAAAGAATTGCACTCCTTTTTATTCAGGTGCCCATCATCATCACACCCTTATTCCACATGTGGCAGGGTCGAGTCTGTGGGTCCACTGCACGTGCTCTGACTGGTGGCACCCCATCCAGGCGTCTGGAACCCGCAGAAATATTGGCTTTGTTGTCTTTGGGGGGCGGATGCCGGCCTGTCCCACGTGTTCCAGCACTGCATTATACAACCAAAATAGAAATATTGGCTGGTAAGTTAACGCCTTGTGGGTTATAATATTCCAGATCGCATGCGGGATTTATTCAGAGACCAAAAAGAATACTCATAGGGTTGAAGCATTGAAAGTATCAAACTATACAGAAATTACCATCCAGATCAGTGTTTTTCTACCAGGGTTCCGTGAGGTCCGCCCAAGGGTTCCGCCAATGGCAAGGTAAAATATAAAACTAACAATGAAAACGCAAGAAACGAGAACGACTTTTGTCTGTCGAAGATGAACTTCGGGTGTCTCTCTCAAACATTAGGCCACGAATTCGACTGCCTATGCTAACACACACACACACACCTGTATCAATTAATGCTTTTTTCTGTCACTGTATGGGGCTCCGCGAAAGGTCTAAATGTTCCAAAGGGTTCTGCGAGAAGTCTAAATGCTCCAATGGGTTCCGTTCCAATAAAAAGGTTGAAAAACACTGATCCAGATGTTCGTTTGTGTGCTCTGATAATTGTGGTCAATGGGGCTTCTCATCTGCTACTAGTTCTGATTAACGGAAGAGATTAAGGAGTGTCGAATTGCTTTGGACACACCAGTTCTCGGCTGATCACTGAAGTTAGGCAGGTTTTATTGACCTTGTAGTTGAGGGGTCCTAAAACACCAACAAACAAATAACGGAAGAGTTTAGGGAACACAAATGAAATGCAAATCGACTGACCTGATATAATATTATAGTAAAAACTGTCTTACGAATTCTCCGAGCCAGTAGTTCTGCAGAATAAGTTAAAAGCGATATCTGTAAACGTGAAAGCATTAGTAGTGTAAATGAAAATGACCCACAACAAATGCATAATTACTTACCTGTAGAAAGGAGCAGATGGCGATGCCAACACCGACAAGCACGAACAATAAGGTGTAAAATGTACAAGTCTTTAATATAAGTTCAGTGTCATCTAATGTAAATGTCTGTTAAATATAGCTTAGTGTTAGTATCATCATAATAAAGCTGAAGCTTTCATATTCTCCATTTTGTATAACCTTTATCATGCGGCCAAGTAATAAAGCATATAACGGTATTGAGAGTCCTGTTCCACAGGCACCGAAGTACCCTAACGCAAAAAGGCACTTCTCCTGTCGGCATAAAGGCATTAGCTGCCCCAATGATGGTAGATGATTATCATTGATTTCATTTTCTTTGTTCTTTTTCACCTATAAATTTATACGTCATAATTACTGTATTTCTGTTAGGATACGTTCTTTGCTGATCTTACCTCGTTATTTGGAATTGGCTCATCTGGTTGACCGTGTGGTAGAAGATCCTGGTAATACTCTTCGTTTAATGCATCCGATTCATGTACTAAACCAGATGTGGTTAATTCCTGCTGTAAAATCGTAGTGGAATACTTTAATGTTGTCTACCTTTGTAGTGATCACAATTTAAATACCATCAGGGAATAGCATATGATTATTACCTGTTTGTTGAACATGGCATAGTAAAGTCCACCGTGCGCTATTAGTTCATTGTGAGTTCCAAGTTCAGCAATGCGTCCATTTGACATGACTGCTATGCGATCCGCATTGACAATCGTGGACCAGCGATGGGCCACTACTAGAACAGTCTGATCCTTTTTTGCCTAAAGTCCCAAATGACCATTTATCTGTTGTGTAGTGTATTTGAATTGAATCGTAACCTGCTTTCATTCGCACATTTCGCTATCCAGTGTAGGAAAGTATCGGAGCCCCTTTATCTTCTGAACGAAATTTTTGGGAATTTTGAAAACACTGACTCTGTTAAATATTTCAGCCAAATGGAGCGTTTGCATATGAAAAACACAGGTTGCGATTCGTTTTGTTATGATACTATTTACTTTGAGCAGAAGTTTGAGAAATCTCGCTTCTGTTGTTGAATCCAAAGCTGAAGTGGCTTCATCCAACAGCAGTATTTTACTATTTCTGATGAGTGCTCTTGCAATGGCAATTCGCTGCTTTTGACCTCCACTCAGTTGAATGCTGCCTTCACCAACCAGGGTGTCGTATTTCTATTCCAAATAATCAAACATGAAACCCCATTTCACCTTCTGCCAAACCCAGATTAAATTGGTGGAACTCAGTTTTTCACGATGCTTGGTGTGGCTTTAATGAACATGTGGGTAATGATGGTCTAGGATATGAGGAGGTACATGGGGGATTTGGGTATGGGATGATCAACCTTGAGGGGCAGAAGGTCCTTGATACAGCAAGAGCACATTAGCCAATACATGGTTTACGAAGAGGGAAAAACACCTAATCACTTTCCAGTCACCACAAGGGAGGTCCCAAATAGACTTTTTGATGGTTAGGAAGCAGCACAGAGCAGAGATCATAGACTGCTGGGAAACTACCTAATGAGAACTTTCAGAAGGAAAGTGGCCATAAGCTGCTTATGCTAGAATTACTGATGAAGGGGATGGTTAGGAGGCATACATCTGCCCACAAAGGTAGATGAATTCCAGCAGGAAGTTCTCAGCAAGGTTGACTGGGACTGGGATGGGTCAGCAAATGCCATGTGGGACAGGGTTGCTAGGAAGATTAGGAGATGAGGGGAGGCACTGTTAAGTAGGGGTAGAGTAGGAAGAACCTATCATGGTAGGCAGACATGGTGGTGGAATGAGGAAGTGGAAGCTGTCATCAAGCAAAAGAAGGTAGCTTTTCACAGGTTGATGGAAATAGGGGATCATGTTGCAAAGACAGACTATGTCCAGGCAAAGAAACATGCCAGGAGGACCATTGCCCTGGCTAAGTACCAGAAGTGTGATGCAATAAATGAAAAGTTGGGAACAAAGGAAGGAGAGAAAGCAGTTTGAGACTGGCCAAGACTAGGGATAGAACTAGTAATGATGTTACCAGGGCTATAACAGTGAAGGATACTAATGGTAGGGTTTTGTAATGTTAGGGTACCTTACTAATGGTAGGGTGAATACTACCAAGCCTCTTAAATACTACCACCTGTGCAGCAGTCACAGACAGCAACACAAACAATCCACAGGCAGTGGACAAGGTGAGTGAGGAGGAAATAGTCACAGCCCTTTAAAGAATGAAAGGGCATGAGGCTGTAGGCCCAGATAAGATCCCCATCAGTGTTTGGTGCACTTTGGGGACTACAGGAATAACATTGCTTGGGAAGCTTTTTAATAAGTTAGCAAATGGTGGCAGGATGCCATCTGAATGGTGAGAGCTGGATAGTTCCCCTGTTCAAGGGCAAAGGTGATGCCCAGGACTGTAGCAATTATAGAGGCATAAAACTAATTAGCCATTCTATGAAGCTGTGGGAACGTGTCATAGAATGTTGCCTGAGAGACCAAATTAGTTTCTGGGGAAACCAATTTGAGTTTATGCCTGGTAGGTCCACCATGGAACCAATCTTTATTCTACAACAGATGATAGAGAAGTATAGAGCAGCAAAGAAGGACCTCCATGCAGTATTCATTGACCTGGAGAAGGCACATGATAGTGTCCCTAGACAGGTACTATGGAGTGTGTTAAGGAAGAAAGGGGGTGGATGAAGGCCATATTAGGATAGTGCAGCATATGTATGAGGTTCCATTGCTAGGGTGAGGACAGCGTGGGGGAACACTGCAGGCTTCAAAGTGCAGGTTGGTGTGCATCAAGGGTCAGCACTTAGCCCATATCTATTCATGCTAGTAATGGATGAGCTGCTGATGAGAGTAGGGTGATGGGCCCCTCAGTGCCTGGTATTTGCAGATGACGTGGGAAACCTTGAGGGGTCCAAAGAGGATGCACAAAAGTGCCTACAAGACGTTAGGACAGCAATGGAAAGAAGGGGTCTTAACATAAACATGAAGAAGACAGAGTACCTAGCTTTCAATTTCGGTGGGCAGGGGCAAGGGGGTGAGATTCGTTGTAGCAGTGAGGGTATACCAGTGGGGCAAGAGTCTCATTACTTAGGATCAGTCTTCCAGATTCTGACGCGACCCATAGGATTAATGCTGGATGGCTGAAGTGGAGGCAGGCAAGTGGAGTCCTGTGTGACCGCCAGGTCCCAATAAAGTTAAAAGGCAAAGTTTATAGAACGGTCGTTAAGCCCGCTTTGTTGTATGGCTCAGAGTGCTGGGCGGTTAGGAAAAACCATGAAAGGAGAATGCAATGGCTGAGATGCAAATGCTGCGCTACATGACTGGGGTGTCACAAGCTGACAGAGTCAGGAATGATTATATTAGACGTAGCTTGAGGGTGGGAGACATCGCAGAAAAGATAAGGGAGAAGCGGTTGAGGTGGAATGGGCATGTGATGAGGCGGGAGGAGGAGGAACTTATTAGGTCCATTATGGGTATGCATGTGATTGGAGGCACCAGGGGTAGGGGAAGACCAAAATGGACGTGGGAGTAGGTGGTGCAGAGGGACATGGAGACGTGCGGGGGGAAGGACTTGGTGGGAGATAGGCGGGAGTGGAGGATAAGAACCCGTAGACCCGACCCTGCCACAGGCGGGAGGAGGGTTTGATGATGAAAAATAATCTGCATATTATAATCAGAATTCGGCTATTATTATTATCAATTCTGGTAGTTTTTCTACAACATATGATGCAACTTCTGCTTTGGAAGAACAAGACTGTACAGCTGACGTTAAAAAGAGCTTTTTGGGGTGATATTTCTAAAGATGAATTTGAAAATGAGGTAAGTATTGATGATGATATTGAAGTGGAAACTAGTGGAAACTAGAAATATAGTATATCGAGAAATTACTGATCCAAAATGCAACTTCTCACCCGTTTCCCGTGTGTGGCAGGGTCGGGGATCCTTCTCCCTCTGAATGGACATAAAGGTGATATATTTGACGGTGCTTTCCACATCCGGCTGCCGACCAAAGCTGGAACCCCTATGCTTATTTATCGTCGGTGTACTGTTCGTTGGTGCACTCCGCCGACGTCGGGGGCGATATCCTACACTTGGAAGCTTTGCCGTATCTACCCGTTGCTTAGTAGAGAGGGTTTTTTATGTGAAAATGCTATCGTGCACCACACAGGACAAGATGCTCTACGAATTCTTCGTTGTAGTGTTTAGTACTCCATCATCATCTCACCCTTCTCCCGCCTGAGGCAGGGTCGGGACTTCGGGTTCTAATCCTCCACTCCTGCCTGCACCCCCACCAACCCCCTCACAAAGCCCCCACCCCGCATGCCACCATGTCCCTCTGCACTACCTGCTTCCACGTCCGTTTTGGTCTTCCTCTACTTCTCGTATCTCCAATTACCTGCAGTTTAATACTAAATAGTGTGTTTTTCTTCTGGTTAATCTTATCGTCAGGTTATTGTTTTCAAAAGTTGCAGGTCCCACCGTGATCGCAATAAGAGGCTTCCACTGTATTGGAAAAATTATATATTTACGTAGAAAATTATAAAAATATATAAAAATTATGTAGTTACGTAGTGCACCTGCACTGTGACCGGTGCGCCTGCGCAAATATGCATCGATCCAAGACAAAATATCAACTTCAACTCTCAGAATGCACAGGGCTCTATGCCGTCACACAGTTCGCACACCCACCACACCGGCCCTGTCAATGGGTCACAAAACAGATTTCGTTGCTCACATTTGGAAAGCGGGAAATGAAGTCATGGGCATTGGCCGCCCTTGATGCTTTTTCTATGTCTTCTTGAGTCGCACTCTTCAATCCATATCTGATATTTTCTGCTATTGTGGTGCTGAAGAGGACAGGCTCCTGACTTACAACACTAATGTTGGTCCTTAGCCATCCAATGTTCAGCTCTTTGATATCATGACCACCTAAAGTAATCTGAAAGTGATATTTATTTACTCATTGTGTGTAGTTCCCGTTTGTCATAATTAATCCGGCAATGTACTTACAGTGCCTTTTAGTGGATTGTAAAACCTTAATATCAGTTGGATTACAGATGTCTTTCCACTTCCACTTTCCCCGACAAGAGCCATTGTCTCGCCATCACGGATTTGGAGGCAGAAGTCGTTCAGGACCTGCGAGAATGAAGTTTGGAGTACTTTATTGTCTCATTTGTTATCATACAAATGAGTTCGAATTGTTGTTCACCAGTTCACTGTACTGAAATTCTTCCTTTGTTTCTGCGATAGATTCTGCCTTCATTCACAGTTTTCAATAGGAACTGCGTCCATTGAAAATATTACTTTCATGATATAGTGAATTGTCGGTAATGAGAATTTCCAATAATGCGAACATTTATAAATAGGCTTTTAAAATGCCTACAGGTATGTTCCATATGCTGTATAGCAACTCCTAACGCTTTTACCCGCCAATGGCAGAGTCGGGTACCCATCTTGTCCCTCTGAATGGACACAAGGGCGATATATTGGACAGCGCATTTCCGCAGCCACTTTTCCGCAACCCCTATGCTTATTAAGGCCCGGTGCACACATCCGATTTTTGCTCGTGCGGGGGCCGCAGTTACATCACAGTGACGCTGCATCAATCCAAACTGAATACACACATGCGGTGAAATGTCGCCAGTACACATTTGACAACTGTTACAGAAGGCGTGCCCTTTTGCCTAAAAAATCACAAAATAATATCGATGGATGTGTGTAGGTAAATCGCGATAAGACGTGCGTGCGCCGCGCCATTATGGTTTCGTAAGGATCCGCGGGCATTTTCAGACGCAACTCCGATATATGGAACATCTGCGGCGCCGGAGGTATGTGCGCACTCCTCCATTGCAACTAATGTACCCCATGCAGTGGCGGTTTTAGGCCCGTGCAAACTGTGCAAATGCACGGGGCCTCACTTTTGCAAGTTGTAAATTTTTGGAAAGGGCCTCACACTCAATTTGCACAGGGCCTCGCGTTGCTAGAACCGCCACTGACCCCATGCCATAATGACGATGCCGTGCAAGTAAAAATCGGATGTGCGCACCAGGCCTTATCGTCAGTCTATTGTTGATTGGAGTATTCCACCGACGCAAGGGGGCGAGGTCAGACACTTGGAAATTGGAGCTGCATTGTATCAGAGAGAAATTTACTCATGAAAACCCATCATCAACGGAATCCTCTTGTTGGTTTAGATTTGAAAAAGGCAGCCTACTAAGTTTCCTTAGTACACATTCTGAAATTCAGCTATTAAGCGTTTCATGGTGTTAAATTCCAAATTAGGGACAATACCTTCAATTCAGGACGTGTTGGGTAGCTAAAGTTCACAGAATTCAGTTCCAAGTTTGGAACTACCTTCCTGGGTATTAGTCCTTCGCTTGAATTACTGTCTATTTCTGGCTTCTGAAATGCAGATATTGTATTCTCAGGCATTTTGAACGCATTATTTGTAATTTTATTACAAAACTACACACTGTATGAAGAAGATCGTGACAATTCAATGTTGGTGTCATTTTGATATATGGTAAAACCAGCAAAAACGCCCCAACAGGGAATACACCCCAGTTGTAATAGGACAGCTATCTTTGACGAGATGGTGTTAAAAGCACTATAACACAATAGATTATGTGTATGGCTCATCGTGCATGCATTTCTAGAAGAATGGTTGTCATTTGGTTTGGTGAAAATAAATCAATACTGCAGTCAGCTTTAAAAGTAGATCTCCACAATTTATTGGAATGTATCTTGTAAAAGTAAATGCTCATAAACGTACTGAGATATTTTAATTTGAACATGGTGTATGAAGTTAAGTTCCTTAATCTAAAATTGGCCAAGTTTTCAACTCTCTACCATGTCCATAAAATATGTTACGATGGTGGAGCATATTGCACCTGTTTTGGGGAAAAACGTCTAACAACATTTGGCGTAATATGCCCCACTAACATTTATGTGTTTGGTTTGCAGAAAATGGGTGAAACCTATATATTAAAATCCACTAGAGTTAGTTTCAGTCATAACGCTTTAGCACAGGGGTCTCCAACATATGGCCAGTGGCCGGATGTGGCCCGCCAGTCAGTATTTTGCTATAAATATTTTTCTTATCAAAGAAAGTATACAGTTTGTCATAACTTCTTCAAATAAAGTGGAATAGAGAATTAATTATGTATTCCATTTTAATTGAGTAAAGGTTGGAGAACCTGTATTTGATGTATGATTTACAATTTTTACAATTTGTGGAATTTTTTTTAAAAATAACACAATAAATCAGGTTATGGTCAACTAGCCTTTGAAAAAATTCCTAATCCAGCCCGCCAGTCACAAATGTTGGAGACCTATGCTTTAGCAGAAGCTTGTTAGATGGAAAGTGAAAATTTTTGTTATTAATGCCATAAGTGTTACTATTCCACTAAGTCAAAAGTTGACTGGATACAATGCAGTGAATGTTTTGGTTGGCTTATTAGGCATGCAACAGCCACAAAGACATTTGCAATGAATGTACCACATAAGAGAGGCAAAATTAATTTATATTTTGAGTTGGGGTGTTTTCCCACGCAGTACTGGGTAAAACGCCCTGTGCCCATATGTCAAAACTTTGCTTTATTTCCTAGTTGTAGTTAAATTGTATAATTTCAACTATAGGTTTTATGAACGACTAATGTCACGTTATTAAAATTATAAAATAACATTGAGTTTCACATTTCATTCTTTCTAGTTATAGTGATTGTTTTCAAAATGTGGGGCATATTACACCATTTTACCATACATACCCTGTTGATGATACCTAAAATGACGTTTGCAGAGACTGTTGCCTGTGTAAATATCTCAAAATATGGAAGGCATTCTGTAAGATATTGGAATGCAGTGCGATTGCAAAGCAGCACCTTTTGAATGGGAACCTTTTATTAGATTTCCAGTAGCATGAGTATATCGTCCAATGCCCAGTGCACACATCCGATTTTTGCTCGTGTGGGTGCTGCAGGGACGCAGGCAGCGACGTCTCAGTAATTCAATGCACATATGCGGTGAAATGTAGCCAGTACACATTTGGGAACAGTCCGGAAGTTGTACTTTTTTTGCCTACCAAATCGCAAAACTAAGAAACCACACTTACGATTTCGACAGACGTGTGCAGCACTCAATAGACCAAGTAGTACTATGCATTCGGTTGCGCGGGTGCGGCGCCATTACGGTTCAGTAGGGCAATGGTTCTCAATCTTTTTGAAGTCAAGGAACACTAAACTGACATTTTACTAGCACGGAACACTTACAATTCAACATAAACTTTCAAGCAGATTGTACACTTTCTACACTTGGTACTTACTACATCATCATCATACCCTTATCCCACCTGTGGCAGGGTCGGGTCTGCGGGTTCTAGCCCTCCACCCCATCTATTTCTCAACCAGTTCCCCGTCCACCCCACACACTGTCATATCCTTATGGACAACCTGTTCCCACGTCTGCTTCGGTCTCTCCCTGCCCTGGGTGCTACTGACCACCTTCATTCCTGGCAAGGACCTTCATACCTGGCGTGTCCATACCACCTCAGCCTATTCTCCCTCATTTTTTTTCTGCAATGTCCACCACCCATTCCTAATTCTATCATCTGTCAACATGCCCCACATGTGCCACAGCCTTCGCATCTCGGCTATTCGCATTCTATTTATGTAGCTCTTCCTCACTGCCCAGCACTCTGATCCATATAGCATAGCTGGTCTAACCACTGTGTTGTAGAATTTCTCTCTCAACTAGATTGGGATTCTCCTATCACACGGGACTCCGCTTGCCTGTCTACACTTCAGTTACCCCCTCCCTCATTGATTCTGCAGGTCACATCAGAGTATTTCTCCATTGCTTTATTTGTGCATTAAATTTTTTTGTGGAACATGAAGTTGTTTCATGGAACACCAGTGTTCCGCGTAAAATGCTTTGAGAACCACTGCGATAGGGATCTGCAGGCATTTTCAGATGCAACTCCGATTTGCGAAGCCGGAAGTATGTGTGCACTCCCCCATTGCAATTAATGTATCCCATGCTGTAATTATGATGCCGCAGCGGCGCCGCATGAGTAAAAATCGGATGTGTGCATGGGGCCTTAATGTGATCTACTTACTGTAACTATGGTGAACACGCTGTTATCGTTATCAGAGTATCCTTGGCTCCTGTCATATATTAATTTTGCACTAAACCAAAACGCAAGACCGTTGCTGGCAAAGAGAATGAAACTATTAAATGCACTTCCTCCAGCCCTCAGGAGAGTGTACTTTACTCCTATATTTATGGAGTTCTTCAGTCTTCTGTCAAATCTACTTAACATAGAAACTAATTGTGATCTCATGCTAAGATATACACTGGCTTCAGGATTCTTGTTTTTTCTTTCACCTGTCGACTTCATTCGATTGACCGCCAAAGGCCTGCACTGTACGCAAGGCCCCTATTGCTTCTACTGCAATCGCAGTGGCAGCGACGTGGGCATCCCGTTTGGTTACCATCAAATTTTTCTGTAGAAGCTTGACGGTGATTAGGGATAAGAATGATACTGAAGAAAACGCGAGAAGCACAAGTGTCAACTGCCATCCCATTACGAGGCAGGTGATGATATTAAATGTGAACGATCCTAGGAAGTGAATGGAAACTCCAAATTTTTCTCCAATTGCTGCTTCAAGATTGCTGGTGTTTCTGCAAACGTGAATAATTCAAAATTGAACCGCTTGCAGTCTGGAATATGCCTGTGCATATGCCTATGAATATTATTGTGCAATAGATCAGACACCATGCATTAATTTACCTGCCAAAATTTGTATTTTGATTTTATAGGGGAGGCCTACCTGGAACATCAAAATCTAACCTAAGAAGACGCCTACCCACTTGTTCTCCCTGTGCTTGGAGACCCATACCCCTGGGTAAAGCATATCCTTGTGGTTGAGAGGTCACATCCCCCACGATGTCTCGGAGCCGCCCAGAGCTAACGGGACGTGTTCAACAGGTCGGGGGGGGGGGGTGCGACCTCTATTCTCAAATACACCAGTTTGGCCATGGCCTCCAGTGGAAAACGGGCAGTTTGGCAGGTACCTGGTCTGATCAGTCAGCCAATGGGGTCACGTCTCCACCCTTAGGGTTAGTTTTGGACATGTCATGATCATTCCTCGATGCCTATTGGTCCTGGTACTCAAGGGTCAGGGCTGTCTGACCGTTATCTGTCTGAACAACCCTGGCCACCCTTGTTGGGCTCCATGGTGGTGGGGACTGCTGACGGGAAACTTAAAATTTCCACCCTTATGATGAAAAATTTCTAAAACACTGTAGGAATTAGGCTGAGCACACTCATAATTCAGAACGTGCTTTTCATTCTAAAATTTTGTATTTCAAAGCGCTCATGTTTTCATTCTATGCTGATGCCTTTCTCTATGTTTGAATTTCAAATTTTGAATTTGTAGAATAGGTCCGTTTTTGAGTTTTAAAAGAAAGAATAAAGGCTCCCTCACACCAACGCGAAACATCGCAGTCGCAGCGGATCTTTCGTGGCGAACTATTCGCATCAAAACGCTACCCATGACGAGCAATGGTCATGTGTACACCGCAGCGAATGTATCGCGCCCGCGGTTGCGAAAGTGAAGCGAATTATTTAAATTATTTACAATCGCTGCATGGCATGGCTTCAGTCGTCATCGTTGTTCGAATTTTGATAGAACAAGAAATTCCGCCGCGACTGCGATTGTTTCGCGTTGGTGTGAGGGAGCCTTAAAAGAGAAAAACAGTCTTCCTCTGCATCTGATGTATGATGGTCGTCCCTCAAAACGCGCTCAGCTTTTGAAACTTATTTTAAATATTTTAAATCTCAATTATGCAAATTTTGTTACATCAGTTACTAAATAGGTAGTTCATTGTTAAGTTACAACGAATTTATTTATTTCATCGTTGAAAGACATTAGAATTAATTATAAATCCTGATAAACAACTTGAACATGCACAACTAACTTGAGATAGACACAAATTCTGTCTAAGAAGCAGCCTTACACCACAACACAAAAACCGACCAAATTATGCTGCAGGGTATTGAAACGCCAGATATTAAGGGCCGTCAGGGGAGGGGGCTACCGGGCGATAATCGGTCATCATCACACGACCACAATGTCACGGGTTTAGTGCTTGTTGCATCCACAAATCACACGTGGGTGACAAAAGTATCTTCTTAAAGCACAAAGTTACCTGTATTTTTCTAACCAGCCTGGATGGGGCTGGCGTGTTGAGTGTGTGCACAGAATGACAGCACAGGGCCCCGTGCATTCAGATTAATCAACCAATTTATAGAAGGAACTCACTTCATTACTTTGCATGGGAACTTGCAAATTATAGCACGTACCCTAACCAGCAATTTCGAAAATTTTAATTTTTATCAATGAATAAGATCATTATTAAGTTAAAAAGTTAAAGAAATTTGGCTCTCAAAAGAAATCCCAATCATTGCATTGTTGATATTTGGCTCTTTTCACTGATGAGTTTGCCAACTATTGGTCTAGAAGAATGGACTGCTAACTGTTCAATAAGTTAGGGGACCCCGATTTTTGCCATGCCCCAGGTGCTAGCAACCCACACTATGCGACTGGTTGGGGACTTTAATGGCCACACAGTCAAGGATAGTTAGGGATATGGGGAGGTTGATGGGGATGGAGGTATGAAACAGTTAGCGTAGAAGGGCAGCAAAATCTTGTCACAGCAAAAGCACATGGTATTGCATTGTCAAATATGTGGTGTAGGAAGAGGTACATGCACCCAATCACTTTCCAGTCATTGCAAGGAAGGTCACATATCGATTTCTCTGTGGTTAGAGGGCAGCATAGAGCAGAGGTTTGTGACTGCTGGGCACTTCCCAGTGAAAATTTTCAAAATCAATGTGGCCATACGAAATCCTGATGAAAGTGGCAGACAAGGGACATTCTTAGAAAGGGAAGCAGGTCATCAGATGGTGGAAATTGCCCACCAAAATGTAGGAATTTCCAGAAGTGGGGCACAAACAGGTACACTGGGATAAGGAAATGATAGGTGATGGCATGTGGGACAGGGTTGCCAGAAAATGTAGAAAAGGCATCTTAGTCCAGGCTGAAGTAAAAGGTACTTTCCAGGAAAGATGGACATGAGGGTTTAATGATGAGGTAGAAGCAGCCACCAAGCAACAGAAGGCTGCTTTCCCCATACGGATGGCAATAGGAAGCCAGGAATCTAAAATACAGTATAGGTAGGCCAAGACCACAGCTAGGAGGATCATTGTGCTGGCAAACATCAAAAGTTTGAGGCCCTCTATGATCAATAGAGTAGAATTTACCACTAGGCAAAGAAGGCTGAAGCTTACTGCCTTAACATTTAGTAGGCTTCAAAATTTCAGATAATTTGTTTGTTTTATATTTCCCTAAAACCTGTTATTGGAAAGTTGATTTATACATTAATTTTAGTGTGAGCTGCATTCTTTTTGCAATCATTACAATAGGGGCGATAATTGAGAAGACCCTCATCATTGAAATAACTTAAGGTCTCTCAATATCTAAATCCATCAATGATGATCAGCTGCAGACTATGGAAGGGGAGAGAGAAGTTTTTAAATAGAGTTGTGCAACGAGTCTCAAAAAAAGCAATCATGTTCGGGCTCGCTCACTCACGGTGTAACAAACGAGCGAATTAGCATAGTGTTTTAAAAGTAAACAAGCTGAGAGTGAGACTCGGCTATATCACCCTTGTGCCAATTGAAAGGGACAAGATGGGTACCCCCCTGCCATAAGCAGGAAGAGGATTAGGAGTTACTTGCTTTATTGTAAAGTAAATAGCCATTAAGTACAATGGGCAAAACACAAACCACATTTGGATCTTCTATGTTCAAGTTACATTACATTCTATTAGGATCCTATTCCTTTGCTTTAGTGGACCCAATAAAAATTAAAGGCATTACAATTAAGTTGTCTTTATAGATTGAATTAATTTACAATTGTCATTTTTTTCTCATCCCTTTATAAGGGTTCCTGGGGATTTTAATTCATATGTTTAATTTAGTCATACTTTTATAATTATTTTTTTGTTTTTCTCAACAAATTCAATACATTTATTTTATATTATGCATAAGTCTATTTTTAATCTGGCCATGGCTAGATATAGGGCCGATATACTCCAAGGCTAGATATACTCCAAGCCATAAAAGTGAAGGATAGCAAAGGTAGGGTCCTAATTCCCCATCTGAGGTAAAGAGGAGGTGGGAAGAGAATTTCCCAAACCTCTTGAATGCTGTGAGGGGAGAGGACGACATTGACACACATCATACATCTGTAGGGGTGGTGGATAGCTTAACAGAGGGGGAAATAGTCAGGGCCCTTAGGAAGGTGAAAGGTCGAAAAGCTGTAGACCCAGACAGAATCCCCATTGAAGTGTGGCATAGTCTAGGAATTACAGGAATCAGGTGGCCTGGGAAACTTTTCAGTAAGATATCTATGGGAGATAGAATGCCATCTGCATGGCACGAGAGTTGGATAGTATCACTCTTCAAGGGCAAACGGGATGTCCAAGATTGCAGTAACCAAAGAGGTATTAAACTAATGAGTCACTCCATGAAGCTCTGGGAGAGTAATAGAACGTTGCTTTTGCGGTAGAACATGGAAATCAGGTTGGATTTAAGCTTGGTAGGTTCACAATACAACCAATCTTCATTCTGAGGCAGATGATACGAAAGCATAGGGCAGCGGAGAAAGATCTCCATGCCATCTTTATCGACTTGGAGAAGGCTTCACAGCAGTGTTTCATGGCAGGAAGTTTGGGAGGTATTATGAAATGGGGGATAGAGTAAGGGTTTATTTGAATAGTTCAGAATATGAATGGTAGTGCTATAGCGAGGGTTAGGATACCTTGGGGAAATACTGGGGGCTTCCCAGTGAGCGTTGGGGTGCACCATGGTTCAACACTTAAGTCCACACCTTTTCATTCTGGTTATGGGAGAGCAGCTGATGGGAGTTGGAGAATGGACCCCTGAATGCATGACATTTCCCAACGATATTAGAGGAGCGATAGAAAAGGTAGCGCTAAAGATAAAGAAAACATTTAGCTTCCAATTGGAAAGGACTGGAAAACAACGGTGACGTAGGCCTACTTCCTAGGGGCAAAAGGTGCAAGAGGTAAAGTACTTAGGATCAACATTCCAAACAAACTGGGAGATGGATTCAGATCTCACCCATAGAATCAATGGGGGATGGTTGAAATGGAGACAGGCAAGTGGAGTGTTGTGTGATAGAAGGGTCCTAATCAAGTTTAAAGGGGAGTTTTATAGAGCAGTGGTTAGGTTAGCTATTCTATATGGATCACAGTGTTGGGCAGTGAAGAAGAGCCACATCAATAGAATGCAAGTTGTCATGATGCGAATGCTGCAGTACATGAGTGGCGTGTTGAGAGATGATAGAATTAGGAATGAGTATATTAGAGGTGACCAGGGGGTAGTGGACAGGCGGAGGACGTGGAATAGGTTGAGGTGGTGACATGTAATGAGAAGAGGGATGGAGAAGCTCGTTAGATCCATTTCAGAAATGCAGCTGGCGAAAAGCATCCGGGCTAGGGGGAGGCTGAAGCAGACGTGGGAGCAGATTGTCTGCAAGGACATGATAGTGCATGGAGATGTGCACGGAGACCTGGGGAGTGAGGGCTTGAACGGGAGTGGAGGACTAGAACCCGCAGACACGACCCTGTTGCAGGTGGAATCAAGGTATGATGCTGATGTTGATGTTTATCTTGTTTGAAGAAGTGTTGTTAAAAATTTGAACTCACTGTATAGCCCAAATTGGAAATTCTTCTCCTTCCTTCGTATCAAACCAACTAATGTCCTGTCTAAGAATCGATTGGAAGAGTTGACTTCTGATTCGATGGACCTGGCGTTCCTTGCTGATATTCAGACTTACTAACATAATATAATAAAGTGTCATTTGAACAGTCGCTGTGATGACCGTTCGAATAATAAAGAGATGATTTTGAAATTCAAGATTGGTATTTCTTGTGGAGTCGTTCATCTCAGTTGTAGTCCTAAAATGAGATATTGATAGGTGTCGTCCAAATCGAGTATGTCACTTGCTGAATGGAATATTAGGTGAATACTTTACCATTCATTGTTGCATATGTGAATTGACAGGTTTTGACATATGGTGATGTTAAATCCCTCCTTTTCAAGTGGTGAACCAAATTGTACTAGGGCCTTTGTGAGTTTACCATATATAACATACATCACAGGTAAACACATGGCCGATGTCAAGGCACAGAATATACCAATGGTCATCAGAAATTGTTCAACACAATCGAAAAGGATTAACTGTATCAGAGAACTGAATGTAAGCACAATGGCATCTTGTAGGGCACAGCTGTCGGTTTATGCCTTTACCTGTCGAATGAATCGAAATGTTGACATCGTTGTTCTTTTTTCATCATGGACTGCCATTTTGGACCGGTCTTGAATCTAAAAGGATATTGACGTCACTTAAAACTAGATCTCATAGCTGTAAACCGTTCAGCAATGAGATCTGGTTTTAAGTGACGTGAATCGTCTGTAACCTGGAATTCGCAAAATTTTAAAGATCCCTTTTGGTGGGGATTATATTCTCTGTGATTGGCTATTAAAAGTTCTGCGGATCCCTTTTTATGTTTAGGATAATGTTGGGTTAAGATTCCTTATGGTCAGTGCCGGGCACCGGCAAAGTTCAGAAACCCAGAGAGCCCGGAAGATGTGTAATAAAGAGGTACAGGAGCTATATTGTGATTAAAATCTTTGAATACCATTTAGTATATAAAAACATGGGTTCTCAAAGTCTGTGTGCACCATCCGCAACTCCCTCACTCATTGCACGGGCCATAATGTGAAATACTCGACATATATAATGGGCTCAGAATATCCTAGGTACCTCTCTGGGGTCACCATACGAAGTGCTTATCCTGCTTATCCTAAGAAAGCTACATTTGTGCAGGTGTAATGGCAATTACGCCCACTTTATGCTCCCGGTATACATTTGTTTAGGTCATGTTGCAATTCTGTGCAGGAGATAACCCTTCATCCACCACCCTTGCAATGCAGGTGTCACCTGCAGGTAGCCCTATATCATTAACATAAATGCCCTATATCATGTCAAGTCCTATATAATTAACATAATTTATAAAGAGTATGATATCTGATGTATGATGTCCATTTGCAATTAATGTTTTAATGGAACTGCAGCCCTATGAATTACCAGAGAACCTGACGTCCTAGGGCAAATGGAGAACAGATAAATAATCAGCATAGCTTATCCAATAAACCTAGCACTAAGTGAGAAATGTATTTTTTCCAAAGTAGAAATTTGTTGTTCAGTGTTATTAGAGGAACATAGACAAATATTGAATACGGTAGTCGTTAAATATGGAATACCCGTATACTTCGTTTGGTAGGTGCCAAATTTGCAAACCTTGTCACAGCTTTCAGTTTGTAACCATTGGTAGTGGTAGTGCTTCTGTTGTGGTAAGTTGTGTCTGTATTCAGAGGAAGAAACCCCCGTTTATGGTTATTTACAAATTCTTTAAGGCATGCGTTTCAATACTAATGCTGTAATATCTCAATTAGAGTCCGCATCCGTGTATAGTCCGCCTTAGCGGGGGTATGTTTCATATACTGACAACACGACTTTACACAGTATGCTCTTATTTATGTGATACTGCAATATAAAAATCTTTTACATTTCAATTTCATCATCAGAGGAATCTGACATTTCATGGTCAAATTCATTAGACCACCATTGTCCCTTCAAGTTACGTTACTGGCTACAATAGGAATTTTAAATTGCAGGCTATGCATGAGTGAAGACTATACAGGGTGTATTTTTTAAAGTAACCAATGCCTTTTTTTTTACAAAATGTATCAGATTTCATATAAAATGGTTAGAAAAAAGTTATAGTTGATGGAGGGGGACATTCCCTTCCTAAAACTATTCCAAAATTTTGGCAGTAATATTTTTCAGGACAAAGCAAAGTTCCATTTTTTTTAATAGATAGGGGTAGTCTTAACTATCACATTCATAGCTCTAAAATATGTGCTGAGCTGCATATCAGGGACAAAATCCAACTAGATAACTTGGAGCAGTTAAGAGCAACAATTTGCTGAGCTCCAACAGGTATAGGAACATGCTATATCAAAATTTCACATTTTGTAGAGCTATTCAATGTGATAGTTAAAACTACCCCTATCTATTGAAAAGAATGTAACTTTGCATTGTCCTGAAAAAAAACTACTGCCAAAATTTCAGAACTGTTTTAGGAAGTGAATGTCCCCCTCCATCAACTGTAACTTTTCCTAACCATTTTATCCCATATCTCATAGATTTTTAAAAAAGGCATTGGTTACTTTAAAAAATGTATCTCCCGCAATTTAAAATTCCTACTGTCACCAGTAACGTCACTTGTAGCGACAATGGGGTCTAATGATTTTGAACATGAAATGTCAGATTCCTTTGACGATGAAATTGAAATGTCAGATTCCTTTGACGATGAAATTGAAATGTCAGATTCCTCTGAGAATGAAAATGAAATGTAAAAGATTTTTATATTGCAGTATCATATAAATAAGATTGTAGTGTGTAAAGTCGTGTTGTTCAGTGCAATAAAATGTTCAGAATATGAGTAGCAGTTTTCATTGAGAACCCTTGGTTTCATTTATAGTCTGCCTTCAGTTATTGTCCACACTAAATGAACCTGTGTTCTGCATGTAGTCTGTGGACTCAAGGGGAGACTTTATGGTATTTAAGTTCTACTTGCAACAAATTATGATTTTGCATTATGGTTTGAAATACATTCATTATAAGGTTTTAAATAACTGAAGTTAAGATTGCCAGTAAGACAAATATGGAATAGAGATGTGCAGATAAAATATGGAATAGTATAATGTTCCAATGAGGAATAGTATGATATTACAAAAGACAAAATAATAATAGTTTCAAATTTAATAACATTAAAACTTATCCTCGAATTTCATTTCTTTTTCACATAGCATGAGGTATTCCATATTCGTCACCAATTTAAAAAGATGTGTTCATTTCTCAATTTTTTATAATTTTTAATTTCTCGTAAAATGAATACTTGTTTTTCAGAAAAACGTCACACTAATCTAAACTATGTTGTTCCATTTCAATTATGTTCAATGTTACAATTTACTTTCATTTCTTGTAAAATGAAAATTAAGAAATATTAAATGGTATTCCATGTTTGTTTAGTTTCCACTACCTTTTTCATTTTGAAATTAGGTTCAGTTCAGTTGGGGTAGGTTAGCTTAACTTGGGTTACGTAGTTATTGCTTTTAGGTAGATACTTTGGATTCTGGGATCTTCATATTGCTCAATCCGGTGGTTGTAAATAAGAAGCACATTATTTTCGTATTACATTTTAAGCTGGGCATGCAAGCCACAATATCCCAAAATTAACACTACAACGACAACTTGGTTATTATTTAATTCAGCATTTCCCAACCTGTGGTATGCGAGTTGCTGGTTGGTGGCATGTGAAAAATAATCAATAATGGCAGACATAAAAATAAGAAAAAATTAAATCATGAAAATTTAATAGAAACGTTTTTTCCTATAATTCATAAAAATATTTTAATTAATAATATTATACAGTAAAGTTGTTAATATGTATAGTCAATGTTTTTTATGAATGGGGGGGTATTTTTTGTGGAGCATCCCATTTTGAGTTCTCGAAAATATGGTCACCCTAAAACTTTATAATGCAAATAAAATTATACTATTCTTGACTGGTATGGCCAATAGTGGAGTACTTGATCTGGAGAACGCGTATGATAGCATCCCCAGACAGGTACTATGGAGTGTTTTAAGGGAGAAAAGGGTTAATGAAGGTCACATTAGGATAGTGCAGGATATGTATGAGGTTTCCATTGCTAGGGTGAGGACAGCATGGGGAAACACTGCATGCTTCAAGGTGCAGGTTGGTGTGCATCAAGGGTCAGCACTTAGCCCATATCTATTCTCTCAAGCAATGGATGAGCTGCTGACGGTATAGGGGAATGGGCCCTTCAATGCCTGGTATTCGCTGATGATGTGGGAAAGCTTGAGGGATCCAAGAGGATGCACAAAAGGGCCTACAAGACATTAAGACAGCTATGGAAAGAGGGGGCCTTAAAGTAAACATGAAGAAACCGGAGTACCTAGCTTTTAATTTTAGCAGCCAGGGGCAAGGGGGTGAGATCCATTGCAGCAGTGAGAGTATATGACGTCACCCATAGGATTTAATGCCAGATGTCAGAAGTGGAGTCCTGTGTAACCGCCTGGTCCCATTAAAGTTAAAAGGCAAAGTTTATGGAACGGTCATTAGGCCTGCTTTGCGTTATGGCTCAGTGTTGAGCAGTTGGAAAGAACCATGAAAGGAGAATGCAAATGGCTGAGATGTGAACGCTGCACAGCATGACTGGGGTGTCATGAGCCGACAGAGTCCACAATGATTATGTTAGAAGTAGCTTTGGGGTGGGTGACATCATGGAAAAGATGAGGGAGAAGTGGTTGAGGTGGTATTGGCATGCAATGAGGAGAGAGGAGGAGGAGCTTATTAGGTCCATTATGGGTATGCTGGTGATTGGGGGCACCAGGGGTATGGGAAGACTAAAAGGGACATGGGAGCAGGTGGTGCTGAGGGACATGGAGACATGCGGGGTGGAGAGGGACTTGGTGGGGTATAGGTGGGAGTGGAGGAGAAGAACCCACAGACCCGACTCTGCCACAGGCAGGAAGAGGGTATGATGATGATGATGACGGCCAATAATGGAGCGCTGTAGTCCAATTTGGTTTCCCTTTAGGCAGGGGAATTCTTGGGAAATTGAAATGATACAATGGAGGGCTACAAGAATTGTGCTGCATCTCTTTTCTCATAGATTGAGTGTCTCAGACATGATCACGGAATTAGGGTGGGACTCACTACATAAGAGGTGGGTATCTGACAGCATTAAGCTTTACCATAGACTGCTAAAATTAAGATATTGGGTATGCCAGGGGCCGGATCACGTCAATTTGGTGCATGACAATTTGGCGTATGGTAATTTGGCATAGTTAATTTGGTGTATCACAATTTGGCATACATACACATTCGGCATAGTCAATTTGGCGTACATACACATTTGGCATACATAAAATTTGGCGTACATACAAATTTGGTGTACAACAATTTGGCATACATACCAATCTCTTGGGTGCACACATTTGTTCAAAACTGCAACTGTCATAACCAGTGGCAGTTACAGGATTTCCGTTGGGGGGGATGTTCACCAAAACCTCACATATTATGCAGATATAAGTTTATATGTGCATGGGGGTTTGCAACCCCAAAAACCTCATCCTAGATCCATGCATGGTCATAAGTCATTGCAACAGTCCCGTATAACACAGTTGGGTTTGTTTGTTTGTGTTTTAGGGCCCATCGACTTCAAAGGTCATTAGGGCCCTATAACACAGTTATGGTAGGCATTCATTGTTCTATTACCTTGCCGTGACTGTTGTTATGACTGTAGAAATATGTTGTTATGACCGTTGCAATTTTGAACAAACTTGGCAACTGAAGAGATCAGTATGTATGCCAAATTTGTATGTATGCCAAATTGTCATAGGCCAAATTTGTATGTCAAATTGACTATGCCAAATTGCCATTCGCCAAATTGACGTAGACCAACCAGGGGCAGCTTATCCCTGGTAGACTATAGGGTAGAAAGGATCATCCTTTCAAACTGAAGGAGGTTGGGGCATGAACAGGCTCATATTACTGGTTTTTCTTCCAAGGGTCATTCAACAATGGAATTCTCTCAGAGGGGATAATGTAAGTTTCTTCAAGAAGGTGCCATTATAGTGGGTATGCAACGCCATATTTATTCTAGTAAATTCTAATTCTAATTTAATACACTGCAAGCAGCCTTTTTTGGCCAATATGGCAGTGGAGAAATTAACTCTCAATCCTACTTATGATAGCATAATACTCCTAAAACCCTAAGCTATAATTCAGAAGCCTCCCCTAATAAATACTAGCTATGGTTGGTTTTCCTTGGATGAAGCCCTCCACCTTATCCTCACCAAGGCTATTCCATTGTCGAATGACTCTTGGCAAAAATGACCAGTAGTATGAGTATGGCGCGCCATTTAATTTTTTCAAAGGCTTTTTTGTTGCACCGTTTATTGGAGGGCACTGCTTATTATTTTTTTCAATTTATAAATGGAAACTTTTTAGCCAGACAAGTTGATTCGATTAATTTTGATTTTTGCTGACATCACTCTCAAGCTAAATTTATTGGCAAAATGAAATTGAGAAAAATAATCAACGGCTCATTTAAACTTTAAATCCTTACCCCGAGATTCAGATAACTGTAGAGGTTTGCCACAGGACGATTACCATCATTCTCAACAGCAAAAATTCCCAACAATTTAAATGCTAAAGAATACTTTTTATTTGAAACTTTTCTTTCAACAATATCTGCACTAAAGCTTAGTTTACATGAGCAAACAACTTGCACAAGTACTTCCAATGGTAACTTGTGTAAGCATTTACATGAGTAGTAAAAAAGGGGGCAAGTAGTGTCTGAAAACCTGGAGAGCATTTGCCAGCAAGTTATTGCACTGATGTTTACACCATATAGTGGATAGTGTGACTGCTTGCTTGCAAAGCTCAGAAACAGAAAAAAATATCATTGTACACAATTTGAACAATTTTAATGTGGTGGTTAAAGCAAATGAATTTTTTGCTCTTTATGCACTGCATATGGCTTTTACTGCACCTCGTATGGCCATTTAAACTTTACACAGTTGCTACACATGGGGAGAGGAGTACCCCATCCATCCTTATTCGCATAATGAAAAGCAATGTGTGACTTAATAGAAAGTTCAACCTATCATGTGAAAATACTGTGAATTGCATTGTGCCAGGGTCACCCACAGAACAGAAGAGGAAGGAAAACCCTGGGGTACACCAGTACATCTGTTAAGGCATGAGCCTGATTCCTTATTGCAGTATAGTTGTGCAATAGGTCAGACACCATGCAATATTAAAACTGACAAAGCATTAATTTACCTGCCAAAATTTATATTTTGTTTGTAAAATGTGGTGTTGGAACAGTGGGGTAGGCTGGCATCCCCCCCACAAACAACCAGCCAATACTCCTGCAGGTTCCAGACGCCTGACTGGGGTGTTCCCAGTCATAGCATGTTCAATGGACCCACGAACCCAACCCTGCCACAGGCTAGATAAGGGTGTGATGATGATGATGAGCATACCAGCACCCCTGTGAAGCATTAAAGGGTTAATCATTAAAAAAATTCAAGTTAACTTGCATGATCACTTCCAGACAATTTCCTGTTTATAATTTTTTAACCTGAAAAGTGCACTGGTTATTGGAGGGTGCCATTTATTAGAGGGCACTGTTAATTAGAATAATTATGGTATTTGGCTGAATAGGTTTCTCGGGGGTGCAATGGGTTATAAATTAGGAATGAGTCATTCTCTCCACTGCGAATTTGGCCTATCAGGGATGCTTGCAGTGTATTCAATTAGAATTATAAAATAACACACTCACAATAACATACATTTCATGAAATACAATCATTTTTATGAAGTGGTACAATTTAGTGTGATGTACAGTAAAACTCCAATTATCTGAATCAATAGGAACCGGACCCCATTCGGATAATCAAAAATTTGGATAATTGGATTTTTTCTGAAAAAAGGGTCTAAATTGGAGAAAATGGGAGAAAAAACTTATTTTTAAATAAAAAGAGCTTTTAATTAATTAAATGAAAAGACAACACTTTTACATATTAAGCGCACTTAAAAGGGCTGTACATTAGTACAGTATGTACGTGTACCATACTGTAAATGAAAGTCATTGCTTGCTGAACATCTCGGTCAAAGTAAGCTGTTTGACTGTCAGAATCCGTTTTCAGGCAGCCGAGTTGCGCATTGTTTTGAAAATTGCAGTACGTTTCCTCATATTTTTTTTTCTGAAATTCTGAAAGCGATTCGGATAATAGGAGTTCGGAAAATTGGAGTTCTACTGTACTACCAAGTGGTATGTGAGCCAAGAAGGTTGGGAAATGCTGATTTAATTGATTGACATGTTCCTTCTTATATCTTTTAATCCCCTCCTTTAGCATGTAATGTTAGCTCAGTTTGATTTTGAAGCATTCTGAATCAATATTAAAAGCAGTGAAACAGTGCCCTTTGGATCCCTCACACCCCATATTTCAATACATTTTTAGCAATAAATCTTATAATTCCATAAAGGAAGTTATGACCCTCTATCATTTTTCAGCATTTTTCATATCAACTGACCTTTATATTTACCTTTTTGTGTTATAAAGAGCCTACATATAACTTAAAAGTGGGGTGTACACTTGGCATTTTTGGCCCTTTTCACGTGTAGCATAAGACTTGTCATCATACATGTGACGACAAAATGACATAGGGGCAGCAGTGCTTGCTCCACCCCATGCCATTGAGAATAGGGAGTTAGTGGTGAACGTCAATGAAGACAATACAGAGGCAGAAATATGATACGAGGTCAAATGAGGCAACTGTGTATGCTCACGAAAAGCAGACCAGCAATTGAGCTTCTGCATTTGCCTTATGTATCTGCACTAAAGCCTCTGCCTCTGTATCACCTTCGCCAACGTCACCACTAACTCTCTATTGAACGCTGTTATGCTTACACTGAAAACCCCTTCCTATTGTGCATGACAAATTATTGGTCTAAGGGCACAATTGTTGCAGTTAATTATCAGCAACTATATGTTAGAAAATAAAACAGCCTTTTTTTTTTACTTTAAAAATCGATTTTCTTATTTTATTATGTTATGTTGTAAATCAGTAGATTTACAGTCCAAGTTGCTAGAATGCAACCCATGCATGCACAATTTTCAGGCATAAATGCTTCAAAATCAAAAAGTTTTGATTTTGGAAACACTTGAGAACTGCTTATGCTCCCAAGTAGCACACAGACTGCTCATTGTGCACCAGCAAGTATGCCGGCTGCAAAATGATGACATCACAGGTCTTTGAGCATGAGAATATGCATGTAAATAAACGTCAAGTGTCAAGACCACCTAGAAAACAAGGCCTGTGCACTTTGATACCATGTCATTCAAAGAAGGCTTAGAAGGCAAATGCTTCAATATGTGGTGCTTGAAATTTCTACTGCAATTAGAAATTAATTTAATTGAAGGTTAATATTTTACTGATAATGCCAAATAACTGTTGCATTCCTGAATGCACTGAGGACTATGATAATGGTTGTAAAGTGCATATATTCAACTTTCTCAAAAATTCTAAGAAAACAATGGATTAAAGCTGTCACATGGAAGGAGTTTATTCCAACACGCAATACAAAGGTAACAAAAATATTGCCATACCCTGATTATAGTTTTTTGCATGTTAAGCACATTTCAATAATTAATGTGGTACCTAAAAGCCTTACTAATAACTTAGCAGACAGACTATTTTGGAGATGGATGGTAACAAGAATTTTATCAATGATTATTTTTTCCTACAACAGTAGTGTGTCTATGAATTTAAGACTTATAGTAAAAGCATTGTAATACATTTTATACTAGTTTGCAGTTTTTGCACTCCAGTTATCCCAGCATCATTTTATGGTATAACCCCCTTCTAAACTCTAACATTTCTTGTAGGTTTGTGAATTGCATTTTAATTTCCAATTTACATTTTAATTTCTCCTTTAGAATATCTAATGCAAAAGTATTCAGAAGTACCTACACAGTTCCCAAACTGCCCAATTTAACTTATCAAAATAAGTGAATTGAGAAGAAACAGCTCAGAAGAGAGAAGATTTTAACATCCACAAATATCTATTGTAAATTGAGAAATGTTTCTATTTGTGATAACAAAGTAAAGCGGAAATTGAAAATGTTTGCAAAATAAAGCATTACATATTAATATGTTTTGAATTGTTTCATAGTTTGCATATACTGTAGCTTAATTCATAGGTAAGTTGAAGTGTAATTGGAAAAGCGCTTTGGAAAGTTAGCCTTCTTCTGATGACGTCACATGTGAGCATGCAGGCTATTCTTAAGGCTATTCAGAATTGGGATTCTTAAAGCTATTCAGAATTGGAATTCAGAATTCTTAAGGCTATTCAGAATTGGGATATTTCTACAAAATAACTGTGCCTTTAAAAATTTCTCTACAAATGGATAATGTACATTATGGTAATGTCACATCGTCATTCTAGTGCTGGTGTCAATAGTTCATGAACCAGTTGAGTTACCTATGGTAGGAGGATGATTTGAATTTCCCAAAGGAAGCATGGGGTTAAGAAGTGTAAGCAACTACTGTGTGAAAAAAGAAAATCATTATGAGCTGTATTGGGCATACCAGTTCTCGTCTCATCACTGAAGTAAAGCAACGCAAACCCCGCTAGTACTAACATGGGTGGCCGCATGTGAAAACTGGGTACCACTAATACCCAAAAATCGTCGCATTAGTCTAGTGTCTGTGCAGTCTCTGCATTAGAACTACATAGAGGACAGGGCTCTAATACCTGGTAGTTGAAGGGCCCTAAAACACCAATGAAACAAAGCCAAAAACATTGTGATAGAAATGCTTGTAGAGCATGAGCTCAGTGCCTTCATCTTACCATAGGTGGAAAAAAGTATAATATCATCGAAAATTACATTCGTGGTCTCAGACTTTCATTCTGTCAGTGAAATATTGAGAAAGTATTTCAAATCACAGCTCGTCATTATGAATTTAACCTAATGATTTTTCTTCATATCATGTGTTTGATTAGCCATCTCTACTTACCAACTGCCTTTTTCATTCAAATGATGGTTGATCTCAGGTTCTTTGTCTGTGTTACCACTGATTTTTAAACAAACTATGCTAATGTCTTCTACTTATACTTTCCGTTGTAATCCTTCATTGGGCGGAATTTGGTACATTTCCAATTTAAATGTTTGTAAGCTGGCGACTTAATGCTCTGTTGGTTATAATATTGCATGGTGTCTGGCCTATTGCACAATAACTATAATGCAACAGGAGTAAGGCTCATGCCCTATGCGGGATATAGGGACTGCATAACAAAAATCCAGTATTGCAGGTTAATGCCTAGGTAAACAACATGACGGTGTCTACCAACTGGAGTGGATTGGATTGGATGCAAAGAATAGTACAGGAAAAAGTTAAGGAATGGGGGCTGGGGCAGTGGCGTCAGAGCATGGAGGGAGGGGGCACCAAAGAAAACGCTGAGGGCGTTGGGGAAAACATTAATATACAGAGGGAGGCAATTTATGACAATATGTGGGAAAGCTCACTTCTGTTTTGGTCAATAGCTGGGTCACTGGAGATGAAACAGATGATGGCAACGATCCCAGGCAGAGAGGAGGGCTGTGGATTGCGTGGGGATCAAGTGGAGGATGTCAGGCATGCTCAATGCTGGACCACTGAAAGATGGGGTGGGGAATCCCCACATTGGAAGAGATCCTGGTGGAGAAGCTGGAATGAGAGTGATAGGGAAACGTATTGCTGGGGTGCTAGTGGAGATCTAGACATATCGGTTTAGCATGAAATGCCTCATAAGCAAGGTATCACTCATAAAGGATTATATATTCATATATTCCAAATTGAAAGAAGTTTCTTAGCTGGCAGCATTCTCCTTTTAGGCAATAATAATAAACAATTAAATTTCAGAATTGGTGCTGTTTGGCAATTGCCTCACTATTCATTGTACGTCTATTTCTAATTGCCCTATTGTTTTCTGTTCAGCTTTAAGCTTGATTGCCCGTGAAATGAGTGCAATTCTTTAGTTTTCTTAATTAGTGGTTGTGTATATCACGTTTCATACCGTAATTATTCTAATAAACGGCGCCCTCCAATAAGCGGCGCACCTTTCAGCTGAAAAAAATAATAAACGGCGCCCTCTAATAAACGGCGCGCCGTTTATTTCAAAATTGTCTGGAAATGATCGTGCAAGTTAACTTGAATTTTTTTAATGATTAACCCTTTAATGCTACACAGGGGTACTGGTATCATCACCATCACACCCTTATCCAGCCTGTGGCAGGGTTGGGTCTGTGGGTCCATTGAACATGCTATGACTGGGAACACCCCAGCCAGGCCTCTGGAACCTGCAGGAATATTGGCTGGTTGTCTGTGTGGAGATGCCAGCCTACCACACTGTTCCAACACCACATTTTACAGCCAAAATATAAATTTTGGCAGGTAAATTAATGCTTTGTCAGTTTTAATATTGCATGGTGTCTGACCTATTGCACAACTATACTGCAATAAGGAATCAGGCTCATGCCTGAACAGAGGTACTGGTCTACCCCAGGGTTTTTCTTTCTACTCTCTGTTCTGTGGGTGACCCTGGTGCAATGTGATTCATAGTATTTTCACATGACCCATAAGAGGTACACATGTACCCATTTTCGACTTTGCATTGATGCCAACAAATTTCTTTGAGAAGGATCATTTTGTTCAACCAGATACCCATTATTTGGGAAGTTTCAGAGTGAATTTGTGGATTTATGTTTGTTTTTAACAAAAGAATTTTAATTGATATGGCATTTAACTCATATACCCCTCTTGTTACTACCTGGGTACACGTGTACTCATAGGAATATTACAGATGGTACAAATTCATTAAATGGATAAAACAAGATAATGCTATGTTTTAATTGTAGAAGTTTATTGTATCCTTTAAAATATATCAAAGGATGTCATGTCATTAAGATTTGCAAAAATAAGTTTCTGACATTTTACACCTGATTTTCAAGTCTTTCTTCTCTATTTATTAGTTGCTGCATGATGAACCAACAACGATTATATGTCCATGTATATCACGTTGACAGGGCTGGATCCAGAGGCGGATCAGGGGGAGCACTTCAAAAAAGTGTTGCCCAACTATTTTCAAATATTTAATATCCCTTAGTATAAATCCATCTAGAAATTATAATAGGTCTTCTACTGCCCCTTTGACAATGTCCCAGGGGCAGACCCAGAGGAGGAGCAATGCAGCAATGGCTCTACCTCAGTGCCTCAATGGGGCACAACTGATGGCACATTTTTGCATTGTTAGCACCATTTCTATACTGCCAGCCCAACAGTTGCAGTCCAATCTGTAGTTGGCTAAACCACTAAAGATAGTACATTATCTAAGGAGCAGGAGAGGACCTATTGGAATTGCTAGCTAGATTTATAATAATAGGATTCTGAATATTTAAAAATATTTGGGGCACACCTTTTTGATATGCTCAGTGGTTTAGCCAACAGCAGATTGGACTGGCAGTATACTGTAGATGTGGGAATAGCAAATGCTAAAATACCTCACAGGTTGCAAAGTTGAATCGGTTGAAATATGTGTCCCATTGAGGCACTGAGGGTAGGGGGAGCAATTGCTGCATTGATCCCCTATGGATCCACTCCTGCATGCTGAGCAGTAGTAATAGTAGTTGCTGGTGTAGTTTGCATGCAGTTTGTATGCAAGAGGTTGCCTGCATTAGCATGCTCTCAATTGGCAATTTTACCAACTTACCAATGCGACCTTCACAGATGAAATGGTACCCCTGAGGGTACCTGTAGGTCATCCTGATATTGCTGCTGGCTCCTCCCCACCCCCTCTTCAATAAATAAAGCAATTGATGTCGCCACTAATGCATCTTCAGGGTCACAGTAATGCCATTTTGCAATGGGGTACACATGTACCCGGGTAGTAATGTGTGTGGAAAATTTTGGGTAGTAACACAAGGGTTATTCTAAGTGAAAGCACACATATTTCTTGTGACATTGTTGTGAACTATTTCTTGATTTTTTTTGTTAGAATTAGGAGTTGTTTTGGTAAGTTTAGTTATAATTTACTCTTATTATGTTTCACCTTAGTGATTTTCACAGTTTGTTTGATAAATTTGTGTTTTGTTTTAATTCATTATGTTACCTAACTTTGTTGTTTAATGTTAGCAATGGGATGGCCAAAGGACCTGTCTCCAAAGAAAAAGGGCAAAATTATGGCTTTATTAGAACTAGGAACCCTATCCCAACATGAAATTGCTAAAAAAAAGTTCAAGTTTCTAAGACATCAGTAGCAAACATCGCCAGAAAACTACAGTTTGACAAAAATTTAACACCAAAGCGTGCAGGAAAATGTGATCGAAAGCACATGATGACTCCACGTAGCATTCAAAAAATGATCCAGATCATAAGAACGAATAGAACAGCAATTTTTTGAAACCATAAAATCAAAGTTGTTTGAAGCTGGGGTTGACGTATCCTCATGAACAGTATGGCGTCATTTAACGGAGCTCAATATCAACAGCTGCCGGCCTGTCAAAAAGCCAATGTTAACAGAAAATATGAAAAAGAAATGGCTGGCAATGAGCAAACAAATGTAAAATCTTTACTGTGGAGGATTGGAGAAAGGTTAGATATTCATTAAAGTTATTTTTCAATAACATAATGTGTATTTGTGTGACCTTCAATATGTTCTTTGTTTTAATAAGGTTTGCTTCAGCGATGAGAGCTCATTTGAAATTCTATCAAATAAAACTCAGTATGTAAAACGAAGACCTGATGAGAAATTTCTACCAGAGTGCATAATACAAACTCTTATACATCCACCAAAGGTAATGATCTGGTCAATTATCTGTTGCAAAGGTCTAGGGAGGCTCCAAATTGTGAGTGTAATAATGCACCAAGACCAATATGTGACTATTCTGAGACAGAAACTTATACCTCAGTTACAAGAATGGTTCCCTAATAACAACTGCATCTTTATGCAAGATGGATCACCATGTCATACTGCTAAATCTGTTAAAAAATTGTTATCAGATAATAAAATACATCTTCTGGATTGGCCAGGTAATTCACCAGATCTCAATCCTATTGAGAATAATTGGGAGCTCCTCAAAAGAGAAATTTCTAAAGAATGAGTTGCCAATAAGACAATTTTGATTAAAAAATTATTTATCTTCGGAACCACGATGAAAACTTAAAGCAAAATGCCTTAATCTGTATTGATAGCATGCCACGTGTGAGTGAAGGCTGTAATCGATGCAAAGGGAGGTCCTGTAAAGTATTAAGTAAATAAAATTTTGTATCTCTAATATAGTGATTTTACAAAAATCTTACCAGATACCTATTTCATAAACAAAACTAATGATATAAAGTCATATCACGTCACTAAGCATCTAAAAGTATTACTAAAATCTCACAAATGTAGAAAATGTCAAGTGGTCACATTAATATGGCCAGGGACTGTATGTGCTATATAATATTTTACCAACTTTTATTTGCCAACATTATTCATTATTAAGTGATTTTCAAAGTTTTGATTAGTTTTGTCTGTGCAACTTTTTCTCACACTCAATGCCACCACTGGTGAGAAATTGAATAAGTAGTTGCATTTCTTTACATCATAACTTCCTGTTGATTTTTATATATTTAATCCATCCTTCTCCTTAGGAGCCATTCAAATTGATGCCGTCATTTTCAATGGATCTCTCCCTTACGTTTCTTTATCTTATATAACAAACCCTCTTCACTCTACTTCAGATTATTGTCCATTACTTCTGCAGGGTAAAATGGGGAGAGATTCATTCCTATTGATAGAATCTAAGATGAAAGAGGAAGAATTATTTCTTTTTTTAAAAAGCCTCTGCTCCACTATTCGCTCCTGAGACAAAATTACGCAGTGACCGAAATAAAATGTCATTTTATCCCAATAAAAAGTTGAAGTGATTCCACAGTTAACGATGAGTATCAGTGAGGAAGAGATGTGATGAAAAACAAGTAAGATGTTATTCTTATCTTTGTGATATTTCTATTGCAAGTCTCGCTTTTGTTGATTTTCCCCGAGTCTCTCTTATATTGCTCCATTTTAACGTTGGTAGTCCGATTTGGTTTATTATCCTGAGGTATGACTTTCTATCCAGTCTGATTCTGCTTCGATATTGGGATATTCTTCTACAATGTGTAGCACACTGTGTGATACGTATTCATACGTATGGCTCTTCTTTTTTTACATGCGGGTATATCGTATTTTCATACAGGTCATTCTCTACATCCTCTCTAAGGTCTGTAGGATTGTGAATGTTATCTGCTAATGCCATGCACTGGTGCAGGGCCGGGCATCCGGGGTGTGCCCCACGATTGGGGGCCCATCATCAGTACCCATCAGGGCCCAGATCATTGCTAATATTAAAAGTTTAATGCGTCATTGTAGGGGCAACGTCCCTCATACGACCCTGCCAATGCAACATAGCCTAAACGTAACCTACAACCCTGCCATTGAACTACACCAGGATTGTTCAACCTTTCTGGTGTTGTGGGTCACTCGGCTGCTCCGTGAACTGATTGCCAGCCACAGGCTGTCAAAACCAAAATGGGTGAAGATAACGTTAGGTGTTACATAGCAGGTAGGCTATAATGCATAATCAGAAATGATGCACCATGTGCCACATTACAAGCCTCAATGGGCCACAGGTTGGACAACCCAGAATTACAGGTTAAGAGTCAATAATATAATAATGCTATTATTTTGGGGTTGTTAAAACCAAAATACCTTTAATAATCAGAAGTGTAATAAAAAAAATATAATGACACAGGTCCAACTGAAAATGTTCCAAGGTGTGGACGTCCACTTAAGCTTTCAGACCAACTCATAAATGCAATGGCAACATATTATGACACATGGCTACTCCTAACCCTTTTCCCACCTATGGCAGGGTTGGGTACCTATTTGTCCCTCTGAATGGACACAGGATGATATATTGGTCATAGTTCTTTCTGCAGCCGGTTGCCAGCCAAAGCTACACCCCTACGCTTATTTATCGCCGGTCTAGTCTTCATTGGGGAAAGCTACCGACGCCAGGGGTAGTAGAGAGGGTTCTTTTACGTGCAAGTGCCATCGTACACCCACACGGGACCTCGGTTTTACTTCACATCCGAAAGAAGGCACCCTCGCAGCTTCTCTCTCGACTGAAAGAAGCCGACCCACCACGGTCCAGTATCGAATCTAGAACTACTGCCATAGTTGCCGAGAGTGCTAACCACTACGCCACCGCTTCGGGCTTTTGATAGGACACATGGCATCATCCAAAAATGTAATACCTTCAAAAATTAGGAAGGATCTCAGAATGGGATAGCAGGGCATCAAGAAGTCCATTTACTCTGAATCCATTTATTTTTACTTTTGGAAAAATATTTTGGGGCCCCAAAAGGATTTTTGAACCCAGGCCCTTTTATACAGAAAGCCGGCCCTTCACTGGTGTGACATTTACTCTATCAATTATCAGAAAATCATCCATTCCCAGATTCGTAACCACAATTTATAGTAGGACAGGCAAACGGGAAGAATTTTAATGAACGTTAGTTGGTTGGGACATTATAGCTGATTTATTACTGCATAACAATTAATAAACAGCAACTGATAATTCTTGAATATATCACACGGTGAAATCCCTTGATGAATACTAACATCTTTTAATCCTATATTTTTTGGAGTTGTGGTGTTTGGTAAAATCTGAAGTAATGTCCTTTCATTTCCATTAACTCTTCATGAGTGCCCTTCTCAACCACAGACCCTTGATGAATGACAGCAATTTGATCGGCAGCTCTGATAGTTGACAGACGATGGGCCATAATAATACAAGTCCGGCCTTTTTGAGCTCTATCAAGTGCCTCCTGCACCACCTGTACACACAAGAAATTCGAAAAGGTTCTGCCATATCATGTAGTAGAAGAAATCAAAGTGCAGATGCCAGTCAGATAATATACCTTTTCATTCTCAACGTCCATTGCAGATGTCGGTTCGTCCAACAGTAGGATTTTCGGATCTCGAACTAGGGCTCTCGCAATGGCGATCCTTTGCTTCTGTCCACCACTTAATTTTATACCTTTAGCTCCCACGACAGTATCATATCCCTGAAAAAGCCGAAGATATAATCAGATGACAGAAGTGAATATAAATCACTTTTGAATCACATTTTGTGTTACTTGCGGTAGCGTAATAATAAAGTGATGAATATTGGCTTTAGTGGCTGCCTCAATAATCTCATCCATTGGCACCTGTCGAGTGTTATCTCCATACGCAATATTGCCAGCAACACTTCTGTTGAAGAGCACTGGCTCTTGAGATACGAGTCCCATTTGAGAACGCAACCATTGTACATTTAACGTTGTTATGTCCATGTTGTCGAAAGTCTAAATAGCAGTGGTATCACTATGAATATGTATGTGATTTCTTTTAATTCACTAGCCGGGTGATTTACTTACCACGTATCCTTTGGTGGGGTTGTAGAACCGCTCCAGTAGATTGAGGCATGTTGTTTTACCACATCCGGTCGTGCCAACCAAGGCTAATGCTTGACCGGATTCTATTTTCAGGTTAATGTCTTGTAACACAGGTGCATGCGGCCGAAATGCATATTTAAAAGATATGGAATGAAATTCCAAATTTGGTGGGCGGGAGTCAACCTGTTGATATGGTTTTTTATGACAAACAGATAATTGACTTATATTGATGCCCAATCGCCCGTGGAAGTAGCGATTCCTTACCATTACTGGGTGTGTCCCAGAGTTTTGAATTTCCTCAATTTTCGGTTGATATTTCAAAATTTTTGATATTCTTTTTGCTGACACAATTCCTTTGTTGATGTGTGGAATGGCAAGAAATATTTGTCCGATAAAAATTGTTGAATACCAGATAAGTGATGTTATTCTGCGAAAGTAACCAATTTAATTTTGATACTGGCTGCATTAAATTCTGTGGATAATAAAAAGAAATACTTCACGTGATTGCGTCTTTAACATCTACTTCTTTGTTTAGCACTAAAAGTCCTAAGTATGTGTATAAAGCACCTAAAAATAACATCGACGCACTTAGTCCAAAGGCAGATGTAAAACCCAAAATGTGTATGGTGACGAGAACTTTCCTGTTAAATATAATACTGTTAACAACAGCAAACACAAATTTGTATCAGAATCTAAACTGCGATTGACTTTACTTGTGAAGTTCTGTCATCTTCTGAATGTAATTTTCGTGAAATGTGCTTTGTGAATGAAGACCAACTACTGTCCGAATATTTGTAGCTGCTTCTATTGCGACCTGATTGAATAAGAATTTTTTCAAAATTTGTAGTGCAATGAAAGTGGTGTATTTCAGAATCTAATTCAGTAACTGCATACCCTGTTGGAGTTGTCTGTAATTTTTGATTGTAATGTTGACCGCTTCATACCCATGTTGTATTGTATATAGAATGGTATGAACATCACTGTTGTTGCACATAAAAATACTAGTCCCATTTTCCAATTTAGCATCAAAATAAAGATGTACCCAAAGAATAATCCCGCTGTGTGTTGCAATGCAGTGCCCATCTTAGATCCCGCCGCCTGCAAGCAATACTTCATCACTACACTGAAAATATTTGATATCATATTACTCGGCAAACCCACTTACGTCCTGGAGATTAAGGGCATCAGTATTTAGTATATTTGAGAGCGATCCAATACTGTTGCTAGGATTGTCAAAGAAATTCAAATCCTGAAAGTGAACGATAAAAGTAGAACATGAAATATAGTAATTTGGACTTTGGCTGTCCACGAATTCCAAGAGGGTGATTTCACATTATTCATCTAGTCAATGCATCCTTCTTGTTGGTCCTGTGTTGTCATATCAGGATCAAACTTTGCGAATATTTCTTTCCCAGACTTGTGAACTATATGTCTGGCTTTTTGGTAGGAAACAAAGTAAAAAAGAGAGAGACAGGCGGAGAATGATTGATAGAGATTTAGGATCATTTCATTTTTTGATACCCCGTTTGGGTATCCTTGCTCTGTAAACGTTCCGTTGTTATTCAGTTACCATCAATCCACCAAAAATGCACTGTATTTTCCAGTTTTGGCAGGATTATTTCCTGCTTCATAATGTGTTTCTTGAAAATAACGCATTATCAAGCATTTCTCTCTGTGCTTTAGTTGTAGTGTTTTAGTTGTAGTCAGTAAATGTTTCTATTTCTGCTCCTCTTTTACTCCACAGTGAGATTTTTTACTCCCATCGCCTTTCGTTGTCATACCATTGATCTCTTTCTTAAATGGTTCTCCCTGCATTCTGTTGATCACCTAATCAAGTTACAGAAAGCCCATGATGTGTGGTAACCCTAGCTCCAAAATGTAAAAATAGGAATGTTTCTCTCATCCCTCATGATTGGGAAAATATTTATTTTGCTATGGTTATATTAATCCAGAACTGTAATTTCAGCAAAAACTGGTTTTAACGGGAAGACCCCTCTTTTCTTGAAGGCCAACATTATTGTTGTAGCTGGTGTGCATGCTTTGCAAGGTCTCCATGATAGAGAACATGGGGTTCCATCCTTTCATCCCACACCCGTATACAAGAAGTTAAAACTACTGGACATCTTACTCATCTTACTCATCAACATCATCATCATACTGTAATCGTTCCTATTGCAGAGTCGGGTCTGCGGGTCTTAGCCCTCAACTCTCGTCTATCTCCATATCCATACACTACCATATCCATTCAGACAACCTCCCCTTGCCTATGGGTGTTTCCAACCACTTGCAGTCCTATAATGGACCTAACGAGCTCCTCCCCTCTTCTCATTACCTGTCCATACCAACTAAACCTACCCTCCGTCATTTTTTCCGTGATGTCTACCACCCCCAGGCGACCTATAATATGCTCATTCCTAATTTTCAGCTTTCGACGCCCCGCTGATATACCACAGCATTCGCATGTCAGCTATTTGCATTCTTTTGACGTGGCTGTTCCTCACTGCCCAACACTGATCCATATAACATAGTGGGCCTAACCGCTGCCCTGTAAAACTTCTGTTTCAACTTGATTGGGACCCTCCTATCACGCAGGACTCCACTTGCCTGTCTCAACTTCAACTACCCATATTGATTCTATTTGTCACATCAGAGTCTACCTCCTCATTGCTTTGTAACGTTGATCCTAAGTACCTTATCTTTTGCACCTTCGACAACGGAATACTTTATGGAATAGAAATGCCAATCAACTGACCTGGAATAATATTGTAGTAAAAACTCTCTTACGAATTCTCCGAGCCAGCAGTTCTGCAGAGTATGTCATCAGCGATATCTGTAAACGTGAAAGCATTAGTAGTGTATGTAAATCAAAATGTCCCATGATAGAAAATTAATTACCTGTAGAAAGGAGCAGATTGCGGTGCCAATAGCAAGAACCACGAACATCAAAGTGTAAAATGCACATGTCTTTAATATAAGTTCAGTGTCATCTAATGTAAATATCTGTTAAATATAGTTTACTGTTAGTGTCATTATAATAAAGCTACAGTTTTCACATTCCCTATTTTGTATAACCTTTAGCATGCGGCCAAATAATAAAGCATATGACGGTACTGAGAGCCCCACTCCACAAGCACCCAAGTAACCTAACACAAGAAGGCACATCTCCTGTCGGCATAAAGACATTAGTTGCCCCAATGATGATGGAGGACTATCATTGATTTCATTTTCGTTGTTTCTTTTCACCTATAATATGATACATCACAATTACTATATTTGTGTTATGACACTCTCTTGGTTGATCTTACCTCGTTATTTGGAATTGGCTCATCTGGTAGACCATGCGGTAGATCCTGGTAGCATTCTTCATTTAACGCATCCGATTCACGTGATAACCCAGATGTGGATAATTCCTGCTGTAAAATCGTAGTGGCATACATTTATGCTGTCTACTATTGTGCTGTTTGCAATTCAAATACCATCAGGAATAGCATATGCTTATTACCTGTTTGTTGAACATGGCATAGTAAAGTCCACCGTGCGCTATTAGTTCATTATGAGTTCCAAGTTCAGCAATGCGTCCATTTGACATGACTGCTATGCGATCCGCATTAACAATTGTGGACCAGCGGTGGGCCACTACTAGAACAGTCTGATTCTTTTTTGCCTAAAGTCACAAATGGTACAATATTCTCAATTATCTGTTGTTTAGTGTATTTGAATTGATTCGTAACCTGCTTTCATTCGCACATTTCTTTATGTATTGTATGAATATGCTGATCCCGTTATCTGATGAACCACATTTTGGGAAATTTTGATAACATGGACTCTGTTCACCTATATTTTAGCCGAATGGAACATGTGCATATGGAAAGCACAGGTTGCGAATCTTTGTGTCATGATAGCCTACTATTTACTTTGAGCAGAAGTCTGAGAAATCTCGTTTCTGTTGTTGAATCCAAAGCTGAAGTGGCTTCATCCAGCAGAAGTATTTTACTATTTCTGATGAGTGCTCTTGCAATGGCAATTCGCTGTTTTTGACCTCCGCTCAATTGAGCACCACCTTCACCAACCAGTGTGTCGTATTTCTATTCCAAATAATCAAGCGTGAAACCAGAGCTTGATATTTTCCGCTAAACCCAAGTTAAATTGTTTGAGCCCCAAGATGCCCGATGCTCTACCATTTGAGTTGACTAAAGTTCCACATCAGTGGATCACAAACCAGATTTCGTTGCTCACATTTGGAAAGCGGGAAATGAAGTCATGGGCATTGGCCGCCATTGATGCATTTTCTATGTCTTCTTGAGTCGCACTCTTCAAACCATATCTGATATTTTCTGCTATTGTGGTGCTGAAGAGGACTGGCTCCTGACTTACAACACTAATGTTGGTCCTTAGCCATCCAATGTTCAGCTCTTTGATATCATGACCACCTAAAGTAATCTGGAAGGGATATTTTTTACTCATTGTGTGTAGTTACCGTTTGTTATAATTAATCCGGCAATGTACTTACAGTGCCTTTTTGTGGAATGTAAAACCTTAATATCAATTGGATTACTGATGTCTTGCCACTTCCACTTTCCCCAACAAGGGCCATTGTCTCACCGTCACGGATATGAAGGCAGAAGTTGTCGAGGACCTATGAGAATGAAATTTAAGTTACTTTATGATCCCGTTTGCCAGCATTTAGGTGGTTTCGAATTGCTTTTAACTGTATTGAAATTTTCCGTTGTTTTTTGTTAAGTTCTGCTTCCAGTCACAGTTGACAATATGACTTTCATGATGCAGATCATGTTTGCAATAACCCATGCTTTTTAAACAGATTTTTAACACGCGTACCTCGTGGTTACATAACCTGCACATACACATTACCATTTTGAATTATGCAAATACATACGGTCATACATTTATGCAAAGCTAGGATAAGAGGAGCCACAAAAACCAGTGATTATTTAAAAATTTCATTAATTTCCAAATTCATTCCAATAATCACAGTTTTTTGATAATCCAAGGTGCTGGCAGTTCTGTTCTACTCGGATTATCGACACTCCATTGTATATTAATTCTGGCTCCCCAGGGTTAGGGTGCAATTTATCAGGCAGTAATTTATCCATGAAAGTCCGTCAACAAAGGAATCAATTTGTTGGTTGTTATTTGAAATGCCATCCTACTAGGTTTCCTTCGTATACATTCTACAATTCAGCTATTAAAAGTTTCACGGTGTTAAATTCCAAATTTAGGGACAATACCTTAATTTCAGGACGTGTCGGGTAGCTGAAGTCCACAGAATTCAGTTCCAAGTTTGCAGCTACCTTTTTGGGTGTTAGTCCTTCACTTGAATTGCTGTCTATTTCTGGCTTCTGAAATGCAGATACTGTTTTCTCACGCATTTTCAAACCATTATTTGTAATTGGACTTAAAAATTACACACTTTATGAGCAAGATCCTGACAATTCAATGTTGGTGTCTTTGCAATATACATACCCTGTTGATGATACCTAAAATGATTTTTGCAGAAACTGTTGCCTGTGTAAATATCTCAAAATATGGAAGGCACTCTGTAAGGTATAGGAATGCACTGCGATTGCAAAGTAGTACCTTTTGAATGGAATCGTTTCATTACATTTCCAAAAACATGAGACTATCATCTTTGTATGATCTACTCACTGTGACTACGGTGGCAACGCTGTAATCTTTGTCATAGTATATTTGGCTGCTGTCATACATTAATTTGACACTAAACCAAAACGCAAGACCATTGTTGGCAAGGTGAATAAAACTGTTAAATGCACTTCCTCCTGCCGTCAAGAGACCATACTTTACTCCTATATTTATGGAGTTCTTCAGTCTTCTGTCAAATCTATTTAAAATAGAAACCAATTGTGATCTCTTGATAAGATATACAATGGCTTTAAGATTCTTATTTTTTTAGTTCACCTTTCGACTTCATTCGGCTGACCACCAAAGGCCTGCACTGTACGCATGGTCCCTATCACTTCTAATGCAATCGCAGTGGCAGCGACGTTGGTGTCACGTTTGGCTGCCATCAGTTTTTTCTGTAGAAGCTTGACGGTTATTAGTGATAAGAATGATACCAAAGAAGCTGCGAGAAGAACGAGTGTCAACTGCCATCCCGTAACGAGACAGGTGATGATATTAAATGTGAAAGTTGCGAGGAACTGAATGACCACTCCAATTTTGTCTCCAAGTGCTGCTTCAAGATTGTTGGTGTTTCTGAAAACGTGAATAATTCAAAATTGTGGAATCGACTAAGTGTTGTTTAAAATTTGAACTCACTGTATAGCCCAAATTGGGAATTCTTCTCCTTCCTTCGTATCAAACCAACTGATGTCCTGGTTAAGAATCGATTGGAAGAGTTGACTTCTGATGCGATGGACCTGGCGTTCCTTACTCGTATTCAGACTTACTAACATTATATAATAAAGTGTCATTTGAACAGTTGCTGTGATGACCATTCGATAAATAAAGACATAATTTTCAAATTCAAGATTGGTATTTCTTGTGGAGTCGTTCATCTCAATTGTAATCCTAAAATTAAAATGTTAAAAGGTGTCATCCAAATATACTATGTCACTTGCCGATTGAAATACTGTATTAGGTGAATACTTTACCATTCATTGTTGCATATGTGAGTTGATTGGTTTTGACAAATGGTGATGTTTAATCCCTCCTTTTCAGTTGGTGAACCAAATTCTACTAGGGCCTTTGTGAGTTTACCATATATAACATACATCACAGGTAAACACATGGCTGATGTCAATGCACAGAATATACCAATGGTCATCAGAAATTGTTCAACACAATCGAAAAGGATTAACTGTACCAGAGAACTGAATGTGAGCATAATGGCATCTTGTAGGGCACAGCTGTCTGATTTATGTCTTTACCTGTCGAATGAATCGAAATGTTGACATCATTTTTCTTTCGTTTTTTTCAACGTGGCCTGTCATTTTGGACTGGTCTTGAACCTAAAAGGAAACCGTTCAGCTATTACAAAGGCTGTTTTTTTTCAAGGTCTGATCGGTTGCAGAATGAAAACCACAGTGAAAATCTAAATTGTTTTATTTGGAACATTTAGGTATACATTCCAACTATTTCTCTACATAGTCACCTCTCTGACTGAGATATTTGTCATAGTGTGGTATAAACTTTTCTGTAGCCTCATCATAGAAGACAGCCGCCTGTCCTTTCAGCCAATTCTGTATGAGTATACTGGTCTGCAGCTCGTTGTCTAAGTCAAACTTCTGTCCTCCTAGCCAGCTTTTCATGTGAGCAAAGAGATGGAAGCCGGAGGGAGCCTAGTCTGGGCTGTAGCAGGGCCCGCTCTAAGGGGGGTCGCAACCCGGGCATTTGTCCAGGGCGCGAAAATAATTAGGGGCGCCATTTTGGCTGTAAGCGTGAGAAGAGAGCACGTGAATAGAGCGCTGCTTCAAGGGGCGGCAATTTGTCTTTTTGTCCGGGGCGGCATAAGTGCTAGAGCAGGCGCTGGCTGTAGGGTGGGTGCTGAAACACTTACTAAGAGGACAGAAGAAGTTTTATTCAGACAACGAGCTGCAGACCAGTATACTCATACAGAATAAGCAGTCATTTCTTCCAGTGAATTACATAGATCTCATTACAGTCAATATGTCAAAAAGAAGGAATCGTAGGGGAGACCGGGGCAAGTTGACGATACTAAGAGTTTTCAAATAAATTTTTTATTTTTCTTTCGAGATAAAATGTTTTACCGTGCTGAGATACTTAGATTGCTCCTTTATTTATAATTTAGTGGTTTAAAGTGAAACATTTTTTGATATCTTCAAGGTGATTTTATAATTTTTAATGAACGATGTAAAATTCGTCATCTTGTCCCAGACCCGGGGCAAGATGACGGCCATTGGAAAGTAAAAGAAATTAGTAAATTCTCCGAATTCTATTATTGTACCCTTATTTCTTTTATAGTAAAATAGAATTAGGCATTATTTTTTACACTGATAAAGGTAAATGAACTAATATCTTTAATTTTTTTTTTGTGAATAATAAAAACGCAGTAACACTAAAAGTTAAAATCGAAGTAAATAGTAAATCGAATTTATTGTCAACTTGAAAGTTAATGTTTCTAGTTAAAAATAATGAGAGGTAAGCTGTCCACCACAAAGAAGATGCCAGTTAACAGTGAGGGTCAAGATGGTGGGTTCGTCAACTTGCCCCAGTCATCTTGCCCCAGCAACAATTTTAAAATTTAAGTATTATAGCAATAAGTTTAAAAAATTATTTTAATAATGAATACTGAATATGAATAGCCAGTTGTCTAAGGTAGATGAAAATGCTATTAGATATTTCTATAGCTAACCTCTATATTAATTAAATCTTATTTCCAAATTTTGGTTTCATATAGCACACAGCAGGAAAACAGTGAAACTCATGTAATTAATATAGTAATGGCAACTGTGCCTTGACAAAATGATTTTTTAGTGTCTAGTCATGAGGAGTACTAGTAGTATTCATATGATGCTGCTAACTATCAGGAAAATCGCTAATTAAGGCATTAGTCATCTTGCCCCGCTCGTCATCTTGCCCCGGTCTCCCCTACATGATTAAAACGTTCAAACGTCTATCACCAAATGGCATAAATAATGACGAAGGAATGATGCCTATCATCTTCCAGCTAACGTACTGATAGTGCTTAAAAATAACTAACAAAACGTTAATTTAAAAGATCTAGAAAATTCACAACATTCTCACATTTTCCCACCTACTCACCATTACTGTTATTCTTCTTTTAATTTTAATTCTAGTCTAATTTCCATTATTTGATTCTAACCTAATATTCATTAGTGTAGTGACAATTGCTCTTCTGGAGTATTTTACCTTACCAATGACCAATGACCCTTTGGAACATTTAGACCTTTTGCGGAACCCCATACAGTGACAGAAAAAAACATTAATTGATACAGGTGTGTGTGTGTGTGTCAGCATAAGCATTTGAATTCCTGGCCTAATGTTTGAGAGAGATACCCGAAGTTCATCGTCTACAGACCACAGTCGTTCTCGGTTCTTGTGTTTTCATTGTCATTTGTATATTTTACCTTGCCATTGGCGGGACCCTTGGGCGGACCTCACGGAACCCTTGTGTTCCGTGGAACCCTGGTTGCAAAACACTGCCATAGGCAATGGCTGAGCTAGCAATCCCTATTAACTCAAACAGAAATGTGGTAGGGTCACGTTGAAAAAGCAAAAACCTTCTTGCCAGATGTCAGTGCCTACCTACAGAGGAAATTTTTAACAGGTGTGAAAATTAAGGACCTATGCAGCTCTCCAAATTGTTGCTCTTAGTGGCTACATGTAGCTAACCAGTAGGAGTGGCTAAGAGTGACAATTTGCTGCACTTTTTAGAGCTATACAATGCAATAGTTAAAACTACCCCTATCGATAAAATGTAACTCGCATCTTCCGGAAAAAAACTACTGCTGAAATTTCTGAATTGTTAGGAAATGAATGTCCCCCTCCACCAACTATAACTTTTTCCTAAATAATTTTTCTATATCTTATACTTTTTTGAAATAAAGGCATTGATTACTTTAAAAATTACACTCGGTAGACTGTATACTCATTTGAAAAGTTGTGTGAATGAAAGCTAATAAAGTGGTAATAGTTCAAGACCGAATTGAATTGCCTACAGTAAGAGAATGATTTGAATACATCAAAGGAAGCATGGTGTTAACAAGTGTGTAAACAACTACTGAGGGAATTCAAAATATTATCAATAAAATGAATGTAGAGCATGAGCTAACTGCTTTCACCTTGCCATAGGTGGAAAAAAGTATAATAACATTGCATAATAAAATCGTTGTCTCAGACTTCGATCCTGTCAGTTAAGAATTGAGAAAGTATTACAAATCATAATTCATCATTATGAATTTAACCTAATATTTTTCCCTCATATCATGCGTTTGATTTACCTTATTTACTTACCATCTGTTTTCTTCATTCAAATGGTGGTGAACTGCAGATTCTTTGCGTTACTACTGATTTTTGAACTCACCATACTAATGACTTCTACTTATAGTTTTGATTATAATCCGTTGATGATGCAATTTGGTATATTTCCAATGGGAAAGCTGGCGACTTCTCATTTTAAACGACATTAATGGACTATTAAATTTCGGAATTAGTCCTATGAGGAAATTGTTTTATGTCTTTCAATTATTTCTAATTAGTCGTATTGCTTTTCCTTCATCAAAAATGTTTTAATTGCATGCTAGTGTGTGACATGGTGTTGCCCATGAAAGTACTGAATTAGGGTAAACAATCACTAAGACCAGTGTTTATTCATTGTGATACATCTAATTACAGAAGTAACTCCCCATGTGTGCCCAGGGTAGAATATGCACACTGTATCCCCCGCATGTCATAAAAGGCGACTAAAATGGGGAAGGATATCCCTCGTCTTAGCCTTTGATTGGTGAGACATCCTTTAGGGTGAACAGTCCTGAGAGTTGTCCAACTTAGATAACCAACAAAGGCTCTGGTATAGGTTTTTGCGCCAGTTCTAGTTGATGTAGGCTCCTCAGGACGTTGCCATAATGAAATGCTTACCCCTTGAGTTTGTCATGCTTGGAGACCCATAACCAAGAGGGGAAAGGGATCCTGGTGGTTGAGGGGGCACATCCGCCATGATCTCTGAGTCTGAGTTGCGTTGTACCCACCTGTTCTGATCAGAACATTGAAGTTGATCAATGCAGCCCAAGTTAGTACTGACATGGGTGGTTGGCTGATCGTTGGGTGCTGCTGCTTTCACCTCTCCTACATCACAAACTGCTCTACATCACCTCTCCTCTCACCTGCGAGCAGCCTCGACGTGGTTTGGCCCGTTATGGTTGCTTGACCGACTCCCCAACCCGTTTGTGTGACATAATGACATACCGTAAAATCTCACGTAAAGTCCGCATCTCAAATATAGTCCGCATTTGCGATGGGTATGTTTCAAATATAGCCCGCACTCGTGTATAGTCCGCACGTTAAAATTCCCACTGTAGCCAGTGGCGAAACTTGTAGGGGCAATGGGATCAAATGAATATGAACATGAAATGTCAGAGATTTTATATTGCATTATCATATAAATAAGAACGTACTGTGTAAAATCGTGTTGCTCAGTGTAATAAAATGTTCAGAAAATGAGGAGCAGTTTTCATTGAGAACCCTTGGTTTCATTTATAGTCCGCACTCATATATAGTCCGCCCTCGCATGTAGTCCGCACTAAATGACCCTACGTTTCGCGTATAATCCGCGGGCACTACGTGAGATTTTACGGTACATGGAAGGGTAGTGTTGTGAGCTTAAGCTCCCAGTGAGCTACTTTGGCCTCCTACACTAATGAGAAAATAGGAGGCCAGACGGATACCTGGTCTGACCAGTCGGCTGAAAGGGAGCGAAATTATTCACTGAAAAACTCCACAATGGTTTGCTGCTGGTGCACACTGACATCTTTCACTAAACGCACGCTCTCTTCCAGTTACTATACTGAGGTGGCCATCCTACTGCAGTCAAACCCTATAATATCCTGAAATCCAGCAAGGAGTAGTCTGATGCCCTGGCTTGCAGGGTCTCTCAGACGATCATATTGCTGAACGGTTGCTGGACCAGGGAGTGACAGCCATGCACTACACCCTGGTCCAGCTGTAACTGGGAGTATAATATCCCATATCTTCACTGCTTGCATAAAGTACCATACTGTTGGCCGTCGCCTAGGAGTGAGTTCCGGCCACTCAACCTCCCTTGGCAACCCATGGGAAATTGACAAAGCACTATTGTAACCCCCAACTGCTTCCTCTTGCAGGACTCTCCGACATATACGAATGTTTTAGCACTGTAGAGACTTTGCACTCTCCAAGCCTTGTCTCTTCCCTTGTCTTGTCCGTTTTGTCTCTTCCCCCTCACCCACAGTAGTGACCCATTGCATCTACTGGATAAAAGGACATGCTGATGCTTTCTGACGTTGAAACAATATGACCATCATGTACAGGGGTTGGATAAAATAATATGAACGCCTACTTAATATGGTGTAGGGCCACCTTTGGCATCCAAAACAGCCTGGATCCGCCTTGGTATTTTATACCATTCCTACAAAGAAATTTCTCCAATTCCTTGATAGATACTGGAGGTGGGAAATGCGTCCTTAACCTGTTTTCCAATGAAGACCACAAAGGCTCAGTAATATTTAAATTTTGGCAAGTGTGAAGGCCAGAGAAGATGTGTTATTTTATCCTCATGCTACTCAAACCAATCTTTGTTAATTCCAACGGTTTAAATAGGGGCATTATCATCTTGGAAAATGCCATCCCTTGCTGAGAACAATATCCATCACATGGAATGAACATGGTCACCTAATATGGTTTCATAGACCTTTCCAGTTACTTTTTCTTTCAGTGCATCAATAGGGCCCCCAGGAAACCATGAAATGACTTCCCAAACTATGAGAGAACCCTCACCATGCTTAAAATTTGCAGCAGACATTCTGCACTGTAAGTTTCCCTAGGAGTTCTCCATACATAAAGACATCCTGCAGTAGGAAATAGCATAAAAGAAGACTCATCAGATCATATGACATGCTTCCATTCATCAGTTGTCAAGGGTTTGTGCTCCTTGCACCACTGAAGTATCTTGATTTCATTCACCTGATTCACAAAAGCTTTGGCAATAGCTGTTCTACCATGAATATCAAATTTATGAAGTTCCCATCACGCTGTTTTAGTTGAAACTGTGTTTTCTATATATAAATTAAGCTCATCAGAACTTTCAAGGTAGTGGTCATCTTATTTGAGGTCAATGCCTCTTCTGTCTCTATTGCTGAGTTTAGTTGTTCAACTATTGTGCTTAGCAGTCATTACTCTCGATACCCCTAGCAGACTTACAACTGTTGTAACAGATGCACCAACTAAGCAGACACCAACAATTTTTCCTCTTTGAAAGTCTGAAAGGTCTGGCATGATAGCAAACAAGAAAAAAACTACAACTATCACAGACGTACTGGTGGCTCAAACCACATCAAGGGAAGCCATAGTAGAAGGGGACAACAAAAATTCATGACAATCCATCATAGATATAGTGGAAAACAAACCTCCAAAATGAAGTGGTTTATACTATGGTGTTCATATTATTTTGTCCAACCCCTGTATCTTACTTAACTACTGATAGGTAACAGGTGAAGCTGGCGGTTGAATGCTACATGTAGAAATATGTATGACTATAAAGGATCATCTCAGTACAAAGACGTTGGAGACTAAGAAGTTCCCAGGGAATAACATCACATCATCGTTTTCTAAAAAGTTGTGTAAATTAATGCAAACACTATGTACAGTCAAACCAACCCAGGATGGCATTTAAGGTTGGTTGATTTTCATTCCAATAGGGCAGTGGTCTTCAAACTTTGTTGACTCACAGAATTCTTAGAACTATAAGATTTTATCGTGGAACCCCATCCCACCTTAGAGAAGTATATCATGCCGCTGCTAGCGAATTTTCATTTTGACTCATAGAACCCCTAGAAATGTATTGCGGAACCCTGGAGTTCTGCCAAACACAGTTTGAAGACCGCTGCAATAGGAGATACAGCTTTCTGATTCAAGGGGGAATGGGAGTAGAGGTGTGGAACCATTGTCATTTGTTTTAGGAAAGTATTTGTCAATGAATAGCCTGGAGGTGGGGGACATTGCTAAAATACTGAGAGAGAGTAGATCAAGGTGGTTTGGACATGTAATAGGAAGAGGTGAGAGGGCACTTGTTAGGACCATTACAGGAATACAAATGGTTGGAAGCTTCAAGGCAGGAGGAGCCCACAGTGGACGTGGGAGAAGATTGTCTGTAAGGATATGGTAGTGTGTGGGGTGGATTGAGGCCTGTTGGGAGCTAGGCAAGAGTGGAGGGCTAGGACTTGGAGGACTTGTCAGAGTGTTCCTAACCCATCTTGTCCCTCTGAATGGGCACAAGGGCGATATATTGTGCAGTGTTCTCCAAAGCAGGTTGCTGACTAAAGTGCAATGCCTATGCTTATTTATCATCAGTCTACTGTTCACCTGGGGTATTCCACAGTGAGCAGCTTATTGAGTTGGACACACCAGTTCTCATCTGATTACCACACGGGATCTTTGTTTTAATTCACATCTGAAGGGGAGTGATGAGTTGCGTTGGACACACCAGTTCTCGTCCGATCACTGAAGTTAAGCAACGCAAGCCCAGTTAGTACTGACATGGGTGGTCACTCGGGAAAGCTGGGTACCGCTAATACCCAATAATCGTCACATTAGTGTAGTGTCTGTGCAGTCTATGCATAGAACTATGCAATGGACGGGTCTCTAATGACCTTGTAGTTGATGGGACCTTAAACACCAACAAACAAAAAAACAAAACACATCTGAAGAAAGGTGCCCTCGGGCCTCCTGCCCAAAAGACGTAAACCCACCTCACTACCAGGGTCGGATCTACATAGGGACTAATAGGGCTTAAGCCCTGAGCCCCCAAGTGTAAAGGGGCCCCACAAAAGTGGAATTATCATAAACTTTTAATACTTTTTGATTATCAATGAGCACTTATTGTGCAGTAAAAATAGTTAATATTAATAATATAATAATAATGATTATTTATAGTATTATTCGTTGAATTTTTTCAATGTGACATTATTGAACTTCAATAAGCCCTAGGCACTGAGCAACCTAGATCCGCCTCTGCTCACTACCATATCATACCTAGAACTACTGCTGCTGTTACTGAACGTGCTACCCCCAAGTCATTTACTGTATATGTTATCAGATTTTAAACTCTTTAGCTGACAAATACTTTCCTATAAAGACTGGCAAAAGTCAACTGACTTAAAAGGTGAGACCCCTTGCTAGTTTGCTTCCAATGTTTTCAACACCTTCACTTCCCCTTTCCCCATTAATTGAAAGGCTGTATCCCCTATTTTAAAGAAAATCGACCAACCTTGAATGCCTTCCTGGGTTAGATGGACTGTACAAGAGGAACATTACAAGTCATAAGTAGAGGCAATGCCTAACCGTTTTCTTGCCAATGGTGGGGAGTTACTTATCTCAACTTTGGATTCACCTGCAGTTGACACATCAGGTTTACCTTAAGATTTGTTGGTATGCCACAATGTTGTCCCTAAGGAATGTAATTGTAACAACTTCTGCTATAGGCCTTGAAATAATTATGACAAAGCTGTTACATCATTTGTCACTTTGAATATAAATTATTCTATTTCCAATTTAATGTTTTCGCCAACTTCTATTTCCCAACATTAGTAATTAAGAAATAGATTTAAATGTCAACCTTCATTGGAAACCACGTGTGTGCCCAGGGTACGATAGACAAACGGCACTTCCCCCACTCCATATTGTAAAGGGCAACAAAACAGGGAGAGTCAGGCACAGCCAACCTGGAACATCATAATTGGCCTTGGTTGATGTGGGCCCCTCTGGGAGGTGCCATAAGAAAACGCATACCCACGTGTTTGTTGTGCTTGGAGATGCGAATCCATGAGAAAAGTGGATCCTGGTGGTTGAGGGGATGCATCCCCTGCGAGGTCTCTGGGCTGCACTGCACTGATGAAACTGCTCTGACACGTCAAGGGATGGGGTTACAACTCTTAGTCCCCAGCACGCCAATTTGGCCATGGCCTCCAGTGGAAAACGGGTGGCCAGACAGATACCCGGTCTGTTCAACCTGCTGGAGGCAGTGGCATACCGAGGGTATTCTGTGCCCAGGGACAAAGACCAAAATCTGCGCCCTCTGGCACCTACTAAGCGCATTTTTGCTGTACATTTTTGCGCCTCCTGCCTTCTGCACCCGGGGACATCTGTCCCCCCTCGCCCCCCCTAGTTACGCCTCTGGCTGGAGGGGCCGTTTTTGCTCCTAAGGGTCGCTTTCAGTGGTCACATAGTCAGACCCTGATGTCTATTCGTCTGGGTACTCGGAGTTCATGGCTCTCTCAGCCTGCCTATCCCTGCCTACTTACTTCAGCCTACCCATCCACCTTGAAATGCATAGTAAGGTTACTCGTTGGGTAAGGTTCTATCTGCTTGATACTACATTCTTTATGTTAATGCTATAGGACTTGATGTTAATTCCTTCCTTGATGCATTGCTCAGGTATTAGAAGAGGGGTTATCTTACTGTGCAGAATTACAACAGGATCTAAATAAGAGTCATAACTGGTTTAAAAAGGTGGGAATTGCTGTTAAACCTGCACACGTGTGCATTGATTGAAAAATGGTGCCTTCTCAATATGCTTGCTGCTCCCCTGACGCTAAAACCTGGCTATGCCACTGGTAGGTTTCCTGGGATATTTAGGTCTAGAATGCTAGTTTACTTCTATTACCACATTGGAGAAGTGAGGGTTGAGAGTGTAGATACACATAAGCACCTTAGAATTATTTTAAATAGTCAAGTTAACTGGAAGGATTGCACTGATAAATTGATTGGGAGGAGTGGTTAATCCCTCCGTCTGATTAGTAGGGTCCTTGGAGACAGTCCGAGTTTGGTAAAAGAAACAGCTTTCATTTCACTGGTACGTCCAATTTTGGAGTACTGTATGCAAGACCCATCTTGGGAAGGTGAAAGGATCCAAAGGAGGGCTGCAAGAATTGCATTACACAGGTTTTCCCATTGACGTTATTTGATATATTTCCAATTTCAAAGTTCATAAGTTGGCAACATTCTCATTTTAAATACTAATAATGGACAATTAAATTTCAGAATTGTACTGTTTTGAAATTGTTTCATTATCTATAGTACAACTGGATATTCTGGGTTTATTTATCTTGTTTAGCAGAATTTGTGATTTATCTGCAGCAGCCACGTATAGTTTATCTTGAGATTCTTTGCTTGCCTTATTTGTGTCTGTAAGGCATGTTATTGTAATAACTTGTGCTGCTGTACGCCTTGAAATAATAACGTCAAAGATGTTGCAGCATTTATTGTTTTTAATATTTTGCCAACTTTTTATCTGCCAACATTCGTAATCGATGCGACTTTCAAAGTTGACATTCCTTGGAAATGTTTTCTTTGTGCAATCTGTTTTTGCATATGCAAACCTATCATAGGTGAGAAATTGAGTTGTTGTATTTGATATCTAGCTTCAATCCATCCTTCTCCTTCAGTCGTTCAGATTGAAGCAATCATATTCAATGTAGCCTCTCCTTACACTTCATCTTGTTGAACAAATCCCCTTCCCCTACTTCAGGGTAGCCCCCCATTAATTATGCAGGGTAAATGGTAAGTCATTCGTAATGATAGGACCTAACATAAAAGATGACGAATTACTTCTCCCAAATTTCCACAATTTTATTATTCACTTATGACGGAAATGGAGTACAGGGAAATAGAAGACTCTGGAAGTGTACTGGGTGATTGAACTTCCCAAATGTTGATATAAAAAAAATTGCAAGTTAGGTAAATTAGAATGTCGTCAAGAAATAGGCCTCAATATAGCATGGAGAGTAGAAATGCACTATTAGGAAGACAATGGTGGAGCAGAAGTGCCAGGAGATAGGCAGTAAAGGGAAAATGGGATCTAATACCCATGAGCATATTGTTGGTCAGTGGTGCCTACTTTCTGCCATCGTTTTGCCCCAAAGAACTAGTTGAAGTTATTCCACAGTCAACTGTGGAATTCAGAGAGCAGGAGAAGTTATGGGGAAACAGTACTGGAGGTAAGCATTAATTTTTATGTATAACATTTTTATTGAAAATAGTCCTTCATCCATCTCTTCCCTATTGTTGCTCCATTGTTATGTCTGTAGACCGCTTCTATAGTTTTTCCTGAAATGTTATCTTCTTTCCAATCTGATTCCTCTTCAGCATTGGCACAATTCACTGCAAGTGCAGAACAATGTACCTGGTATAGCATACTACTGTATAGTTACTCTCGTTAGAATTTTCTCTTCATCTTTGTTGGGACTTCACATAACTTAATCCATCTAACAATAAGCACGTGATTCTAATTGGAATGTATTTTTTCTTTTTTCATGGAAAGAGGGAGCCTTAAGGTGAACATGAAGAAGACAGAGTACCTAGCTTTCAATGTTAATGGCCAGGGGCAAGGAGGTGAGATTATTTGTGGGGGTGAGGGGATACCTGTGGTGCGAGCGATTCGTTATTTAGGATCAGTTTTCCAGAGCAGTGGTGAGATAGACTCTGACGTGACCCATAGGATTAATGCAGGATGGCTGAAGTGGACGCAGGCGAGTGGAGTCCTGTGGGATCCCAATAAAGTTGAAAGGGAAAGTTTGCAGAATGGTCGCCAGACCAACACGGAGGTGGGAGAGGTGGTGCAAAGGGACATGGAGGCGTGCAGTGTGGAGGGGCACCTGGTAGGAAGTAGGCGGGAGTGGAGTATAAGAACCCGCATACCCGACCCCGCCGCAGGCAGGATAACGGCAAGATGATGATTAATCCCAGGAGTATCCTATCCCAGAAATTGAGAAAGTTACCATAAAACCTCCAGTTGCCCGCCATGGCGCTCTATTTTTCAACCCCTCTGCTAGGGTGACGGTCTATTAGAGGTGGCATTCAAAGAGTCTACTTTTCAACTACTGGTATCTTGCATCAAAAATGGTGCATTTGGCACCAACAAGAACAAGACGTCCACATTAACGTTCATAAGCTACAAATATTTTTATGATTTCAAACTATGGAAAAAGCGTTATGAGAAAATCTTTGTTGCTTTTACACATGAATGTTAGATATGGTAAATTTACACAAGGAATTAATGAGTGATGGTCTATTAGAGGCGGCCTTCAATTAGATCCATGACTGTGGTCAGAATGATGCTAGACTGATTGCATAATGTGATGACTGACAGACTGATGGAATGGATTGACGGATTTTTAAATTTTTTTATAATTTTCGTCAGTCTGTGCGTGACTGACTTCAGATTGATCGTGTGAGCGCCTTTCATCACTCTGGTGTCAGTCACTGCTTGGACAGCAATGGAGACACCTGCGTTTTAAACCCTCCCCAGTCTCTGGGACTATGTGCTGGATTTACCACTATGCTCAGTAGGCTGAAGCCTATGGTGTCAACATTTAGCGGGCCTCAAGACTTAAGAAACGGGCTTGAAAAAGGCCTGAAAATTGAAATAGCCTAGGGCCTCTCAATATCTAAATCCGGCACTACCTGCAACAATGCCTGTACAACCGTTGGAACCAGAGAAAGACTTATATGAGTACAATACATGTGAAACGATATGTGGGAGGGCTCCCTTCTGTTTTGGGCAAAAGCTGGGTCACCAAAGAAAAACAGAGGATGGCAAAGATTACAGGTTAAGAGGAGGGCTGTGGGGATCAAGTGAAGGATGTCAGGCATGTGATACTGGCATGTCCAGCGCTGGATCACTGCAGGGGAGGGTTGTGGAACCACCACATTGGAAGATGTTCAGCGGTGGTGGGTGTTGGGGTGGAGCGGCTGGAATAGGTGAAAAAGGCAAAGGTGTTGCCTGGGTGCTGGTGGAGATCTAGGCTTATGGGTCTAGCATGAAAAATATCACTAGCAAGGTATCTTCTTCATGCATGTCACTTGCTTTGTCAAAAATGGCTTCACCCCAGTTGGGGCATTGAGGGTGAAGTGATTGCTGCATTGCTCCCCATATGGATCCGCCCCTGGTCCAACGTTGCCTTTTACCACTTGTTGCTAAACCTATTATACTGTAATTGCAATACAAGCTTTTTCCTTATTGCACTCCATGGTTTCTTTTGCGCAATCAGGGTTTTTTAGGAGACTGATAGTCAGTCTGACTGTCAGTTTGGCATCAGTCTATTCTTAATCAAGATCATGGACTGAACTGATGCCAAACTGAGCGTGTAACCCCCGCTTAATGCCTAGTTCCGTATCACCACACTTTAATACTAATCACGTCGACACTGATGACATTTTGATGACGTTTTGTACCAGTGCTTTATGAAGGAGCACCAGCACAATTCCTTAAGTGTAGTGCTTTATTTGGAGTCACTTCAAGCCACCGTCATGTCTCCTCCGTTTATCCCACAATATATACAGTATGCACACTCCCATGTTAATCGTACTAAAGTTTTTGTACACTAGCGCCATGTAGCGGCAAGGAAGTAAAAACTAAACATGTTATATCAATGGAGTATTCCCAACTCCTGCATTATTATTACATAAAATTTAATTAAAAAAAACTCAATCTAACATAAAATGCCATTGTGCAGTACTGTATTGTAATGTATACAAAGTAATAACAACAAGTGACGCTATGAAACGTTTCTATAACCTCTTTGAACTTGACAATTTTTACTTACATGTGAAACACTTCAAGTTATACTCAAACCTTTTAAACTTGCACCTTTTTTGATAATTTTTTTATCGCTTTCACATGTTTTGTACAATCAAATATGTTGTATTTCTCTTATATGTATTTGGATACATAAGCCTTTTGTTAAAGTCTTTGATGGTATAAAGAAATCTGAGTTCTTACAAAAAGTAAAGAACATGATTCAATAATGATATCCTAAATATATTTATTTTAATGTCCAGTAAATGAGGTAGCCCTTGAAAGTCATGTATCTAAAGTTGGCATGCCTAACTCAGGGTACCCCAAGGGTCACTTTTTTTTTGTTGTTGTTTGTTGGTGTTTAAGGTCCCGTCAACTACAAGGTCATTAGAGACCCGTCCACTGTGTAGTTCTAATGCATATGCTGCACAGACACTACACTAATGCGACGATTATTGGGTATTAGCAGTACCCAGCTTTCCCGAGCGACCACCCATGTCAGTACTAACTGGGCTTGCGTTGCTTAACTTCAGTGATCAGACAAGAACTGGTGTGTCCAACGCAACTCACTGCTCCCCCCAAGGGTCACATCAGTAACATTGCAGTGTCTTGAGGGGGCAACTGTCCCCCTCTTATTACATCTGAGTAGCAGACTGCATATGTATACTACATGATATTGATTGTGAGGGTTGTAACTCTAGGCTTCTAGGGCTGAATGTTTGGCACCCATGACCTATGTTAGGGGCGGTTCTACAGGTTCTAGTCCTCCACCCCTGCCTATCTCCCACCAGGTCCTCATTCACCCCACACATTTCTATATCCCTACAGACAACTTGCTCCAACGTTTGTTTCAGTCTCCCCTGCCTCAGGTGCTTCCAACCACCTGAATTCCTGAAATGGGCCTAATAACCTTCTCCTTCCCTCTTCTCATTATGTGTCCATATCACTACAATGTCCACCACCCCAGGTCACCTCTAATATACTCATTCCTTATTCTATCAGCTCTGGACACCCCACTCATATACTGCAGCATTTGCATCTCAGTTACTTGCATTATATTGATGTCACTCTTTCTCACTCTTGTGTGACCCTCATATCACATAGGACTTCACTTGCCTGTCTTCACTTCAACCATCACCCATTGATTCTATGGGTCATGTCAGAGTCTATCTTTCCATTTCTTTGGAACGTTGATGCTAAGGTCACTCCTCACACCTCTACTTTTTCTTTGGAGTCATATTATAAGTTTTCCAATAATGTTGATGAACAACATGCAATTTATTGATTCTTATGTTGCCACTAGCAGATGGATTGTGTTCATAACTTTTGAAATACAGTATGTGTACTCCAGAATTGTTGCTGCAGTTAAATGCTGAAAAATAATGCTCCTTATGAACTCGAATCTTTAATTTTAATCAACAGTGAATGCACGCAAAATATTGTGTAGTAATTTTGCTATTCAGTGCACATGCTGTATATTCTTTATACTGGCCGTGAAGAATACGAAAATTGCTGTTCAAAAAAGCTACGTAGCAACTTCGTAGCGTAAGGATCGAATTCTTTTAAAACTGTAGCCAAAACTTCGTAGTGCAGTTGTAGTGCTACAAACGCTACACCTTTTCGAGTAGGATTCTTTGTGTAGTGCAACATGGCGGCCTCCACGGAAGATATTGCAATGAATATGGTGGACTGCAATACTTATTGACAGTACCCAAAAATGAAGCGGAACAAATAAAAAATTGTATAGTTTTTAATTAAAGAATTAATTTCATTTTAAGAACATTAAGAAAATCTTCATCATACCCTTATCCCGCCTGTGGCAGGGTCGGGTCTGAGGGTCCACTGAACATACTCTGACTGGGGTCACCCCAGCCAGGCGTCTGGATCCCGTAGGAGTATTGAAAAAGTTTGTCTGTGGGGGTGCCAACATTAAGAACATAATATTTTATTAAAGGAATTGAAATAGTTTAGTCCTCTTAAGTGCATTATATGGCAACATGGAAGCCTCCATCTTTGTAGCGCTACACATGTTGTTCAAATAGCTGCTACAGGTAGTGCTCTACATGAATTTTCATTACGTCACCGTATGCACTACGTATGCGAAGCTACAAGTATTTCCGTAGCTTAAAAGATTATGCGGAGGGTTTATCATCTGAAAATTTTCAAGCAGACACCTCAACAGCCAGCCAATCAGAATGCAGCATGGCTTGTGGGATGCTATGTGAGTTGACCACTTGTCCACTCAAACGCCGTCATGCATAGTTGCTCTGCGGCGCCCCAAGTAGCAGTGTGACGTCACCATTTTTTGTGTTGTGACGTCTGATTTAACGCTAATAGCATTAGCACGTGGGTATACGGAGCAGGGCATATCACCCACTATAGCATTTGAATGGTGAGAGAAGAGAAACCTCAAGCAGAAAACGTTAGATGAGCTCATTGTACCGAAAGAACACATCTATGTAAGTGCACGATGCACACATTCAAAATGAAGCAATTGTATATTCTCCAGTAAACCACACCTTGAATTATAGATGGAGATAGACAGCTGGCATTGTGGTGCCCCAGGCATCTGTAGCGTTTTGTGCCATGGAGCCCCAAAAAAATCCTGCTATGGAGCCTGAGGGCTCCGTGGAGCACTGATTGAGAACCGTTGCTTTACTACACAGTCTAATCTTCAACTATAGGATCTTATGATTTTAAAATTCAAAATTTGTGGGCAGTACCTCAACTTCTGGGCATGCCAAGTTGCAGGACTCCACCTGCCTGTCTCCATTTCAGCCACCCATGTTGATTCTGTGGGTCACATCCAGGTTTATCTCCCCATTGCATTGGAACTTTGATCCTAAGTACTTTACCTATTGCACCTTTTCACCAGTTCGCACCTGGAACGTACGTCACCATTATTTCCATGTCCTTCCCAATTGAAAGCTAAATTATCTGTCTTCTTCATGTTAATCTTTAGCCCCCCTTTTCTATCGCTCCTCTAATATCGTTTAGTCCCTTCTCTATCTGTTCTCTACAGTCAATTATTTTTCGGATATCGTCAGCAAATGCCATGCATTGAGGGGCCCATTCTCCTACTCCTGTCAGGAGTTTGTCCATAACCAGGATGAAAAGGTATAGGCTAAGTGCTGAACTTTGGTCCACCCTAAATTTCACTGGAAAGCCCCCAGTGTTTCCCCAAGGTGTCCTTACTCTGGCTATGGAGCCATCATAAATGTCCTGGACTATTTGAATAACCCCCCCCCCCCCTTTTTCATAATACCTCAAAAATTACTTGTCTTTGGCAACTGTCATATGCATGAAGATCTTTCTTTGCTGCCCTATACTTTTCTATCATATGCCTCAGGATGAAGATTGGCTCCATTGTGGACCTACCTGGCATAAACCCATACTGATTTCCATGTTCACTAGTTCTATCCCAGAGGCGACGTTCCAGTACTCTTTGCCAGAGCTTAATGAAATGGCTCTTTATGCCTCTATATTTACCACAGTCTTGGACATCCCCTTTGACCTTGAAGAGTGGTGAATTTGATTAATTTCTCAGAAAATTTGAACTCACTGTATCGCCCAGTTCGGAAATTTTTCCCCATCTTTAGTATTGAACCAACTAATGTCTTGTCTCAAGATCGATTGCAAGAGTTAACTTCTGATGTGATGGATCTGGCGTTCCTTCCTCACATTTAGACTTATGATCATTAAATAATAAAATATCATTTGAGCACCTCCAATTACAGCTATTCTGACAGCAAATGCGGGATTTTGAATTTCGAGATTGACACTGCTGCACGAGATTTCCTACCCTAGACGTCAAAGGCAATCGTTTAATACGAGTGAAACATTCAGAGGATGAAATATTTTACCATTCATTTTTATAGTTAGTAATAGATTAGTTTCCGCATATGTTAGTGTTTTATTTTTGTCATTGCACGTGGTGATCCAAATATTCCCAGGGCTTCAGCAAGTAAACCTAAACGAATAATATTTCATCGGTGGTCCCAAGGCCGATGCCAAAGCACAAATTATGCCAATGGTCATCAAACAACATTACCACCCAATCCGAAAAAAATGAACTATAGGGAGAATAACATGTTAATCATATACGCCCCTTTTTAGTCATGATTGCCTGGCAATTCCCTTACCTGTCGAATGAACCCAAATGTTGATATGTAAGAAGCTAGTGGAGGGAAATGATAGCAAGTTTCAGAATATGGCTCCAGCTCAATCTGTAAGACCCAACCTAACATCAGAAATCCTAAACACATTAAAGTTAGTATGCCAGCCAAATTATGCCAAACTTGTGTATACAGTATACTGTATGCCAAATTACAGACACATTTCACGAACTGCTATGACATGGGGAAACCTCGCAACCTCACCTGGCTCAGAAAGATCAGAGGATTACAGATTTTGAAATATGTTCTAATAAGTAATTATCTAATTCATCATATTCAGTCAAACAAAGCCTGTTAATTTAATTAAATTGCTGTTAATTTAATTACTATTAAATTGTTTTTAAAATAAATTACTATTACATTAAATGCAGTAATTACTATTAGAGTATACTTGGTCAATTTCGCAGCTAAGCGGCACATCACCACATCCTTGGTGCCTCCCAATGTTAGCAGCCTCATATATACACCGCAAATAGCTAAAGCTGAATTTTATAGTGAACCATTGTTTATTAGCAACCCCCAAAATCCCACCCCGGATCCGCGCGTGCATCTGTTAGGCGGTATTTTTATGCGACTAGATGCCAGCTGAAGCCGCAATCCCTGTGCTTGTTAATCGTCAGCCGACTGTTCGTTGGGGCAGTTCATCAATTAGAGCGGCGAGCTGCTACACCTGACAATTTTGCCCCTTCTTCTCATTGCACAGTATGATGGCATGTCAGTGTCTCCAGGTGCAGTACTGGATCAAAGTGGGTTTCCTTCTTTTTGGGGGAAAGAGATGTTCTAAATGCACCTTCCATTGGATGGAAAGTAAAGCAATGGCACGGGGTGGTGTACGATGTCATTTGAATTTCAAAGAACCCTCTCTACCACAACTTTACTTAGAAGTCAACCCACCTCGATCCAGTAAGAAACTTGGAACCACTGTAGCAGTAATCGTGCGTGTTACCCTCTGTGTCACTGATGCGGGTCTTAAACCCAAGTCAAAACTTCTGGGAGTTAATTTACATTGTGAATACATTAGCTTGTTGTTGTCATTTTCTTTGCTAGCAGTTAAAACATTCCTTCGACCCTGCCACAGGCGGGATAAGGGTATGATAATGACGATCGTACCGTTATACAATCAGCCAATGTTGTTGTTTGTTGGTGTTTTAGGGCCCTTCAACTACAAGGTCATTAGAGCCCCGTCCACTGTGTAGTTCTGATGCAGCGACTGCATAGACCCTACACTAAAGCGGCGATTTTTTTTTGGATGCTGGCGGTTCCCAGTTTTCCAAAGCGGCCACCCATGTCAGTACTAGCTGGAGTTGCGCAGCTTAACTTCAGTGATTCGACGAGAACTGGTGTGTCCAATGCAATTCGCCGCTCCCGTACAATCAGTCAAGGAGAGCACTGATAGACAATTGGCAGAGGAGGATACCATAAACCAGAACAATAGAAAGTGATGTAGTTTAAGCAGCTTGTGACTATCCCCTATGGGGTCTATTGTATGATGTGGTCCTCTCAAATAGCTCCTCTATATCCGGGGAGTGTCTTCATTGTAATTGGGGAGTTTTACATGTGATAACTTATACGGTCAGGGTATACATCATTATAATACCCTTATCCCGCCTGTGGCAGGACCGCGCCTGCAGGTTCTAGGCCTCCACTCCCGCCAATGTTCCACGAGATCACCGTCCACCTGACACACTAATATATCATTACTGTACATACAACCTGCTGGAATTTTGGATATTGATGAGTCATTATTTGGTGAAAGGGGGGGAAGGGCTGCAAATGTTGAGTCTACTGTATAGCGAAAAGGCATTGAAGGATAGAGATATAATGAATTTTATCTTTGGAGGTCGCTACAACTTGGCGAATGTTATAAAAGGTTGAGAGCCACTGACGTATAGGATCTTGCTGCCTGGCATTGGTGAAGTGCCACAACGAACAGTAGACTGAAGATAACTAAGCATGGAGGTTACATCTTTGGTTAGCAGCCTGCTGCATGAAACTCCCGTCCAACAGATTGCCCGTGTGTCTTTTCAGTGGAACGAAGATGGGTACCAGACCCGTCCATAGGCGAGAAGAAGATTAGTGGTTGCTTTAATTTGGAAATAACTTCAAAGTGAGATTTTCTCAACGATTACATTCATTTTTGAAGTGATTTTTTTTCCAGTGAGCCATTTCTGCCAGGAATTCCAGAAGAGGAAAAACAATCACTGATGAGTAAGGTGCGTTTGGCATTTTCTTTAGCTTTGACTTTGCAATTGAAAAAGTGTGAATGAGCACGCTGTCGTGAACGAAACACTACTTTGCCAAATGTTATCTTCTTACATGAATCTTTGTGTTGCTCCAGGGATATTGCTCCCTGTTAATGACAGTGTGCAGGATGGATGGGGACCTGGTGCGAGGTAGGCAGGAGTAGAGGGCCAGGATCCGCAAACCCTAACCTGCTACAGGCGGGATAAGGGTTTGATGATTATGTTGCTTTGCAGTATTTCCATCTGCTTCCACCCATTGTTTGTCTCTGGCATGTATTGGAGAATGACAACGGCAATATATCGCCACAGAAACTCGGTTGAATTGCTTTTATATTTTATGAAAACCTTGTAAAAAAATTAAAACTAAATTGAGAAGTTTAATTATAATGATGTACTTAGAGTAATACATCCAATATTGTAAAAACAATATGGACAGCAGTCATTGTCCTTAATATTTTTTGTACACCATTATGGGTCTTAAAGATGGGTTATGGATGAATAGGCCTGTCCCATAATGGGACATTTTGTAATTATATTAGCTTGTCTTCCTTTCACACAAAGCTACTACTGTAAGTTTGCGTATCTTTAAAACTATTTAATAAAGATTAATACAACAACTATTAGTAAGTACCAGCGGTGTGTGTCGGCTGAGGGTGCCATTGAGCCACAGATCCATATACCATCGTTTATTATCATTCTTCAAAAGTCTGTGGGCATATCCAAGGAACTCTTTCATTATATATAAAGAATCAAACTTGAGACATGAATTGTAGTTCTGAGTGATTAAAAACCCACTATATTTACCGGATCTGCCCTCCAGCGACCTTCTGTTTCCTAAACTTAAATTTGAGCTCAGAATACAGAGATTTTCATTCAGTGAGCCTGAAATCATTATATACTCGTAGTACCATTATTTATCACTGATATGTGTACACCAGCAGTACCCATCAGGTTCTATACAATACTATGGCCTTCTCGGAAGGAATGGATTTTCATCGTCAGAGTAATCTGACATTTCATGTTCAAATTCATTTGACCCCATCGCCCCTACAAGTTACCCCGCTGGCTACAGTAGGAATTTTAAAGTGCGGACTATATATGAAACATACCCATCGCTAATGCGGACTACACACGGGTGCGGGCTCTACGTCAGATTTTACGGTAATGCATTTTGTCTGTGTCTGATAAAATTTATAGTAATGACCTCTCAACGCCATTAACTCTTCATGCGATCCTTTCTCTGCTACCTTCCCTTGGTGAATGACTGCTATTTGATCCGCATATCTGATAGTGGACAAGCGATGAGCAACAACAATACAAGTCCGACCTTTTTGGGCTCGTTCTAAAGCATCTTGAACCATCTACAATTTCAAAAATGTATTATACTTATTTCATGTTCTGAAATCATAAATCTTCCCTCTTGTCATTGGTGTTACCTTCTCGTTTTCTGTGTCCAGTGCAGAAGTGGCTTCATCCAGTAAAAGAATCTTAGAATTGCGGACTAAGGCCCTAGCAATTGCTATTCGCTGCTTTTGCCCTCCACTCAGTTGGGTTCCTTTGTCTCCGGCAAACGTCTGGTATCCCTGAGAATCAATAATCATTTGATCACACATGAACCAACAATGGGCTTTACGCTTCTATCGATATCGCACCTCAGGCAAAGCGGCAATGAACTGATGGATATTAGCATCAGTGGCCGCCTTGATGATCTCAGACATATGGACTTCACGAGTGTTATCTCCATAGGCAATATTTTCAGCTATAGTTCGATCAAACAGGATCGGTTCTTGGGATACTAGGCCAACACAAGAACGCAGCCATCGGACATTCAGTTTGGCGATGTCATTGTCATCTATCGACTAACCAAAAAAAAAATATTTTATAGTTTTAATGGGAAACGTCATTAATGTTTCACCGAATGGAACTTCGATCAGACATTGGTCGTATAATGACTCCAGGAAGATATTTGAAGAGGGCACCTCACTCACTTCCCTTAGCAAAAGGACGACCCACCTGTATTTCATTACCTGAACCTCAAGAAAGCAGAATATTCAGGTGCGCTGAATAAATTGAAAGCCGCACATAACAATCACTAGTTAACACTTTTCCACCTATGGCAGCAGGCCCGGCGTTAGAGAAAAGCGAGCGAGGAACCCGCCTTGGACCCCGCGTTTTCAGGAGTCCGGCGCAAAAAAATTCTTTTTAACTTTTGCGGGTGTTTTTGGACGGGGCCCCGCGTCTCTTAGCGCTGGCCCTTTATGGTAGGGCCGGGTGCCCATTTATTTCCCTTTGATATTCGACAGTGCCTCTTTTTGGCATGAGTCTGACCCGTGTTGCATTATAGTTATTGTGCAATAGGTCAGACACCATGCAATATTATAACCGACAAAACATTAATTTACCTGCCAAAATTTCTATTTTGGTTGTATAATGCGGTGTTGGAAGTGTGGTAGGCCGGCATCCCCCCACAGACAACCAGCCAATATTCCTGCGGGTTCCAGACGCCTGACTGGGGTGTCCTCAGTCAGAGCATGTTCAATAGACCCGCGGACCCGACCCTGCCACAGGCAGGATAAGGGTATGATGATAATGATGATGATCCGACAGTGCCTCTTTCTAGGAGGCCAAGGGGTTAGCAATGGTTAAGTAAACAACATACCATATATCCATTAGTCGGATCATAAAACCGTTCAATGAGCTGTATGCAGGTGCTCTTTCCACATCCACTGCTGCCCACCAATGCCAGCACTTGGCCGGGTTCAACGGCGAGGTCAACATCTCTAAGGACGTGTATATCGTTACGAACCGGATAACGGAAAGATACTCCGTTGAAGTTTAGACGTCCCGGAGATGTCTCAGGCTTAGAAAAAAACGAACAGATGTTCATTTATGGTTCACTATCATCATCCACATTATTATCGCCATTTCCGTACCAAAGTATTTCCGAAATTAGACGACGGATTGATTTCTGATTTTCTTTCCAAAATTTGAAATAGTCGACCTGCGGATACAGCGCCTTTGTTGGCATTTGGCGCAAAAGCGAACGCTTGACCAGCCATTATAGTCCCAAATAGTAACAGCTCGGTAATCCTAGTGAAAATAATGAGTGATTAACACTGCGTTTTGTCCTACATTGCCCGTCCTACATGCAACACGTAGGTTCGAGCCACCACCATAGATGTCTCCTTGTTGTTTGTTGATGTTTTACGGCCCTTCAGCTACAAGGTCATTAGAGCCCCGTCCACTGTGCAGTTCTGATGCAGAGGCTGCACAGACACTACACTAATGGGGCAACTGACGACCTTCCGGTGATTTTTCATGAAACTTAAGTGATGCTCACTTGTAAACGGTTGAAAATTCCATCCCTTCATTCAAGACCAGGTATGCTCCATAAAACATGCAAGCGCTGTAACCAAAGTATTGCATGGACCTTGCAAATCCAAAGGCCATACTATGTATAAGTATGTCTTTCTTGGCGTTCCTAAAATGAATATCTTTCAGTTAATTCGGAAAACTAAACTAAAGAAATGTAATGATGACCTTTCTGCCTCTTTAACATTCTTCATATAAAGTTGATGGAAAGCAACTTCTTTATGCAGATAGGCTACGGTACGGATGTTGGATATCACTTCGACTGCAACCTAGATGAAATATTACCACTGCGGTATAAATTGGGTTGATGTAAGTCTCTTGTCAGTTGCACAGTTTTGTTAAATTACCTTATTTGCCTTGTCGAATGCCTTCATTTCATTCACTGCTTTACCTTTAAGGACAATACATTGTATGTATGATCCCAGGAGCATCAAAGGTATGATGCATATCCCCAACAAGGCCAATTTCCAATACAAGATCAAACTAATTATCGATGAAGCAACTAGAGTAGAGACAGACTGAAGGATGACACCCATTTTATAGCCCGCCGCCTGGAATTTTTAATTAATAAACGCGGCTCAAGTTATCATAATGCAATTAAAAATGAAAAGGATAGTAATACAGTATATACTAACACTTTGGATATTCAGAGTGTCACTGGACAGTCTGGTGCACAGCGTTCCCACACTATTCTTTGGATCATCAAAAAATGCAATTTCCTGAGGAATAAGGGAATAATGATGTCTGACTCATCGAAATACCTTTATCCCGCCTGTGGCGGGTTCGCGTCTGCAGGTTCTGGCCCTCCACCAAATCCCCATTTACCCCACATACTAACATATTTCTTGGTACAATCTCCTCCCACACCTGCTTTGGTTTTCCCCTGCTCTGGGTGTACAAATAACCTGCATCCCTATAATGGACCTAACCAGCTCCTCTCCCCTTCTTCCCATTACTTGAGGAGCGGCTGTATTGCGTTTGACACACCAGTTGTCGTCTGATCACTGAAGTTAAGCAACGCAACCCCAGGTAGTACTGGCATGTGTGACCGCTTGGGGACACTTGGGTACTGCTAATATCCAAAAATCGTCATAACAACGTAGTGTCTTTGTAGACTCTGCATTAGAACTACATAGTGGACGTGACTCTAATGTAGTTGAAGGGCCCTAAAAACACAAAGAAAATTCATTTCTTGACCATACCACTAGAATAAGTAGGCTGAAGCCTAGGACCTCAACATTTAGCGGGCTTCACAATTTAAGACAATTTATTTTTTATATACAGTAGAACCTCTGTAAGTTGACCACCCAAGGGCGGAAGAAAAGTGGTCAACATAGGGAGGTGGTCAACTTATGGAGAACTAGGTGTACTGTACTGATACACGGGTATTATTGCTTTTATTGGATACAACTGTATGAAATGCTACATAATCAAAACTATTACTGCTAGTGGATTGGCAAAGCTAGCCCCAATGCCATTGATCTGGTAGTTGGGGGTTATGCCCCCCCCCCCAGCAGTTAGCTGCATCAGATTCAGTAGAGGTTTACACTTCATTGCCCATTTCAACAATATTTTCAAAGGTTACTTCTTAAAATTCTGCCATGGAAGATGGGCTGTATGAACCAAAAATGTTGTCTGTTGGATTGTGATAAATCCAACTTTCCTAAAACATGTCAACATTGTTTCTGGTTGAATTTTTGTCAAGCAGAATTATCTAAAGGACAGGCTGGTGACACATGTTTTACCAATAACCCACTCCAAGAGCTGGGCTAAGTAAAACACTTTAAATGATTTGATAACACCTTGGTCAAGAGGTTGGATCCTTGAGTTGCATTTGGAAGAAGAAAGTTAAGTGTCAAATTTGTCAAGTGACTGACTTGCAGTTCATCAGGGCAGTTGTCTACTGTTAGTAGGATAGATCATTTCTTCTTCATTTCTTGGTCCACACCCCTTACCTGTTCTTCAAACAGGGCAGCAGTCATCCATGCACATTTGTTTGATCTCCATGTTACAGGGTGGTCTTCAATTTCTTAAATGCACATGAATTTGCTGACTTACCAATCACTAATTTCTTTAGCTTTCCCCAAGCAATCCAGTGAAATGTTCCTTGAATACTCTTTCAATCTTGTATTTGTCACCCTTAACAAGGCTCTTGTCAGACACAAGGGATGACAAGGGGTCAACTTATGGAGGTTAAATCAATGTTATGTGTCACAGTCATAATGGTCAACATACAACTTACAGAGGTGGTCAACATAGGGAGGTTGGTCATCCATTAATTAATGTGGTGCACATCCAGTCTGTGAAAATTTGGTCAACTTAGGGAGGTGGTCAACATATAGGGGTGGTCAACTTTGGAGGTTCTACTGTATTTCCGTAACACCTGTTATTGGAAAGTTGGCTAATACATTCATTTTTTGTATGTTTGTGCATTTTATTGCAACTATAACAAAGGAGGGGGGGTGTAATTGAAAAGGGCCTTGAAATTGAAATAGCCTAGGGTCTCTCAATATCTAAATCCTGCACAGCACCTAAATCTGTTCTCTCTCATCTTTTCCCCAATGTCCCTATTATACTCATTTCTAATTCTACCTGCTCTCTACACCCTACCCATTTATCCCAGCATTCACATTTCATCTACTTTCATTCTCTTTTCATGGCTCTTTCTTACTCTCCAACACTCCTATCCACTGAGCATAGCCTTCCTAACCACTGACCTGTAGATCTTCCCTATAAACTTGATTGGGACCCTCTGATGACACAGGACCCCACTTGCTTGTCTCGATTTCATCCACACTATACTGATCCTATGAATCACATCTAAATCTATTTTCCCATTGCTCTGAAAGATCACCGACTCATCACATGCTTGAAAACTCTTTTCAGTGGAAATGGTTTTTTACCTGTTGAAGTATTGTGGCAAATATCTGCTTCCTGAGTCGACGAGTAAGAAGTTCTCCAGCATATGACAACATGAAAACCTGCAATACACATGGTATTATTCTTACCATTAAGAACAACGTGATCTACTTGCCATAACCATCAGCAAACCAGATCTCGCCTACATGTCCGGGGCATCTTGTCGTTTGATCCCCCTCTTCCTTTGCTTCTACAGAATTTGTAAACTGCATTTCAAAGGTCATTTTACAAATTGCCACCTGAATTTGCCCCTGTCTTACGAATAAGCTTAATGTGTTATTCAGCTACTGTAACTTTTGATATTTAAAGACTTTCTATTTACACTATGTGCCACCTCCTAATTTAGGGAATTCGTTTCTGTACACCACTTTGACCTCATGTACACTGTCTATGTAATAGTAAAGTAGTGACTTCTTTTTAGCTTATACAGTAGGTAAGCATAGTGCTTTCTTAAGTGCAGGGAACTTGCTCCAAAGTCAAACTACTATTCCAACATCTTGCTGTGGTTATTCGTCGAGACGTTGCCCAATTCTCCGTGTTATTTACCTGGAGGAAATTGAATAGAGCAGATCCGACGCCAATAGCGAGGAACATATAGACATGAAAAGTGGTCTCCTGTAGAAATTTGTCTGCGTTGCAGTAAGAGAAGAGCTAGTAAATCACCCACAAGCATATTGACTGAAACTCTTTCGTCAAATTGAATTTTATCGAGGTGCAATGAATATGACTCACCGCGAAAACATCACCCAGAACCACGGCATAAGCTGGAATAACAAGGCCCATACAGAACGCCCCAATGCAACCAAGACTCAACAAATGCCATTCATTCTTACAGAGGCGGATAAGTTTTAAAAACGACGGAGAAGCAACCTGTTCACTTGTATCTTCTTCATCTTTAATCTGGAAAATAAAACCTCTCTAGTAGTTAATTCCTTTACTGCCCATAGATATTTATTTAGTTAAATTGGACTGTACATTACTCACTTCATTGCCACAAGAGGGCGACATGACACTAATATGGTGTTCACATAACGAGCGTGGTTCTTCTACCATTTCTTCGTAGAAATTGGTATATGGTGTGGTAGACGTATTTCCATGAGACTATAAAAGTAAGACAACTTCATATAATAGATACAGTATGCTTAAAGTGCTTATTTTACGTTTTGTAATGCTACCTGCGAGGTGACCATTGTTTGATAGGCACCTTTACGAGCCATCAATTCTTCATGAGTTCCATATTCTATGATGTGGCCATTTGAAACTACAACTATTTTATCTGCATTTCTGATTGTGGATAAGCGATGAGATACAATAATGGTTGTTCTACCTGTTGTCGCCTACGTTTAAAGTCATCGCATTAATGGCACGACATCTTTAGATGGAGATCACTATAAACTAAGGTATTGTCTTACATTGTCTAGAGCTGCCTGTACAACAGTCTCACTTTCTGAATCCAAAGCAGATGTGGCTTCATCTAGAAGTAGTATTTTAGGAGTTTTAATTAAAACTCTTGCAATGGCTATACGTTGTTTTTGACCTCCACTCAACTGACCACCTCTGTCGCCAACATCAGTATTGTACTTCTGCTCGTGAGTAAAACATTAAAAATTTGTACATATGGTCAGAACGCCATTCATGTGTTGTTATTCTTAATTCTTAAGCTATCGTACTTTAGGGAGCTTGCAAATAAATTCATGCGCATTGGCTTGTTTGGCAGCCTTTATCACGTCTTCCATGGTTGCACCTTGTAAACCAAGCCTAATATTCTCTGCAATCGTCCCACTGAAGAGCACCGGTCCTTGTCCAACGACTCCAATATTGTCTCTCAGCCATCCCAAGTTTAGAGTTCTAATGTCGTGGCCGTCCACCCTCACCTACGATGTAATTCATTAATGATTATATTTTTCATGGCTTAAATCGCCTTTCTGTCAGGTATTCAACTTACACTGCCTCGCAAGGGATCATAAAATCTAAGAAGAAGTTGAATAATGGTCGACTTGCCACATCCACTCTTTCCAACCAACGCCACAGTCTCTCCTTTGGCTATTTTTAAGTTGAATCCGTGAAGAACCTGAAAGGACATCAACATAAACTACTGATTAGGAAGGTGATGTCATTTCATACAGGGAGTTTCGGTCTCAATTTCTACCTGAACGTCAGAGCGGCTTGGATAGTTAAAGTCCACTGTACGAAATTCAACATGTCCGACTATCTTTTCGGGTTTCAACCCTTCCTTTGAACTAATGTCGATTGATGGCATCTTCACAATGGCATATAAGAAATCTTTATTTTAATGGGTTTATCAAGTTGAAGCATTTGAACGAGGACAATGTCTTACATGATCAATAATTTTATATATGACTCCTGCTGCTGATTTTGCGTGTACAAAGGCGTGAATATAAGTTGGGCATTGACCAACATACATGGTTCCCAAGATCACACTGAAGAACACCTATTCAAACTTATTTTTAATGTTTTATCACAATCACTAATCTTAAATATTCTCTACTGCTGTAAATCATTGCTTAGGCTCACATTGAACCAGTGAAACTTTATGGAACGTATAAGTATGCTATAAATAGGCAGTTTGGGGCCTGTTGTTTACGTAGAATTTTTAGTTGTAATTTGTGAAGAAATCTTACTATCATTACTGCTCCAGCGTCATACTCTGAATTGGGTTGTCCAGGATGTTCGACGACGAGTTTCACTCCATACCACGAAGCGAGTGCGGAGATGGCGTAGTGAATGAACCAGTAAATGGAAGTACTGATGGCTATAATGATGCTCTTTCGGATGCCAGCCTTGGTGACTTGAATCAACTTAGCGTCATACCTGGCAAACATTAGCAGGTTATTCCATGACGGTACATATGGAAAGGTATAAAACTCCTGAAGGCTTATTTATAATCATTCTAGAATTAATTCGAATGTCCGTGATTGGTTACTGTCCTGACTGTACCTTTCCAGTTCTTTGGACTCGCCGCCAAAGGACAGCACAGTGCGGATTGCGGAAAAAACTTCTTCAGCAACACGACCTGCAGCGGAATACTGGGAGATGAGGTCTTTTGCCATTGAAGTTTCCACTTTACCAATGATGGTCATTGTGATAAGCATTAATGGAGTGACAGATAGTAGAACTAGAGTCAGTTTCCATCCATGAAAAAAAGCAGTAATGATGTTGAAAGTGAAAGTGGCTACTACGAAGTTGAACATAACTAGTTTTTCTCCGATGCCTTCCTCAAGCTTTGACACTCCCCTATGGAATTCTCAGAAATCATTTTAAAATCATAGTGTCATACACAATAAACAGTGTTTCGGATTGTTGCACTGAATACTCACTCAACGGCAATACTGGCAAAGTCGTAAGTCTTCTCAGTGTCGAACCATCCAATATCTTGTCTCAATGTTGACCAAAGAAAGCGACTTCTGATACGTCGCATTTGTCTTTTGGTCGCAATATTGATACTCGTGATCATTGCACAAGTAAGAATTAATTCCAAAACTCCTGTGATGGCGACTGATAGAGAAAATATTGTCTTAGCTTGGGTAAGTTGGGTAGTGGCATCACCGGTCAACCTGCAATCGAAATGCATGAAAATCTGAATCTGATCTGAGGGAATGTCAGCATTGTAGGTCCTTTGATATATATACCAAGAGTTAATCGTGTTGGTGGATCTAGTCAGATTTATCTTCGTATCGAAACAATCTTCCACATGTTCAGCACCGTACTGCACCAGAACACGATTTAATTGACCAAAAAAGAATATTATTACGCTAGGTGCAAGTCCTGTGATCCAGGCCAGAATGATGCCAATGACTATCAACGTTCTATCTAACCAGTCTGAAAATCTGAACTGCCGACCAAATGAAGAGAGAGAGAGACAGAAAATACATGAATTGTCATGTCATCTTTTGAATTCCTCAAAGAAATTCACCCATACCAATTGTAAAAATCCAGTTTCACTGACAGGCTCCAATTTTAACGGAATTTGGCTATCTTTCATCCGACTGACGCCAAGTTGATTTGTTCTGAAATCTTGAATACAAAAGCAATTCATTTAACACACTGAGCCGTGATCTATTCCCTCATTTTTGTTGAGGTCAAATTTGCATAATCACTCGCTTGAATGCAGTTTCTATTTTCTCCTTGTGTTTATATAGACTCGAAGGTTCTAAATCTAATACAGTGGAACCACTGTAAGTTGACCACTCAAGGGCGGTAAGAAATTGGTCAACATATAAGGCGGTCAACATATGACGGGGTTAGAATCAAAACAGGAATTCTCCATTTTTGACAAAATTGGGATAGCAGCATATGCGGAAATATCACACTTCAAGCTATCATTTCAGGACTTTTTCCAGTGGTTTTCACAATTTTGGGACCCTAAAATTTCCAAAACAATCACTACATTTTGCATACATGCTGGCAAAACTCCAGAAGGTTTTTGGCGATTATCTCAGAATGAGTTTTTGGGAGAATTCCTGTTTTGATTCTAACCCCCTCATATAGAGTCATCATCATCATCCCCTTATTCCGCCTGTAGCGGGGTCGGGTCTGCGAATTATAGCCCCCACCCCTTTCATCTATCTCCCACGAGGTCCGGGTCCACCTCACACACTTTCTGCTGGTCAACATGTGGAGGTCAAAATACTGTATAATCAACAGACTGTGTCTCAAATATGGTGGTCAAGGTACAACTTATGGAGTTAGTCAACATATAGAATTAACTCTCCTATGCTTACCAATGGTGGACCACCAAACCATAAAAGTGTGGTCAACATGCGAATGGTGGTCATCTTATAGAGGTGGTCAACTTTGGAGGTTCCACTGTAATAAACTTTTATCGGGCATCAGTTTAGTGAATTAAGATTTTTGAAATTTTATAAATCTACAATATACAGTAGGTTGTTTTGACGGTTATCATTATGATTGTTATCGTAAGGGACATTTTTTGAGATTTCCTCTTTTTAATTTAACGCATTTTGCATTGAGGTCTTTATTAATACAGCAATCAGCTAAATCCTACATAAAATAGTTACTTTATATTTGGATGTCTAAAAATATAATCATTAGCTACACATTTTTTTTAAATGTATCATACGCGACAACTTTGGGATGTGTTTAAGCGATAACATTTTTTTTTCGTTTTTAATTAAGCGACGTTTTCTATGGCACCTAACGATAAAATTTCGGTTAGAATGGTGTACTTCTTAGCGAACTTATTTAATTTTTTTCAGCGCATTTCTGCTGCAAAAACATTGTAACCAGTGGCATAGCTAGGTGCACCATCAGAAAATGGTGCATTTTTAAGATTGAAAAGTGGCGCCTTCTTATTATGCTTGCTGCTCCCCCTGGCGCTAAAACCTGGCTACACTACTGATTGTAACCACCCCAGAAATGTCTAGAACAGGCACATTTATAATATGAATATGTAATCCTCCGATTTTTTGGCCATTCGAAATATTACAAGCGCCAGGCCTTCACATCTGGGCCCAACGAACTATCCTAAGCGGCATTTATTTAAAAAGTTATTAAAAACATAAATTTTTTTACTTTAAAATTAATTTAAAAATTACATGGCTCACTTTCATTAACTTAAACTTTAAAAAATGAACAATGAATAGGTAAATAAGACGTTTTTCTTATTTCCTGTAAAATTTATGAAATGTCGCTTACGATGTTTTACCGGGAAGGTGTCGATACGACCGTTCGGCGTCTTTATAGTGTTTTTTATGCCATGGCCAAGTTTATCACCATTCTTAGGCTGCTGATCCGAATGTACTTGTGGTGTAATGTGCTTCGATTGTTGAATAGATTTCTCGATTTGACCTTCCTTGTTTAATTCCCCATCGGTTTTCGGGCTGGAATTACTCATCCTGGATCTTTGCTGTGCATAGTCTTCTACTTCGATAGACAGCTCGGTAGTAGAGTACTTTATTGGATCGCTCATTTCGTTCTACAATAATTAGATGGATGAAAAGTGGCAATAGTTGATGACTGAAGCAAGTCCTGTTTGCGTAATTGACCAGAACAGACTAAAGATACGTGTTTCTCAAGAGCTGTAGAGACAAAGTTGTGAAGTGCAAGTGTGCTTAGCATATTATGATATATAGAGGTTGGACTCAATCAACAGGATGCTTAACTTCTTCACTTGCTTGCTACTTTTTCCTGAGCCCTCTGTTAAGGAAATTTAAGGCAGTTCTGTTAAGGAAATTGCTTGTATTTGACCTTACTGCTGTTCCCGAGTTTGAACGGAATTTTATATAATGAATTGTAGACCGTTTTGAAGATGGATGTCGTCTTCCATCAATAATCTTTTCTCATCAACTGTAGGATCTTTTCGAGCCAAGGCATTTGATGAAAGTAAAACATTTTAAAAACCTAATTATATGCTCGTTTATGGCGCTCAGTGGGAGTTTCTAACTTGAGAGGTAGCTAGCAATAAATTTATCGATTAGCAGGACCACTTTTAGGGCAAGGCGACCGAGGCAACCGCCTTGGGCCTCGCACTGCTGAATGGAAAATTTTCTTTTTGAAGACAGTATTTTGATTTCATGTGTTTTTAAAGATATTAAGGTTCTGAATTGGTAATCAATCACCTTCATGAATTTTGGCACTAGGGCCCCGCTAGGATCCCGGCTCTATGGCCGACCCTGTCGATTATCACTGCTATCTCTCCACATCAACTTTGTAACTTCTGCTGCTGATATTTGGGAGTTTTGTGTTCCAGTTTACCGTTTACAGTAACCAACAAAAGCAGACGAAAATCAATCTGCACATGCGTTTCCAAAAGTTAACGTTTTTTTTTCTTAGCGTATTGATGTGAACAGGGCTTCGTTCACGATATATGCAAACCAGATGTGGTGTACTCGCTGCTTAACACAAAACTATAACTCTTTTTAGGTTTTCTACCATCTTCCAATTTTCCCGGATTCATTACCATATTTTGTATTCCCGTAACAGGAACACAAAGCTCGCTATTATGATTACGAATCATTCATATGCAGGCTGCTATGAGTTGGGTCAACCTACCTCATGGGCTATCTACTTGACGTTGGTAATGAATACCTGGCTATTCACTCACTTGATTGCTCACAGGAGCGGCAAACTGCGTTGGACACACCCGTTCTCGTCTAATCACTGAAGTTAAGCAACGCAACCCCAGCTAGTACTGACATGAGTGGCCGCTTGAGAAGCTGGGTACCGCTAATACCAAAAAATCGTCACAATAGTGTAGTGTCTGTGGACGGGTCTCTAACGACCCTGTAGTTGAAGGGTCCTAAAACACCAACGAAGCAAAAATTGATTGCTCACTCAACCTGAAAGAACTCCATAGACCTGGCTTTTGTCCATCCTGCGCGTCTTACCTGTTGCACGAATTCTCATAAGCTTCAATTAGTTTTGGAAGTGAATGCTTTTAAGCTGTATGAAAGGCATTTCATTCTTTTTCAGACGTAATTTCTAACTAGTGAATATTGGCTGGCAGATTGTAGCCTGCATGCAGCTTCATATGCGGGCCATAGCAGTGCTTTGAAATGAAGTAGCTGCTGAAAGCAATGTTTGAAATGGCAGTCTTGATGTCTTTGGCAGACATCCGACTGCCGATCCTCTCCCGACTGCGGGGTAGTCCTACCCTCTTTACCCATTCCCACCTTTTAAGGGGGGAGGAGCCGTGGTGTGAGAGCTGTGGGGAGCCCCTAATGGTATCCCAAAACTCGGAGTAGGTCCTGAACTCTCCATCTTCCAGGGCGATGATCTTGTGGAGGTCGACAAGGCCCCCTACAGGACTTTCTTGAACCTCAATCCACAATTCAATTCACACTCCTATGGACCTCATCCCCACTCTGTTCCTCTCGCAGAGCCCACTCTAGTGACTGCGTGACTCCACTCTAGTGACTTGTGCTACCCATTCAGGGCCCTTATGGCCAAAGCAGTTGTGGGCCTCTTAAACCACACACTCCATGTTTGCAGGTTCGTTTTAGGACGAGTCTAATGGCATCAATCAAGGTAGTAGACTAGTTTTAAGGAACATTCGAGGTAGAAGTACAGTAGACCAAAACAGACCTAGGACTAGGTTGAACCATAGGACGTGGCACGGTATGGTGTTATGACGTGGCGTGGTATGGTGTTATGACGGTGATGACATTTGAAGCACTTAAATTGCACTCATCAGAGACATACTTCTTGACGCTTATAAAATGTTTTGTGATTAATGGCTTTCTCGTTTTCTCATTAATCAGAGTTTAATATCGAGTAACTATCGCTTCAGGTCAGGGTCTCCCACTTTCTCACTCGTTGAAAACGTTGGTACCGGTATCTTATAGTTGAAGTCGTTATAGTCCTACGCGTGCTAAGATTAATTACAATGTTTCTTTTTTCATCTAATTATAGTGATTGTAAGCTAAAGTCTAATTACAATTTCAATTGGGTTCTTATCCTCCACTACCGCCTATCCTATACCACAGGGGTGGCGAACATTTTTCTGCTGGCGTGCCAAAAATTTAAATAGTTATAGTTCTTGATTTACTAACGTGCCAGATACAGTAGTTTGTTAAAGGAATATATACCGTAGTAGGGTACCCTTACTTCCGGTTTGTTACAGGAAATGCAAATTTCACCAATTCATTGGTAGTACGCTCGGCCACTGCGTCAGTAGTTCTAGGTTCGATACTGGACCGAGGCGGGCTGGCTTCTTTTGGGGGAGGGGGCCCCAACGAACACTAGACCGATGATAAATAAATGTAGGGGCTGTAGTCTTGGTTGGCAACTGGCAGTCCAGTATATCGCCCTTGTGCCCATTCAGAGGGACAAGATGGGTACCCGATCCTGCCATAGGCGGGAAAAGGGTTAGGAGTTGCTGATTGGTTTGGCTTTATATATTTGGCTTAATTTTGTTGGCACGTGGCAGATGCATGTACAGTCAGGTCTCTTTTTACGCGGGGGATACGTTCCTCAGAAAATCGCGTGAAAAGAATTCGCGTTAAAAAAGACTCTAAGTCTATGGAAACATTGGAGACACGTTCCATAATTTTTAAAATTCGCGTAACTCCGAAATTATGAATTAAAACTAATATAAAACTGCATAAAAAAAATTTTTGTTGACGTTAAAAAAATGGGTCTCTTCATAAATTCCTTTCAGAAGCTGAAAATAACATATAAATTCTTAAATAAAATTGCATTTAAATACAACTCGTTTTATTTTATAAGAAAGTAATATAAATTTACATGTTTTTAATCACTATCACTATCTGATAAGAGTATGCACCGTTTGTGAACAGGTTCCAAATCCCTTTCATCATCAGAAATAACTGTTTCTGCAATTGATCTGTTTGGTATAGGTGATAAATTTGTGCAACCTTCATTCTCACTGTAGGCTGACTTTCCGTTTTTAACAATGTAATCCATAATTAAACTTTGCATTGATGATTCTACTAATTGTTTATGCAATTCACGATATCCAGAAACACAGTTCCGCAGCTCACGTTGGAATTTAAAGGCCCTTTCAGAATTTGGGGTCATTAGTAAGAATTCTTTAGTAAGATTTTCTAATTTGCTGCATAGATGAAGACCATCTCGAATTATTTTTGAAGTGAGAGGGGTTGGGGTTTCCTCAATATCACTTTCACTTTCTGAATTTGCTGCATCTAAAGCTAGTGCAACAATCTCATCATCATTTAACACATCATCCACTAGGAGTTCTTCTATATCATCATGGTTGAAACTATTAAAACATTCTCTGCCAATAGCATGTGCCAAACTTATAATTTCCTTCCAAAGTGTTCATGTTTCAATGATTGTATTGCTTGTAATACATCCTGGCCAAACCTTCTTCCAACAGGCATTTAGAGTTGCTGGTTTTACTTCAGCAGAAGCAGATGCAACTTGAATTATACAATCAAATGTAGAATATTGTTTCCACACGTCTTTTACTGTCAAGGACTCATTTTCTAATTTATTCAATATGAATTTGTAAGTCCGCTTAATCTAATGGCTGAAGAAGGCTTGTTGTGTTGGGTGGAAGAAATACTATTTGAACATTTGGATGTTCTAACTGTAAATGACCTGGTGCATTATCAACCACCGCCACACCAAACTGACGTGTGTGTGCAAAAAAAGTTTTTGCTCACACCAAAAATTTTAACTGACGGTGTGAAGAAATTTTATCACATCGGTGTGTCAATTCGGATTGACGTCAATCCGAATTGAGCGACACCCCACTCAGAGTTCAGGATATGCATGATGGTTCAATGGCCAGGGTAAGGAGACCTTGGGGAAATACTGGAGGCTTCCCAGTGAACGTTGGAGTACATCAAGGTTCAGCACTAAGTCCATACCTTTTCATTCTGGTTATGGACGAGCTGCTGTCGGGAGTAGGGGAATGGGCCCCTCAGTGCATGGTATTTGCCAGCGATATTGGTAAACTTATTGACTCCAGAGATGAAGTAGAGACGGGCCTAAACGATATTAGAGAGGCGGTAGAAAAGGTAGGGATAAGATAAACGTGAAGAAGACAGTATTTAGCTTTTAAGTAGGAAAGAGAGGGAAATAGTGGTGACGGTTCAGGAATGCAGGTAGTTGGGAGAACGCGTGGCAAGGGCAGAACACAGCAGACGTGGGAATAGGTTGTCCTTAAGGATATGGTGGTGTGTGAGGTGGACGGGGGCCTGGTGGGAGATAGACAAGAGTGGAGGGCTTAACCTGCAAACCCGACCCTGCTGCAGGCGGGAATATCGGTATAATAATGATGAAGATTATCAGTATCATCCAATGTTTCTATTTACTTCCACAGAAATAAACTGCAGGCTGCAAAACAATTGGCTACATATGATTTTTCTCAATAGGCGCCTCAAACACTGTGAAAAAGTGGCATAATAGCAAAGTTGCACTCAACACAAAATCAAACATGTTTGATTTTCTTTCATATGTCGCAACTTGGTATTTTTCTCTGTTTACATGATGCAATCTTGAAAGTTGCATGAAACATAAAAAGTGGCGCGAGACTGAGTTGCACTTGAGTTTACACAGTGCAACTGTGTGGCATGTGCAAGTTTTTGTGTTCCGTACCACAAAAGTTGCACTGTGTATGAGTAGCTTTAGACTCAACCCTACTGGAGGATAGTGATGTGTTTTGGACAGTCTTGTGACATTACACATAGGCAAAGTGCAAAATGAGGTCGCAGGGTGACGAAGGTGACGCAGCCCTGGAAAATTCTGCTAGCAGGCAATCAACGCACATTGATTCGCAGTTTTTCAACATACTGGTTTGCAATTTCCATCAACTAAAATGACTTTTACATAACACCAGTTCGACAGAACTTTACTACATATTTCAACACTGCAGGAATGGTGCCTTGGCAAAGGGAAAGCATTTTAAGTGGGAAATACTGAAAAACTAACATTGCTTACATTGCCAAAATGCTTCACACAACCAACGATTTTTTATTTATTGATAATTAGCAGCATAAAAGGAATAATGAATGAAATACAGTATTAAATAAATAAAAGTTACCATTGTTTATTTCAATTTCCTCGGCTACTTCTTCCAACTTCTCCAACTTTAATTTTGATTGCATGTAGTCTGCATGGTTTATATTGAAGAGAACTTCTCTGCTTCACACCGCTTAAATTAGTTTTTCCTCCATTTATGTCGTTGTCACACTAACTTAATGCAGGAAACTGTGGCATGGGCACTGCGGTCTGTGGGGTTATGCTGTGTCGTAACATGTGCAACTACAGTCATGTAAGCCCCAGAAATTTGTAGTGAGTCACCCTGCATCACCTGTGGAGACTGCGTCTCATTTTGCGCTGTGCCTTACCTCATTTATTCTGTTTTCTCTCTGCAGTACGAACGATTTTAATTTGTAAACAATAATGGGGTATTGTGTGTCAAACATAATTCGTTCAGGTCTATTGCAGTTCGTAGGGCAGCAATCCGTAACATATAATGCCTCTACGAAAATTGGTATTAGGTTTGAATAACTTTAAAAACACCAAGGTTCAGCACTAACGCCATACTTTTTCATTCTAGTTATGGATGAACTGTTTACTGCAGTAGAGGAATGGGCATCCTAGTGCATCGTATTCTCAGACAACATTGAAGGGGGCCTCAAAGTAAGCATGAAGAAGACAGAGTACAGAACATGGTTTTCAATACATTCACATAGGAAATAGTTTGGCGTGGGGGATATGATAGTGTGCGTTTCTTTTTTCCTTTTATTTGCTGGTGTTTTCAGGCCCTTCAACTACAAGGTCATTACAGCCCCGTCCACTGCATAATTCTTCTGGAGAGACTTCGTAGACACTACATTAATGCGACGATTTTTGTTTATTAGCAGTACCCAGTTTTCCCAAGCGGCCACCGATGTCAGTACTAACTGTGGTTGCGTTGGGTTCCCTATAGTGTGCGTAAGGTGGATGAGAACCTAATGGGAGATAGGCGGGATTGGAGGGCCAGAAGTCGCAGACCTGACCTTACCACAGATGATGTGAAAATAAGTTGAACTCCAATTTTTCGAACTCCAACTATCCGAATCGCTGATTATCCGAATATCTTTCAGAATTTCAGAAAAAAAAAATTAAGAGGGAACGTACTGTGATTTGCAAAATAATGCATGATTTGGCTGCCCGAAAATGGATACTAAAGCCCGCTTCACAATAACATCTGGAACGAGAACGGCAACGGCTGGGAAAGTAAGCCGTTTGACCAATAGGAGCGCACCTCCACCACATGACGTACCCGTCGCCCCTCCCCTCCGCTCAAAATACGTTTTACGTTGCCATTCCCGTTGCTGTTGTGAAGCCCACTTAACAGTCAAACAGCTTACTTTGACCAAGATGTTCAGCAAGCAATAGGGAGTTTTGTGTTCCCGTTACAGGAATAGAAAATACAGTATTGAATACGGAAAAATTGCAATTCGGTAGAAAACCTTAAAAGAGTTTTAGTTTTGCGTTACGCATAGTGGGGCACGCACAGTGGCGGCACCTACTGGTGAAGGTCCCCAAATCTGTCGCTGCCATTTTTTATACAAGAATGCGGCCCGCGCATGCGCGAGAAATTCCCGTATCTGGTTTGCGTACAACGTGAACGAAGCCCGTAGCTCCGGGAAGAAAAAACGCTTACTTTTTGCGACACATGCGCGGATGCATTTTCGTCTGCTAACATGCGTTACGGTAAGCGGTTGACGGCAACACAAAACTCTCTAATGACTTTCATTTACAGTATGGTACACGTACATAATGTACTAATGTGCAGCCCTTTTAAGTATGCTTAATATGAAAAAATGTGGTCTTTTCATTTAATTAATTAAAACCTCTTTTCATTTAAAAATAGTTTTTTCTCTTATTTTCAACTTACAAACAGTGATAAATTAAATTACACCCTTTTTTTTGGAAAAAAATCCAATTATCTGAATGGGGTCCGGTCCCGATTGATTCGGATAATTGGAGTTCTACTGTACTGTTTAAAGCACACAGTATAAGGCCTGCATAGAAGAAACTTCTTCACTATGTGTAAGTAGAGTGGATGGTGTAATGGAAGGTGGTGAGAAAGAGACTTGATAACCATTTATAAAAAAAAAGCAAAGCAAATCAAGAAAAGGAACAGCAATGTTGAACTGAAGACTGCATTAGTGGAGCTATGACCCGCTTCCGCCGGCCCCTGCAGAACATTTGGTGAGACAAATCTTTGGTCGTATAAACATGTGCACTATTCACAATGTCAATCAATAAATACGAACATGAAATACCTTGTTATCAATTCCACGATGTCTCGTAAACATCTCAGACTTAGCTTCCGGGACCCAAGCCCTTCCACTCGAATGTTTTTGGACGAATCAGTAGGTAAGTGTATTTTTCCAGGGAATGGTCATCCAACTCACTAAATGTTGTATAAAAAAATAAATTTTCTTGCCGGAGTTGAATTACGATTGATATACAACGTCCACTCTAAACATACTCTGTCTTCAGAGTTGCACTGGCCGTCTGGGGTGATGGACTTTCTCCGGTGGGCCGTCATTAAAAAAATTGAGATAATGGTAGTTTCGCTTAGCACTAATAGTGGGGTGTCGTTAGAGGTAGCTTGGGGTGGGTAACATCGTGGAAATTAAAGCAGGTTGAGGTGGTATGGGCATGTGATGCGAAAGGGGGAGGAGGAGCTTATTCGGTACATTATGGGACAGCAGGTGGTTGGTTGCATCAGGTGTAGGGGAGACCAAAGCAGACGTGGGAGCAAGTGCGGAGGGGAATGGTTGCGTGCGGGGTGGATGAGAGCCTGGTGGGGGATAGGCGGGATAAGGTTGTGATGATGATGATGATGAGATAATTGTTTGTTGATTGTATGTTGTTGCTTTACGGCCCTTCAACTACAAGGTCATTAGAGCCCCGTCCACTGCATAGTTCTAAAGCAGAGACTGCACGGACACTACACTATTGCGACGATTTTTGGGTATTAGTAGTACCCAGTTTTCCCAAGCGGCCATCCATGTCAGTACTAGCTGGGGTTTGTTCCTTAACGTCAGTGATAAGACGAGAACTAGTGTATCCAATGTAATTTGCCGTTCCCCTTGAGATAATGGTAGAATAAAGCATCATCATCACACCCTTATCCCGCCTTGGGCAGGGTCGGGTCTGCGGGTTCTAATTCTCCACTCCCGCCTATCTTCCACCAGGTCCCCCTCCACCCCGCATGCCTCTATGTCCCTTTGCACCACCTGCTCCCACATCCGTTTTCGTCTTCCTCTACTCCTGGTGCCCCCAATTACCCGCAGTCCCATAATGAGCCTAGTGAGTTCCTCCTCACTCCTCCTCATCACATGCTCATAACACCTCAACCTATTCTCTCTCATCTTTTCCGCGATGTCTCCCACCCCCAGACTACCTCTAACGTAATCGTTTCGGATTCTATCGACTCGTGACACCATTCGCATCTCAGCATCATTCGCATCTCAGCCACTTGCATTTGTCTTTCATGGTTCTTCCTAGCTGCCCAACACTCTGAGCCATATAACATAGCGGGCCTAACGACCGTTCTGTAGACTCTGCCCTTCAACTTTATGGGGACCACACGGGACACCACTTGCCTGTCTCCACTTCAGCCATCCTGCATTAATCCTATGAGTCACATCGGAATCTATCTCCGCTTTTGCTCTGCAAAACTGATCCTAGATACCGAAGCTCTTGCACCACTGTTATCCCCTCATCCCCGCAACGAATCTCACCCCCTTGCCCCTGGCCACTAAAATTGAAAGGTAGGTACTCTGTCTTCTTCGTGTTCACCTTAAGACCCCCCCTCTTTCCATCGTTGTTTTAATGTGTTGTAAGCCCTTTTGTGCATCCTCCTTGGACTCCTCGAGCCTTCCCACATCATCAGCGAATACCAGACACTGGGGGCCCATTTCCCCTTTTCCTGTCAGCAGCTCATGCATTACTAGAGTGAATAGATATGGACTAAGAGCCGACCCTTGATGCAGGCACACCTGCACGTTGAAGCGTGGAGTGTTTCCCCAGGCTGTCCTCACCTTAGCAATCGATCCATCATACGTATCCTGCACTATCCTAATATGTCCTTCATCGACCTCTTTCTTTCTTAAAACGCCCCATACTAACTGTCTAAGGACACAATGGTAGAATACAACAAAGTGCTAATTTGTTTTTGGGGTTACAATATCCTTTATTGACTGGCATTGCTTTTTTCAGTGTATGTGGGTTTCATAAAAGTTCTCCACTGCCCCATTCTTTTTGTTTAGTCCGACATATAGCGACCATAAGTCCCTTAGTTAACAGGGCTTTAGTTGAATTTCTGTGGAAACAGCAAAAGGTTTTGGTTTGGTTTAATGCAGGTCTATCTACTTCTGCCTTCCAAACACAATGAGAGGGGACGTCCTACAGGCCAAGAATATTGCTGATCTACACGAGTATCGGAAAGTCGGGCTTAGAAATTTCAGTGACCCTTTTAGGAACACGTGAGCAATTTATTTGACAATATTTTTACACAGCCTTTCCTTCCAATGACGCCGGGGGGGGGGGGGGGAGGGCAATCTCCTATACTTGGTAATTTTGTCAAGTCATACGCATATTTTAACCCATGCAGCAAGGGTTCATTTACGTGCAGATGACATCGTACACGACCTACGGAGCCACGGATTTACTCCCCATCCAACGAAAGATGCAGTTGGGCCCGTTTATCGTCCGACTAAAAGTGACTACTGCATTGTTTTCAATGCTAACAGTCGTTTAAATCCGGTCCATAAAATTTTATCAAAATAACTGCGTACTTTATTCATAAATTATGTTGCAGATGATAGGCACAAATGGTACCACTACATTTTCCTAATCTTTAGGAATTGGTTTGTATAAGCTGTAAACGCCCATCATCCATTTTCGTGATAGGTACCTTTAATAAATCATTTTCATTTAACAAAACAACATCTTAAATAATTCTTAAATATGTTTGCTTTTCTCTAAACAGAAGTCAATGTGAAGTCTGTGTCTGATAAAATTTATAGTAATGTCCTCTCAACGCCATTAACTCTTCATGAGATCCTTTCTCTACTACCTTTCCCTGGTGAATGACTGCTATATGGTCCGCATCCCTAACAGTAGACAAGCGATGGGCAACAACGATACAAGTCCGACCTTTTTGGGCTCGTTCTAAAGCTTCTTGAACTACCTGCAATTTCAAAAAAGTATTAAATTTATTTCATGTTCCGAAATCAAATCCTTTTAGCAATCCTTGGCGGTTACCTTCTCGCTTTCTGTGTCCAGTGCAGAAGTGGCTTCATCCAGTAAAAGTATCTTAGGATTGCGGACTAAGGCCCTAGCAATTGCAATTCGCTGCTTTTGCCCTCCACTCAATTGCGCTCCTTTGTCTCCCGCAGACGTCTGGTATCCCTGAGAATCAATAATCATTTGATTAATGATGAACTATAAAACTTGGCCCTATACTACAAGCATTATCACACCTGAGGCAAAGCAGCAATGAACTGATGGATATTAGCATCAGTGGCCGCCTTGATGATCTCAGACATAGGCACTTCACGAGAGTTATCACCATAGGCAATATTTTCAGCAATGCTCCGATCGAATAACATTGGTTCTTGGGATACTAGGCCAACACGAGAACGTAACCATGGGACATTTAATTTGGTCATGTCTGTGTCGTCCATCGTCTGCAAGAGTAAGTGAATCATATTGCAATTATCTTGTTGGAAATACTGACCGTTCACTTTAAAATATGTTTTTTTACTCACAACACATCCATTAGTAGGGTCATAAAACCGTTCTAACAACTGAACACAAGTGCTCTTTCCACACCCGCTACTCCCTACCAAAGCAAGTACTTTACCAGGTTCAACAGTGAGATTCAGTTCTCGAAGGACAGAAACGGTCTTTCGGGTAGGATAAAAGAAAGAAACCAAACGAAATTCCAATTGGCCAGGAGAGTTATCAGGCTGTGGCAGAGAAAAATAAATAAGTCATTAGTTTGGAGACTATTAAAAGAAATTACTGATTTCTAGAAACTTATGTACCAGAGTGATCCCATAATCCAATGATGAGTCAATCTGTGGTTGCTTTTCCAGCAACTGAAATATTCTAGATGCTGATACTGCACCTTTGTTAGCATTTGGAGCAAATGCAAATGCCTGTCCTACCATCATTGTACCCAGAATCAAAAGTTCCGCTATTCTGTAAATATCCAGCACGAAAGAACTTTAAATTTACAGTACAGATGCGTTACATTCTGTGAAGGTAAATCACTCACTGGAATGCCACTCCATAGTCCATGCCATCGTGAAGCACCAAATAGCCCCCATAAAACATGCAGGCACCATAGGTAAAGAATGGAGTGGATTGGGCAAAGCCAAACACTAAACCACGAGCATGAGTATTCTTTAAAGCTTTCCTGGAAGATAAAAAAAAAGAGAGAGGTTAAATGTTTAGTCATAAGAAATGAACGTCACATGAATATGAAAGCGTGTGCAAGATCAAACAATTACTTGTGAGGTTCTGCTAGATTCTGCATGTACATTTTGTGAAATGAGACTTCTGTATGAAGAGAGGCTACTGTACGAATGTTTGAGATCACTTCCACAGCAATCTGCATAACCAAAAGATTTTGTTAAGAAAAACAATTGCAAAATGAGAATTTTGTTGAATGGTAAGAAATTAAGTATTCATAATCACTTTATTAGCTTTATCCAAAGATTTAAGTTCCACAACTGACTGGCCCATGATGATCATGCATTGAATGTATCCTGAAGCAAGAACCAAAGGGATGGAGCACATTCCCACCAAGGCGAGTTTCCAACAAAGAATTAAGCTGACAATTGTTGATACACTTAGTGTACAGATGGATTGCAGAATGACGCCAATTTTGGAACCCGTAGCCTAAAATTCAGAAATCCAGAATATTTGCTAGGTGACATATACAAGTCTAGGAGCATATTTAATCCTCACATCACGTCAGCACACTCACGCCTTGAACATTGGAAGCGTCACTGGATAGATTGGTGCACAATGTCCCAACGCTATTCTTTTGATCATCAAAGAAAGACATATCCTGATAAAACATAAAATAAGTAGATTGTTTACTTATCTAGCTTTCTATCACCCTTCCTTTAAAAGCCACGTAAGTCCCAGTTTCGTTGGTTTTTATATTATTTAAGATATCTTAGTTAAACAATCTGAAGAGGAATTTACAGGCCTTGTCTGTCAGCAACCTCTGCCCCTCTGTAGGACAATTTTATTATTCCTACCTACTGATAACAGTATCAGTTATAAGCAGTTTTTATTCTCTCCTGTAACATTTGCTTTGTTGGAGCTTACGTGCTTTTTAAAGAAAGGTGGCGATATGCTATTTATGTCATTTAGTTCCACCTGTTTCAACATCGTGGCAAAAGTCTGCTTGCGAAGTCGACGTGTAAGAGCTTCTCCAGAATACGTAAACATAAAAACCTGCAAGAAGTGCTTGATTTCCCATTCAGCTCCACTAGTAGAATATGTCATTATTTTGGTGGCAACTAACCTGTAGAAAGTTGAAGATTGCAGTTCCAACGCCAATAAGCAAGAACATAAAGACGTAAAACACAGTCTCTTGCATAGTTTTATCATGATCGCAATAAGCGAGTACCTACAAAACAGAAAACTACAATTTCTTACATATATCTTATTATGTCATGTGGTGTGTCAAGCACGGCAATAAACATGCATTCTTACCGACATTATGTCACCGAATACAATTGCATAGGCTGGAATATTAAAGCCGTTGCAGAATGCCGCAATGCAACCCAGGGCCACCAGATGCCATTCTGGTTTGCAAAGACGGATAAGCTTAAGGAAGGAAGGAGTTGGTGTTTTTTCATCTTTATTATCTTCTTCGTTACTTATCCCCTATGCAAGACAAACAACTTGTAAAACCAAGCCGCTATGATAATAAACAGTAGCATCATCAAGAGAAAGGTTTACCTCGCTGCCACTAGATAGCGTTCTCTGTCTGTAATATGGCGTCTTGGCGGCGAAATGAATTTCGGAATGAGGTGATTTTTGAGAAAGTCTTTCGTTAATATCCACAGACGAATGGATGTCTTCATTACCGCCAGACTATTAAGGTAAAAGAGATAAGTGTTGCTTTACAAACTAACAATATAAGTAATTCAAAAGGCATGTTTAACTCTCGGTACCTGAGACGTGACCATTGTATAATAAAGCCCTTCCCGATCCATCAATTCGTGATGAGTTCCATGTTCTACAACGCAGCCATTTGACACCACAGCTATTTTGTCCGCATTTCGGATGGTGGATAAACGATGCGCAATTATAATAGTGGTCCGACCCATCCTTGCCTGTGTTTCAACACATTAGAAAATGATCATATGCTCACAAGAGAAAATAATGAATACAACAGCCATTGAATTCTTCCTTACGTTATCTAGCGCTTCTTGTACAACAGCTTCACTCTCAGAATCCAAGGCAGAAGTTGCTTCGTCTAGCAGTAAAATTTTAGGATTCTTGATTAGTGCCCTGGCTATGGCCACGCGTTGTTTCTGACCTCCACTCAGTTGAGCTCCTCGATCACCAACTTCAGTTTCATACTTCTGCTCATCATACAAACGCCAAGAATGAAGGCCAGAGTTAAACACCAGGTTCGTTTGTAAACAAATGCTTACTTTAGGGAGTTTGCAAATGAAGTCATGAGCATTTGCTTGTTTCGCAGCTTTGATCACGTCATCCATAGTTGAGCCTTGTAAACCATACATAATGTTTTCAGCAATTGTAGTACTGAAAAGCACTGGTTCTTGTCCCACAATTCCAATGTTGTCTCGCAACCATCCTAAATTCAAGGTTTTGATGTCGTGCCCATCCACTCTGACCTGATAACAAGCAGCAATTATTTCGATACCGCAAAATTCCGTCACTGTCAATTAGTACAAATCATTCAGCTCACAATGCCACTTAGAGGATCATAAAACCGAAGAAGTAGTTGGATGACGGTCGACTTGCCACATCCACTTTCTCCAACCAATGCTACAGTCTCTCCTTTGGCAATTTCTAAGTTTAGTCCGCGAAGAACCTGTAAGAAAATTTACGATGGAATAGTCAAATACAACAAACATCAAGTAGAACCCACCCTCAGGGTTGCCCCATTCTTCTTACCTGGACGTCAGAACGACTTGGATATTTAAAGTCTACTGCATCGAATTCCACATTTCCGGACATCTCTTTAGGTTTCAAACCTTCTTCAGAACTGCTATCAATTGGTGGAACCTAGAAATAAGCATCGATTTTCACGGATTCCTGCTCTTGGAAGTGTCGAATGAATGTGGACGCTACATGCCCTGTCAATGATGTCATATAGAGTAGATGCTGCCGCCTTTGCCTGAGAAAATGACTCTATATAAGGAGCACTCTGCCCCATGTTCATTGCACCCATGAGGACGCTGAAGAACACCTGCAAGATTGGCAGACAATAAAAATGATATCATGACACTGCGTTGATTACAGTTAATTCTGAATTGGAACTAACTATGATCATAGTAGAAGCATCATATTCAGGATCTGGCATTCCATATTGTTCTATGATGAGTTTAACGCCATACCAAAATGCAAGGGCGTAACAGGCGTAAATCATGAAGAAGAAAAATGATCCTCCAACAGCAGTAAGTAGGCCACGTCGAACTCCGGCTTTTGTAGCATGGTCTAAATTGTCATCATACCTGGGCAGATCAAAACATATGTATGCACAATGCGATCCATTAGCTAAATTTGAGCATTACCTGTCCACTTCCTTGGCTTCGCCGCCGAATGCTACCACAGTTTTGACAGCCGTCAACACTTCTTCAGCAGCTGCACCAGCCTTGGAATACGCTTTCAGTTCGTCCTCAGTCACAGACGTCTGGATCTTACTGAGAATTGCTGTGGCAACCACCATGAGTGGAGTGACCGACAGCATGACAAGTGTCAACTTCCAGCCGTGGGCGAAAGCGTTAATTACGCTGAAAATAAAAGTGGCCAAGAAAAAGTTGAACATTCCAATCTTCTCTCCAATGCCGTCCTGAAGCTTTGTCAGACCTCTGCAAAAAATGTCACGGATTATTCACCACATAAATTTTCTGCGAACTAACATTTAACTGTCCTCTCTGGAAGATTGACGCAACTACTTACTCAGCTGTGCGACTGGCAAAATCCCCAGCCGACTGAGAGTTGAACCAACTAATGTCTTGTTTCAAAATAGATTGAAGAAAGAGATGTCTTATACGGTGCACTTGTCGTTCAGCCGCCACATTGAGACACATGACCATCAAATACCCTAGAGCCAATTGTGTCACACCTATGAGGGTTAAACCAACTCCAAAAATTGTATTTTCGTGTGCCAGTTCAGAACTAGTTGAGTTGGGGTTATGGTCAGCTAATAGCCTGAAAGAGGAAGTAAGTTAAACCTATTTATGACACTTCGGTAGTGGGACGAGCAATCTTTTAACTGGTCGTTCTTACCAAACTGCACTATCATTCAAAAGTGTGACGTTAGTAACATTTAGACACTGCTGCTGTTGTTGAGAAGCTCCGTATTTTACCAGGGCGTTGGAAAATCGGCCGAAAAGGATAATCATGATTGGCATGCTTAGACCAGCCAGCCAAGCCACCGCAATTCCAAGTACAACTAAAAATCGCTCAATACCCTCCGCAAATCGAAACTATAAATACCAAAATTCAACAATGCTATATTTTTTACCTTCGGAATTTTACTATAGGGTCTACTGTATTTGATTGGGGTGTTGCAGTGCGCCCCGCCTAACCACTGTCAAACAGAAATGGTCTTCCTTTTGTCCCTGATCAATACTATGAAGGATCTGTGACAGAAGCTCAGAGTAATTCATTTGTCACAGATCCTATATAATTTTAATTAACACCCTCAGACTGCGTTACCAACACCTGCTTTGCAAAACCGCACGCGAGACCCTGTCGCTCCCTGAGAAGCTAGACCAGCAGTCGCAACCTATGACACGCGGGTCACCGGGGCACCCACTGGGAAAATTTAAGTGACTCAGTAGACAATTCTTAATTATCGGTAGGCATTCTTGTCAATGAATTAAAGTACTATTTTTGATATTATGATTATCCTATCTGTGTAATGTTTATTTTTTGAACTCTGAAATAACTTAGAAGTGATCTAACACAGTCTAACATAACTTAGAAAAGTGATGTGACATACCAGCAAACATTTCTGCGAAAAAGAAACTGAAAATGAGACTTCTAAAAAACCTTGCCGACCACTGAACTAGGTTGGTTGGTTGGTTGTTGGTGTTTTAGGGCCCTTCAACTACAAGGTCATTAGAGCCCTGTCCACAGCATAGTTCTTATACAGAGACTGCACAGATGCTACACTAATTCGACGATTTTTTTGAATACTAGCGGTACCCAGTTTTCCCAAGCGGCCACCCATGTCAGTACTAGCTGGGGTTGCGCTGCTTAACTTCAGTGATCAGACGAGAACTGGTGTGTCCAACGCAATTCGCCGCTCCCCACTGAACTAGACCAACCAGTTCACCAAGCTAGTGGTGTCTTTTGAACGCGAGGAAAAACTCAGTGGAGAATCGTCATACAGGCCTAGCAAGCGCGCAGTTGGGGCCTCCGAAAGTTAGCAGCTTCAATTAAGCTAACAATAAGAAAAGGATTGGTTGATCAATATCTCTTTACTAAGTAATAAATTGACATCATTACTTAGTATCAAGAACTATGAGACCGCAAAACTATGTTGCTTTTGGGATCCTCCAAGTGCTTGATCTATCACTGGAAACACTTCCGATGCACTTTAAAGAACGACAAAGCAATGCTAAATACTCAAATAAATTATAAGTTGATCCTCGGAATGGTACCCACGCTATAAAATTGAAATTATGGTGCTAAGGCCTCGAAGTTTACTGGATTAACATATGCAAAATGTGTGGGGAGGAGCGATAATGGCAATTAATGTTATGCACAAAGACACGCAGTGGCGTAGCCAAGGGGGGTTAAACCCCCCCCCCTTGGGCCTCGAATATAACGAAGAGGTATACCCCCTATCGAGACATATCCCCCCTTTTCAGAAAATCCTGGCTACGCCACTGAAGACACGTACCAATTCAAAAAAGCTGACGACAGGTGTGCGTGTTTCTTCCACTTTGTCTTTAGAATCTGATCGTTGCGTATCATTGTTGTCATCTTTTGGAGAATCTACAACCAAATAAATAATTGTTGGAGAAAATAGTTGGCATTACAGATGGAATTATCCGTCAACTAAGCAGAAGTAAAATAAGTCCCGTCCATCTCACCTGATATTGGAACATGTTCGTATTTGGTTGAAGCCATCTTTAAAATGCCGGTTTAGTGTTACGCTAACGCACTACACTCAAATGACGGATAGGGAAATCACCCCTTTCTCTACAAAGCCAATTAACCATCTACCGGCTTTCAAAGGACGCCCTTTTATTTATAGGCGCGCCAATAGCATCACGTGGCGCAACCAATGTTTTTTCCTCTCTATTTCGGCTCGTATTGCCTTTCCTCCTTTACCTCCTCAATTCCCTCAAATGTATGTCGACAGTTGTTTTTCCAAGGAAAGTGGAGCTACCATTCATTGATAAGAGATGGTTGCAAATTTCTTTGATTCCTAGACCTCTTGCTGAGGTAATGTCGTCACTGGATTGGTAGAGATTGCATAGACTTGTGTTGGTAGAGGGTAAGTAGGCGGAGTAGATAGAGACTACTCTGGCTACTTTCTAAGGTCTCGATGTCAATGTCCTGTTTTCTGGCAGAAAAACTATTTCTGATTGACAACAAAAATGACTAATTTAAAAGATGACGTCATGATACTCCACGGTTGTGATTTATGTCAAGGCCAGAAACAACCTCAGGATAGTTTTAGTTGACAAGTGATGTTGAAGTCAAGGTATGAAATGAACAGACTGCTACCTTGTCCTTACAGGGTTGTCACTGAACAGTAAACTCCAACAAAAATTGCATTGCATCAAACATTTTTACTGAAATAGTTTTATTGATAATGTCGAGAGTTAATTCACCTTGAGCAGATCTGCGAATGCGGTCTAATATACTGTATACAAGATACCGTATTTTCTCTCGCAGAAGTATTAAGGTTGAACATTTCTCCTGACACTGACAACCCTGGAGAACTGCTAGTGGGATCGCTTAATTAGCCTTCGTTTAACTACACTAAAACTCAGATACTTAAAATGTATTATGCGTCTTGCCTTTCCGCACCTTTCAAGATTCTGTTCCAAAGCATGTTTTCATTATTTCCCACATTCCTTTTAAAGCCCCAAGTCTCTCCTACAATTGACTTCACTAATACCTTTCATTTTATATTGATATCAACGGCACTCGTTCCAAAACGAATCGTTTGCATTCAGGGCCGGCCTTAGGGCAAGGCGACCGAGGCGGCCGCCTTGAGCCCCGCGCTGATGAATTACGAAAAAAATTTTTAAATTATATTTTGATTTCGTATGAGTTTAAAGACATTAGAGTACTGTATTGATAAGCAATCAACTTCATAAATCTTGGCATCCCGCTATCGCCTGCTGCCTTGGGGCCCCGCTATCCCCTGCCGCCTTGGGGTCCCGCTATCCCCTGCCGCCTTGGGGTCCCGCTACCCCCTGTCGCCTTGTGGCCCCGCTGTCCCCTGCCGCCTTGGAGCCCCGCTATCCCCTGCCGCCTTGGGGCCCCGCTGTCCCCTGCCGCCTTGGGGCCCCGCTGTCCCCTGCCGCCTTGGGCCCCGCAAACTCTAGGGCAGGCCCTGTTTGCATTGCTTTCCAGTGTTTGGTGCCTCTCGTATCAACCGATTTCCAAGAAATTGTGACTACCCTTCCCATGCGCTGTAACTGTAAGGTACTATGCCATTATGCAGAGGTTCTAGATATTCCAGACGCATTTAAAATATGATGATCATACAGGAGGTTGCTAACCTAATGTTCCAACCGCATTCTTACTTAAAGCCCCATGCAGCATTATGAAGTTGACCATCTTTCTTCATTGAAGCGGTTTTCCTCCATTAATTCCAGGTTCGATTCTGGATCGAGGTGGTATGGTGTCTTTCGGGAAAGAGGTTCCCAGCTTTCCCTTCGTCGGGTAGGGACTAAAGCTGAGGAAAGTTTCCAGGTGTAGGAGCTCGTCCCCTGGCGTCAGTGAAGTGCCCCAATGAACAGTAGGCCGACAATAAATAAGCGTAGGAGTTGCAAATTAGGTCGGCTGCCGACTGCTTAAAACTACATTGTAATTGCTGAGCTTGAGTTTTTATCTGTTTACCCTTGCCCTTCCCAGCCCAGCCTGTTTTAACCATTAAATAATAACAGTGACTAAAGTGTGTAAGGTTCAATGGATTGTCTAACCATTTGTAAAAGTGCTTTCCAATAGAGATCCACACTCAACTTTGGACGCCGGTTCTTGGTACTTTTGTGAACGAAAGAATCTCCAGAGACGATGTCCACCACATCTCGATTTTTCGTCTGACGTTTGATCCAAGTGTCTATAGGTATCTGATCTTGATGAATTCGAATCGGCCTTCAATGCCATCTGAGGGTCCACGGAATTTCTAGTCTTCTTCATATTCTGAAATGTTAATGAATAAGAGAAACTTGAATGACATATTTCCGCCTTTTTGGGTGTTGTCATTTCAAAGTGCAGTTTGGTGATGGGCCAGGTCGATTGTGGTTTGACCAAGATGTCATGTTTGGTCAGACCAAGAGGAGTCGCAAAACGCTTTGGTTAGACGAATTCACTAAAGTAGAAAAATCTGTTTTTGCATTGAAGTACAATTAAAGCAAAACCTAAAAGTTTCCTTAATGTTTTGATGTTATTCAAGAAACTTGATTTAAACTAATTACCTTGGTAAATGAAGTGCATTGCATCGTCTGCTAATATTTGTTGGAGCACGCTGCCATTTTCCATTGTTTTCACACCAAACACGCCAAACCATGTTTTTAATTTGGTGCTACTGGTCATACTACATCTACCACAGCAACAGACCAAACTGGTTTGGTGGTATAAAGTGATACCCTGTAGTGAGTGGTTGATTGTGATGTGGGACAGGAGGTGGCTTCCTGTTAATATGGGCCGATTGTTTGTTGATGTTTTAGGGTCCTTCAACTACAAGGTCATTAGAGCCCCGTCCACAGCATAGTTCTTGTGCAGAGACTGCACAGGCACTACACTAATGCGACGATTTTTGAGTATTAGCAGTACCCAGTTTTCCCAAGCGGCCACCCATGTAAGTAGGGCAACATGGGGCAAGACATCCACATGCGGAAATCTCAAAAAATAAAAATGTTTTTAATCCAGCTGGATGTGCATATGATTCTGTGATGTATTTCCATGTTTATATTGTATTGTAGTCGCAACTCTGTGCAAATAAGTTGTATTTTTAGGCAAAAGTAAGTCTCATGGCTGCATTGTGTAAAATTTGCAGTGTTTTATAATGTCTTTTCTTAATAATGTGTTGTGGTTCCATTAATGCAACACATTAAATAAAACTGCAATGCATTAACGTTTAATTCTGCATTTCATTTGCATTAATGAAACACGAGTCTTGTTTGAAATCAAACGATTTCTTGCACTCATTCTTGCACTAATGCAACGACTTTTGGGTATTAGCAGTACCCAGTTTTCCCAAGCGGCCACCCATGTCAATAGGCCTACTAGATGGGGTTGCGCTGCTTAACTTCAGTGATCAGATGAGAACTGGTGTGTCCAACGCAATTTGCCGCTCCCAATATGGGCCGAGTGTTATCTTGTCGAGCCATATGGGGAGTGGCTGTATTGCGTTGGACACACCAGTTCTCATCTGATCACTAAAGTTAAGAAACGCAACCTCAGCTTATGTTAACATGGGTGGCTGCTTAGGAAAACTGGGTACTGCCAATACAAAAAAACCGTCGCATTAGTGTAGTGTCTATGCAGTTCCTGCACTAGAACTATGCAGTGGATGGGAACTCTTCGCAACACACCAGTTCTCGTCTGATCACTGAAGTTAAGCAACGCACGCCCAGTTAGTACTGACATGGGTGGTCGCTCGGGAAAGCTGGGTACTGCTAATACCCAATAATCGTCGCATTAGTGTAGTGTCTGTGCAGTATATGCATTAGAACTATACAGTGGACAGGTCTCTAATGACCTCGTAGTTGACGGGACCTTAAACTCCAACAAACAAACAACTGTAGTGTACGATGGCATTTGCACGTAAAAAAAACCCTCTACTATGCAACGGTAGATGAGGCAAAATTTCCAAGTGTAGAATCTTGGTGGAGTACCCCACCTTGGTGGCACATTTGGTAGCGTGGTTTGGTAACTGCGCCAGTAGTTGTAGGTTTGATACTGGGCCGAGGTGGGTTGGCATCTTTCAGGCGAGATAGAGGCTCCAAGTGTGCCGTCCTTGGGATGAGAAGTAAAACGGAGGTCATTTGCACTCGATAAAAACGATGGCATTTGCACTTAATTAAAGAACCCCCTTTACTATGCAACGGGTAGATAAGGCAAAATTTTCAGGTGTAGGAGCTCGCTCCATTGCGTTGGTGGAATTCCCGAACAAACAATAGAGCGACGATAAATAGGCCCTAAGCACTGTCCAATATATCACCCTTGTGTCCATCCAGAGGAACAAGATGGGTACCCGACCCTGCCATAGGTGGAAAAAGGGTTAGGAGTTGGTATAAAGGTAATTAAAGGGTCCAATTATCTCGAAAAGTAGGCCTATGTTCTCTCCGCATAGGAGTAGGCTAAATTTTTGGGCTGAAATCGAGAATTTTAGACCACTCTATAGACATTAGTTTCTATTGTCAATACGGGCCCTGTTGTGAACCTTCAACATCAACTTTTTTTGCTCAGTATCTTATTCAACATGCAATGCCAGTACAGTATATGAGTTTTCAATAAACTCGCTAAACAATTCTGCTGAATCGCATTTCAACGCTTCAGTCAGGAAGACAGACAACATTAAAGTCAATTACAAAAGAGTAGTCACGTGGCTGTACTCTCCACCCTGGACAGAATTAAAGCGGCAACGCCCTGATGGGCACATAGACTTAATGACAAGAATTAGGTATATGGGGAAAGATCTTTTTAGATCGCTGGCTTTGGTGGTTCGTTTGGTAATGCACTACTCTCTTGAGGTTGTGGTACATGGAAACGTCATCAGTGGTTTCTTTAGCCTGCTTGTTGTTTGTTTGTCGGTGTTTTAGGGCCCTTCAACTACAAGGTCATTACAGCCCCGTCCACTGCGTAGTTCCAATGAAGAGACAGCACAGACACTACACTATTGCGACGATTTTTGGGTATTAGCAGTACCCAGTTTTCCCAAGCGGCCACCCATGTCAGTACTAGCTGGTGTTGCGTTGCTTAACTTCAGTGATCAGAAGAGGAATGGTGTGTCCAACGCAACTTGCCGCTCCCCTTTAGCCCGGCACAGTAGCTCAACTGGTAACACGTTTTACTATGGTTGCTGACGTACAAGACGCACTTTTTCCCCTCAAAATGCGTCAAAAATATGGGGTGCGTCTTCTGCCCCATTGATCAAAATTATGAATCCCAATAATAGACACCTCCATGTGGCTGGGACTTAGGTAGGTACTTTAACCAGGGCCGGCGCTATATTTTGCGGGGCCCTGGGCAAACTAATTATGCGGGGCCCCGTGAAAACATGAAGCGGGGCCCTTCTATAAATAGATTGATTAATCCGAATGCGCGGGGCCCTGTGCCGTCGCTCTGTTCGCACACCCATCACGCCGGCCCTGCTTTAACACTGAACTAAATCTATAGAAAGGCGCTGCTCCATAACATTATTTGATTAACCCTTATGTCAACAACCGGGTACCCGGGTGCCCACCTGTCAATTTAAAGTAAAAATTTATTATTGTATTATTAAAATTTTTTTATATCCTCCAGGATCATCTCTATTTCACCTTTTTTCTTTCATTATATGTAAAAAATTTTGAGTGCCAAGCATCATAACATATTTAAATTTTTTTTTGAATTTGCCTATGCCATTTCAACAACCAGGGTACCTGGGTACCCAGTGGCTATTTTGAATATAAAACGTTAAAGATAATTATCTGGAAATAATTTATGGCACTACGATGATTCAATAATTACCATAGAACTGCACAGTCTTTACATTTTGCTACAGTGATGGCATTTTCACCAGAATTATCACAAAATGTTGTTGCATTCCATGCAAGGCTTTCTTATTTATCTGTTTCTTTATTGGTGTTTTTTCCCTAACATAATGCAAACAAGGAGCACTAGTGGAATTGCCTTTAGATCACATGGCAATGGACAATCATCATCAAACCCTTATCCTGCCTGTGGCAGGGTCTGGTTTGCACGTTCTAACCCTCCACAACTGCCTATTTCCTAACACGTCCCCATCCACCCTATAAACCACCATTTCCTTATGGACAAGCTGCTCCCACATCTGCTTTGGTCTCCCCCTGCCCTGAGTGCTTCCAACCATTTACATTCCTATAATGGACCTATGAGTTCCCCCTCCCCATTTCTCATTATGTGTCCATACCACCTCAATCTACTCTCCATCATTCTCTCTGTGATGCCCCCCCCACCCACAGGCTACCTCCTGAATACTCTCCTAATTCTATCAGCTCTTGACACCCAACTCCTGTAATGCAGCAATCTCATCTCAGCTACTAGCATTCTATTTATGTGGCTCTTCCTCAATGCCCAAAACTGACCCATATAGCATAGCTGGTTTAACCACAGCCCTGTAATACTTCTCTTTCAAATTGATTGGGCAGCCCTCCATCACAAAGGACTGTGCTTGCCTGTCTCCAATTCAAACACCTCCCATTGATTCTATAGAAAACATTCCAATCTATCTCCCAAATGCTGTTGGAGTGGCTGAGTTGCATTGGACACACCAGTCCTCATCAGATCACTGAAGTTAAGCAATGCAGCCCAAGTTAGCACTGACATGGGTGGTTGGCTGAACATTGGGTGCTGCTAATTTTCCTTCCCCTACAACCCCCCACTCCTACCTCCCTCTCACCCGCAAGCAGCCTCCACAAGGTGCAGCCCATTATGACTACTTGACCGACTCACCAACCCATTGATGGAACATACTAGCATCATGCAGCTTTGTTACCAGCTCACTTGCTCGCCATTAATATCCTCTCCTTCCCAATTGAAAGCTAAATAATCTCTCTAGATAATGGACAATGAGGGCCCATATAAAATATAAATTGTATCTCCCTTTCAAGAAATCAGAGGTGTTTATGTTGGATGCAAAACACCTTATGAATACTTGTGTTGCAAATTGCAATGCACAGGATTGATAAGTAATATTGACTTTTAGAACTTATGTATGCCTTAGAATGACACATCAGGCTTCCAATTATCATAAACAACAAAAAAGTAGCCAACTTTAAGAAAAAAAACATTAGTTATTCAATAAATTTAGTAGGTGGGTACCCAGGTACCCTGGTTGTTGAATAACGTAGGGAAAGTTGGTTGTTGACATAAGGGTTAAGCAACGCTGCCCCAAGAGATCCCACAGTATATCTGCAATCTTCGTTACTCAATCGTTACCCAAAGACGCTTTCTCATAAGTTGCGATTTCTTGGCCAAACATGGCTTTAAAAAACATCGCAGTTTCTGTTATGATATTGCCTGCAACCTATAAGTGAATCCTCATGCTAACGGACGTGGTAACAGAGCAGCAGAGAGGACTTTCGGATCACCGCCAAATGAAAAACTGAGTATAACATCGAGAAGACAGGAAGCAATGTGTAGTAAACACAATCCACGATATGAAATTGTAAAATGTCCGGAACACTAGAAGAGTTAAAAACTTGGATATTACACCACAGAAGACTGGGATATTCAGCTTCCTCTAAAATGATTATTCCACTATCAAAAGGAACAGAAGCATCTCTGGTTTTAAGGGATCAACGTCATGGTGTTCTAGATTCATGAAGAGAATTGACAATGTATGTGGAACTAAAACAAAAATAGCATAAAAGATGCCTATAGTATATGAAGACAAGATTATCGATAGTTTCATACATTCACTATTAATGAAAGAATAGGTACCTTCAAACCAGGAGTGGATACATCAGTAGGGCGACGCCCTAAGGGCTGGTGGTCCGAACGACTGCTAAATGGATTCGTTTGGCTTCGTACTTTTCACACTACAGCTGTGATTGTACACTTTTCGGCAACATTAGAATTCCTGACGCACATTGGGAGAGGGTAACGCACAAGTTCTGGGTAATTGCGTTTAGAGCCGTAAAAGCTTTTAGTCCGGGCCGAATTTATTCTTTGTATCCGTCCCTGCTTAATTAAAACTTGCGGACACAACAAAAACGCATTAGTCATATTATCTTGCTGTGCCAATGAAACAAAATTGCGACCCCTTCAATTTTCAAAGTGAGTGCATTCATCCAAAAAAAACCTGGATGGATGAAGGAGATGAAATTGTGGATAGACAATGTATGGTCTTAGCACCCTAGTGGACTGTTGTAGAAACCTGCCTTGCTAGTACGGGATCAGTTTCGGAGTCATAGAACAAAAGTTGTGACAAATAATTGTGACCTAATGAGCCAGCTTCAACCTTTAGATATTTGTATAAACCTTTTGCAGGCTTCATGAAGGAGAAATAAAACATTTGGATGAAGTTTACAGAATTTGAAGTGACGCCACCAGGAGGAAGGAAGAGCTTTAACACTTTGCAGATTTGTGAATGAGTCAAAACTGTCAAAAATGAGGAAATGAGTCAAAACTTCATGAAATGCTGTGAAACATGAGACAGAATCGGTGATGTCCAAGACTGTACTGGTAACTACAGCGGTGTCAACAGTGGCGGTTTTAGGCACGTGCAAACTGTGCAAATGCACGGGGCCTCGCTTTTGCAAGTTGAAAGGGCCTCGCACTTTCAATTTGCACAGGTTTGCACAGGGCCTCGCGTATGCTAGAACCGCTACTGGGTATCAAGCTTATGACCCATTCCATGAAGCTCTGGGAGAGAGTAATAGAATGTCGCCTTCGTGAAAGAGCTATGTCAGGGGAAATCAATTGGGGTTCGTATCAAGTAGGTCCACAGTGGAGCCAATTTTCATTCTCAGGCAGATGATAAAATGGTATAGGATAGCAGAGAAAGATCTCCATGCAATCTTCATTGATTTGGAGAAGGCTTATGACAGTGTTCCACGGTTCAGCACTAAGTCCATACTTCTTCATTCTGGTTATGGACGAACTGCTGACGGGAGTAGGAGAATGGGCCCCTCAGTGCACGGAGAGACCAAAACAGACGTGGGAGCAGGTTGTCCGTAAGGATATGTTAGTGTGTAGGGTGGAAGGTGACCTGGTGGGAGATAGGCGACAGTGGAGGGCTACACCCACAGATCCGACCCTCCCATAGGCAGGATAAGGGCATGATGATGTAAGACAAGGTTTCTTCGGAGGAACGACAGTTCTGAGACTTTCTGCCTGGTTGCACATACGTACCTTTAGTTTAGAGGAAACCGCTTTACCAAATGATCACCGAAAGCTTATCCGTCCGCCTTATCAAAATGACTGTCTGGAACAGGTTTGTGAACCACTGGTGGATCCTAAAGCGCGTTGTAGTGTCTCGAATCGGTGAATATGAGGCATTTAAAATCCCGTGTAGTAGGAGCTAGTGAGTGGTATCCGGTGTAATCTCATTCCTCTCTCCCAGGGTCTGGTAAAATATAGTTCTCGATTGGACGGACGGCCAATTGAAAAGTTAATTGCGACGCCGATTTTATAAAATATTTCGATTTTAAAATATATGTAGGGCATGTATTTTAAAAAAATAGGAATGAGTGTATAAGAGGTAGCTTGGGGGTAGGTAACTTCGCCGAAAAATTGAATTAGAGTAGATTGAAATGGTATGGGTATATAATGAGAAGAGGGGAGGAGTTCGTTAGGTCCATTACAGGAATGCAGGCGGTTGGAAGCATCCGGGCAGGGGGAGACCAAACAGGCGTGGGAGTTGTCCGTAAGGATATGGTAGTGTGTGGGGTGGACGGGGACCTGGTGGGAAATAGGCGGAAGTGGAGGACTAGAACCCGCAGACCCGACCCTGTCACAGGCGGATAAGGGTATGATTGATGATATATATATTACAAAAAAATGGCTTAGTTTTATTCTGCATTAAGGCTGTATTAGGGTACTCGAATTCCTACTATGACCAAAATTCGTAGAAATTTTGAATTTGGTTGTTTCTTTGAAATTAATTTTTCTATATCACATTCTTACTGTTGTTTAATAAATATCAATAACGTCTTAATTTTACACTATAAAATAAAAATTAAAAAACCTTTAAAAGAAATGGTAATTTCGGAAAGAAGAAGGTTTATTACCACAATACAACCAACATTGGTGGTTTGAATTGGGCAGTGCCGGGTTCACGTCCGCCTGTGGGAGGAGCAGATTCCACTCTTTTCAAGAGTGGCCCGTAAAGAGGTAGAAGGTGTGCACATCAAACAACTGGTTTCAATGGCTTGCACACAGGCTCATTATTATTTGATATGATTTTAGTGTTGAAGCCTACTAAATGAAAGTAGTCACTTCTGAGCTGCATCCGGTTCCGTGTTAAGAAATGATTCTAACGGGACAGACAGCTATGGGACGACAAACAAGCAGCCTTTTCGACTCCAGAATTAATCAATTAGGTATATAACGATATTTAAAATTGGGCCGTTTAATGCGTATTTAATGAGTTAAAATTGCAATTATGACGCACATTATTACGCATTACACATAATTAAATATTTCAGCTAATTTCCCTTAATTTGAACGTTGTAATCTTACAAGGTTAACCGAGGGTTGCTTTCGACACCAGGGCTGCATTACATTTGATGGGTCACCCCCAACCCTTCGTTAAAGTCACTTTTCTGCAGCATTACACTACCCCGACCACTCCCTTGGGTTACTGACATTTGCCGGCTCAGGCTTCACCATTGCAGACGTTAAACATATCCCACGTACCTTGCATTCAAAATGATGTCATCATTGTCCACTTGTTCATGCTGCTAGACTTTGTAGTCCAACTAGTCCACTGCGATCGCCAAAAGAGAACTGCACACCGCAGTAAATCACCTTTTGCTGGATTATATTATGAACGCTTATAACTGTGATGGATGTGTGATTTGCGTGGTTGCCATGGGAACAGGATTCTTTCCTTTAGCGTCATAATGGCGACAGCTGACTGCGTCACTAACTCTGGCGCTCTGAATTAGTGCCAGATAGTCTGGAGTTTGCATCGTTTATGTTATTTCTCAGAGTTGAAAATAACTCGCTCGTTTCTAGGTGGTGACTGCAAAGTGCTTTCCTTGTAACACATTCAGTTGTTGTTGTTTGTTGGTGTTTTAGGGCCCTTCAACTACAAAGGTCATTAGAGCCCCGTCCACAGCGTAGTTCTGATGCAGCAGGGCAGACTACACTAATGTGACGATTTTGGGGTATTAGCAGTACCCAGTTTTCCCAAGCGGATCCGAAGGTCAAAGATGTTGCTATGATGCTGGTGGAGATCCAGACATATGGGTGTAGCATGAAACAAATCTCACTAACAAGGTATCCGTTAAACAGGATTACATATTCATATTAAGTATACAAGGTGTTTTCTTTTGCAAATATAAGCTTTTGTTAGATATTGATTGGTTTACACCAAATTGACATAGACCCGAGATAGAGAAAAATTTGTTTTTTTAGCAGCGCATCGAACCGGAACGAAACCGTTATTTTTGTTCGGAACGAAAACCGGAACCGAACCGAAAAAAAATATCGCTCCTGTCGGTTCGACACCTGTAAAAACCTGCATAAACGCGTGTCGTTCAGTATCTGTGTGTCAGACGTTATTCATTCGTCCTATATGTGAAACGTCTCTGCACATTTTAAATCTTGGGCCACTATTTACACCAATGGAGTGCTGTTGGTTGGTTGGTTGTGTTTTAGGGCCCATCGACTACAAAGGTCATTAGGGCCCAGAAAGACATTCTACATGGTGAGGGTGTAAAAGGCCAACCCACCATGAGGATAATAAATAAGGGCAAAAGCCCACAAAGAATAATAGGGAGCGGCGAGTTGCGTTGGACACACCAGTTCTCGTCTGATCACTGAAGTTAAGCAACGCAAGCCCAGTTAGTACTGACATGGGTGATCGCTCGGGAAAGCTGGGTATAGCTAATACCCAATAATCGTCGCATTAGTGTAGTGTCTGTGCAGTCTATGCATTAGAAACTACGCAATGGACGGGTCTCTAATGACCTTGTAGTTGACGGGACCTTAAACACCAACAAACGAACAAAAAAAAACAAAGAATAAAAATAGTAAAAGGCAAAAGCCACACAATAAATACAGAATAAACAAGGCAAAAGCCAAAAAAAAGACGAAGTTAAACAGCCAAAAGCCACAATGGGCGAATACGGGCACGAACTTGGGGTCCAAAATCATTCTAACCATCAGAAACACACTGTACATGCTCTATATACAGAAAATGTGCACAGTGGAGGACCAGTAGTGTTCGGCGCCTGTGTGCAAGAACTTAGTTGGCGCCCCTATCTCCCCTTCCCGAATGAAGAAAGGTGACTCCGCTCCTATCACTGGCTATGGCAGATCAGGAGACCGGATCTAAAAAGCACGTAGAGGACCTGGGCGCCTGTGTGCATTGCGCACATTGAACACTGTGCTGGCACGCCTCTGAATGTGCCTGCACAGTGTGTCCTATTTCACAAGCAGAATCCTGTGTGATAGGGAAGTTATACAGGGCAGTGGTTAAGCCAGCTATGTTATACAGATCAAAATGTTGGGCAGTGAAGGAGAACCACGTCAATAGAATGCAGGTAGCCGAGATGCGAATGCTGCAGTACATGAGTGAGGTGTCAAGAAGTGATAGAATTAGGAATGAGAATAAGGTAGCCTTGGGGTGGGGGACATCGCTGAAAATATGAGGGAGAGTAGATTGAGGTTGTATGGGCACGTAATGCAAAGAGAGGAGGAGCTCGTTAGGAAAGCAATTGGTTAGAAGCACCCGGGGCATAGGGCGACCAAAGCGGACGTGGCAGCAGGTTCTCAGTAAGGGTATGGTAGTGTGTGGAGTGGACGGGGACCTGGTGGGAGATAGGGAAGAGTGGAGGCCTAGAACCCACAAACCCGACCCTGCCTGAGGCAGGGTGATGATGGTGATGCAGATGATGATGGTGATGGATATTTTAAATATAATGTACTGTATTTTAAAATTATGTTTAATAGCCTACATATTATTTATTTTTAATTAATATTCGGAGTGAAACTGAAAACCGTAAACCGGAAAAATCGTTATTTTTTACTGGAACGAAAACCGTAACAGAACCGATATATTTATTTGGGGTGAACCGTAACCGGAACGAAAAAAATAATGGTTCGATGCCCTGTTTTTTAGGGGGAGGGCACCATTTTAGGAAATTCTTTTCTAAATCAATCAGCCTGGTTTTTGTTTTCAAAAGTAAAATTTATTTGTCGATTAACTTAGTGTCTGTAAAATCAACCGACATTGTAACAATGACACATTTGTACCGGAATTTCATTTTAATCTGTGAACTGCTGGTCTCTTCCTTTATTCAATAGCCTTTCTTCCTGCAGATAAATAAGCACCTAACCTCCAAGAACGATTTGCAGGTGCCCGATTCAGGTACGAAATTGTTATCAGTAAATCGAGTGAAAAGCGGGCATTTCAATCCAACTTCCTATCATGCTCACATCTCTTTAGTTTCTAAATATTTGTACTAGAGTAAACCTTGATCAAATACTACTAATAATAAAAAAAAAATCAAAACTTGAAAATCTCGTTGCAGGTCACGTTTTGCGTCGGTATTTTGATGATGATAAAAAAAAGTAAAACTTCGGTAGAAAATGAAAATTGCAGACGTTATGAATGGCCTTTAGCTTGCGTTTGGTAAAACCTGTAATAGTGGCCTTTAAGGGTTAATAGGGTATCATGGGTTCCTGTCTCCACCACTTCGCCACGATGAATAACTGCTATCATGTCAGCATCTCTAATGGTTGATAATCTGTGGGCCACTGTGATGCTTGTTCGTCCTACTTGTGCTTTCTCTAACGCCTCTTGAACAACCTACAGACGTAGTCGAAATAATTAGGCGGCCTAATTAACAAATTCTACTACGACAGAAACCTCCAACTGAAGATCATTGTGTTAAATGTACCTTCTCGCTTTCTGTATCCAACGCTGAAGTTGCTTCATCCAGCAAGAGGATTTTAGGATTGCGAACCAGTGCCCTAGCGATGGCTATCCTCTGCTTTTGCCCGCCACTTAGCTGCGTTCCTTTGTCGCCTACGGATGTTTCGTATGTCTACAGAGAGATAGGATTGTCATTCATTAGTTGTATCCCTGCATAGATTGTAGCAGGTGAGAAAAAGGGTTATCAGGTCAGTAACAGGTATAGGTTCACTTATATGACTCTGATGTCTTCTTTCTTTTCACCCCTATCTTCTCTCTTTCCAGAAATTCCAGTTATCAAGCAAAATAGAAAACTTATGGAAAGGAGTATGTGAGAAGCTTAATAAAGCCTTAGATGCTGGTTATGTTGGGATTGCGATAAGGAGACAACCTCAAGGACGGTAGACAGATTCTGTTGAGGACCTGGGCGACTGATATTTCTTTACGCCAGATCCTTTGGTGCTAGACCAAGGACGAGGTGGAGTATTTATGAAGGGTGACTTAATAGCCATTGACAGATTTGACTGATGACTCACCAGAGCACCCAGAGCAGGCACAAACCAGGTTCAGAAAATCATGCTCATCGTCACATTTTCAGATCCTGATATACCAAATGTGGGTGTTCTAGTTTGTCAACTGATAGGGCCATGGAGGATCATAAAGTGAACGAGTAATATTTTACGTCAGTTTGCCTGTCAAACCTAGTTGACATACCTGCGGTAATGTCATAATGAAATTGTGAATATTTGCATTGGTGGCAGCTTCTGTAATCTCCTCCATGGTTACTAAACGGCTGTTATCTCCGTAAGCAATGTTATCAGCAATACTTCGATTAAACAGGATAGGTTCTTGAGATACAATTCCAATTCTGGAACGCAGCCATTTAATGTTTAATTGGCGAAGATCTTGTCCGTCCATGGTCTAGGGAAAAGGTTGATGTTAATATCGCAGTTGCAGCAACTGAAATGATTGTAGTACTGTAAAAAATTTCTTAAGATACTCACTACACTTCCGCCTGATGGATCATAAAACCTCTCTAACAGCTGGATGCAAGTACTCTTGCCACATCCACTACTGCCTACCAGTGCCACCATGTTACCCGGTCTGATGATGAGATTAAGGTTTCGTAGAACCGGGACGTCGGGTCGGGTGGGGTAGGTGAATTGTGCACCTTTAAACTCGATGTGCCCTGGAGTACCGTCAGGCTATGAAATAACTAGGAGGATTAGCAAAAAGGAATGTGCAAGCCCTTTCGAGCAAAGAAATGCGCAACTGTTCCTTACCAACTTGAGACCAGCTTCTGAAAGGGCATCAATCTCCGATTTCTTTTCTAATAGCTGGAAGATTCGAGCTGCAGCTATCACTCCTTTGTTGGCATTGGGCGCGAATGAAAATGCTTGGCCCACCATCATGGTGCCAAGAATAAGAAGTTCTGCCACTCTACAAAACAATAAGAATATTATGGCCCATCAACGAACGAGTAGTATACGCCCGCTCGGTGGCGCAAGTGATAGGGAGCTCGATTACTGCGTCAGTGGTTCTAGGTTCGATACCGGATCGAGTTTTGGGCGAGAGAGAGCTGAGTAAAGCCGTGGCCATGTGTGGTGTACGACGTCATTTGTACGTAAAACCCATCTCTAATATGCAACGGGTAAGTGAAACAGAATTTTCAGGTCTAGGAGATCGTCCTCTGGCGTCGGTGGAGTGTCCCAACGATCAGAAGACCGACGATAAATAAGCGTAAGGGTTGCAGCTCTAGTCGTCAACCGGTTGTGTGAAAATTCCATCTAATAGATGGTCCATGTGTCCATTCAGAGGGACCAAGATGGGTACCCGACCCTTTCACAGGTGGGAAAAGGGTTAGTAGTTGCCTTTTGTTTGCAACGAATGAGTATTATGAAGCGCAACGTATGTATAGTAACTGAGGGTCGGCAAGGGTGGCCGTAAGCACGAGGGAGTCTTTCACAAACATCTTTCTCTCTCTCGGTCTCTCTCTGTCTCTCTCTCTCCCCCCCTGTCTGGCAACCACCGTTTAAGGCTCCAACCATCCAACACTACACGTGTACTTCCTAACAGGGAATCGAACCCCGCGCACAATTGCACACCGTGAGAATGCACTATGTGTTACTTAATACTCACTTGAAGACTGTGGCATAATCGACCTTGCCATCTAGAATCAGAGTTCCTCCATAATACATTGTGGTGGCATAAGCAAAAAAGGCAATAGATTGTGAGAATCCAAAAACGAACCCTCGCATATGAACCCCATACAAGGCTTCCCTGAAAAAAAATATCAGGTCACTGCACACACAATCTTATGCCTAGGGCCCTGGGTTGATCTTGAAGTTGATGAGCATTGTATTAATGCCTCTAAAAATATAGAGCCCCCTTTATTTTACTGCGTTTGGGGAGAAGGGGGTTGGCGTGCGATTAACGGCTCAATTTGAGAACTGAGGTGTCGGAAAGAGAAGTACCTATGTGGTTCTCTGAGGTTTTGCTTGTACAAGACCTGGAAACGTTGTTCCTTATGTAGAGAAGCGACAGTCCGAATATTAGAGATGGCTTCTATTGCAAGCTACAAAAGAATCATCAATTGCAGAGGTTAACAATCACTCTTCGATTGAACGAACATGCCTTTTGTATCAGGAAATGCTAATATACCTTATTGGCTTCATCCAGCGACACCATTTCTGTCACAGACTGACCACGAAGCATCTTGCCGTGAAAGTAAGCGGCTATCAAAACCAATGGAATGAAACACATGCTAACTAACGCCAGTTGCCAACACAGAACCAAAGCAATGATGGTAGAAGCTCCCAGAGTGCAAATAGATTGGATAATGGTACCGATTCTTGAACCTGTAGCCTGAAAGTAAGTTATATGGTGGTCAGTAAAGATCTTACTGTGGAATTAACTAGCACCTACTGTACATACCCCTTGAACACTGGATGCGTCGCTGGACAGTCGCGAACAAAGAGCGCCGACACTGTTCTTTGGTAAGTCAAACCATCCTATTTCCTGCGAGGAAAGAGAATGTCTGGTGAGGAACTTCACTCTAAAAATGTACCTTCTACTTCTGTCTCCTCACCTGTTGCACCATGGCTGCGAAAGACAGTCGTCTTAGTCTCTGAGTCAGAAATTCACCAGCGTACGTAAACATGAAGATCTAGAAATGAATCGGTAATTAGACAATGGCTTAGTTGGTTGGTATGTAATAAATATCTGAGAAACAGATCCCCAAAGCCAACTCTAAAGAAGTGGGAGCATTACCCTTTGCTACTCTAATAATAGCCTACATTGTGTTTTGCTCTTTCAGATTTGTCATCTGTAGACGAATCTTGAAATAGAATTTGTAAGCACCTTGACGACAGACACTCACCTGTAGGAACATACAGATTCCACTTGCAATGCCGATAACCAAGAACATACAAGAATAGAAAATGGAGTCATCACGTATCGCTTTTTCTGAACATTCAGACATCACCTGTAAACCAGAAGATGAGTGAGAAGTTTTACGGAATGATGGACGTTTGATGAGCCCAAACATTGGAATAGACACTTGTAGCATTTGAACTGACCCCCATGATGTCACCAAAGACCAGAGAGAAAGCTGGAGAACTGAATCCCATGCCAAGAGATCCCACGCAGCCTAGGATGATGTAGATATATTCGTTAGCGTTATATTTCATGATTTTTGTGATGGAAGGCTTCAAGATGAGTTTATCGTCGTCATCGTCGAGATGTCCAAGACCCTGTGGCAATTTTGAATAGTTTATGCATTATAATTTATCATAGTTTAGGGACATATGATGTCAGTGCTGTCACAACTCGTTCTTCAGCCACTCTTACCGAGGTCTCCCTCCTCCTTTTAGAGCTCGATCTGAAAGAAGAGCCTCTGGCCAAAGGTGCCACACCTTGAACGATCTCTTCCACTGAGTTGCTGCTGTTGATTGACAATGATCTTTCATATTCTAGCATGGGGTGCGCTTTCTCTCCTTTGGCCATCATTTCAGAATCGGCATTGGCACCTCCAGTCTACGTTAAGCCAAAGAAACCAATTATGGTACCATACAAATATGGATGGGAAAGAAGAAATACACAACAGTCTTGAATATTCAAGATTCAACCCTTACTTGAGTGGTGACTAAGGTGTAATATATTCCGTTTTTGGCCATGAGTTCAGAATGAGTGCCTAATTCATGAATCTTTCCTTCGAAAAAGGCTGCGATGGTGTCGGCGTTCCGGATAGTTGACAATCGATGAGCAATTATGATGGTTGTTCTTCCAAGACGAGCCTGGAAAATGTCACTTTCATCAAATAAGGCTCACATCGTTCTAGGTTCGTGAATTAATCAAGTACAGTATACTCTTGACGATACGCACTTTGTCCAGGGCATGTTGAACGACAGCTTCACTCTCTGAATCCAATGCAGACGTGGCTTCATCCAGCAATAAAATCTTGGGATCTTTGATGAGTGCTCTGGCAATGGCTACACGCTGCTTCTGACCACCACTCAATTGAGCACCTCGTTCACCTACTAGTGTGTCGTATTTCTGTCGACGAAATAAAAAAGGGGAATGAATTAAAGTCTCAATCTTATTAAGGAAAAAGGGTTTTGCGTAAGGAGACGATAGTGTCCCAAGAGCCAGGGGCGGGTCGGGAGGAGCACTTCAAAAAGTGAGCCACAAATATTTTTAAATATTCAGAATCCTTAGTATAAATCTAGCTAGCAATTACAATAGGTCCTCTAGTGCCCCTTAGGCCCGACGCGGTGGCGTAGTGGTTAGCACGCTCGGCAACTACCCCAGTAGTTCTAGGTTCGATACTGGACCGTGGTGGGTCGGCTTCTTTCGGGCGAGAGAGAAGCCGCGAGTGTGCCTTCTTTCGGATGAGAAGTAAAACCGAGGTCCTGTGTGGGTGTACGATGGCACCTGCACGTAAAAGAACCCTCTCTACTACGCAACTGGTAGATGAGGCAAAAATTTCCAGGTGTAGGAGCTCGCCCCCTGGCGTCGGTAGCATTCCCCAACGAACACTAGACCGACGATAAATAAGCGTAGGGGTGCAGCTTTTGCCGGCAACCGGCTGCAGAAAAAACTATGACCAATATATCACCCTGTGTCCATTCAGAGGGACAAGTGGTTACCCGACCCTGCTGGGAGCGGCGAGTTGCGTTGGACACACCAGTTCTCGTCTGATCACTGAAGTTAAGCAACGCAAGCCCAGTTAGTACTGACATGGGTGGTCGCTCGGGAAAGCTGGGTACTGCTAATACCCAATAATCGTCGCATTAGTGTAGTGTCTGTGCAGTATATGCATTAGAACTATACAGTGGACGGGTCTCTAATGACCTTGTAGTTGACGGGACCTTAAACTCCAACAAACAACAACAACCCGACTCTCCCATAGGCGGGAAATGGGTTAGGAGTTGCTTTTAGCCTCTAGTGCCCCTTAGACAGTGTCCTATCTTCAGTGGTTTAGTCAACTGCAGATTGGACTGGCAGTATAGAAATGGGAATAGCAGATGCAAAAATGCCTCATCAGTTGTAAAGTTGAATCATCCATCGATGAGTTTAAATATGCGCCGCATTGAGACACTGAGGGGGAGTAATTGTTGCATTGCCCCCCCCACTGGATCCAACCCTGCCAGGTCGACAGAGACATGGTGGATGATAGTCGGGAATGGAGGGCTAGAACCCGCAGACCCGACCCTGATGGTGACTTTACTTATTAGGGAAAATAAATTTGTCAGGCACTATCTGGAGTTTAAGAGCATGCAAGCGAAGGATAATGAGACAAAGACGATGAGAAGATTGTCTAAAAGTGTACTTGGGTGCATCACTAACCGTTAGGTCAGCATATCATAGAAGAAAGCCTAACAAAAAGATACTAATTGCATGATAGGACAGATAGAGGACTTTCAAGCGAGCCGTCGAGAGAGGAGACCTAACCTTGAGAACTGTATACACCAGTGGTGGCGAACCAGTCACCCGCGGGTCACAAAGTGATCCAAGCGTGAATCATATCTAGTTTATAGTCTCATAGTGTGTGTGGTGGACGGGGACCTGGAGGGATAGAACCCGCAAAGCTGACCCTTCCACAGGCCAGATAAGGGTATTATGATGATGTTCTTTAACTAATTTATTCATTATTAAAATTAATTTTTCTTATTCATAAAATTAAATAGTGCTTGCACTTGACCCGCGAAAATCTTTTTGGTTTTTTTTCGTGTTATTGTGACCCGTCTTTCAAAAAAGGTTCGCCACCACTGATATAGACTCTAGTATGGTTAAGGTATGCCGTCAGAGAGCCATAACCTGTATTTTTTGAACCTAGTCAGAAAGAAACGCGTAGAGAAGGGGCGGTCGCTTTGAGGATCAAGAGACTGACGACCCAGTTCACCCATGCTCATGAGCTCAAGTACTTTTAAACGAACGCACCAATGGGAGTTTCATGATGAAATTGTGAGCATTGGCCATCTTAGCAGCTTTCTCGATGTCCTCTTGAGTGGCATCATCTCTGCCGTAGCGGATATTCTCTGCAATGCTAGTGCCGAACAGGATGGGTTCCTGTCCAACGACGCCAATATGGTCACGAAGCCATCCGACATTCAAAGACTTGATATCTTGGCCATCCAATTTAACCTTGGACAGACAAGTTTAAATTCAGTTTTTTTTTTGGTCAAAAAGTCGGTCGTTTGTGAATGACATCATGTTTTCTAATGTGTACTCACTACTCCTTGTTCTGGGTCGTAAAATCGTTGTAACAACTGGACAGTGGTACTCTTTCCGCATCCACTCTCGCCTACCAGTGCCACCGTCTCACCTTTGTTAATTTTGAGATTCAATCCACGGAGGACCTGGTAAAATGATCACATTAGATTAAACGGAAGAATCCAATTATACGAGAATAATCTTTAAATCAATAACTCTTAAAGCATCACTCACTGGAACTTCGGCTCTAGTTGGATAGCTGAAATGGATGTTTTCGAATTCGATGTTACCAACCATAGTTTCCGGTTTTAAACCTTCTTCAGAACTACTGTCGATAGTAGGCACCTACAACCAGATTGCAGAAAACAAAGATTGTTAGCAGGAGAAGAATATAAAAAGTGATTTGGGATTTTAATTTGTTTGAATATTTGGAATCACTCACCCTATCGATGATCTGGAAAACTGAAGCTGCTGCAGCCCGTGCCTGCGAAAACGCTTCCACGTATGGTGCACTCTGTCCTATGTTTATGGACCCCATCATGACACTGAAGAAGACCTTTTTTTAAAAAAAAAAGAAATAGCATGAATCAGATGGGATTTAGGTACAAATGTGTAATTGTTGCTCTTGCAGAGATGGGAACCATACTTACAATGACCATGCTGGAAGGATCATATTCTGGATTTGGACTACCATAGTCATCTAGCATGAGTTTGACACCATACCAGAAGGCTAATGCGTAACCCCCATATATGATGAGCCACAGAGATCCAGCTCCAACTGCAGTAGTCGCGCCTCGAATGATCCCAGCTTTTCTGGCGGCATGGAGATTATCATTGTATCTATTTATGGAAACAAGTCCAAATAATTATTTGGAATTCCAGACAGAAACTCTGCTAAGAACACAACAACGTGCAAAATAGAGAAGATTCGAACCTGTCAACTTCCTTAGTCTCACCACCAAAGGCAACAACGGTACGAATAGCAGTGAGAACTTCTTCGGCAATGGATCCTGCCTTGGCGTATGCTTCCAATTCATTTTTAGCCATTTTAGTCTGAATGATACCCAAGGCAGCCATGCAGACGACCATGAGTGGCGAGATGGACAACATCACCAGAGTAAGTTTCCATCCATGGATAAAAGCATTGATAATGCTGAAGACGAAGCAGGCCAGGAAAAAGCTAAACATTCCAATCTTCTCTCCAATACCATCTTGAAGTTTTGCAAGATCTCTGAAAGTAAATGTCCACCCATGAGTATCTTTCGAGGTGAAGGAGGATGTAGAACAGTGATTCTCAACCTTTTTTGTCGTCACGGTACACTTTTAACAATTTAAAATTTTGGCGGCACACTAACAATAGCACCTTTCGGGGCACACAAACACGGAAGCAGATATATGTGCTAACCTACCCCTATTCACGCATCAACTGGATGACTAGTCGACAGAACTAATAGGGCCTATATACAGTAGCTTTGTTTGCCAATAACCAGAACTGCAATATTCATGCACATTGATTCAGCTAGTCCAGGGATGGCAAACGTGTTTCTGCTGGCGTACCAAAAATTTTAAAAAGCTATATTTCTTGATGTAGGCCCTACTAACGTGCCGGATAATTTGTTACAGGAATATATAGTAAGATACCCTACTACCGATTTGTTACAGGAAGTGTTCTGCCAGCAAAATTTTCCACGTACCATAGGTTCCCCACCCCTGAGCTAGTCCCTGCTAGGAAGGTAGAACCGACCGATTGAACTACTTGTCTGACGTTGTTTAACTATGGGTATTCGCAGTGGCGGCACATTTTAAGAATCTTGCGGGACATAAAAGTGCCGCGGCACATCAATTTAGAATCACTGATGTAGAGTCTTATAGCTGGTGCTGAAGAAGACTTTAAAAGCATTACTTACTCAGACGTCCTACTAGCAAATTCACCAGTCTGATTCGTATCGTACCAGGCTATGTCCTGCCTAAGGACACAGTGAAGGAAACGGTTGCGGATTCGATAGACTTGCCGTTCAGCTGCTGCGTTCAGACAGGCTACCATGATGTAGCTTAGAACCAGTTGAGAAGCTCCTATGATGGCCAATCCGATGCCAAACTGATTAATATCATGACGAAATTGGTCGTCAGTAACATTTACTCTACAAATTAAAAAAGGGAATGGTGTTACTTTAATCAACTTTATAATTGAAACGATGAAATATGATAGCGGGCTTACGGTATTGGTACTGTTTCATTTGTACCCGGTATGGTACAAGGTTCTACATCATCCGCTTGGGCAGCTCCATAGTACACCAAGGAATTTGTAAGATTTCCAAAGAGGATTGTCATTGCAGGCATGCACAAGCCAGAACCCCAAGATGCAACGATGCCGATCAAGAGTAGCAAATATTCAATTCCTTCAGCGAACCGAAACTGCAAGGAAAGGTTAATTAATATTTGTGAAGGAAGAAAACCACTATGTTTGAAACCCAGCGTCTCTGTCTTTCAGTTTGTTTCAGGGCCCGTCAACTACAAGGTCGTTAGAGCCCCGTCCACTGCGTAGTTCAAATGCAGAGACTGCACATGCACTACACTAATGCAACGATTTTTGGATATTAGCGGTACCCAGTTTTCCTAAGTGACCACACATGTCAGTACTAGCTGGGGCTGCGTTGCTTAACTTCAGTGATCAGACGAGAGCTGGTGTGTCGAACGCAATTTCCCGCTCACATTCTGTCTCAGCCTTGCAGAGCGGCAAATTGCGTTGGACACACCAGTTCTCGTCTGATCACTGAAGTTAAGCAACGCAACCCCAGTTAGTACTGACATGGGAGGCCGTTTGGGAAAACTGGGTACCGCTAATACCAAAAATCGTCGCATTAGTGTCTGTGCAGTCCCTGCATCAGAACTACACAGTGGATGGGGCTCTAATGACCTTGTAGTTGAAGGCCCCTAAAACACAAATAAAAACAAACAAACTTCAGCCTTGCATACTTACCAATTTAAGCATACTGACAGGAGGAGGTCCCGGCGGCTTTACCTTCTCTTCCTTGTCACTTCCTTTACTAGAAGACCTACGATTGGAAATGGATGATGAAGACCATAGAACCTTCAATTGATGATTACTGAGTTAACATTTAGGTACCTGTCACTTTCCTTGCGATGGTTATCTGCTAAACGTTTTGCCACTTCTTTGCCCTCTATGTTATCGTCGAAACCATCGTCGTTTTCTCCAACTAAGCTCTTACGCTTGTACCCAACCACTGCCACTGGGGCGAGTTCTGCCTGGCCACTTTTCATGGTAAGATCCTGTTGGACATAAAAACGATATAGTCGCAGGTTTGACAAGCACTAACAGTGTGTCTCTTTCAGAGATTTTCGACTAAGAATGTCTACTTTGAAAGGGTTAACAAGTACTGACTGCAGGAAGAACGAAATCTGTTCATTGTGCGTTGTTCTCAAGGCCTTTGATTCATGACCATTTCCAACCAGAGAATCTTAGCATTTCATGAAATCCTTACTTTATTGGTTTGGAAATATCGGTACAGTCCAACCCCGATGATGAAGACCCCTAAGGGACCCACCATAAGTGTCTTCATTAACCGAGTGTTTTCATTATCCAGTATGTTCAATTTTAGGTCTAAGGGCCGCCATACACGATCGCTCCATTTGGATGGCGTCCGAATGGATGTCGTCCAAAAATCAGCACATACACCATCACTCCATGCTGTTCACGCCATTTTGTTTTCAGTTTAGTTTAAGTTCTGGTGAGAACAGCATGGATGAAGAAAAATTGCTACTTTTGGTGGCCGGGTAACCATCTTGTCCCTCTTAGTAGACACAAGGGCGGCATTTTGGCATTGTTTTTCCTCAGCCACAGCAGTCTGTAAGCCCTATGCCAGTGGTGGCGAAACTGTGACCCACCAGAACGTCAATCATATCTAGTTTATCGTATCACAGTGTGTGGGTTGAATGGGGACCTGGAGGTTAGAACCCATACATCCGACCCAGCCACAGGCGGGATAAGGGCATTATGATGATGCTCTCTATTTGCTACTTTAATAAACTAATATATTCATTATTAATAATAATTTTTTATTCATAAAATTAAATAGTGATCGCAACTGACCCGTGGACAACTTTTTTGCCCTTTTTTCGTGTTATTGTGACCCGTCTTTAAAAAAAGGTTCACCTCCACTGCCCTATGTTTATTTATCATCAGTCTACTGTTTGTCTTTTGGGGGAATTCCATCAACGCCAGGGGGGCGAGCTCCTACACCTGGAAATTTTTCCTCATCTACCCGTCGCATAGTAGAGAGGGTGTGGTCGAGTTGGGTTGGACACACCAGTTCTCGTCAGATCACTGAAGTTAAGCAGTGCAAGCCCAATTTAGTACCAAAATGGGTGGTTGGTAGTGAAAGTTGGGTGCTTCTAATTTCCCCTCTCCTACACTTACCTCCTCCTCACCCACGAGCAGCCTCCTTAGGGTTCGGCCTGTTTTGGCTGCTTGGCTTACTCCCCAACCCCTGAGCATAATATACTAGCATACTTTTACGTGCAAGTGACAACATACACCACTCAGGTTCTCTCTCACCTGAAAGAAGCCAACCCACCTCGGTGCAGTATTGAACATAGAACTGCTGACGCAGTTACCGAGTGTGCCACCCACTACGTCACTGAGGAGGGTTATAAAAATTTCCAAAACCATTCATTTTAAAAAAACAACGCGCCATAAACATTGCAAGTTTATCTATCCATAACTCCCTGCCAGCCATTATGGTCCGCTCTCCAAAGCGGCTTGTCGCATACTGATCCCTATTTGGACCACGTTTTTGACACACGATCATGCCAATGTTTCAAATGAGATGGTGCCACTCCATTTATCAGTTGTCACTCCTGGTGGCAGGGCATACTTCCACCACGTTTTTGCCACACACAGTCAGTTGGCATGATGGAGTGATGGAGCGATCGGGTGGATTTTGGCTTGACCAAAAATCCAACCAAGCTCATCACGCCACGTCGTCCACTTCAGTTTCCCCGACACACGATGCGATTTTGGATTGACACCATGCCATTTGGACAGATGGAGCGATCGTGTATGGGGGCCTTAACTGATGCTCATTTGGCCGGGACCTACCCTGTCTTCATTAGCCGGATGATTTCATATCCGTGGGTCTTCATTATCAGGAGTTGGACTGTAATGTATTTCGTGTAAGTGGATACGCCCCTTGAGTGCATTTTTTAATGTTATTTGATTAAACTAATTGTTTGTTCAACAATCACAACTAGGAGAGGCTTCTTTAATACTGAAGAAAGGATGAAGAGGAACAGTAGGGAGGGGAAAAAAGGACTCGGAGTTATTTCTGCAATGTCATTATCATTTGCTGACAACTTAATGGCACATTACTAGCGGATGGTTGGAGAGGGGCAAAGGGTGCACTTTGCAGAAGGCGATTTGCACCACAGGTTCACTTCCTTATCTCGATATTGCTCACAAACCTGCCAAATCATTGTCGCAACTGATAACCACCAATGACATATAGGTTGTGAATCGACAAGATAAACAAGATTGAGGTTGGGTGGGACCCACGTGCATGACAGTCGCTTACTCAAGGGCACTTCCGGAAAAGTTACTATCTGATGATGCAGATTTTACCTATTTGACTAAAAGTGACGTTACTTCACTTCATAGTCGACTAATCTTTCTGCTTTGGTAATGCTTTTGACTAGGTTTTCGACACGTTATCTTTCCGGAAGCGCTCACGTGAGCTAATGACCAAAGGGCATCGGTGCACCTTTAACCTGTATCAACAAATCCACATCATCTATTCTACAAGGGTCCCAAAACTAGAATGCAATCCTACTAAGCAACTACTAACCCTTTTCCCGCCTTTGGCAAGGTCGGATACCCATCGATGTCCCTCTGGATGGACACATGGGCGATCTGTTGGACGGTATCGACCAAAGCTGCATGGGCTAGCTCCTACACCTGGTAATTTTGCCTCATCTATGCCTTACCCGCTCCTTAGTAGAGAGGATTCGTTTCCGTGCAAACGACATCGTACACCACACGGGACCACGGCTTTACTTCCAATCCGAAGGAAGGCACCTCAAAACTTCTCTCTCGCTTGAAATAAGCCAACCCACCTCGATCCGATATCGAACCTGGAACCACTGACGCAGTAATCGGGAACCCCCACCGAGGTAATGAGGTTAAAATTTGGATCAGAAACCGTCCCTCTAACGATAAATTGCCATGCTCACGTTCTATCAGGGGCGGATCCGGGGGGGGGAGCAATCCAGCAATTGCTCCCCCCTCAGTGGCTCAGTGGGGCGCATACCGGTATTTCTACTTATGCATGATTCAAGTGTGCAACTGATGAGGCATCTTTGCATTTGCTATTCCCATTCCTATACTGCCATTGCAATCTGCAGTTGACTAAACCACCGATGATAGGACATAGTCTAAGGGGCAGTGGAAAACAAATTGTAATTGCTAGCTCGATTTATACTAAGGGGTTCTGAATATTTAAAAAGATTTGGGGCGAACTTTTGTTGAAGTGTCCTTCCTCTGATCTGCCTCTGGATCCGCCCCTTCGTTCTACGCCCGAGAATTCTGGTGGATTGTCCTTTAAACGGATCCTTTGTCCATCCAACGGATGACTGATGGATGCAGTTCAGGGCCTCCCTTCCTGCCCACCATAAGTTTAGTTCAAGGGAGCAATGCAGCAATTCCTCCCCCCTCAGTGCCTCAATGGGGCGGGAGCGGCGAGTTGCGTTGGACACACCAGTTCTTGTCTGATCACTGAAGTTAAGCAACGCAAGCCCAGTTAGTACTGACATGGGTGGTCGCTCGGGAAAGCTGGGTACTGCTAATACCCAATAATCGTCGCATTCGTGTAGTGCCTATGCAGACTATGCACTAGAACTATGCAGTGGACGGGTCTCTAATGACCTTAAACACCAACAAACCAACCAACCTCAATGGGGCGCATATTTCAAGTGATGCATGATTCAACTTTGCAACTGATGAGGCATTTTTGCGTTGTTATCCCCATTTCCATATTTCCAGTCCAACAGTTGCAGTCCAATCTGCAGTTGGTTAAACCACTGAAGTTGGGACATTGTCTAAGAGGCAGTAGAGGACCTGTTGTAATTACTAGCTAAATTATACTAAGGGATTGTGAATATTTAAAAATATTTGGGGCGCACTTTCTTGAAGTGCTCTCCCTGATCCGCCCCTGCTACTTCCACATTTCGACAAGTTTGATTTCTACATCATTATTCTTAACCTTTTTTTTTGCCTATGGCAGGTCAGATATTCATTTGTCCCGGGAATACACGGGTGGACTATTCGACACTCTAACTTCCTTCTGGGGATGGGAACTCTACTCCAACTTCAAAAAATGTTTCGGGAGCGGCAAATTGCGTTGGACACACCAGTTCTCGTCTGATCATTGAAGTTAAGCAACGCCACCCCAGTTAGTACTAACAAAGGTCGCCTCTTGGGAATACTGGGTACCGCTAGTATCCAAAAATCGTCTCATCAGTGTAGTGTCTGTGCAGTCTCTGCATCAGAACTACACAGTGGACGGGGCTCTAATGACCTTGTAGTTGAAGGGCCCTAAACCAACAACAAAATGTTTCAAATAGTTTTCAACAAATGCTCATCTTTTTTAGTGAATAGTCGGTTGAAAGGATCTTCTTTAAGACGAGGCATTCACCAGGTGCCACTAACAGTTTTTTGTGAAAGTTTTCACGGTCTCATGGAATCTAATCCTATCCTCACTCTAATCACAAATTGTCTGTGAGAGCTTTTTCCTTACTGAACTGCCCATCAATGTCTAGTGCCAAGGGACCATGTTAAGTTCTGCAGTTTTCCAATGCACATAGTGTTGAATTACCATCGGATTTCTTTCATAAGAGTTTCTCAGACCTTAATTTAACCATATATAGGTGTTCGAGTTTTGTGAACGAGCAGGTGACATCGCACACCCACAACGACGTACACGGAACCAAGACTGTCGTCTATACCAGCGATTCTCAACCACTGTGCCGCGAGATTCATTTTGTGTTTGTTGGTGTTTTAGGGCCCTTCAACTACAAAGGTCATTAGAGCCCCGTCCACAGCATAGTTCTTATGCAGAGACTGCACAGACACTACACTAATGCGACGATTTTTGAGCATTAACAGTTCCCAGTTTTCCCAAGCGGCCACCCATGTCAGTACTAGCTCGGGTTGCGCTGCTTAACTTCAGAGATCAGACGAGAACTGGTGTGTCCAATGCAATTTGCCGCTCCGCGAGATTCATGAAATGTGCCGCCAATGCGAATACCCATACATAAGTGACGTCAGACACGTAGTTCAATCGGTTCTGCATTCCTAGGAGGGACTGGTTGACCCAATGGGCATGAATAGTACAGTTCACACTACTGGCTAACAAAGCCTACTAGTCACCCACTTGATGTGTTCATGGAGCTCGGTTACAAGTAACTTCTAACCCTCTTCCCGTCTATGGCAGGATCGGGTACCCATCTTGTCCCTCTGAGTGGACACAAGGGCGGTTGCTAACGTTCCTACAGCCGGTTACCAACATTCCACCAAAGCCAGGGGGCGAATTCCTACCAAGCGTGCTACCCACTGCGCCACCGAGGGCAGTTTTCGTAGAGGGTTAGGTTACAACTACTGCTGTTAGAGGGAGCAAGCACTACCGTCCCAAAGTTAGAAGCGAACCTGTGTACTTAGATCTGTGTAGGCAAGTATGACGGCAATCATGCCGCCAGTTAAGAAGCCTTACAAAAGTGTTTTTTTGATTTTCAAAAACATTTCAACATACCTTTAAGAAGTCTGCGAACGGAGACGGGATCAATATCCGTCGGAAGTGCCTTTACTAGGCAGTTAAGTTGGTGGTAGTTTTTTCCTCGCTGTCCAGTGATATTTTGTCTGTTATGAAAGAGGATGGCTACCTTGAGACGTTAACCAAGACACTTTTAATTTTAATGAGGTTTTTTGCTCTTCCTATTCCTAAGGCGATGCCAGTGTTAGGAGTTCCACACTGACAGACGTTGATCTAGCGTACCACTTGCAATAATAACCCCGTTAGTGCATTTGTATCATCATATATCTGATAACTTCTAATTTTCTCAACATTTGTTATCATGAAATGTCGAGATAAATGGTACCGATTAAAATCGGAATTGATTACTTGCTCTTTTGTGAGTGCACTGGTTCCATTGTCGCATGATTGCAATGCTTTTTTGTCGTCACAGGTAGACATTCAAATTGAAGTTCGAAAGGCGGGGGAGTGGCACCCCATATTCCTTTACCATAAAACTGATTACTGTCATGGTTCTGGTTACACAGTAACTAAGTATCTGGCATCTGCAGTAATAAATCATGGGGACTAAGCGTTCAGGGATTCAAGTCTGACATATCGGCTAGCGGTTAATTTCACTTGGTGCCCTAAATGAATCTTAAGTTCATGTAGCCCTTGTGCACTATCATTCGCTTGTAGTGTAGGATCCCCTTCAGGTTGTGTGTTTGACACCAGTAAAGGGTTAGTGCCTCCCATTGTCTCTGATTGACTAGCTATTTACGTAAGAGACATTTTTGTTTGTAACGAAGGGTTGTCAAACTCGTCTCATCCATGGGCCACCTGTCAAACAAACATAATTCACGCAGGCTGCACGAAGTCGTCTTTATATACACTTTTCGCCAAAAACTTGCTACTGTTTGTCTCCACTTAACCTCTACAAGATTTTTTAACAGTAAATAAAAAGAAAATTCATCGAGAGTGGTTGCGGATCGATAATTTGACACCCATGTTTTAACAATTTAATCCAGATCTGGCGGTTCCTTAGCCAGGGTAAGAACTACTTGGGGATATACTGGAGGCTTCCTGTTTGTTTGTTGGTATTAGGGCCCATCAACTACAAGGTCATTAGAGCCCCGTCTACTGTAGTTCTGATACGGAGACTGCACACACACTACGCTAATGCGACGATTTTTGGATACTAGCGGTACCCAGTTTTCCCAAGCAGCCACCCATGTCAGTACTAACTAGGGTTGCGTTGCTTAACTTCAGTGATCAGACGAGAACTGGTGTGTCCAACGCAATTTGCCGCTCCCTGGAGGCTTCCTAGTGGCGGTTGGGGTACACGAAGATTCAGCCCTAACCCATACCTTTTCATTCTGGTTATGGACGAACTGCTGAATAGAGTGGGAGAATGGGCCCCCTCAGTGCATGGTATTTGCCAAGGATGTAGGAGAACTTCGTGACTCCAGAGAACAAGTAGAGAAGGACCTAAATAATATTAGAGCAGCAATAGAAAAGGGAGGCCTACACATAAACATGAAGAAGACAAAGTATTTAACTTTCAATTGGGAAGGATAGGTAAATATGGTCATATACTCTCTGGAGTCTAGCTGGTGCCAAAGGTGCAAGAGGTAAAGTACTTAGGATCAGCGGTCCTATGCATTGGAGAGATAGACTATGATGTTACTCATAGAATCAAGGGGAATGGTTAAAGTGGACACAGGCAAGTGGATTCCTGTGCGATAGGAAGGTCCCAATAAAGTTTAAAAGGGAAGTTTTACAGGGCTAGGCCAGCAGCTATGCTATATGGATCAGAGTGTTGGGCAATGAGGAAGAGCCACATCAATAGAATGCAAGTAGCCGATATGCGAATGCTGCAGTACATGAGTCGGGGAAAATTGAGGGAGAGTAGGTTGTGGTGGAATGGACATGTAATGAGAAGAGGGTAGGAAGAGCTCGCTAGGTTCATTACGGGAATGAAGATGGGTGGAAGCACCGCACCCGGGGCAGGGGAAGACCATAGCAGACAGAGACCTATTGGGAGATAGACGGGAGTGGAAGGCTAGAACTTTCAGATGATGAATTAGGGCGAGTTTTTGGAAAGTGTAGACAGGAGACACAACACATACATTCCTTTGATGAAGAAACGCGAGTCGTCATTCTTCACCCGATTCCCGCCTATGGTAGGGTTGGAAAAGAAGTATTGGTGCTAGTCGCTAAATTCCTATCTGGGTGGTTACCTCTAGGAAGGAGCAAAGCCCCTAGGGTCGGTAAATTACCTCCAGAATTAGGCAGACAACCTGGTGTGTCACCCCTAAAGGTCATTTTTACAGGTAGACGGGCAAGAAATGGAGCCCTTCCTTCATCATCATCATCACACCCTTATCCCGCCTATGGCAGGGTCGGGTCTGGAACCCGCAGGAATATTGGCTGGGTTGCCTGTTGGAGGGATGCCGGCCTATCCCACTTGTTCCAACATCGCATTATATAGCCAAAATAGAAACTTTGGCAGGTAAATTAATGCTCTGTTGGTTATCATATGGCATGGTGTCTGATCTATTGCACAAAACAATAAGCCGAAATTAGAAAGACTGCCACGTTCGTCGCCATGATGACTGACGCCGATAAACCTGAGTATTTGCTGAACCACCAACATTGGTAGTTCTACCGGCACCATGCTTCTGCTGGTTCTCCGGACTGTGACGCTGTCGAGGGCATCATGAGCTAGATCGAGGTGAGATCTAGGCTCACCCTAAAAACCAATGAAGCCCTATAGCTACATTAAAAGACCTAGCTAAAATAATGTGTTAAACGGTTCCGTGCTAGTGTTCAGTGGACACTGTGATCTCCCGGGACACTGGGGAGACCTACCCAAAAAAACACGATAACTGTTGAGGTATTAATACGGCGAACCTCCAAATGACTCTGTCACTAGAGCCCCCATAGCAGGGGCTGATCAAGGGGGGAGGACTTCAAAAATCGGGCGCCCCAAATATTTTAAATATTCAGAACCCCTTGTGTAGGGTAGGCCGGCATCCCCCCCACAGACAACTTTGCCAGTATTCCTGCGGGTTCCAGAAGCCTGGCTGGTGTGACCCCAGTCAGAGTATGTTCAGTTTGTTTGTTTGTTGGTGTTTGAGGGCCCCTCAACTACAAGGTCATTAGAGCCCCGTCCACAGTGTAGTTCTGATGCAGAGACACTACAATAATGCGACGATTTTTGGATACTAGCAGTGCCCAGCTTTCCCAAGCGGCCACCCATTTCAGAACCTCCTAGGGTAAGTCACACCCCAGTATGTAGGCAACGGTTGCATTTCATACATGTTGTATGCTTAGTTATTTTTTTTGTTTTAATGCTGCTAATGCCATTGAAAACTTCTTCATGGTCGTTCCCAGTTATTTTATGATATATAAATTTTTGTCTAATTTTTATATGCAAATTTAACATCCAATTGTCATAATACTACAACTTTTTAATATTTTATCTTTTTCTTAATTGTTGTTTTTAAAGTTAATATAATTTGCTGAAAAATCTAGTAGTTGTTTTGTAATTTGGCTATGGTTGCTTCATTATAAGTAATAATTGTATTAATACCGAATTTTTATTTAAAAAAGTGTTCTCCAAAAACAGAATTTCAATTTTTTTCAAAAAAAATTCATGTCATATATTTCTTATATGCCAAAACTTACAGGGGGTGTATGGCACCCCAGTATGCACATCATGTATGCATTTTACAAGTGTGTATAGCAAGGGAGACATATGAAGTTATTAAAATATCTGTTGAAATATTTTTAGGTCCTCCACATGGACAACTCTACAGAAGGAGCTTCTTAACGGTTCCGCAGATAAGCATGCGATTGCACCAGGCAGCGTAATCGATTTGCACTTGAAAAAAATCAAAAAAATGCAACGATAACGTACGTATTGCGTCACTTAACTTCAAGGACGAAAATCTACCGGTAGGGTGTTCCTTATCAACAGCCAGGACCTACGATCACCGATATACGGTACATATCGACGGTGATGCCCTCTAGTGTGGAAAGAATCAGACAACAGATTTCTATTTTTAAATGGTGGCAGATCAAAATGGGTTGCTGACGACCCAGTTAAAAAAGATTTTAAAGTTTTTGAGTTCGGATAAGAAATCAGTTGAAAATGACAATGTCGATGACTCATTCGGAAAGGAGAAAAGAATGTGATAGCCCGTCATCAGTGGATACTGTAGTGCAATATGCCGAAACAGTTGTGGATTTTAGTTCACAGTACGGCAGCGACTGTAGCATGTCATATTCTGCACTGAACTTAGCAGGAAGACCTAACATTTATCCTGGTTATGGAGACTTCACTTTGGCCTTCGAACTGGTAACTCCACAGTTCTCCTTTTTAATCATTTAGTCCTTGTTGACCATTCCCTTTTAATCTATAAGACTGCGTTATTAACATCGGGAGAATGAATTTGTAACAAAAGGAATTCATTGTTTCAAAATCCTTGTTACGGGAAATTAAGACTGAAATGAAGGGGCTCTGTAATGAATATGAATATGTAATCTTTTATGCCTGTGAGGTTTTTCATACTAAACCCATATGCCTAGATCACCAACACCCTAGCAACACTTTTGCCTTTTCTACCCATTCTAGCCACCCCCAGGACCTCTTCCAATGTGGGGGTTCCCCAACCCCTCCTGCAGTGGTCCAGCGTTGAACATGCCAGTATCACTTGCCTGACATCCTCCACTGGTTCCCCACATAATCCACAACCTTCCTCTCCGCCTGTTGTCGTAGCTATCCTCTGGTTCGTCTCCAGTGACCCAGCTCTTGCCCGAACCAGAAGTGAGCGCTCCCACTTATTGTCATAAATTACCACCCTCTCTATCTTAAGCTTGTTCCTATACACCCTCAGCGTTTTCTTCGCTGCCCTTCTCTCCATGTTCTGTCGCCACTGCCCTAACCCCCATTCCTTTGCATTGTTGTTGCTCCCTCTCCACGGTGCAGTGTTACCCCCATCTTTATTATCCTGTTTACTCTCCTCTCCCAGTTGGTAGACCTCCTTATGTTGCTTACCCATCCATTACCCTGCCCTACTGGATTTTTCTTATATAGTCCCCATATCCTGCATAAGTACCAGTATGTCAACATACTACTCATTATCCCCCTGTAGCAGTGGTCTTCAAACTTTGTCGACTCACGAAACCCTTAGAACTATAAGATGTTTTGGGGGAATCCCATCCCACCTTAAGAAAAGTATATCTTGCTGTACCGAATTTTTGAAGACCGCTGCCCTGTAGTGTTTCAATTGCTGTAAACCTATTTTCCGCTAAGGCCATCCTACCTAGCCTTCTTTGAGCTACCTCCATACAGTCCATTACTTTTTCACTAATGCACAGAACTTCGTTTCCATACGTTAACCCTGGAACTTTTATTGCTTTCCACAAGCTCCTAACCATACCTTGAGAGTGAATGAAATGCCAGTTTCCTTATTAATCCTTCTCTGGTTTTAGCTCACAAATGGTTTTCCTCCATTGCTTTTAGGCAATCCCCTATCATTTCTGAGTTTAACCCCCGGGTATGTAAGTGCTGACACTATATTTACAGTATATCCCTCTCCCCAAGTTTTATTGGTATCATCTTGCTAGGCAGTGCATTATCCTCTTCTATCATCATCAACTTTGTTTTGTCTTTACCAAATTCTAACCCATATTCCCTACTAAACTCTTCTCAGATACCCAGTTTTCCTTGCAGCTCTCCCACTGTCTGTCAGCAGCACTATATCATCTCATTGAAAGATGGCAGGCAATTTGATACCATTCCCCAGAAGAAACCCCAGCTCTCTGTCTTTGAGCCTACTCCCTAGTTCATTGCTATATATACACTAGGAACAGCATTGATGATAATGGGCAGCCCTGTTGGAGCCCCTTGTCCACACCTATCTATCCTGTATTTATTCCTTCCCAATGGAACTGGGGAGCGGCGAGTTGCGTTGGACACACCAGTTCTCGTCTGATCACTGAAGTTAAGCATCGCAAGCCCAGTTAGTACTGACATGGGTGGTCGCTCGGGAAAGCTGGGTACTGCTAATACCCAATAATCGTCGCATTGGTGTAGTGTCTGTGCAGTGTATGCGTTAGAACTATACAGTGGACGGGTCTCTAATGACCTCGTAGTTGATGGGACCTTAAACTCCAACAAACAACAACAACAACCCAATGGAACTTATACTTTCTTGCTCATATATAGCTTCTGAAGCAGCTCTATATTTGGGAAGAACTGCCCATAGTTTCTTTCTATGAACCTTATCATATGCACCTTGGTATCCAGAAATAAAAGCTATGCCTTCCATTTCTTTCTTTGTACTCCTTCCATACTCTGTAATCATGTAAAGGCTATCCTCTTGTCTGCACCCCTTTCAGAACCCAGACCCTTATATTACCGTCACTAATGGCCTCCTTACAAACCTGGCAAATAACTTATAAATGGAACTGCTTATAGCTATTGGTCTGTAGCTATCCAAGCTTTGTTTGCTCTTTCCGTTACCCTTGTACTGCACCACTACCCTTGTGATGCCCTAGTCATCAGATATTTTTCCATCCTCTAAACGCTCATTAAATAATCTTAAGAGCAGTTCTCTGCCATTATTCCCTGCTACCCTGCCCTCCCCACATGCTTTCCCCAACTTCAGTGAGTTGATCCTTATCTCACTTTTCTTGTAAAGCAAGCCGCCGCTGTTTATGGTCCCTGGTGCATTATTAGTCTATTTGACCCTTACCCCACCTTTCTTCCTATAGTGGCAAACTCGCGTCCATATTCCCTGAGTATCCTCTTAACGCCTTCTCTGCTATTTATATTCCTGACATAACTACTATCTACTAGGGTTTTTCTACCACCACTCATTTCCTTGCTCTGTCTGTCTGTCCCTGACATATCTTCAAAATTTCTTGGTCATGTCGGCCTGTAAGACCGGTTTTAAAGACAGTGGTATGCTATTCAAGGGTAGAGTATCTAAACTCACTGTGATGTAAGAGGTATGATTGAAAGAGGCAACCCGATAGGAATTTGACAGCACACGATTTTACTGGTGGTTTGAGATCAGCTCATGTGCCAATTGTCTGCCTGTGATTATATAAGTGAATGGGTGCAATGAGAGGCCTTCCCTACCAATACAGTTACCCCAAGATGACCAACTTCCAAAGCAGAGAGAGGTGTCTCAGCCTTGATTTTACTAAGGGAAGAAATCTTAAGTTATGAATGTCTCTGATTACAGAGAACTTATGGACCGTGGTGGGATGAAGCGCCTTGTGCCCTAAAACCCTTTCGAGAAAGGCGACATCATAAATATGCAAGTCAAGATTTTGTAGGTATGTATGCTTGTAATTGTCAATGTGTGATAATGACCCACCTGTCTCTTAATTTCCCAGACCCCTGGTTCTGTTCTTAGAATTGAAATTTGAGAAGAAAGTATATCCATTGAAGATGGACATCTTTGAAACGTTCAATCCAGGTGCCGTTGTCAAAATTTTAGCCTGTGACACAACAAATTTTAGTTAAGTACATCATAGATTGAAGATTGGCAAAATTAGGCCAGAGATCATCAGTTATCAGTTACTTTGTGTGACTGACTGTCATGATGATTTTGCACATTTTTCTCATTACGACTAATCTACCCTATTTATCGATCATTCTGCAGGTGGGAAATCTTATGGTCTGGTGAACCACAGTTAATACCATACACCGAAGCACAGATATTCTCTCCACCACTAGGAAAAACTACTTTTAGCACTGAGTAAGACGTTGCTGTTTATATTATTCTCCAGAATGGTTATTAGTAGTCCTACCTGACATTTTTTCTAAATAGTTTGTTCCGGATTGAATTTTACCATCGACATCTTGAATATTATGCTGAGTTGGACGCAGTTTTATTGACAGGAATGTTGGAACCACCGGAACTACCTATGTGCCTGTCAAGCTCGACTCCAACCATTATAACTCAGGGTCAAGAACAGACAGGATTAAACGCTATCTGCAATCGAATGGAGGCACTTTCTTTAGTCATTGTACCTTCATTGAAGTTAGCACCTCTTCGTCAAGCATTTGCCAATACTAATGACACCAGGGACCACGTCAATAGTTTTGAACGACTACCAGTAAATAGAAGTGGCAAATCTGTAACTTCCATAAATTCAATTGGTGATAATGTCATGTATTTTTCAGACAGAAGTTATTCAACTGATTATCAGAAACCTTGACTTACGCTCTCTATGTAGGATGGCCTGTACTTGCAGGTAAGTCACAGTAGTTTGAGACATGGTACATAATTTAGCGCCTGTTTACCACGTTCACCTCATTTGGGAATTGAGGGAATGATTAAGAGAGTCTTGTTTGCAAAGAGTTGTGATAGAAACAATTTTAGATTAGCACAGATTTCAAAATGCGACATCTCGTCACCCCTTCTATTATCAGCATAAACCCATAGCAATAGTAAGCAAACAATCCAAAATCAAAATGCATTTGAAGTTTACCCTTGCAGATTGTTACAGAAGCAGTGTTATGATTCATTACTGTTTGTAGAAGTGGACTTACAGCCTTATTGGCACAAGGTGTGTACATCACTCTCGTTGTTCTACAGTGTTGTCATTTACTTATTGAGTTTGTGGTTCCAAGTAGGTAACTGATGTCACACTCCGTGGACTGGAAAGCCGATGTACAAATTTGCAAAGATTGAACCTGTCTTGGTGTGGCAATTATGGAAGGCTAACGCCTACAGCAGTCATCGAGTGTGTGTTCATATAAAGTTACTGTTTGCCCCAGAAGGCATTCATCACAATCATTCTTTATCAGGATTCTTCTTTGTACTAGTTGATTGATGCCGACTTCTTTTTTTTTTCAGTTTTCTCACTAGGTCCTCCACAGGTCATTTAACCTGTGTCCGCATGGCCAATTGTAAATTCGTAATCAATGACATTCTGAAAACTCTGGCTGAGGTGATCCCTAGGCTTGAAGGTCTGTTTTGCTGCAGTTTTTAATCATCATTCTAACTAAGTCCTTATTCGTTTCTACTGATGTTACAGAGTTAGATCTACAGTGCTGTCAGCAAACTCAATTGAACCAGTATGGTTTTCTTCAGATCAGTCGGTTGTCCAAATTGAAATACCTCAATCTGTATCGAACACTTATCGATCTACATTCTGTGTTGTCGATTTTACGGTAAGAATTTGGTGAGAGAGGAGGCATGTCTTTTAAGGTCAGTTGAAACAAGTGCTGTGATGCTGTTTTAGTGGTTGTCCTCTTCTAGAAGTCTTGAATTTGGGTTCTTGTATTGCCATCAGTAATTTTGATGATGTTGCCATTGAAATAGGTCGTTGTTGCAGGTAGTAGTTCAAGTGAAATTACTCTAAACGTCACCTAATCTGTGTTTATCATCAGAAGCACATTTTCCCCCTCATAAATTTCAGAAATATTCGAGGCTTGGATTTGTGGCGAGCCAAAACCTTAACAGCTATTGGAGTGAGGGCTATTGCGGAATTTTGCCCACGTCTAGAAGAGATTGATCTTGGATGGTGGTGAGTGCTTGTAACGGACATTTATACCAATCGCGAATCCTATCAAATATCGTTTTTTGACTTTTAATTGTGTAGCACAGAAGTGTCATCTAGTGCAGGCTGCATCGTTGATTTAGTTCAGAGATGCAATAATTTAAGAAAGATCTTTTTGACTGCATTGCGGTAAGAAGGCTGATGGTCAATTAGGCCATGTGCACTTGGTATTGAAGACTTATCATTGTTATTGTCGTCTTGTAGAACAATCAGTGACAACGACATCCTTGCCATTGCTAGATGTTGTCCTCGTTTAGAGCAGCTGGACATTTTAGGCACCAGAGAGGTAACCACAATAAGCCTTCCAAGGTAAGGGAATAAATCATTCTGTTCATGATAGAATTACCCAGTAATGAAATTCTTCGTTTTTTATTTTGGATAGACTATTGATGCAGTGCAGTCAACTGAGATTCCTCGACTTGTCATTCTGTGGTCAGATTGATTTTGTCACATTCCGACAATGGCAGCAGGCTTTCCCCCACATCAGCATTAAGAAAACTTATCAGCCCTGACCTGCGAATAGGGATACAGTATATCAAAAATCACCTAATAATGCTTGGTGCCTTTGTCTTCTCATCTATTGATCTTCACTAATCTTTGAGCTTGTAGTATAATCTGAAAACATGACGACAGTCTACTTAGTATAGAATTGCTGCAAAATCCTAAATTTCTGAAAAAAAAAAGGATAGGACATATCTTGTATATATAAAGTGAGCCTAATCGCTTTTTCTTCTTCAGTTAAGATGACAGATTGTCATTATTCTGATAGAGAAATGCTCACCTGCTAGTCTACCAAGTTGTTTAACTCCTTATCGCTCCATTGATCCCTGTACATATTGTCCTTAAACGCTGTATTAATAAATATAATCTAAATTCAAGACGTTTCTTTGGATCGCCAGTTCCGATCGTTTAAGTTGCAATTAATCCAAAATTAATGCATTATTCATAAACAATTTTAAGTCATCATTTCTTCTCTGTAGAATCAACATTGTCTTCAGCAGGTAATTTTGACTATCTTGGATGTGTAATCTACAATGAGGCAAAAAACAGGAAAAACATTTCTATTTCTGAGTGGCTTTAATCCAAAGCACTCATCTGAACTTCTTTATAACTTTTGCATGCCTTCGGTCGTTCTCCTTGCAACTTTTTCCATTGCAACATTATTATTGTTTTTCTGAATGTCTACAACTTATGGCTACCCAACTCTGCTGATGAGATATGACGTTCGCTACAATATATTTTAGTGTAAATGGTTACCTTACATCTTAGTAATGTTTTCATTTGTTAAGATAAGTTCATATTGGTACTGTTACACATTGTGCCCCACACGTGCTTCGTTTTGAAGGTTGACAGCACATTATCGGTTTAATACCACAAAAACGCTATAACACTGCTGTGATGCAAGTAATATCACCAATAGCAATACAGTAGAGTCTCCGAAATATTGCCACCCTTAGTCCCGCCCTTTATATTGCAGCTGTTAATATTGCCTTCCATACTATTGCCATTAAAATACTTCCCCTTCCTTAGTAAAGAAGTTCAAAAAAAAACCTCGTTAACATTGCCCTATTAAAAAATTTCTCTTATTACTTTTCCTGTTGTTTCTGATACATTATGAACTTTTGTATCGACAATTTTTGCCTATTTACCCACTTGGTGGCAAGTAAGTCCCGCATTCAGTTCCTTGACGTTCTGATAAACTCAAATTAATATAGTAATTTCTGTTCATCATGGAAGGTTTTGAAGTATAGGTACCAGGTGGCTAGGGAAACTCTTCAGTAGGATAGTTAGTGGAGACAAGGACAAAACCAGTGTCCGGGGAAATCAATGGGTTTATGCCAGGTAGGCCCACAATGGAGCCAATCTTCATTTTGAGGCAGATGATAGAGAAGTATAGGGCAGCAAAGAAAGATCTCCATGCCGTCCTTATAGACCTGGTGTAGGCCTGTGATAGTGTCCCACGACAGGTAGTTTGGGAGGTTTAACGAAAGAGAGGGGTAAAGGAAGGGTTTATCCGAATAGACGGAGATATGCATGAGGGCTGTATAGCATGGGTAAGGAACCCTTGGGGTAATACTGTGGGCTTCCCAGTGAAAGTTGGGGTACACCAAGGTTCAGCACTTAGCCCATACCTTTTCATCCTGGTATTGGACGAACTGGGAGAGGCGAATTGCGTTGGACACACCAGTTCTTGTCTTATCACTGAAGTTAAGCAGCGCAACCCCAGCCAGTACTGGCATGGGTGGCCGCTTGGGAAAACTGGGTACCGCTAGTATCCAAAAATCGTCGCATTAGTGCAGTGTCTGTGCAGATTCTGCATCAGAGCTACACAGTGGATGGGGCTCTAATGACCTTGTAGTTGAAGGGCCCTAAAACAACAAATTGGACGAACTGCTGACTGGGGTTGGAGAATGGGCCCCTCAGTGCTTGGTATTTGCCGACGATATCGGAAAACCTAGCGACAGCAGAAAACAGATAGTGATGGGACTAAACGACATTAGAGGTGTGATGAAAAAGGGAGGATTAAAGATTAACATGAAGACAGAGTACCTAGCTTTCAATTGGGAAGGACAGGAAAATAACGGTGATGTACGTTCGAGGGACGAACGTTCCTAGGATCAACGTTCCAGAGCAATGGGGAGATAGACGCAGATACAGTATGACCCGTAGAATCAATGGCGGGGGTGGCTGAAGTGGAGACAGGCAAGCGGAGTCCTGTGTGATAGAAGGGTCCCAATGAAGTTGAAAGGGAAGGTCTACAGGGCAGTGGTCAGTGCCGGATTTAGATATTGAGAGGCCCTAGGCTAGTTCAATTTTGAGGCCCTTTTCAAGCCCTTTTGAACCCATTTTCTTAAGTTTTGAAGCCCGCTAAATGTTGAGGCCCTAGGCTTCAGCCTAATTAGCCTATTGGTAAATCCGGCACTGGCAGTGGTTAGGCCAGCTATGCTGTAGGGATCAGAGTGTTGGGTAGTGAGGAAGAGCCACATCAATAGGATGCAAGTGGCCGAGATGCCAATGCTGCGATACATGTGCGGCGTGTCGAGACCTGATAGGATCAGGAATGAGTATATCAGAGGTAGCCTGGGGGTGGTGGACATCGCCAAAAAGATGAGGGAGAATAGGCTGAGGTGATATGGACACATAATGAGAAGAGAGGACGAGGTGCTCGTTAGGGCCATACCAGGAATGCAGGTGGTCGGTATCACCCGGGGCAGGGGGAGACCGAAGCTGACGTGAGAGCAGGTTATCCGCAAGGATATGGTAGTGTGTGGGGGAAGGGGACCTGGCGGGAACCCTCAGACCCGACCCTGCCGCAGGCCGGAAAAGGGTACGATGATGATGATGTAAGGTTTTGAAGTGTATGCAAAAGTTCATAAAAATGGAAAACAAGAAGTGTATCAAAAGGCAGGGGATTTTCTGTAGATAAGAAATTCGAGGTGATTAGAATACTGTAGTTGAAAGTGGTGCAACACATCAAAAAGTGGCAGTTGAAAAGGAAATGACTTGTCAGGCTGTTTCCTCTATTTGGGCCAAAGTGTTTTGTCACTTTCCTTTGACACTTATCTTTTAAGTTGGTTCAATTATCAACGTGATCGAAACATCCCTGTTAAAGTAAAAGAATGTTAAATCCATATCTAATTTGTCTTACCTTATTGAATTTTCTGATTAAATGTTATACTGTACATGTTAGTGTACGTGTATGTTGCAAAAAGAATATAGTTTTAAGTATGCATGAAAGTGCAGAATTAGATAATGAACAAAACCTCCTTACTATTGGCAAAAGGCAATATTACTGGGGCTCTCCATAATATGAATCCTCGATAATATTGCCTAGTTTTTTCCCGTTGGGGGGGGGGGCAATATTATGGATGCTCTACTATATATTGAACTCGTCAAGGTGAATGGGGATTCCAATCAAGTAGATCAGGAGGTCTTGCCCACTCCTTCAACTTAAGTATACTTAATTGTCCCCGATTAAGTAGCGGGTCACAATGACATAAGTTGGTCTCACGTACTACTCGCAATACTATTTCTAAAGGTGAGTGGTGCATTTCTAAATTTCTGAAATTGTCAAAACATGATGTACCTCATTACCATTTTCAAAACTTTGGCCAACCGCTAGTCATCATTCTTTTAATGGTAAAGCACAATAGACGATAGGTCTCCGATCCTTGGCTTCCTAGGGAATACCGATAGGCTATAACTAATCCATGGAGGGGTAAAATTAAATATTAATGCTAGAAATAGGGGTAATCTCCATTCCAGAAATGTACAGCAACAATGATGGTCATCTGTTGTATATCTCATCAAGGATTCGTGGACCGTCATACGGGGGTGAGAAGGAAGTTAGAACTGGGTGGTCCTATTTGTATTACCGAAGATGGAAGGTCCTAGCACGACAAATTTGATATTTTGCTATAAAGAGCCATAAAAATAGAAAGCAAATAGTTGAAATTAAAATGCTGTGGTACGTTAATGGGGTGTCGAGAGCCAAAAGAATTAGGAATAAGTACTGTATATTAGGAGTAGTTTGGGGTGGGGAACATCACGAAAAGGATGAGAGAATAGATTGAAATGGTATGGGCATGTGCTGAGACAAGAGGAGGGAATGCAGGTTAGGTCCATTATAGGGATCGTCCGAGACAGAGGAGGACCTAAGCAGAAGTGGGAGCAGGTTGTGCGAAGAGATACATATGTAGGGTGGATGGGGACGACTTGATAGGAGATAGACACGAATGGAAGTCCAGAACCCACAAACGCTACCCTGCCACAGGCTGGATACGGGTGTGATGATGACGAAAGAGCGCGGTATTTTTTACTTTATGGATTAAGGATTCTTCTCCCGCTTTCGCGTAGTGTACTTTCAAATTCTGTTAATTTTAATTCAGACTTTAACTCTTAGTTAATATTTTAGCTCCAATTTACTGAATCTGGTCTTTATCTTTGCATGTTATCATGTTTTGCGTTACTTCTTTCGAAATTTTCTGCCATTCCTTCAGCGAGAGGGGTTTTAATTAAAGTCTTCTTTGGATAAAATTTTTCTTTTCCGAATATATAAATCCAAAATTCTCCACTGATTTTCAAACGGAATTTAAATCAATGCTCTGTAAAGTGAGTCCCAAGCTGACTGGGTGCATGAAAATCTTTTCGTCTTCTGCCTTTTTGGCTGTTTGCTTAGAATTAAAGTTTTTAAGCAATTCAATTTTTAATAATCCAATTTCTTTCAGAGTTATTAATAAAAAACAGCAATTACCAATGCTTTTTTGTATTCATTGTTATGTATACACTTGTCTTTCAACCGTATTAGGCTTATACTGTATATCTGTGGTAAATCTTTCATTTTTCTGTATATGAAAATCACCAAGTTTCTCTTGCCTTGTCGCTGTCGCCGCAAGGAGAATTTATTGAAATTTCTTTGTCAAATCATTTACAGTCTTTCATAACGATAAAAATTCTCCGTTGTCCTTCAACCCTTAATTCCCATTTCCCCAAGCGTTCCCCTCCTGGCCGCCGCGCCGTGTGAATGCATTCTTCCTCACTCCAAACTATCCTCTTCCTATGCAAACGCAAATATGGCAGTATCTTATTATTGTAGTCAAAACATTACTGGGTGCCAAAACCTCAAACCCCCAAAAGGACACTAAACGTGGGCAAACAACACCTAGAAATTCTATTACGTGGATTATTGCAAGAATAAGAGTAGGACTCGGTCACCATGCATAATCGTAGCCTAATAACATAAGGGCAAGGCAGCATCTCCAGTTATGAAGAAATGATATATTAATCGACTTTAGAACTTTCTTACCCGAGAAATGAAGTTTTTCATAATTAAATGTGTATGTCTTTCGAACTGCTCAAACAAATTCAATTTATTAATGCTAATCTAAAAAAAAAAAGAATGACACTAAGAACATTTGTCATCTAAATTGGCGGTACAGACGCTAGGGATGCTGCAGATCGTTCGCTTCGTAGCGCCGTCGCTATGACGTCATGCGGTCGACGGGGCGAATAACGTTCTCATCCGGGTTCCTCGTCGTTCAAACTTGAAAGGAGGAGGACGCCATTGTTAGAAGACGGAGAAGAAGGGAGCTTTCGAAAGCACGTCGAGAGGCCGAAGGGATAAGTTCACGATTACTCTTTTTAGCCATCGCTTTCACGCTCTGGTGTTAGAAGACAACAAAGTTAGTTTCAAGGTTTGAATTTTCGGTTTGAGTTTGGGGGTAAATCCGTCACCCTGGCGTATCCAAACGGTGGTCCCATCACACTGGCAATGGAAGCGGCAGGAATCCCCCAACAGAACCTGGGGACTGTGGAATTAGAATTAGCATCGTCGAATGCCGCTGTTGCGGCTGCCGCTGCCGTCGCCACCCAACTGGCTATTCGTCGTCCGTTCGACCCAGTAGCCCATGACCTTGACCCAAGTTTCCGGCTTACGAAGTTTGCCGAGTTGCGTGGATGAGGGTGTAAAGTCCCTCAGGAGACACTGCTCAAGCTCCTGGAGGGACTCAGCCAAGATGGCAACCAGCAAGATCAGGACGCAACTCACTTCTTACATCTGGCAGAAATACCTAGGATTGGTAAGGCTTTAGGTTACTAGTATGTATACAGGAATGATTATTTAGTAATAGCCGCATCTTTCGATAGGCATTGGTATGGATGCTGCCGTCACCCCCTTACGGCACGGAGGTTTGTCACTGGTCCAGACTACAGATTTCTTCTATCCTATTGTCGATGATCCATATATCATGGTAAGTCCGAATTTCACAAGTTTTTCATCATTGAGGAGTGGTAATATCGACTATTACTGGATTTTTATACTTAGGGCAAAATTGCAGCAGCCAATGTACTGAGTGACTTGTACGCGATGGGAGTAACCGAATGTGACAATATGTTAATGATTCTCGCTGTCAGTACAGAAATGAATGAGAAAGAACGAGACATAGTCATACCAATGATGATGAGAGGTTTTCGGGTAAGATGTCGTTCGGTAGTCACTAAATAGTTTGACAGCCTCTTAAATTGAGGTTGCATTATTAAAGGACTGTGCCGCTGAAGCTGGCACAGAAGTGACTGGAGGACAGACTGTTAAAAATCCTTGGGTTACCATCGGTGGAGTTGCAACCACAGTATGCCAACCAAACGAGTTCATAGTGTAAGTGTTGAACTCATGTATGCTAGAAACACAACTGTTCATCATATAAATGTCTGCTTCACATTTCCAGGCCAGACTGTGCAGTTGTTGGAGATGTCCTTGTCCTCACAAAGCCTCTAGGTACACACGTAGCTAGCAATGCTTACCAGTGGCTGAATCAACCAGAACGATGGAATAGGATCAAGTTGGTAGTTAGTGAAGAAGATGTCACCAAAGCTTATCAGAGGGCAATGGACAGTATGGCAAGGTTGAATAGGACTGGTGTGTTGCTTCTCTTGTTTTCTTCTATAATCTCCCTAACAGAGCTTTATAGAAAAATTGTTTGCTTTTAAGCTGCCCGTCTGATGCACAAATACAATGCCCATGGTGCGACAGACGTTACTGGATTTGGATTGTTGGGACATGCCCAAAATCTAGCCAGGAATCAAAAGAATGATGTCAGTTTCGTGATTCACAACTTACCCGTTATTGCAAAGATGTCAGCGGTGGCCAAAGCTTGTGGTAATACTTTCCAGCTCTTGCAGGGCCACTCTCCAGAAACGTCAGGTATGAAAAACGTTTTCAGTTTTAAGACCATATAGAGAACTGTTTTATGATTTAATATGTTGTTTAGGTGGACTTTTGATATGTTTACCTCGTGAACAAGCAGCTGCATATTGCAAGGATATAGAAAAGAAGGAAGGCTACCAAGCGTGGATTATTGGGATCGTTGAGAAGGGAAATCGCACTGCTCGTATTATTGACAAGCCACGAGTAATTGAAGTGCCACCCAAGGAGAAAGACAGCGAATTGTGGTAAGATAGTCTTTTTGAAGTTCGTGTATAGTGGAAGTCACAGCCGTCAAGATTCCTTCACGTCGTGGGACTCTTCCGACCATCATTTCACAGCAGTGTAATGAGGCAGTGTCATCAGTCTTTTCAGAAACCGCCCATTTCTTGTCCCTTCTCTGACTACATTTGTGTCTTGCAATCTTGATCCGTGTTTATAATTGCAAAGGATCCTGGTCAGCGGATGTAATGAAATGGAAGCTGCCGTCTCAATTTCTGGTTCTCGTGTTACATCACTTTTGATCAGTCTTCTGTATTAATTTCTAGATGGATATTGCCTATCATTTTCTCAGTGTTCCATGTACAATTCACAGTGGGACTGTTGCTTCATCTTGTCACAATCATTAAGCATTCCAGTCTAGTTGTATGTTGTGTGTAGTCGCTGTATTGGTGGACTTCCTGTGCTAAATCCCTTTTCACACTGTTCAGTTTTGCTAAAAAAAAAACCGTCTTATAGTGATTATTAGTTTACTGCCCAGAGTTTTAGATCTGTTTTATTCATAGTAGATTCATAATTCAGGTTCCATCCCTGGTTCTTGTATGCATTCACAGATGAGTGGCGACTTCTCAGTTCCGTCATATCTGATTCTTTATAGTGATAGTATTTGAGTCCATATCGGGAAAATGCTAAGAAACAAATGCGAGGATGTATAAGGGGGCTTGCGTACATTTTTTTTATTTTCCCGAATTCGGCCAATTTAACAAGGTCTGATGAGCAGCAGTACCTTGTTATAAGCGCCTCACTTGAGCCGCTCCTTTTCACGAAATGACTTGTGGATATATGACTCTACCATATGGGAAACTCTGATGGTTTTAGCTAAGGAGCCGATGGAAGATGATGACTTTCCACATGAAGTCGTTTTGAACCCAACAAATGCTACACGCTGTAATGGTCATTTGTGGTAGAACTCTGGAGTCGCCAACCAAATTTCTTCTGTCTTGTGCTACGATGATCCTTTTTGCGTCATGAAATTTCGGAATCCTGACTGATCAGAAGATAAAATAAACCAGAAAAGTCTGCATCTTTGAAATGATATCGTTGTTGAGTTATTTGATTGTGCCTCAATCAACTGTTGAAAATTTTACAAATATCTTCATATTGAACTCCTTCAACCACTCGACCCTTCAAAGGTCCCTAAAAGAAATGAAGATGAGATTAGAGCAGTTGTGAATTAATGCAGTATAGCGAACTAATTTCGGCTTATCAGCTATGCATTCACGATTAATCCTGAGGTGAGTCTTATTAGCAAAAGTGTAGTGTGAGGCGCGTCATTTGTCAGAGAAACAAACTCCACATCTGCTGGGGAATGATGCACTGTAACGCCCTGTATAGAGGTTGTCACTTCTCTATTGGACGTCAAGTAGCGTCGATTTTTCAAGTTTAATTACACATACGAAGAATGCAGTAACGCGATTCAGTAGGAGAAGCACCAACCCAATCAAACGACGTCTTTTTAAAATGAGGTCTCCACTACAAATTACTACAAAATACTTCATTCGGAATATAATGGCAACACAGCATGCAAATATATTGGAGCGCACTATAAGCATTTTACACCGTTTTCTACTAAAATAGGAAAAAAATGATGACAAAGGATCTTACTGAATCAATTTTTACTGTGCAGCAGAAGTTTTTCTCATCCAACGACACCAACAATGCGTTATGTCCTCTATATGCTCCATTTAGAACTCGAATATGCCTTCCTACAACAAAAACATCAATGAATATATACACTATATATTTTATGGTTAGTAGTGAAAAACAAGTCATCACCTAATGCTGGAATAACTGTTTCCAGGTGGGCTTGATCCAATTTAATGATTTCACCCGAATCAATTACTTTTACGATTGCAGCATAAAGATCCTTTACTTCCTGCCAATTTTAACGCTTAACGAAATGTTTATAAAGAAAATTTTATAATGAAATCATGTAATGCCCACTTACTTTAACGACTGCTTTTGCCTTATAGAACTTCTCTCCAAGATCTTTTGTAATAATCTTCACTACAATGTTCTAAACAAAAAAACGAAGCAATGTGGAGAACATTAAAAATATTTTTTGTCAGAAAACTAAATTACTACTCACTTCTGCCAACCAATAATCTCGCCGGTTCTTTTTCTCTTTCTTCTTCTCTTCCTCTTCAATCAGTTCTTCCAACTGTGACTTTCTTTTTATGGAGTTCTTTGCTGTTGATTTCCACTTCTTTATACCTATTTTCTCCTTTGAAGAAAATTCCTCCAGTGCATTCGTGGGTGTGACCCTTGAAAAAAGTAAATTCTTGCAAACCGCAACTTTTAATTTCTTTTCCAATATACAATAGTTATTTATGAATCTTACATTTGATCATTACTGGAAGTTTTTGATGGACGTGGAGGAACAGCAGGTAATTTGAATAACACTAGAATTTTGACAACAGGTAAAAATCATACTATTTTCTAGTTTCGTCGTACAATATTTAGTTTGTATAGAACAAATTACCTTTCTCTTCCTCGCTGCTTTTCTGTAGTTCGGTAAACTGAGGGTTCTCTTGGTTGCTTTCCTGATCTTTAGCTCGTTCAACCTGCTTATTGATAAAGTCTGTTAACCTCTCCTGATCATCTTTGTCCATTCTCTCTTTCTTAGCTACAGCTTCTTGCCTTCTGATCGTCTCGGGATCTCTGAAAAGAGATCAATCAATTACCAATTCTTGGCCTTTCTTTAAAGGTTTACTGAGATGGCTTTGAAGAAACAGAATACTGTAATCACTTGCCTGTCGATGTAAGTTATGAACCATCCTTTTTCTGTCTGATCTACAGTGCATATCCCTTCCCGGCCAAGCCATTTAACAAACTCTGTCAGTGTCTCCCACCGGGTGGCATTCATGTGAAGATGATGCCTGTCATGAATATATTCTTGGTATACGACATTACAGTGAACACGTCTGGTACCTTAAAAAGGAAATGACAAAGTTGAAAGGTCAACTCAATTCTTTGTACGTTGGCTAGAAATGACTACAATGTACTGTTACCGAAGCGATGACTCAGAAGTTCCACAAATCCGTCTTTAAATTCTCTAAAATAAAGTGTTAAAGGTATAAAAACGAATGCTCAATTTGTGTATAGGAAATTAAGATACTTATCAGTTACGGTAATTACTTTGAAAACCCATCAAGGTACTTGCGTGGACTATCAGCAAACAGTAGAAGTTGCCTTTGATGAGATTCTGACATTGTATGACACTTGAAACCGTTCTGAAATGTTTATAACTTTAAATTAAACATTAGATTGAATTGACATGCTTGCTTTACATTATGAAATTTCATAAAAGTTCCATTGATTTTTTTCTGTTGAAAGACGCATTTTCAAAATTATTTTGAGTCATCTTTAAACTATTGGAGTGCATGCCAACTTTATTGACAATTTCATGTCTAGCATATTCAAATGTAAGGACGATTTATGTCAATTACTGTACATTTTTAATTTTAAGGTCAGTGGAGATGTAGCGAACTCGTCCAAGAAAACATCTGACGGATTTAACAACGGAGGTTAGCATGCAAGGTGCTGAACAGTTGCGCTCCACAACAACTGAATTTAATAATACAGTATATCTTCTAGGTTGCATTTCTGATTGAAGGCCATAATAATTACTGCTCTTCAACAAACATACATATCTCCGACAGTAATCAGGCTACGTCTTCCATAGTAAAGAAAGAATATGGACCTAAATTGTTTTGCAACGGTAAGTCTTTCAGTTTATCATTGCCTAGTAGTATGAAATAACTGATAAACAGATGAAAATCCTATTAGAAACAATTCGTTAGGCTTACCTCGTCTCGACATTGCTTTTGACACATTTGACAGTACCATCGTAGTTTTTGTAATCCTTTAGCCTTAATACGATTAGCAATCGCCTTAGGAGTTAGTGGTTCGTGTTTTGGCATTCTCAACTGTCAATTTTTCGAGATTTTACTACTACCTTGATATAAGTAAGCGAATACTTGTTGAGGTTAAGTAATATAAACGTCCAATGGAGGCTGCCATATAATCAAAGATGATTGACGCCTAGAATAGGTGACGTCACTCAAGTGTTACATCGGCGCTTTAGGCTGTTGCTATGAACAGCGACCATAAAATTTACCATTTCCTTATTACTTAAACAGTACTGTACTTTTATATTAGAGAGTTAGTGGTGAACGTCGACGAAGACGAAACGAACGATACGAGGTCAAATGAGGCAA